>OU342628.1:5845372-7045372 GCA_910589645.1 Tinea semifulvella | reverse complement strand
GTGCGCCGACTTGGTTTGGTTAACTTTAATTCGCCAGAGATCGAGCCATTGTTCCACCTCATCTAAATGTATTTGCAGGTAGGCAGATGCAACTTCAGGGTCTTTATGTGTAGCTAGCATTGCTGTATCGTCTGCGTATGTAGCTGTTGTGGTACGACTGTTGGTAGGTAGGTCTGATGTATATATTACATAAAGGACGGGTCCAAGTATGCTACCCTGCGGCACACCCGACTTGATGTCATAGAGTTCAGAGGTTTCGCTGTTATACTTAACTTCATAGCTTCTGTTAGCCAGGTATGACTTTAATATGTTAAAGAAGGAGTGTGGGAGTAGTTTTTTAACTTTATATAGTAGTCCCTCATGCCAAACTCTGTCAAAAGCTTGACTAATGTCAAGGAATACTCCTGAGCAGTAAATGTTTTGTTCGAAGCTACGGTTAATGACGTCAGTTATTCTGTGTATTTGCTCCAATGTGCCATGTTGTTCTCTGAATCCAAACTGGTGATCTGGGATGACGTCTGGTAAGTATTGTCTCATCCTATCCAGTAGAATGCTCTCAAGTAACTTGCCAATTGCAGAAAGAAGACTTATTGGTCGATATGATGTCACATCGTTTGGTGGTTTACCCGGTTTCACAATCATTACTACTTGAGCTATCTTCCACTGTCCTGGGAAATGGTCCAATCTAATGCATGCATTGAATATTGTTACAAGGAACATAATGCCTTTCTTTTTAAGGTTTTTCAATATTCTTGCATCAATTAGGTCATAACCTGGAGATTTGTTATCAGGAAGACTTTTAATTTTTTGCCTTACTTCGTTTGGTGTAACATTTTTAATTGGAGTGCAAAGTTGCTTGGCTGAATCCAAATATGACATCACTTGTATGTCATGTGATGGTTGCTTAGTTGCTAAGGGCTGGAATACTGAGTGCAAATGCTTTGCAAATACAGTGGCCTTTTCGTGGTCTGAGCATGCCCAGCTCCCTTGGTCATTCCGTATAGGAGTAATTTGTGTCTTAGGACGCTTAAGCTTCTTAGTGGCCTTCCAGAGAGAATAATTAGTGTCCTTAGTTGCTGACAGTTGATTAAGGTAGCTTTGTAGGTTGTCATTGGTAAAATCCCTTATTAAACATTTGAGCTCCACCGAGGCTTTATTGAATGCTGTTTTGTCGCATGGATACCTTGTTCTGTGGTAGATCTTTCGAAGTCTCCTACGCTCTTTAATTTTGTCCAGGACAGTTTGGGGGTACACATGATGTTTAGGGACAAGTTTTTTTTGTTTTAAGGTTGATTCATATAATGCCCCGTGGATTGATTTGTTAAGTGATTCAATAGCATCCTCTATTTCCGTATGTGTTTTTAATGAGATTTTTAAGTCTAAGTTAGCATTTATCAGCTTGTCAAATTTTTCCCAGTCAGTAGAATGATTGTAGATTTTATAGGGAGGTTCAGACAGTGTTATTTTGGTACTGACAACTAGTACAACAGGAGTGTGATCAGATGATAAATCAGTCACAGATTCTACTTGTGTTTGGGTATTCGGTACGTTTTTGGTAATAAAAAAGTCTAGTAGGTCTGGGACTTTATTAAGGTCTGTAGGCCAGTACGTGGGTCTTCCGTCTGTTCTGTAATCCAATTTAAGTTTTTCACTAGTTCGATACAACTGTCTACCCCTAGGGGTGATCAACCTTGACCCCCAGTAGGTGTGTTTGGAGTTCCAGTCTCCTCCGCATATAAACTTATTTCCCAGGATTGAGAAGTAGTCTTCAAAATCTTGTGTAGTGATCACATGTCTAGGTGGGCAGTAAACTGCAGATAGACAAATATTAGCATTTTGATTATTAATTTTAATTGAGGTAGCTTGGATTTTTTCAGTTCGATACGATTGTATAGGATAATGCTTAATATTAGTTTTAATAATAACAGCAGTGCCGCCATGGGTATTTCCTGAGGGATGGTTAGTTGTGTACACGTTGTAGTTTTTGATATTTATGTAGCTTTTATCAGTAAATCTTGTTTCTGATATAAGGGCAATGTCAATTTTGTTGGATGTTAGACTCAATTTGTGAAGTAAAAAATAACATTATTTTTACAAATGAATTTATTAATGGAAGAAGACAAATTTCTAAGCATTCCATGGATTCACTATGCGGGTGCCGGGTCCATCGTGTGTGGGTAAGAGATGAGAAGAATGGTGTCTCGGGCTTGCAACCGACAATAGGAGGCCTCCTTTCATTTTCTATTGCGCGATAATACACTCACCATCCACCATTCTACTTCTCTCCCTACCCAACCAAATACTGTATGATTCTGTTAATGCAGTCTTGGAAGCTCGTTCCATAAATGTATTATTTAATAATAGTTCCATTATTCTAAAGAATACCCCAGTAGGCGTAATACAAGCTTCTAGGCACACATACATTTGTCATATATTTACAACACCATTGTTCCCGTGCCTTGGACAGAATAATAATATCAGACCCCCTGACCAACCAGTGTGAGCCAAATTCTCGGAATCAGTATTATAAGAGCTGTAATGGATGGATAGCAGTGATAATACTTTGACAAAAATAATTGTCTGCATTCCTGTCACCTGTTTGGACAATTCTTAGCCAAGCGCTTGTCTGAGGGTCCGCATGGGCCCATTGTGTCAACTCTAAATTTGTAACCTGTACCTAGGTTGAAGATATATATATATATATATTAAGTTATAATAAGTAACCTGAAATCTCCTATTAGCATCTTCTGAAAGTGGTTTTTTAGATTCTCCAGCCACTATGAACCTGTATCCAGCGGGGAGCTCCATTGGAGTCCCGTCTAGCGGTCGTCCTCGGAAAGTACACTTCAGCTCTGAAATGAAAGGAACATTTATTTATTACTAATAAAAATAACCTATGTATAGGTTAGGCCAACCCGTCTGGGCAATGTCGCGATAATAGGCCAAATTCTCCAAAAATATGTTCTGGTTCTCTCCATAAGCCGAAGTCTAGGCCTGTGTTCTAGGGGCTATGATAATGATAGGCGCGCGAGATTCGAATGCCTAACAGCACTAACTCGTGCCGGTATTTGTATTAATGTTAGATACCAAATATTGTACTTTACCACCATCGTCCTTTTTTACAATGTAAGGCTCGAAATATAGTTCTACATTCGCCGGCCCATCTTCTTCGATTTTGCAAGGAACAAAATGTGCACGTTGTTTAAATATATCTTTGTCGTCGGTGTTTTTAAGATTATTTTCCACTTGAATTGACATTTTAAATAATTATTCGAAAAACAGAGAAGCAAAATATCCTGCTTTACAAATTATTTTGCCGCTATTTTTTTTTTTTTTTTTAATTTCTTTAAAGGACATTGTACAGAAAACATCAGCCCTAAACACGTAATTTATTTACACAAAATATGTTCATAACAGAGTTCATAACCGAGTTGGGGATCATCAAATTCCAAGTGCTGCAGAATTTGATGCTTTTTATGGAGTGATTCACGTCAATATCGCCCAAACACGTAGAGTATACGGGAGTTCACAGCGCGGGTAAACCGCAAAAAATAAAGTGCAACTTCTGCCCCATATACTCGTATAGCGTCAAATTTATCGTTTTCCATAATTATTCACAACGTAGCACATTATTAAACAAAATAACACCACTTTCGACTAACAATATCCACAGTAAACTAATTTACAAAACGAAAAACTTGGGACTTGACATGTTCGTGCAAAATGGCGCGAAGAACTTTGCCGCTATTTAAAATTTTAAATAGTTTTTTTTTTTAATTATTTAACGGTACAGATTATAAGTCCTAAACTATGAACTGCAACCTTATTCTGTTACTTAAGCGCAAACGTTATATAATGGAATCCGTTAACTCTATATATGTTCATGGGTTCATGAACGATTCTTTTGCTGTTGTTGCCGCAAACCTGTGGAACAAGCTGCCGGTAAATATACAAGCATCCAACCGAAGCATTTTCAAAAAATTGGTATAATCATATTATTTAAATAGCTCATAACAACTCATTTAGTTTATTTATTATATGTAGTGTATGTATTCATGTTATGTAATGTATGTACCCAATATATTAATAAAACGTTATGTGTATGTATTATTAGTATTTAGTTTATTATAGTATTTATTATTGTAGTTTAGATAATATTGCATATTTATTACGTAATCATATTTCTCCAATTGCACCTACCTTACGTCTTTAATGATCTACAGTGTCCCTAAGGTTGGCTGTCAGAGAATGTCTAGCGACATTAAGTACGCCCCTTGTATATATTGCGCAATAAAGTTTTTGATAAATAAATAAATGAATATATATATATATATCACGCTATTTAAGTTGATATTTGCATGGCCGCTTTCAAAGTCGAGCGCTTATATATAATAGAGTTAAGAATTAAATAATATTTTGTAATTATGACGCAACTAGAGAGGTAAATAACGAATCCACTAATAACGTTTGCAGTACCTACACAGTGCAGGTCCTACACATACTATAATTATTAGTAGTTACATTAGCTATATGGTCTGTGGTAGTTACTAACAAGATATTAAAATAAAGTTTATTCGGAGTAGATATAAAAATATTAAAATAAAATAGATTAAAAATATAATTATAATTAAAACTAAACTAAAAATACCTATGAAATTAAAACTATTCTATTTATTTATGCAACCTATTTATATGTCCGACTTGAAAGCAAAAGTGTTCAACGCGTTTTTTGCTTTTTGCTTAAAATGTATATAAAAACCATAGAGTAACGCCAAGTTTCGATTTTATAAGCGAAATCAATTGAAAAAAGCGGTTTAAGTGTCAAGTCCAACACAAGGCTATTATTGATTACCGAGTCAGTGATATCAAGGTCGTGATCGATTTGTTTTTCTAATTTCGCTTTGATAGGCGTTTTAAGTAGCCAAGTTGGTCCTAGGCCTATATAATTTGTGGTCCTAGGTTTTCATTATGGCACGATTCCCGGACATGGACATGGCCGTGCAAAAGGCGGAAATTGACTCACTATATTACATTTTGTAAGTTTACCCAATTTAATTTTCTAAAGTATTATTAACGTCCCTTGGAATTTTGTTGCAAATAAGGTGACAAACACTCTGAATACGGTTTGCGGTTTATCGATAGAACAACACTATCGTCAAATGACAGCTTTTTCAAATGGAAAAATAATTTTCCGACATTTTCCAATAATTTCATAATATTTACGCAAACAAAGGTCACTGTTGCGTTATGCTTTCTTTCCCTAATTTTTAGTCAAATGATTCATTGACTGATTTCATTGTTTTATTGTGTTTGTTAAGTTAAACTCTAGTTTTAATAATATTATTTCGCCATTGTGATTATGTTGTAAAATATTTGTTTATCAGCGTCTGATACAGTTTACGTCACAGATTATTATTTTGGCGATGTTCCCATGTTTGTATACAGAGTTTATTTAGTTAGAAGCATACACAAATAGTGGAGAAACATACAAGTTGGTGCCCGAGTGAATGTTTCACCTGACCTTGAAAGGAGAAGCAAAAGCAGCTGTTTCTACGATTAAACAGGTAAAGTTACTTTAATTTATTACTATAAACATTATTAATAAGTCAATGTTCAAGTTTAGACTCTAATTTCTGTATATTTAATCAATTCACTTACGAAAATAGTAAGGATAAATAATTGGCGCGCATTCTAATATTTCGTAAGAACTTCTACTTTTTGAGTGAAATTGTATAATTTCATGGTCTAATTATAGATATTATTCTGCACTAGACTGTAAAACGTACAGTTGGCATTTGTACAAGTGGATAAAATTACCTTTAAAAGTAAAAAAAAAAACCTTTTCCTACATCTAGGTATTAGTTAGAAAAGAAAATGATTTAATATTAAAATAAATTTAAAACTAATCTATTTTTTTTTTTAAGTTATAAATAATTGAAAAATACTATTTATTCGAAGTTAATAAAATTAAAAGTACATTAAATATAAATTAAAAACTACCTAAATAATAAAATTAAAAATAAACTTAACCTATAAATAAAAAATGTCCTCTAGAGACGTCCCATCCGAGATAGTCCCAAGGAGACTGGCAACATTTCCCCTCTGTATAGCGAGGCTAATACGTTGGCAAAAATAATTGCCAGCCTTCCTGTCTCCAGACCTTTCTGTTAGCCGCCTTGACAACTCCTTGTTATATTTGTTGATGTGGCAGTGTGCCAAGAACACTTGCAGCATTCCCCAACTGCCCAGAAATTCAGATTTGCTGCGAGAGATAACTGACGCAAATAGCATTCTAATTGCTTGATAGCTTGCCCAGTCTGGACCTGGATGTATCTAGTTTTAGAGGTGGTAAATTGCCCAGTCTGGGGCGAGAAGTATCCACCATTTGTGCCAATAAACCCAGTAAAGTGTACCCACACGTTTCGGGATCAGGCTCAAATGATGTCAGTCATGAGTGTAATTCCAGGTGCTAACATTCATGGACCTCGCGCGCCACTTAACATCAGGTGGGCGCAAGGTCACATGTCGTACTAGTATAAAAAAAAAAAAAAAACAACATAGCATAGATATAGTGAATTCAAAAGTCTCCAGCCAAAGATATTTGTATAATAACAGTCGGCTGACTTGCAGAAAAATCATTGGTGTTATTTTTATTTAAATATCACCATGGTAAGCTTACAATATTAGTTCTCCTTGAAAGTGAAAATTGGCATTCGACATCATTGCAAATGGCACTTACTTTCAACGAGAACAACAAATAGGTGGTAGGCGGACTGATTGCGGTAAATTGCCCAGTCTGCCAGTGCGGGTATCCACCGTTTGTGGGGATGTATCCAAAAATATTGATATTTTTATTTCTTAGAAAGTTATTAGACTACATTTCTCAAAAGTACACTCGGACTAAAAAATCATATTTTAAAATGCAAGACAGTTGCTTATCTTTTAGTTCAGCTTGAATAAAAGTTGTTAATCTCAAATTATCATGGTTTGATAACACAGTTGTGTGTGATTGCGATTATGGTAGCTTTTCTGCACTTATTTGGTGCAAGAGGAGTTCCAGCAAAATCTTTGCACCGCTTACTGAAAGAATTGGGCCTAAGCAGGTCTGCAGAAGATACTTTTATGGAAAGAGCTGCTAAGATGGCATTAACGGAATCATACAGTATTTGGTTGGGTAGGGAGAGGAGTAGAATGGTGGATGGTGACTGTATTATCGCGCAATAAAATACAAAAGGAGGCCTTCTTTTCAAACCAGCCTATTGTTGGTCACAAGCCCGAGACACCATTCTTCTCATCTCTTACCCACACGCGATGGACCCGGCACCCGCACGTTGAATCCATGGAATCCTTAGAAAATTGCCTTCCCTCTCTCTATAAACCATGACCTTTACTCCTTCAGGTGCATATTATTCAACGTTAATAGACCGTTTGCCCACAAGTCCTTTTTTTGTAACTGTTTGGTAACAGAATTGCACGGCAATATTTAGGTACCTAGGAAGTAATGGTTATGTTAGTTGTTGTTAGTGTTCAGGTTCTCATGTGTCTAGTGGTCGTCCCTTCCTTAGAAGGTCATTGCACTTGTGTTGAATACCGGACCGCACCCTAAGGCCCTGATTGAGCGGGGAGATGGCTGGCACATGCGTAACGTCCATGGTCGGATGCTGCTGTAGGGGCCTGGGACCTGTGCCTAACACATCAAATTTATTGTTCTTAAATTAGCAGAGGTTTTTGTGTTTTGTCGACTTTCGGGTTGCATCTTAATTCTGACTTGCCTGCTGGGGTACCTCTGTACCAGGTATTGTAATTCCATAGGTACTGATAGCTGAATTTAAAAGGTTGTTGTGCTGTTATTTCTTTAATCTGATATAGCAGAGTTTTCCTTGCAGATTCTTTTCTCAGTCAGTTTAAACATTAACAGGTCACTGGAATCTGCTGGTCTTCTGCTAACAGCCTAATTGTACCACTTTGCTGCTTGGTCTTCCACTGGCAGGAGTAGAATCATTCAAAATAATTAAATTAATGACGTTTCATAAATGCCTGTAATAGGTTTACGTGAATAAGATATTGTGACCTTGACATTGAATCCATACAGTTAATGCAGTAGAGATGAGGTCGTTGCGTCGGATAGCGGCGTCACTTTGACGGACCGCATACGTAATGACGAAATACGAAAAAAGGTAGGTATTAAAGAAAGCAAGTGATAAAATAAGAAAAGGCATGCTCCGATAGTTCACAATTGACGAACCAGATATATAATGCGAAAGTCGTGGTTAAAAGAGGTCTTGGCAGACCAAGACTTACCTATCACGATCAAATAAATAAGACAATAGATGAAGGTGCATTAAAAAGCCATCGAAACATACGGGCATGTATGAAGAGGTATGTCGTGATCGTAACAAGTGGCGCTCAATTGTCTCTGCCTACCCCGCAAGGAATTTGGCGTGAAGATATGTATGTATGGACTTTGAATGCCTAAGGACGAGTGGGCAAAGCGTTTTTCTCAGTGATTCCATCGGATGCAGCGATGTATTGATTTGCATAGTTTTTTTATTTTCCAAGATTTTTCAGTTTCATCCCCGTCTATATATATAAAGATGAAAGTCTGTGTGTATGTTCCCTATGCATTTCAAAACTACTTGACCGATCGGGATGAAACTTTGGGAATATGTTGTGTGAACATCGGCGAAGGTTTCTGACATAGTTTTTTTTTTTATTTAAACTTTATTGCACATAAGTACAAAGGGCTAACATAATGTCGTTAGACATTCTCTGCATGTAAACCTTAATTTTTTTAAATTGTCTTTAAAGGACATTGTACAGAATACATCAGTCCTAAACACGTAATTTATTTGCATAATATATGTTCATAACCGAGTTGGGGATCATCAAATTCCAGATGCTGCAGAATTTGATGCTTTACTTGGAGTCACTCGCGGCATTATAGCCCAAACACGTCGGGTAAAATATGAGAGTTGACAGCGCGGGAAAACCGCAAAAAATAAACTGCAACTTATGCCCCATATTTGAAGTCTAATTTATCGTTTTCCATAATTATTCACATTGCAGTACATTATTAAACAAAACAACACCACTTTTGACCAATAATATCCACAGCAAATTAATTTACAAAACAAAAACTTGCACTTGACATGTCCACGCAAAATGGCGCGAAAAACTCCCGGTAAACCTTAAGGACAATAAGAGAGTTTTAAGTGACAGGAGTAGGTGCACAAAATATAAAAAAATATAAATGATTGATTATTTACTATCTTAATTCTAAGAAATAATATATACCTACGTAATATACCTATATAAGTATAATAAACATACATATACCTACATACAAATACTATAGATTGTATAATGACCGCCTCCGTGGTCTAGTGGTAACAAACGTTGCTGTGAACTCGGGAGGTCGTGGGTTCGCTTCCCACCGGGGGCAAGTTGTACATTGTATAATTTGTCTCGGTCTGGGTGTTTATATGTATAATATGAATATATTTACAAAAAAAAAAAAAGTATAATATGTAGTTTATCAACCATCTAGTTTCCGTAACACAAGCCTCGTAGCTTACCACGGAAACTAGATGGCGCTGTGTGACCTGTCTGGAAATATTTATTATTATTATTATATATGTTTTTAGACATTTAGCTCGCCTATGTACTGTAAAATGTTTTATTTTTTGTGCAATAAAGAATTTATCTATCTATCTAATCGTTTACATATGAACATTTATGCCAGTGTCACGTCGTCAGTGTAAATATTAAAGACAAGAAAGAAAATTAAATAAATTTAGATGCGAATTTCCAAAGAGCTGAAACAAAGAAATAACAACAATACAACAAATATCTACACTAAAACAACTTATATACACTTACATCTAATTAGAAACAAAATATTAATATAACTATTATGTTACATACAACTAAAACATAAAATTAAATACCTACTTTTTTTTATTTTTTTTATTTTTAAATATTTCAGACAGGTCACACAGCGCCATCTAATTTCCGTGCTAAGCGGTAAGCTTGTGTTACGGAAACTAGATGGTTGATAAACTACATATTATACTTTTTTTTTTTTTGTAAATATATTCATATTATACATATAAACACCCAGACCGAGACAAATTATACAATGTACAACTTGCCCCCGGTGGGAATCGAACCCACGACCTCCCGAGTTCACGGCAACGTTTGTTACCACTAGACCACGGAGGCGCCACTTTATAATTTTGTTTTATTTTTTGTTAAAAATGATGATAATGAAAAAACAATGTCTGTAGAAAATAAGCTTAAAAGTTGGAATATATTTACAGGAAAAGAAACAATTTTAGATAAAGACAAAATAAAATTACGCGACAATTAAATACGTATGTAATGTTTGCCAAAAACAAGTTGGTAATGACACTGGCGGTTGCCAAGGCTCAACAACAGATGTTTTTATATTACCTTGGTTTTTGTTCGGGTACCGGCTGATAACATGAATAGCTGTGGGCGGCGCAAAAGAGATTGCCCAAAACCAGGCACAACTCTCTGCAAAATACAATTCAATAATCAGAATAATTAATTGTGTTTTTCTTTTAATTTAATTATCCACAACATCTCTTTTACCCCAGGATTAAAATATAATTTAATTAAATAGTCAATTGGTTAATTTTTTTGTATGAAATAGTATTTATACGATTAGGTTCTTTATTATGATCAGGTACTTTATTATAGATAAAACACTGGATTTTAAATCGGCGGGATCGAAACTGTAATAAAAAAAAAAATTATATATATTTTTGTCAATGGGACACCCCATCACTAACTTTTTATCACGATAGATGGCGCAAAGATATGGTGATCTCAAAATTGCCGTTCCAATAATTCGAACGTATCTCTTCTGGTGTGGTCAGAAACGCTTTTAAATAAGCGAATTCTCAATTAACCAAGTTCACTATAGGACGAGTTTGCGTTAGAGCAGTGGTGACTCGGTTTCCTTAACATCTTCTTAGGATTAATTATAGCTGAACATTGCAACTGGAAAGACCAAGTTGAGACGGTTCGGAAGAGAATAAATAGCTGTGTATATGCTCTTAAAACTATAAAATCAGTGACATCTACAGACACAGCCATCATGGTCTATCACAGCTATGTCTGCTCACTGCTACGTTACGGCATTATAATCTGGGGTAATTCAGTAGATATAATGAGCTTGTTCATAGCACAGAAAAAGTGTATTCGTGCTATTGGAGGTCTAAAGTGGACTGACTCTTGTCGTCCTTTATTTAAAAAATATATGATACTCACCTTACCATGTGTATACATCTTTGAGGCATGTAAATTTGTTAAGTCAAATATTGAGCTGTATCAACAAAGTAATAATAACGGCAAACGTTCCATCACTCACACATCCTTAGTTATGCCTATACCTAAATTAGAAATCTTTAGACGAAACGCCTCCTACATGAGCGCTAAAAATATATAATTGTTTGCCAAAGGTATGGACAGATTTTGGCCTTATGAAAGATTCTGCAGAGTACTGCATGCGTGGCTAGTTCAGGAATGTTTCTATACTTTGGAGGAATACTACGTGTATTTTAAGCAACACAAAGGTTTTTGTGAAGTAAAGTTACTAAAGAAGCAACGCTGAGTTTTTAGTCACTTTACTTCTATAACAATTGTTGTAAATTTTTGCATGCTTATGGCGAAATATGTGACCCATTTAATGTTAATAAGACCTAATATTGTTTGTTACCATGTTTCCTGCAAATAAAATATTTCATTTCATCTAAAAAGGTGGGTTCGAACCCTGGCATGTACCAATAAGAAATTCACATTTATTACGTATATTTGTCATAGATTTATTATTAACCAAATTATATAGCCATAATTTTATGTATATTATTATTTGTTGGGGAGGTCTTATATATATTATCAATAATATTCTTGTATCAATTTAAACAATCTTTATTCTTCATTTCTAATTTACTTACATTACTCGATATCACAAAAATAAATTTTTCTACTGTCAAATTCAAACAACAACAAATGTTGTCAGCAGTAAAATGATACCAGTAAAAACATTAACTTCAATACGCCCCCTCAATTTCAAGAATGTAAACTACTATTTAACATGACACAAAATAAAATAAAATACTTTCCCTAATTAACAAATAAAATAAAACTTGAAATTGTCGACTTAAAACATTTTCTTAATTGGCTTTTAAGTATTTACAATATTCCTAACATCTTAGTAAAATAATCATGTTTATAACGAGAAAGTGATTTAGTAAATAAATCTGAAACATTTTTATCAGTTTCAATGTAATGTAATTTAACTATCTTTTTGAATACAACATCTTTAATAAAATGAGCTTTGATATCGATGTGTTTAGAACGTTTACTATTTTCAAAACTTTCAATTAATTTTATTGTACTTTGGTTATCTATTAACAAATGGGCATCCACACAACTTTTTGTAAAATCTGATAACAAACCTTTAATATATAAAAGTTCACTTACTGTATGAGCTCCTGCAACGTACTCCGCTTCTGCCGTTGACAGTGCTACTGTAGATTGTTTCTTTGAAAACCATGAAATAAGATTACCATTATAATAAATTGCACATCCACTCGTACTTTTCCTGTCGACTTTATCCCCTGCCCAATCTGCATCAGAATAGGCTGTAATATAATTAGATCCTTCTGTTTTTGTATATACCAAACTTTTATCAATTGTAACTTTTAAGTATCGCAATAACCTTTTACCCGCATTCCAAAGTTCACTAGTAGGTTTATCTAAAAATCTGCTCAAATATGACGTTGCAAACGTAATGTCTGGACGACTAACTGTAGATATATATAATAATGAACCAATCAATTCTCTATATGGTACATTTACGACTTCATAACTGCTTTGATTAAAATTGACTTCCATTGGTGTACTTGCACTTTTACATTCTTGCATTTTAAATTTTAATAATACTTTGTTAATAAAATCTTTTTGACTAATTTCTGTGTTTGTTTCATTTCTTGTAATTTGCATACCTAAATAATCTTTTATCTCTCCCAAATCTTTAGCTTTAAATTCGACTTGCAACAACTTCATTATCTGTTCATTCTCCCCCAAAATTAAAATGTCATCTACAAACAATAATAACCAAGTTTTATCATTGTAGTATAAACAAAAATCGTGTTTCGACTGTATAAACCCATTTTTCATTATAAAATTATGAAATCTTATATTCCAACATTTAGGAGCTTCTTTTAAACCATATAAAGCTCGTTTCAGTTTTAAAACTTTTCCTTCTTGTATTTTCACACCTTTTGGACATTTAATATAAATTTCGACATTTAAGTCTCCATTAAGAAATGCTGTAGGTATATCAACTTGTCTAATAGTTGAATTTTGTTGAGTAGCAATGCTTAAAAATAAACGAATTGTTGATAATCTTGCAACAGGTGAATAACAATTGTAGGAATTCTCTTCTTGAAATCCTTTAGCTACAAGTCTTGCCTTTTTAGTCATGTTTTGTTTAGTTTTGAATATCCATTTTGTATCGATTGCCTTTTTATTTTTTGGTAATGTAGCTTCTTCCCAAGTCCCTAGTTCTTCTAATGCATTTAACTCTTTATTGATGGCTTCTTGCCATTCTTCTCCTTTATTCATAGCTTCCTCATAGCCTTGAGGATCTCCTGCTACTAAACAATAAGCTGTATACAGTTCGTAATCATTGAAATAAGTTGGTTGTTTAACCACTCTTCCTGCACGTGTTATATTTTCCGTTACTAATCTATTATTTTCTTGTTCATATTCATCATTTCTTATTTCGTTTTCTTCGTTTCTTACTACATTTTCTTCACTTCTTACTTCATTTTCTTCATTTACTACTTCATTAACATCATTATTTCTCATTTCATGTACATTTCTTCTTCCATCTTCTTCATTATTTTCCGTGTATATGTTATTATGTCTATAATTTACTTTTTTATTTTCCTCTTTATTTTCCATATATTTTATCTGAGTCTCATCAAATCTGACATCTCTAGAAGTTACAATTTCATTCTTTACGGGATCCCACAATCTATAACCATTTTTCGCATATCCTACTAATCTCATCTCTATAGCTCTTTTTTCTAATTTATCTTTTCTTGGTATTGTAACCACCCATGCCTTTGAACCAAAAATTCTAATATTACTTATATCTGTATACCCATAAAATATATCGCTAGGTATCATAAAATTTATATTTTTAGATGGTGAACGATTTAGCAAGTACGCCGAACATTTTACTGCTTCTCCCCATAAATGCTTTGGTAAATTTGTTTCACACAATAGTGTTCTTGTTTTGTCAAATAATGTTCGATTCATTCTTTCCGCTATACCATTTTGTTGCGGAGAATAGGGTTGTGTATATTCTAATGAAATACCTTTATGTCTACAAAAATATTTTAATTTATTAGCTACGAATTCTCCTCCGTTATCACATCTTATTCTTTGTACATTTAGTTCTGTTCTGTTTTCGAAATAATTTATATAGTAAATTAAATTATCAGTGGCTTCACTTTTGTTTCTTAACAAATGTACTACACAAAAATGAGAATAATCATCAATAATAGTCTGATAATACCTGAAGTTCTCTGTTGTACATGGAGTAAAAGGTCCAGCTATATCGGTATGTAATAATTCTCCAATTCTTGATGTCTGAGGTTTCATGATTGGTAGAAAAGGTAACCTAGTAGACTTACCTTCCATACAAGCGCCACAAATATTTCTGCTCCATGGTAAATTCATAATTGCAAGGCTTTTTCTATTTAAGTGCCCTAATCTCTGATGCCAAATATCCTTACTAATCATACATTTTTCATAATTTTTATTTCTAATTTGTAATTTTACTAAATATAGCCTACCACACAGTTTACCATATAATTCACGAGTATCATTATATATTTTAACATTATTTTCATAAAAAAATACTTTATTGTTATGTTCTAAAATTTTTCTAACTGAAAATAAATTGTGTGACAGATTCTCAACAATTAATGCCTCAATAGTTATATTGTGATTATTACAAAATAGCAATAATTTACCTTTCCTATTGCATGTTAAGTACTGTCCATTAGCTACCATTATTTTAATTTCTTGCTCTAAATATTGTACGTCACTCATGTACTTTTCGTATGTACTTTTTACCAAATGTTCTGTTGCACCTGAATCAATAACAAAATAAATGTCACTATTGTCTCTATTACTATCTGTTACACCACACATTTCCTCATCAAAAGTAACAAATGACCAGTCTTCTAAATTTTGTTCATCCTCATTATAATTACCAATATCACCATACATAGCTTCATGTCTGAAATTTTGATGAGCGCGTCTTCTAAAACTTCCTCTGCCTCTGTTTACGCCATTCACATTGTTTATTTTAATTATTATGGTATGAGCAATTTATTTTCCCTCCTCCTCCTTTCCAAGTATGCCACTAGATGGCGCCACACGTTTTAAAAATGGACAATTATTTTTATAATATTCATGACGTTTTGATACCTTCAAAGTGAACATTAAATTTGTTTTCTTGTAAGCTTGTTTACTTTGGGGAATCAGTTGCGAGTTGCACGCCAGCGAAAGGACATAATAATCGCGCGCGGTTGTCTGTGCTGGAATTCTGCGGTACTTTGTGACTCGGTTGTGTGAGCATCGTATAGCACTTGTCTAAATTGGTGACGTCGAGTTTGCTGATTATCCTGGCCAGGATAGGTGTTCCGGAAGCTGTGAAAAGGTATGTGGCATACTTTCCTTAAATAAGTGACCTCTCCGATTTACCGTCTTCTTATAAACTTTACCTCTGTGTCCGGATTGCTCATAACCATTTATTTTAGAATTTAAAATACAGTCCACTTCTGCCTTTGTGCGCGTTTGGTCTGAGCCTGCGGCATAAGCATAGTTAACTGAAAGGTTCCAGATCAGGCGCGGACATATTTGGCCCTAATCGAACCGAGATGTGAATTGCGTAAAGCCTTCCATTTATTTATTCATTTAATTTGTAATTATTTTTATTTTTTTTATTTTTTGTTTTATTTAATTTATAATGGCAAGCAAGGGTAAAGATATTGTAGGTGATGAGACAAGCGCAACGAGGCGTAATTTTACACGTTTGGTGAATAAGCGAAATGCTTTATTTTCTAGATTACAAGGTATTTATAATCTATCGTTGAAAGTACCCGGTGATAGCGATAAAATTGATGATTTCTTGGCATCTTGTACTAATATAGAAAATTTACGTTCAGAATTCTCAACATTGATCGATGCTATTAGTGATTGTGAACAATTGTTAACCCCTGATTGTGAGCCTAGCTACCAGGCGTGGAGCTCTTTTGAGGATTTGTTCTGTAGAATAGTTCATAAACAACGCCAACTTCTTGCCGAGTCTACGTTAAAGCCTGGTATATCTCAAGCCGTTAAAACTAGTACTCCGCGTTTACCGCCTATAGAACTTTGTAGTTTTAACGGAGAGCCCAACCAATGGTTAGTATTTTATGAGAATTTTAAAAATAACGTACATGAAAATCCAAATTTATCAGATTCCGAACGAGTACAATATTTGGTCGGTAAATTGTCGGGTAAGGCATTATCAGCGTGTGCTGGCCTACCACCTATCGCCCAAAATTACCGTCCCATCTGGGATAATTTAGTTCTGAGATATAATGACACGCGTAATTTAGCAACAACATATTTAAATCAACTTCTTAATTTAAAATCAGTCTCAATTGGAAATTCAAAAAATTTAGATTATTTTATAGAAAATTTTTCTTGTGCCGTCTCTGCCTTAAAAGTACTTATCCCGGAAAATTTGGACGACTTCATGTTGATTCATTTAGCTATAAATAAATTAGATTCTGTTACAATAAGAGAATTTGAAATGGCCAATAGAAACTGCAAAAACCTACCCACATTTGACTCACTGGTCGCTTTCGTTCGAGAACAATCGAAAATTCTCGAACGATCGAGTAATATTGCTCCTGGTCTAGAACGGTCAGAATTAAAAAAACCGACACTTGCCGCGTCACGTGCAACGTCTTACAAACGAAACAGCAGCGGCGGTAGCCCGGTAACTAGGCCTACGCAATCTTACGTTTTAGCAACGGGTTCGGACCATAGGGTTTGCGTTTTGTGTCGTGCTAGGCATGATTTCATGCACGACTGTGCTGTTTTTGTAAACAAAAGTGCATATGAAAAATTTAAATTTATTAAAAAACATTCATTTTGCACTAATTGTTTGAGTGTTGAGCATAAATATTTCAATTGTGAATCTAATATTGTGTGTAATCATTGTAATTTAAAACACCATAGTTCATTACACTATGGCAAAATTAATAACAAAAATGCTTCCGAGCGAGGCATCGAACCGGTAGTCCGCGAGAGTGGCACAAGCGGTGCGCTCGCGCAAGCGTCGACTTCGTCGCCGCCCGTGTCTCACTCGTTGATGACGTCAGCCGGGCTTGTTCCGATTCCGATCGTAGCTTCGTGCACGACTGTTCTTCTTGCGACCGCTTTGTTGAACGTGACCGATAAGTTAGGCCGCGTTCACACTATTCGCGCGCTTATTGATAACGCGTCGCAAGGAAACTTTTTAACTTATTCGTTATGTAAAAAACTTAATTTAAATATTAAATTTAATAAAATGTCGGTTAAGGGAATAGGTGGTTCTCTTAAATCTATAAAGGGTGTATCCTCGTTAACCGTCCGTTCACGTTTTGATTCTAAAATAGAATTTAATATTGAAACTTTAATTGTTGACCGCATAACGGAAAATTTGCCCACTTTAGCCGTCGACATGTCTAATTTAGAATATTTACACGGCCTGCAGTTAGCAGATGACTTATTTTATAAACCGAGTGAGGTAGATTTATTAGTCGGTGCCTCATTGTTTGCTGATATTATTATGTCACAAAAAATTAAGGGAAGTACCGGCTGTCCCGTTGCGATACAAACATTGTTCGGATTTATTGTTATAGGTAACGCACCTGTTTGTAATGTTAGTGATGTGACGTCATCGTTTTGTACTATAACTGAGCCATCAATTGAAACATTGATGGAACGATTTTGGCAATTAGAGGAAATCTCAGCCGATTCGTGTCTTAGTCTAGCAGATAGACAATGTGAAGACTTATTTATGTCTACATTGTCACGTGATGGTGGTAGGTATGTGGTGGGGTTACCATTTAGTCGCGATCCTAGTTTACTCGGCGATTCATTTCGTAGCGCTAAACGTCGCTTTCTCGCGCTTGAGAGACGATTATCAACTACGCCCGAACTAAGGGCGAGTTATAACGATATAATAAAAGAATATCTCGAGAAAAAATATCTGTCGTTGGTACCTAACCCTGATTTACATGACAGTTATATAATTCCACACCACTGCGTAGTTAGACAAGATAAGACCACTACAAAATTTAGGATAGTGCTCGATGCATCTATGAAGACTTCTTCTTCGCTGTCACTTAATGACATACTTCATTCTGGGCCTAACCTTCAAAACGACCTCTTTAAAATTATTTTAAATTTTAGATTGTTTAAAATTGCCTTTTCTGCAGATTTAAAACAAATGTACCTTCAAATAGGAGTTTTGGATAATCATCGCAAGTATCAGCGAATATTGTTTCGTTTTCATCCTAATGATGAATTAAGGGTATACGAATTTAATCGTGTAACGTTTGGTTTACGTTCAAGTCCGTTCCTAGCTATACGCTCCGTGCGGCAGCTAGCGGTGGACGAAGAGCACCACTTCCCACTGGCAGCGGCCGCTATCCGACGTGACACATACATGGACGACGTGTGCTCCAGTGTGACGTCAGAGGCGGAAGCCAGACAAATGTATGACCAACTTGTAGCCATTTTTAAAGGCGCTGGATTTGAAATAGTTAAATGGTCATCCAACTCGAGTGAGTTGTTGTCTCACATTCCCGAGTCTCATCATCACAGCCAGGTGATGAGTTTTAGTGATCACCCTAACCTTAAGATATTAGGTTTGCAGTGGTCGCCAGTCACTGATTTATTTTCTTATAAAATAAATATTACCTCGGACGTGTGTTCGAAACGGAATATTTTGTCCACAATTGCCCGTTTATGGGACATCATGGGTTTCGTGGCCCCAATAATTGTGTATGCCAAGCTTATTATTCGTGAGCTCTGGATGTTGAAGTTGGATTGGGACGATAGTCCGCCTCAGCATATTGTTGATATGTGGCGAACATTTGAAGCCGAGCTCCCGTCGTTGACAAAGCTGCAGATCCCGCGGCACGTGGGGGTTACGCCACCGTCTGTTATAACGCTGCTGGCGTTTGCAGACGCATCAGAGAAGGCGTATGGTGCTGTCGTATACATGCACGTCCAGCATGAACAGGCCGCCCCTACCGTTCAGTTGGTGTGCGCCAAGTCTAAGGTGGCTCCGGTGCAGTCGGTTACGATACCACGTCTGGAACTCTGCGCGGCGGTCCTCATGTCAAAGCTTGTGCGTGTCGTTGTTGACACATACACTCCGCGAGTTAAAATTTCGGAAATATTTGCCTTTTCGGATTCCACAGTCGCGCTTTGTTGGATTCACTCCTCGCCACAGAAATGGCAAACATTTGTAAGTAACAGAGTCGCTAAATGTCATGAAAATTTGGCACCTTCTTGTTACTTCCATATTGCCGGCAAAATGAATCCCAGTGATTGCCTCTCGAGGGGGCTCACTCCGGCTCAACTGTTGGATCATCCATTATGGATCAATGGTCCGCATTGGGCGTACTTGCCGAGAGAGAATTGGCAAATTGTGCCGTTCGAACCTCAACGTTCTTCAGATGTCCCTGAAGCTAAATCAGTTGCATTACATGTAGTCGAGTCGTGTGACGTAAATGTTCTTTATGAGCTGTCACAACGCTGTTCCTCGTGGAAAAAAATGCTGCGTGTAATTGTTTATGTATTTCGTTTTATGCATAAATTAAAACGTGACGAACGTATCACTGTCTCGGACTTAGATTTTGCCGAGTCAGTTATTGTTAAAATTGTACAAAATGTCCATTTCTCGGATGACGTAATAAATGTCAATGCGGGTAAATCTTGTACACCAAGAATACGTAAGCTCAACCCTATAATTGTTGATGGTATTTTAAGAGTAGGCGGTCGTCTTAAACATGCCGACCTTAGTTTTTGTCAGAAACACCCTGTTATTCTGCCCCGACGCGACCATATTATTAATTTATTAGTGTCCCATTATCACCAGAAACATTGTCACACTGGTTCACATTTATTAATGTCCATACTCAGACAACGTTACTGGATATTGTCCGCGCGTAGTATTGTTAGGAACGTTGTACAAAAATGCAACTTTTGCTTTAAGGCACGTCCTAAGTCAACGTTTCCAATGATGGCCGATTTACCAGCGTGTAGGGTGCAGAAGGCTAACGCGTTTGAGCATACCGCCACTGATTATGGTGGGCCCATAGACATAGTGCTAGCTCACCGGCGTGGTGCTCGCCGACAGAAGGCCTATCTTTGTCTGTTTGTCTGTCTAGTGACGCGCGCAGTACATATTGAGGTGGCACCTGATTTAAGTACGGAATCTTTTTTGTCGGCGTTTAAGCGTTTTATATCTCGCCGCGGTTCTTGTTTACATTTATACTCGGATAATGGTACGAATTTTATAGGCGCAAGAACTTACTTGCATGATTTATATACATTATTAATTTCTCGCAGTTTTGTAGATTCTTTTGGTCGTGAGTTAGCGAATAGTCGCATAAGTTGGCATCTGAATCCACCTGCGGCCCCACATTTTGGTGGGCATTATGAGATTTATATTAAGGGCTTTAAAACTCATTTGCGTCGAGTTATAGGCAACCAATTATTAACATACGAGGAGTTACTCACAGTTCTCACTCAGATAGAGGCTGTGTTGAACTCGCGTCCACTTACATTATTAACTGATGACCCAGACGCCCCTGGTGCATTGACACCTTCACACTTTTTAATGTCTTGTCCATTAACTCATTTGCCTGCCTATGATATGTCTGGGGAAAACCCTAATTTGTTGCGGCGATTTCAATTAGTAGACCAATTGGTGCAGTCTTTTTGGCGGAGATGGAGCACTGAGTACCTACATCTTTTGCAATCGCGGCAAAAATGGAATACTCCTGCTGAACCATTGCGTGTAGGTACGATAGTTCTTATCCGGCTGGATAATACACATCCGTTGCAGTGGCCGTTGGGGATCGTGGTTGAGGTATACCCAGGCGGCGACGGTGTAGTTAGGTCAGCGTCAGTTAAGACTCAAAAGGGCATTTATACGCGTCCTGTTGTGCGCCTGTGTCCTCTCCCTTCTCAGTAGGGAAGGTGAGGTAGTTAATGTATTTTTATTATTATTATTTTTTATTCAACCTTAGTATTACTTTAATTTTAGTCTAACTTAAATATCCTATAAGATACGGTCTTGAGGAAAAATGTGTATTTTATTTGTTTGAAGAGTTCAACCCTTCAAGCCCGGGGGGATGTTTACGCCATTCACATTGTTTATTTTAATTATTATGGTATGAGCAATTTATTTTCCCTCCTCCTCCTTTCCAAGTATGCCACTAGATGGCGCCACACGTTTTAAAAATGGACAATTATTTTTATAATATTCATGACGTTTTGATACCTTCAAAGTGAACATTAAATTTGTTTTCTTGTAAGCTTGTTTACTTTGGGGAATCAGTTGCGAGTTGCACGCCAGCGAAAGGACATAATAATCGCGCGCGGTTGTCTGTGCTGGAATTCTGCGGTACTTTGTGACTCGGTTGTGTGAGCATCGTATAGCACTTGTCTAAATTGGTGACGTCGAGTTTGCTGATTATCCTGGCCAGGATAGGTGTTCCGGAAGCTGTGAAAAGGTATGTGGCATACTTTCCTTAAATAAGTGACCTCTCCGATTTACCGTCTTCTTATAAACTTTACCTCTGTGTCCGGATTGCTCATAACCATTTATTTTAGAATTTAAAATACAGTCCACTTCTGCCTTTGTGCGCGTTTGGTCTGAGCCTGCGGCATAAGCATAGTTAGCTGAAAGGTTCCAGATCAGGCGCGGACAGCCTCTTTGATTAAAATTTAATCTGTATGAATTATAATTAGTGTTATTTCCTCTACATAATGATGATTCACATTGATACGACTTATGCCCTTTCTTTCCACATTTGAAACATGTAATAGTAAATGCTTCTTCTGGTTGTACATTTTCATCTTTTTCAATATTATTTTGAACTTTAATTTCTGCATCTAATAATCGAGACTTAACAAATTCCAAATTCAATGTCTTTTCTGTTGCCATGGTTTCAATTGAAGTAATAACTTGATCATATTCAGGTGGTAAAGATGAAAGCAAATAACAAATCTTATCAATATCCTCAATCTTTGATCCTATAGCGGCCAATTCTCCTGCTAATCCATCAAATTTTATAAAATATTCTTGTAGGTTTTTACCATGTTTGCATTTCAATGTTATTAATTTTCTTTTTAAATGTAACTTATTGAATATACTTTTACGTTCAAACATATCCTCCAATAATTTTATCATACCTTTCGCAGTTGTTGCGTTTTTAATAATTTCCAAATATTTATCTGATAAACAATGTACAATTGTTGATCGAGCTTTTGAGTCATCTTGTTTAAAATTTTCCATTTCTTGAGAATCATCTACATCTAATACATAACGTACTTGTTTTTCTTCTAAAATTAATTTAATTCTATATTTCCAGTTTCCGAAATTAGAATTTTCATTTAGCACCGGCATTTCAAACCGTGACCCCGCCATTACTATGTCTATTTTATTTGATACCTTTTACAATAGCTTTATTTCTTCTTACTTTTTCTTTGAGGGCCCATAACCTTTGTTGGGGAGGTCTTATATATATTATCAATAATATTCTTGTATCAATTTAAACAATCTTTATTCTTCATTTCTAATTTACTTACATTACTCGATATCACAAAAATAAATTTTTCTACTGTCAAATTCAAACAACAACAAATGTTGTCAGCAGTAAAATGATACCAGTAAAAACATTAACTTCAATATATTTGTCATAGATTTATTATTAACCAAATTATATAGCCATAATTTTATGTATATTATTATTATTATTTATTTGAAGGACAAGTTTTTTATTTTATTCTTTATTGTATAGATTGCTTATTCTAAAATACAGTTGTGTGTACATGTCATGATGATGCAATCTGCCCATATTGTGGGCATACAATATGCTTATGTCAATAGATATTTATTTACAATATTTATTTGTATATAGTTTATATTTAATATTGTTCTTGTCAATTTATTGGAATACAATGTTAATGTCAAAATTGTGAGGGATCAGCTGAAAATCAGCGCTGTGACCGAGTGTTGCAGCTTATTGCTGAGCTGATTCCCTATTTGTCACACTATCTTGTTTGTTGTATTATTATTTTTTACTGCTTGTGTTTTTTTTTGTGACAAATAAACTTTTTTCTTTCTATTTACAACACCACCTTTACCGTGTCTCAGAGAGCACGTTAAGCTTTCCGTCCCGTTTTTACTAATACTAACTTGTGAAATCGTTAATAAAAATTGTCATAAAAATTTGACATCAGACACTCGCCAACCCGTCTGGTTCACCAGCAGTGGAGGTCTAAGGAGCTAGTCGATGTCTCTAAATTACAAAACTCTGAGAAGACAAATTTCTAAGCATTCCATGGATTCACCGTGCGGGTGCAGGGTTCATCGTGTGTGGGTAGGAAATGAGAAGAATGGTGTCTCGGGCTTGCGACCGACAATAGGCAGGTTTAAGAAAAGGAGGCCTTCTTTTTTTTTTATTGCGCGATAATACGCCCACCATCCACCATTCTACTTCTCTCCCTACCCAACCAAATACTGTATGATTCCGTTAATGCCGTCTTGGAAGTTCGTTCCATAAATGTATTGACGGCAGACCAAATATTACAAATAAATTATTGTTTTCGACTACGGAAACGAACCCGGTACCTTAGCGTATAAATATACGGTCTTAACCGCTAGAACACGGAAAGGTTACGTGTAAAAACCAAGAATAGCATCAAAAGGTAGGTGAATGGCGTAACTTATGAATTTGAATTGGCGCCAATAATGTTGTTTTTCACCAATAAACTAGACTGTCTTAGAGGTCATTGACTTGTCGGCATTTAGTTAAAAATAGTAGACTAACAAGACTGTAGTCGTATTAGTCTACTATTTAATTTATTTAATTATATTTTAATTTATTTTTCGACATCGACGAGCTTGCCACTTGTCATGATAAGCCTATAGTCATCATCATCAGCCTGTGTCTCTCCACTGCTGGATGTAGGACTCCCCCAAGGCGAGCCACTGCACGTGGTCTTTTGCAACCCTCATCCATCCCCCACCTTCCATCTGGCGCGGGGTCGTCCCATTTATTTCTTGCATATTTATTTTTTTGTAGCTATTGTTTCTTTCTTTCTTTTAATATGCTCCAAACACAAGCTATTTATTTTTTGACATGTAAAAGTGAAAAATACAATATATAAATTAGCGGAATAAATAAATTAAAAAAATAATAATCGTAACGTTAAAAACCTAAATATCTTTTTTCCAGTTACAATAAGACATCAACATGGAATCCTTCTGCAGCCTATTCGATCCCTCTGATGGGATTACCACCAAGCGTCTCAAAGATCAGAACCCCGAAGGAGATCCTCCTAAAGGCAGGCGAAGAAGAAGAAACCAGAACAAACACGACACGCTGCCAGAAGAATCTTCATTCCTCTGCGATCCTGGGCTAACTAATGATATACTGGTCAAAGATGGCAGCTATATAGATACACATATTGGTAAGACACACATTTCACAGTAACATTATTTAAACACACATTTTACATACAATTAATGTATATACAAGTATATCAAAACATACAGTAACACATTTATCTGCCAAAACATTATCCAAATATTCAGCTCCTCTTCAAATTTTCGCCATAACATAAATTTACGTTGTATATTGTATTTCCTATGAACACAACGTCTATGAGGTCAAACTGAAATTTGTTAGAAAATCAAAAACTGAGAAAATTAAAATTCTTTATCTTTTCAAAATAGAGTCCATTCACATCAATACATCGCTGCATCCGATGGAACCACTGAGTAAAGCACTTTGCCCACTTGTCCGACTACGTGGGTGCCATACGGCGGGTGACACAGTAATTCCACACCTGACGTCGCCAAATAGTCGATCGTCAGCCCGGCTTGCGACGAGGCGTTGTCGTGCGAGGGGGATTCTACTGCGAGGTGGTTTCTACCAACTTTTTCAAAGACAAGCGTTAACACAGTTGTTAGTGTACCACCCTGCAGTAACTGTATTTTGATCCTCTAAAACAATTGTCGCGTAATGACTTATCCTTCCGAAGAACGAGACCACCATCTTCTTTCCCACACTTCGACCTCTCTTTACTTTAGTTGGCAACTCCTCGGAAGGAAACACCCACTGAGACTGTCTTTTAGTTTCCGGATCATAACAGTAATTCTAGCTTTCGTCACCCGTAAGTATGTCGAACACAGCATTTGAGTCATCTCCGTTAAATCTTTGAAGCATTTTACGGCGCCAATCAACACGACGGAGTTTTTGGGCCTCGGTCAAATTATAAGGTATCCACCGGGCACAAAGCTTCCTGACCGCTAAATGTTCATGGAGGATTTTGTGCACTTGACTCATACCGATGTCTAAGCTTGTCCGAAACTGTTGGTAGGTCACTCTTTTGTCAGTCTCTATCATACGCCGCACAACACTGATGTTATATTCAGTAGTCGCCGTAGAAGGCCGTCCCTCACGCAGATTATTGGTGAGATTAGTACGACCACGTTTAAACTCATTAAACTAGTTGTAAACAGTGGCACGAGATGGGGCTTCATCGTGAAAGGCCAATCGAAGTCTTTTATAACTTTCTTGTTGACTTAAATAACATCGAAAGTCGATAAAAAATATATCAGGATTTTTTTCGCGTTAAATTCATGCTGACGTGACACAGACTATTTTTATTTTCCCGCCAAATCGTAAAACAAATAAATAAAATACATACTCAAATGGCAAAGAGTTCTATTTTCAATTTTTTTATATATAATTTTTATGTGGCCAGTTCTAATAACTTTCAGTGTGACCCTCAGTATTCTCCAGCGGTGATAGTCTAGTATGATAGTTAAAAAATTATACCTTTTTAATATTTTAGCACCAATAAATGAAGATTCAAATGCCAAAAGACGTAACTCGTTCAAGAAAAATCGTCGGAAAAAGTATAAAAATAACATTGAAGACGAAAAGCTACTCGAATGGAATAACAAAACTAGTTGTGTATCAAAAGTTGACGATAACGTCGGCAAAAACGTTAACGACTTAAACAAATTTGACGTTAACAGACGTAAGGATTGGGGATTTGACGAGGATGCTATTAACGTTATAGAAAAACTTGAAACTGTTAATATGAAGGATGATGTGTTTTTGGCGGGAGAATTTAATGCAGACGATTTGGAAAACGATCCGTTTTACAGTTCAGATGACTTGGAGGATTTTGATGATAGGTAAGTTGTAAACGCAAATAAATTTTGAAGATAAGGAAGTCATAAATAAACGCGAATAAATTTTGAAGATAGGGAAGTTATAAACGCAAATAAATTTTGATGATAGGGAAGTTATAAACGCAAATAAATTTTGAAGATAGGGAAGTTATAAACGCAAATAAATTTTGAAGATAGCGAAGTTATTAACGCAAATAAATTTTGAAGATAGAATGTAAGTTAAAAAAGAAGAAAATAATTATCACAACCGTATCCCTTTCGGGGTGGTCAGAAGCTACGCTTATAAAGAAGCGGATTCACATTTAGCCAACTTTACAAAAGGACTTTGAAAGTGTACGTTCCTTTTTAATAGTAGAAATAATCCATCGGTGTATCGTTAGACTAATCTAAACTCCAACTTTAATATCCTATAACTTAAAATTAACTTAATGTACTGAGTTTTCATTGAAAATTCCTTTCACAGTCAGATTAAACATTAACAGGTCACTGGAATTTGCTAAGCTGTTAGTCTTCTGCTAACAGCTTACTCCTTAGAACACTTCGCTGCTTAGTCTTCCACTAACAGGAGTAGAATCAGTCTAAATAATTTAAATTATGACGTGTCACAAATGCCTGTAATAGGTTTACGTGCGATAGATATATGAGTCCCCAAATTTATAGGTACGCGAAGGGATGGTGACTACGGTATGTGGGTGCATATTCTGACCTGTGCGTGTGGTTCGGTTGCGGAATGGAGAGGAAGGGATTAGGTTATAGAGTTCTTCGGAGCACTCACCATAGTATATCCGGTAGAACACGCTCAGAGAAGCAACGTCTCGACGAAGCTGCAGGGATTCGAGAGTTTCAGATATAGTGGCATCGTCCACAATTCGAACAGCTCTGTAGGACATTGAGAGCATCTGTGAGGTACTTACAGCCTTGCATAAATACATATTTGGGGTGTCACTCACAATGTTTATGTGAATTTGTTAATTCGTATCGCAGTGACATAGGAATGTTTACTGATTCGGTAGCCTTGATTTATGAAAGTTGCAATGTATCATCACATGAGTGGACTAGGAAAGTTGCGGTCCGAGAGGAGTGGCGACCGCTTCTTAAGCGTGAAGACAAATTTCTAAGCATTCCATGGATTCACCGTGCGGGTGCCGGGTCCATCGAGTGTGGGTAAGAGATGAGAAGAATGGTGTCTCGGGCTTGCGACCGACAATTGGCTGGTTTAAGAAAAGGAGGCCTCCTTTTTTTTCTATTTCGCGATAATACGCTCACCATCCACCATTCTACTTCTCTCCCTACCCAACCAAATACTGTATGATTCCGTTAGTGCCGTCTTGGAAGCTCGTTCCATAAATGTATTGACGGCAGACCTGCTTAGGCCCAATTCTTTCAGTAAGTGATGCAAAGATTTTGCTGGAACTCCTCTTGCACCAACTTCCACTGCGTAAAGCTGAGTCTTGAACCCGTTCCTGATCATTTCTTCTGTGAGATCATAATATTTATTCGACTTCATGTTGTGGTCTTTTGGAATATTTGATTCCCACGGAACGGTAAGTTCAATAAGGATAACTTTTTTCAAGTTCCGAGAAAACACTAAGATGTCTGGCCTATAGGCTGATACAGCTAGTTCATCTGGGATCCTATAATGGTGTTCAAATGTATCCATGAGAATTTTCCAGTCTGATGCGGCGCCAAGGATCGAGGTGGGCTTGCATTTAGTTTTCGTGCTTTGCCCTTCCTTTACAAATGTGGTCAAAGTTTTATTTGTAGTCAGTCCCTTTCTGGCTCTTGCAATAGAAAGACTTACTGCTTCACGGATAACACCTAGGACTTTGTCATGTCGGCGTGAGTAATAGCCCTTTTCTAAGAGAGTAACGCACCCTACAAGTGTGTGTCTAGCAGTTCCTATGGCAGCACCACACAATGTACAGTTCTTTTCCGTAGCTTTTCCCCACCTTACCAGATTACTCTGGTCTAAGAACTAGAAGAAGAAGCCGTGATTAAAAGAGTATTGAAGGATTTATATAGTGTATAGATTTTAGATGTTCACTGAAAAATTGTAAATACACAGTGTATACTTAAGTAACAGTTTTTTCCAGCCAATCGGACCTAGAAGATAGTGCAGATGAGGTATACGGAAGTTTGCCACCCGAACCAAGATTTGGCAATGTGGAATATAAGCTCCAACTAGTCAACCCTTGCGAGAGACGGTTCCAACATCTAGTCACCCAGGTAAGTCATATTTCTAGGATATAATATTACTACATTTTGAGATATACTAGTGGAAGTTGGTGCGAGAGGAGTTCCGGCAAAATCTTTGTACCACTTACTGAAAGAATTGGGTCTAAGCACATCTGCAGGGTATACATTTATGGAACGAGCTTCCATGACGGTAATTACGGAATCATACAGTATTTGGTTGGGTAGGGAGATGAGTAGAATGGTGGATGGTGAACGTCTTATTGCGCAATAAAATACAAAAGGTTTAAAATACAAATTTCTAAGCATGACATATTATTATTATTTACATTGTAAGGTGACACGGCCCGCTTACAGCCACGAACTAGTATTAAGATTTGACATTTATTATTGTTAGATTGTAAACAGAGCAGTACCAATGAGAAATACGTTCTTACGTACATTTGTCATAGATTTACAACACCACCGTTCCCGTGTGAGGAGAGTACGTTAAGTCGTCGGTCCCGGTTTCACTCATACCAACTTGTGGAATCGTTAATAAATTGTCATAAAAAATTGACATCATATCCTTGCCAAACCGTGGCGAGTGTAGGCCAAACTCTCTAGATATATGTTCTGGAAGGCCCATCTCTAGCAGTGGAGGTCTAGGGGCTGTAATGAAGTAGACTCAGCCCCTTTACAGCCACGAATTTACATTTAGTTGACACGGCCTATTTACAGCCACGATCTTATATTACGTAGTTATTAAGTTACAAATAACTTGCTTATGGCAATAACACACATAAATCTGGATTATTAACTGTTACGGTCCATGATTACCTAAATAGTGTGTTTTTTTTATGTATACGTCGTGTTTTAGTGCTTACAATATCCAAGTTGTTACAAGATAACCAAAGGAAATAAATGATTTGATTGCAGCCCTATTCTGTTACTTAAGCGCAAACGTTATATAATGGAATCCGCTAACTATATATATACATAACGGTATTAAAGTTGATATTCGCACGGCCACTGTCAAGTTCGAGCGCTTATAGAGTTGAGAATTGAATAATATTTTGTAATTATGATGCAATCTCTGATGTAAATAACGAAATCCACTAATAACGTTTGCGACTTAGTAACAGAATCAGGCAGCTGCGGCCAGAGATTGCGTCATAACAAAATATTATTCGATTCTCAACTCTATAAGCGCTCGACCTTGACAGCGGCCGAGCAAATATCAACTTTAATAGCGTGATATATGTTTGTAACACACAATAAATTGTAACTTATCATAAGAGCCAAATTATTTTAGGTTTTATTGAAATAAACTATTATTATTATATATATATATATATATATATAGTTAACGGATTCCATTATATAACGTTTGCGCTTAAGTTACAGATTACGTTACAAGTTACAATTAACTGTCTCCGTGGTCTATCGGTTAAGTCCGTGGATTTAGACTTAGGAAGTACCGGGTTCGATTCCTGATCGGGACACAAAAATATTTATTAATGTAAATAAAAATACATTCAATTATTATTTAATTTATTTGTGATATTTCCCGAGTTTGGTACCCTGGTTGCCACTTGTCATGATTGGCCTATAGTAAAGTTGGCTAAATGTGAATCCGCTTATTCATAAGCGTGGTTTCTGACCACCCCGAAAGGGAAACAGTCGTGATGATATTTATTTATTTATTTATTTAAAATCTTTATTGTAATTTACAATCGGCGAACATAATGCCGTAAGGCCTGACCGTTGACCGTGGGGACAAATGAGATTTCTTTGTTAGATCGAGGATAGTGAAAATTATATTTATAAATTATTTTTATTCCAATAAATATCATAAAAGTAAGCAATTCCTATATAAACATACATATACTTAAATACTATATACATAACATTAATACATACACATATACATAACATTAATACATAAACATATTATAAATACTATATATAAAAATAACTACTGGTTTTAAGATAATCATATTTATTATACATAACACCACAAGACCAACTACCCACCAGGGTCTTCAGGTTTGACAGTGACAGTGAAAGAAATCTACAAGGACTTAATAAAGTGAGTGTAAACTCTCCTTTTAAATAAAGCTCTGTTAGGAGCCTGTCTAATGCTGACAGGCAAGCTGTTCCAAAGAGAGGAGGCAGTAACGACAAAGGATTTAGAGACATAATTGGTGTGATGAGAAGGTATAGAAAGAGCGGAGTTGAATGAGGAGCGAAGTGTTCTATCGTGTAGGGAGCAAAGAAAGGAAAAATAATCTTTCAAGTATCTTGGTGTATTAGGTTCATTTAAAATAGAATATAGTAGACACAATAATCTTAAATTTCTTCTAGGTCATATAGGCAACCATTTGAGTTTAGCGCGGTAATCAGAAATGTGGTCAAACTTACGAAGAGAGAAAATGAACCTAATACACGTGTTAAGAAGACGATCCATCTTGTTAAGTTGGTCCTCAGTCATATTCACACAGCAAACGTCACCGTAGTCTATAAGTGGTATAAGTAGACTTTGGGCTGTCGCAATTTTTGCTGCTAAAGGCAATAAGTTCTTGAGTTTGTTAAGAGAGTGAAGCGACCCAAAGACTTTTCGTTTAATGCTGGTTAGTTGTGCTGTCCAACTAAGATTGTGATCTATAATCACACCGAGATCTTTAACGTCACTGCAAAATGGGATGGGTATGTTGCAGTACCGAACAGGTGGCAGTTCAGAAAGTACAATTTTAGACATAAGCCTAGTGCTTCCGATTACAATAGACGTGCACTTGTTTGGATTTACCACTACTCCAAATCGATTCGACCAGGATTCGATGTTACAAAGTTCAACATTTAACCAAGCAATGGCACTTTTGACATTGCTTATATCTATGATACTACTACTACTACTACACTACTACTAGTTACAATTAAATCTATTTTAAGTGGTCGTCTAGTTATCAATATTTTTTATCGTTTAGCTAGCCTGGCGACTTCGTTCGGGTGGCGGAGGCGCAGTATACGTGTTAGGTGTGCGTGATTGTGGCAGTCTGGCTGGACTGAGACCGAGGGCCTTACGCCATTCCCTGCATACTCTGAGACGGATGGTGACGGCACTCCGAGCCACTATACTCCACGTGGCCGCTAGAAGAGTCGCAGCTAACAGAGCCGTGGCAGAAGTCTATATACGAAAGGTAAGATATATAGAAAATATATAGGATTTATTTTTGTTAGGTAAACTAACTTTACTAAGTTATAGAGTGTCATAATCCAAACAGATTTTATTATGGAAGCAAATGTGAAATGTCAAAGATTGAGTTGTTATTTGAGTTTTTAACAAGTTTATATAGATGTGTTATTGTGAAGAAAACTAATTTTACTAGATTATAGAGTGTCTTATTGTAAACAAATTTCATTATGGAAGCAACTATAAAAAGTCTAAGATAACGATTTTATATAGGTATAAATTTTAGTAAGGTAAAAATATTTTACAGTTGGCAGATACACAACAAAATACAGAATTACGAGTCGCAGTAATGGGAGCGAACGAGGCTGGCAAATCTACCCTAATTGGTGTTCTTACTCAAGGTAACATCATATAACGTCATATTTACTATAGGTACACAAACAGTTCACAATCGATACAGTTCACATTTTACAGCAATTTCTTAAGTTCTAGATTGCAATCCTAAATCAGTGTACACAGCATGCTTATTGTGATTTAGCCATGACATTGTCATTTCAATTAAATTATTTCATTTTAGTGAATTATGTCAAAAGGAAAATAATAATAAAAAAATGGTATGTCAAAGAAAAATAATAAGGAATAATAAGGTGGTAAATCAATAAAAAAGCAATGACCATTTGAAATAATAATAATAATAAATATTTCCAGACAGGTCACACAGCGCCATCTAGTTTCCGTGGTAAGCTACGAGGCTTGTGTTATGGAAACTAGATGGTTGATAAACTACATATTATACTTTTTTTTTGTAAATATATACATATTATACATATAAACACCCAGACCGAGACAAATTATACAATGTACAACGAACCCACGTGGCAACGTTTGTTACCACTAGACCACGGAGGCGGTCAAAAGGTAGAAATAATAATGTCACTTAATTACAATAATAATAATAAAACAATCATAAATATATAAAAAAATGAAATCCAGTACAGACAGAACAAATATTAAGAAACAAACATCAGCATCAACAGATTTTACATTAATTAGGAAGGTAGATTATATTTTGGTTACAGTAGTACCAGCAAAATATGCGGTAACAGATCTCTTGTACACTAAAAATCTGGCGTTGAATATGTCAATGGCCTTTCTCCTTTCGTCATTGTCTCTTAATGAGATTATTAAACATTATAATAATGGAATAAGTTTAAATTAGGAAAATTGAACTCTTTGCCAAAATTATTGAGTTTGTGTTTCATTCATTTGTCATTTGTTTTACGATTTGGCGGCAAATTTAAAATTGTCAGTGTCACGTCAACATCGTCAACGCGAGAAAAATTTCGTGCAATAATTTCTTATGACTTTCGATGTCATTTAATTCAACAAGAAAGTTATGAAAGACTTCGATTGGCCTTAAACGATGAAGCCCCATCTCGTGCCACATCATCATCATTGGCATCAAAAAAAGTTTTTGTGTAAAATTACCATTTTATTGCTGATTGTAAATTTTTTCCAAAATCTCTAAATGCAGTTCAGAATATCTCAAAAAATTATAGATGGTCTGAACGGGAAACGACTAGGCGCTGGTGAAAATACTCCAAAATTGAGCGAAAGAAATGAAATTAGCAGCAACTAACCTTTTGTTCCGTGTCTCGAATGTCGATAGAATTCTTGTAGTTTTAATAGCCGACGCGTCGTGATAAGCTCGGTGCCGACGAGGATCACAGCATAAATACGAAACCCAATCACAGAAAAAAAAAATATGCACGAAATTTAAGAGCAACGATGTGCTCCGTGACTGGCGTGATAGTTCCACTACTGTCCATCAGAAGGCGTTGCGTCCGGCAGAAACGTCAGGAAGTTCGCCCGCCAGGGGGCGTCGTGTCGGCGGACGGTCGCCCACACGAGTGCGCCGACGCACAAAGGCGTTGCCGCCAATATTCAAATCAAACGACTCAAATAATGAAATATCCAACATGGTCTGTTAGGAATGTTTTTATGTAACTATATGGTGTTAAGTCTTTAGTGTCATTTCTCAAAAATCCACTTTGTATACCTATAAAGTAACTAACATCCATCTAACCATGCATTCTGCCAAAATCTTCGCGTTTATAAAAAAAATTACATCTTGTCTATCCAGTGCTATAAGAGACGAATAAAATGTCTAGAATTATGTTTTCGAGGCTCGTCATCGGTCTTTTGATTGACTATATTCTGTAACAATTAAAATGGATGTATGCCTATTCTATATACCGAATCATACATACACATGTGGCGACTAAATTAATAGTTTTTAATCCGTTAATATCTAGACAATCATTGAATATTTCATTAATTTAATAATTAGAAAACGTAGCCAAATCTCTAGAGTGGCTAGAGTTGGCCAAATTTTCCAGATATATGTTCTGGAAGGTTAATCTCCAGCAGTGGAGATCTGAGAACATAATGTTCTAGGGACTGGTATTATTGGATATATTTTGAATGTCTAAATTATGTTTTTAATCCGTTAATATCTAGACAATCATTAAATAGTTATTTAAATAATTAATTCGGAAATGTAGCAAAATGTCCGACGTGGTGAGAGTTGGGCAAATTTTCTAGAAATATGTTCTGGAAGACTAAATCTCCAGCAGTAAATATCTAGGGACTAGGATAATTAACTATATTTTGTATGTCTTAATTAATAGTTTTTAATCCGTAAAAATTAAGACCATCATTGGATAGTTCTTTAATTAGTTAATTGGAAAATGTAGCCAAATCTCTAGCGCGGCTAGAGCTGGCCAAATTTTCCAGCATGTGTGTAATTTTAACTTAATTTAAAGCATCGATTAACTAATTGTTAATTATAACAGGTGAACTTGACAACGGTCGGGGGAGTGCTCGGCTCAATATGTTCAGACATTTGCACGAAGTTAAATCTGGCAACACTTCGTCTTTGAGCCACGAAATACTCGGGTTCGATTCTCAGGTGAGCTAATTATGTTAACCTTGAAAGAAGAAAATATAAATAAAATTTCATGGGCTTGCGAGTAACTATAGGTTGGTTTAAATAGGATACCTCTTCGTTTTATTTGCACATTTTGCAATTTTTTTTGAAATATTTTTAAAAGTACTACGCTCTACTTTTATTAACCTACCAAAGATCAATTCAAATTCCGCTAAAAGTGCGGTGATTACTGAACCATTTTGATAATGAGTCATCTTCTTAAAATATTTCTGAAAGTGATTCATAAAATAATATATCTAAAATGTGACTGACACCTAATTTGGTTTTCGGAATAGTTTTAATACCAGATTCGCGCTGTTTACTTAGCAGTTACATGTTTCATTGACTATGAGAAGGCTTTTGATCGTATACAACGTGATGAACTTATCCAGATTCCTACCATGATTGGCTTGATATCCAAGGACGTCACACTTATTAAAAAAATGTCCTGGCGGCAAACAGCAAATGTGCGTGTTGAAAATGTATTTACAGCGAATGTCGTTATAAGTCGTGGAGTAAGACAGGGCTGCATACTGTCCCCTTGTTGTTTAATATTTATATGTTGTATGTCGGTATGTAAATATTAAAGTGACTTGAGTATTTTTGAAACGTCAATTTAGTACAATTTTAACCTTGAATCGCTTACATCGAAATTGTGACGATGTACATTAAAAAAGGCGCTCTCTTGCGCCGGTAATAAGCAAAATTGCAGCATTTTGAGGAACGGATAACCCACACGAGGTTTATGAAACACCATTGGATGTTGGATGGATGAAAAAGTGACTGTTTTTATTAGAATAAAATATTAGTCTAATGTAAGACAGACATACAAAATAACACAGATGTATTTTTCAGGGTAACGTAGTGAATTACGGTTGTTCTGAGCTTATGACAGCCGAACGTATAGGGGAGCGGAGTTCTAAGTTGGTCTGGTTCTTAGACCTGGCAGGTCATCACAAGTACCAGCGCACCACTATACACGGGCTCACCGGATACAGTCCGCATTACGCAATGCTACTTGTGAGTTTTACACAATATTTTTACATGTCATAATCAAATAATTTCAGAGTCTGGCTAATGAAAGAACAATTTTATTGGTCATCTATGTTCGGGTTATTACTTATATGGCAAAAAAATAGAAACGTAACTGAAATGTGAAGATTATTTGTTGTAAGTATCAAACTAATAAATCATCTATATATAATATCTTGTTTTTGGTTCAATTCAGCTTCTTTTTAAAGTTGTTTTTTCAGACTCCACTTTTAATAGTTTTATTCATATTTGCAAATGCGGAATTACCAACAAAACAATTCAAAGCAAATGTCATATTCAAAAATTGACAGTCATAATAGTGTTGCCATTTGAAAGTTTCCAAATAATTCGATTATCTACTTTCACTGCCTTCTGGAAAATAAATTCTGGGTTTCAGAAAGCAGTTTCCCTATTTTTGACACAATAAAATTACTTAACCTGAATCCTATTCCCCCCATATTTTTTTTATACTAGCAGGATATGTGACCTTGCCCACCTGATGGTAAGTGGCGCGGGAGGTTCATGAATGTTAGCAAATGAAATCAGACACTCATGACTGACATCACTATGCCGGTTAGACTGGGGGTGACTGAGTTTATAGGCACGAACGCTGGATACTTCACCGTCCCGGCAGACTGGGGAAATTACCACCATCAGTCCACCTACCACCTATTTGTTGTTCTTGTTGAATGTGCCATTTGCAATGACGTCAAATGCCAATTTTGACTTTTAAGGAGAACTAATATTGTAAGCTTGCCGGGGTGATAAATATCAAACAAGACTTACTGATTGTATATTAAAATTTAAATTTATTACAGATATCAGCTACAGGAGGTATTAATCGAATGACAGAAGAACATATAGGCTTATTACTGGCTTTGGACATGACATTTTTTATAGTCGTAACTAAAATTGATTTAGCACAAAATAACTTGGACGGATTGATGGAAAATTTAACCAAAATACTAGAAAAGGGAACCAAGAAAAAGGTAAATATAATAATAACAAAGGAGTTTCCAACTTGCAAAGAGAGGTCGAAATGTGGGGAAAAAGATGGTAGCCTCGTTCTTAAGAATAAAAAAACGATTATTGCCACATCAATAAGTATTACAATCAGAGAAAATAATCATAATTTACAATTTAAATTAACATGATGTGGCAAGGGTCTTGGCTCAGCTTCGCATTACATGTAATGTGATGCACTACTAACGCTGTTATGCCAACACCCTAACTCGCGTACATCTTAAACAATTACTCTCAAATTTATTATTTCGTATCTATTATTTTCTTATTATTGTTGCTCTAGTTTACTATTTGTATTTATCTTGCATTCTCTCTATTGTATCTATCTGTGAATTCTGGTCATCGACTTTATAGTATTATGTTGCTTTCACATACACGTATCTTAGCTGTTAGTTTGATGAATGAATACATATATTTTGACTTTGAAGTTTACCTTTGCTGTATCATGATGTACTATTTCAGCGTCCCGTGTTGATAACAGATGAGAATGCTGCGAGAAATTGCGTCGCTCCACAAAAACTAATTCTAGACTCTTTAGATTCTAATGGAAATGACGAACCAGAAGACGATGAGTGAGTTATTTTTTTATTTGTGAGTTTATTTATTCCAGAGCATATTTCTGGATAATATGGCTAACTTATACCACGCTGGACATTTGGCTACAGTTCCTAATTATTAAGCTAAAGACCTATTCAATGATTATCTAGATATTTATGGATATAAAACTATTGATTTAGATATAACAAATCCCAGTCCCTGGAACACTAGAAGTAACTCAGTAATAAAGACGAAAATAAAGATTTATAAAAGCAAAGATCGTGATCACCAATTAGTAACCGATATATTGCGGGTAGTTTCCAAAAGATTTTACGAAGAAAAGTGGGTAGGTACGACTTGCGCGATGTTCGATTCGAAACTATGGCCGCGAACGAGACACATCCCTAACAAAACCTGGTACGGTGCTAGCGACGTTCAATGCGAAGCATTTGCCGAACACGAACCAGGGTCTCTATTTGTCCACGACCGTACCGATCCGGAAGCAGCTGCAGACCTGCTTAAATTGATTTTTTTTAAGACGTAAAGTTGCAAAATTATGAATGATACAACCCGCGACTCACCGTGGGGCCTCATAAGACCTGAAGGCGCCCTAGACCCTAATACTCTATAAACCGTCTCTCTCTCACTGTTGGCCCTGTTAACAGCTAAGTCTGAAGTGCTACGGAGTGATAGCACCCGTTTGCCCGGTTTGTGGTGGTTTATATAGGTGGGGGACTGCCGCTCGTTGTCCTCTGTATGAATCTTGGTAGGTCAGCGTGCTGCGACAGTAATTATGTTTTCTAGAAAGATTTCTGACAAAATTTCTCAAAAGTACAGTAAAGTAGCTTTACAATGCTCTTAGGAATCGTGACTCAGTGTAGTGGATGGCCTGGTGCACATGGATGTTCAGGTGGTCAGTTACTGGACCATCCTCTGAGGCTTCTTCCTCTTGTTTGCAACCTTACCCGTAATTAGAAGTTTTAGAAGTTGGCCAAAATACTATCAGAATTCGCAAAGCACATGGTAATGAGTCTGCTCCCTAGCATGCATGAAAAGTTCACCGAAAACGAACCACCGACCAAAGTGTTCAGTTCGCGCAGAAGACCGAGAACGCAACGATTTTTTTTCATATATTTTTTAAATTAAATATAAAAAATCATTTATTGTTACATAATAACATCACTTTCTATTATCCTGAACAAATGTGACAAAAGGAATCAGGAGTCAGCTGTTGTCGTGCATTAGTACAATTTTTCCTTGGTCATTTGCATGTTTATAAATCTACCCACAAATGTGTTAGACTTGTCACATAATGTTAGGAACTGACGTCATGTCTTCTCTTTCAGTGTGGAGACAGTTTTTGTATTCCCTGTATCTTGTGTCCGTGGTTGGGGATTGAGAGCATTACACCATACCTTGCTAACACTAGAACCGACTACAACTCGACACGCCACGGAATTGGAGTCTTGCGAGTTCCAAATAGATGAGATTTTCCACAAAGGGGATACAGCTGGACCTGTTGTGGGAGGGTTACTGGCTAGGGGAAAACTTAGGGAAGGAGACAATCTACTTATAGGTGAGTTAAATATTTATAAATGATTAAATTGTGTGTTATATTCTCAGCTCTACGCAGACAAAGTTGTTCCATTTTTTTTCACCACTTACTGAAAGAATTGGGCCTGAGCAGGTTTCATATAATGACCTCTTAATTTTCTTGTTTCACTTACAGACCTATTATTGCATTCACTAAACGCCTCGTCACGGTGGATACATTTTTTTTATGTATGCATTCCATAACTTTTCCTTTCTTAACTTAATTACATAATTGTTTATCCAGTGTTTATTGGTTTTCTTCGTTCTTGCTTTTCTTAGGCTCGCATGTTTATTAATAGTAATTAATATCCACCGCTTTACGAAACTCAGACCACTAAGACTCAATATCACATGAATGGTCAAATGTGGTCTTAATTTGTCATAGATTGAATTGGGTCTAACCGTCAATACATTTATAGGAAGAGCTTCCAAGACGGCATTAACGGAATCATACAGTATTTGGTTGGGGAGGGAGAGGAGTAGAATGGTGAGCGTCTTCTTAGGCAATAAAATACAAAAAAATGAGGCCTCCGTTGTAAATCAGCCTATTGTCGGTCGCAAGCCCGAGAGACCATTCTTCTCATCTTCACGCACCATCGCACGGTGAATCCTTGCAATGCTTAGAAATTTATCTTCTTCATCGCCTCCCAATTTTCCATACATTTGTAAGCCTCGAATGGGATGTAGATTATCATTATGAAGTACATATATTTTTTTTTGTTTCAGGTCCACTAGACACTGGCGAATTCGAAGAAATAGCAGTAAGAACAATATATAGAAATAGGGTTAACTGTGGATTGGTGAAGGCGGGACAATCTGCCAGTCTGGGACTGTCCCGACTGGTCAACGGATTGAGACAGGGAATGGTACTGGTCGCTAAACCCGAAGGTAGGAGAGAGACGAAAGTAATATAAGCTTATTTAACAACAGCATAATAATAAAATGGCTGGCGATAAATTAATTTAAGAAATACACACGTATGATTGATATCTCCAGAATGTCCGTAATTGTATTATTATATTAAGTGAGTTAGACTACATTTCTCAAAAATACACTCAGATTTTTTAAATCTTTGAAAATATTGGATTGTGCGAGCGAGATGGATGCAGAACATTAAACACCTTTAAAGGAAACGAGAAATCATAAACTTGGTTCACTCAACAACAAAAAAGGACATTATGATATACCAAAAAAAAAAAATGTAAATCTAACGCCTATCGGCGGGATATGGATTACCATGCTGAAAGGTGCGACAATTGACAAGAAAAAAATCACTCTTACTATCTCTTTCGTCACTACTACTGTCACGGAGAGCCATTTTGAAAATACGCATAGGTACAATACAATTGTAACCCAACCATGACACAGCTTTGATCACATGTCAAGATTTACGGACAAATCTACATATATATCGACTAGGAAGAATAATTATTGTTTCATAAAATAATTGTCAATAAATTTTAGATACAGTAATTACAACAAAATCCTGTCTTGTTTATAGGAATTACTATAATAAATAATTTTCTAAATTGCCATATGTCATCTGTCGCTTGACAATTGTCACTCGACATATGTCACTGACAATTGTCGACGTGGTGAAATAGGGGCCAGTCTGGGATTGTTCTGACCGAAGGTTGAGACACTGTCTAGACCGGAAATTAGGACACTGGGATTATTGAATCTACAGTGTAAACTCCATGAACGTCACTCGATTTAACGACAAACTCCCTAAAGCGTCGAAATCAATTGGCTTTGGTTGGTTTATCTTGTCTTCCATACATGATTTTTCTTCTCTCCATTTAACGACAACTCTCTATAACGCCACAAAATGCACAGTCCCTCCAGTGTCGTTATATAGAGTTTACACTGTATTTGGTAGGAAGACAAATTTCTAAGCATTCCATGGATTCACCGTGCGGGTGCCGGGTCCATCGTGTGTGGGTAGGAGATGAGAAGAATGGTGTCTCGGGCTTGCCACCGACAATAGGCTGGTTTAAGAAAAGGAGGCCTCCTTTTTTTTTTATTGCGCGATAATACGCTCACCATCCACCATTCTACTCCTCTCCCTACCCAACCAAATCCTGTATGATTCCGTTAATGCCGTCTTGGAAGCTCGTTCCATAAATGTATTGACGGCAAACCTGCTTAGGCCCAATTTTCTAGTTTTTAATCCGTAAATATCTAGACAATCATTGAATAGTTATTCAATTTAATAATTAGGAAATGTAGCCAAAAACTCTGGCCACGCTGGAGTTGGCCATATTTTCCAGAAGTATGTTCTGGAAGGCCCATCTTCCAACAGTGGAGGTCGAGGACATAGTGTTATAGACACTGAGATGATTGACTATATTTAATCTGTAAATATTTAGACAATCGTTAAATAGTTCTTCAATTTAATAATTAGGAAATGTAGCCAAAAACTCTGGCCACGCTGGAGTTGGCCATATTTTCCAGAAGTATGTTCTGGAAGGCCCATCTTCCAACAGTGGAGGTCGAGGACATAGTGTTATAGACACTGAGATGATTGACTATATTTAATCTGTAAATATTTAGACAATCGTTAAATAGTTCTTCAATTTAATAATTGAAAAATGTAGCCAAATGTCCAGCGTTGCAAGAGTTTGCCATATTTTCTAGAAATATGTTCTGGAAGGTTAATTTCCAGCAGTCTAGGGCATAGTGTTCTAGGACTTGAATGATGAGTAATCGGTTCAATCTAAATTTCAGAATACAAATCGTTAAACTATATAAAACCGATGTTTGGAGAATGCAGCGGAAACTGTAAGCTAAAACCCGCACTTAGGAAGGATATCAAAAACAAAAAACAGAGAAAACACAAAAACGTCGTCGAAGATAAAGAAATATGTGAAGATATTACTAGTAAAGGTAAAAACATTTGTTATTGTCGTTACAGCGGATCCTGGCTGAGACTGCAAACCATTAAATGTGTTACTCAGTCGCAAACGTTATTACTGGATTTCGTTATTTGCGTCAGAGATTGCGTCATGATAACAAAATATTATTCAATTCTCAACTCTATAAGCGCTAGACCTTGAAAGCGGCCGTGCTAATATCAACTTTAATAGTGTGAATAATATATAGTTAACGGATTCCATTATATAACGTTTGCGCTTAAGTAACAGAATAGATTTGCTGGTTGTGGTTGTATCTATGAGTGAGAATGTTTCGATGGTTTGACAGTTGAGAATGTCAAACTGTGATGACATTTCTTTTTAGCAAGGTTTGGCATATCATCATAAACCGTTGAACGGCAGAACAACGCTTCCAAATAGTGGAAATTTACTTTAAAAAAAAAACTGTTCGCGTTGTTCATATAGCACTTCGTCCATTTTTAGGTCAACATAATCGGCCTAGTGAGTAAGCAATTCGTGCAGTTATTGATTGTTTTCGCACTAATTGTACCCTACTCGATTCAACTTTGTGTTCTAGGGATGTTTTGACAATATTTGGTATGTCTGAAATGTCTAAACAATCATTGAATATTTCTTTAATTTATTTATTGGGAGATGTAGCCAAATGTCTACCGTGTCGAGTGTAGGACAAATTTTTCTTCTATATGTTCTGGAAGTCCTATTTCCAGCAGTGGAGATCCCTAAAAGAGTAATGTATAGTATCACCCACGAACTGTGTATTTTTGTTTTAGGTAACAGTATTCCCCCTCAGTACTGTAGTTGTAGCGATGTCATACTTTTGGAAGACCCGAACGATCCCAGAGGATGTCTGTTCTTTCAAGCCACAGTACATTTACTTCGGCATTCTACAGCAATCTATCCAGGTTTTCAAGCTACCGTACACGTGGGTAATGTTCGGCAAACGGCAGTTATTGAGGTGAGACAAATTATTATTTGTTAATAATAAAATTGTTGTTGCCAGTGAAAAAAACTTTTTTTTTTTAATAAAAGATGTAAAATTTTAATTCTTTCGTGAATTTTTAATTTTATGTGTTGTTGTAATTTAAAATGCATATAAATAAATATCTAATTAATCATATTTTCAGGGTATAATGTCCCGGGACAAATTGCTCCGGGCGGGCGAAAGTGCCTCCGTGGTGTTCCGATTTGTCCGCCAGCCGGAGTACTTGCGTCGCGGAAGAAAGATGTTGTTCCGAGACGGACTGGAGACTCATGGTGTCGGCAGAATTACACAACTCTTCCCCTACATATAGACAACAAAACACTATAACAAAAAATACAATAAATAAAAAAAATAACTTAAATCTAAAAAAATGTTTTATTTACAATAAACCTAATCCTAAGCCTGGGTTGCACCAAAATTAGGAATAAAAATGCCTTCAAACTCGTACCTAATTTAATTTGAAGGTCAGCTTGTGCGCTCGACGCCATTTTTAACGTTACAATTACAGACTTCGTTTTGGCGCAATCCAGCGGCCCTATCTGTCATTAGCCGCAAACGTTATTAGTGGATTTCCTACACGGCGAACGAGTGCCTTCACTCCGTAGCCACGACTCAGACTTAGCTGTAAAGGCACGCAGGGACAACAGTGAGATAGAGACGGTTTATAGGATTTTAGTCCGTAGGCGCCCTGGGGCTTCACTAGGAAGCTTCACGGATGAGTCGGGCATGCGACCCCCACCCGCGTTGGCCCTTCAGGCAGGGGGCGTATCATTGATGATTTATTGATTCACCGTCTATAAAAAAAAAAAAAGTTGATTTTGTTATTTACGTGAGAGATTGCGTCATAAAGGGGTGTATCAGGCAAAGCTTTTTGTAGATGTCGCTAGCGGCACTGGTACCTTATTTACATCTATGACTGTCATTTTTTAAAATTTATTTGTAGTTTTACATTTTTATAACAGAAAAACCTACCTTAAAAGACGAATTAAGAAAGCGCACACCGTCTTTAAAAAGAAAAAAAGGTTTAATTAATAGAACGGCAATTTTGAGATCACCATATCTTTGATTTTGATTAGAAATCTCGATTTGTACACTTAAAAGCTGCTCACTTCGGCATAATATCCAGAAAATAAAAAAAATGTAATAAAAATACAAGTTTTCTATGCAACTGACAGTTATATTGGGTACCATCTATCATGCGCCATCTATCGTGATAAAAAGTTAGTGATACACCCCATTCTCAACTCTATAAGCGCTCGACCTTGACACCGGCCGTAATATATTATATAACGTTTGTGAACAAAATAGGGCTACAGCCTTTCTAGCATGGGGTGTGACGTCGAAAAAGTCCGTTATATCAAGGATTAAATGTCAAAATTATCAGAATTTTTGGAAGACAAATAGAGAGCATGGGATGTGGGCTATATACGCCTAATTAGTCGTAAATTATTTGTTTTGGTAACATGGCAACCTTATATCTTGGACTTTTGGCAGACCCGTCAAACCTCTCCTTCCGAATCGCGCTCAGAGCGCTTAGAACGAATATGACACTGACCGTTGTTCCGAATCATATATCGCGATTTGGATGCTCAGAGCCTGATATCAATTCGGAACGATCTAAATCACATTTTCATTCATAAAATATTAGTTTTTTCTTAAATGTATGGAAGATAAATTGCGGATTCCACATCTTTGAGTATGAATACTAACAAATATACATCTCTCGGTTTATTCATTTTTATTTTATTTATTTATTTTATTTTATTGGAAAACAAACAGTACTTAATAACTAATTACAAAATCAAGTATATATCTACAGACCATTAATATGTTTTCACATATAGGAAACTATGAAAGCAAACTAAAATTTAGATATCTAATAAAGAAAGTAAATAGTAAGGAACTAAGTATGAATAACAGTTTAAGTAGTTTCGGAAACACTCAAAGAAACTCTGTCAAACCAATGTTTTGACAGAGTATTCTTAAAAGTAGCTGTAGTTGAATTAAATAGATCCAACTCGGAAAAGTCAACCAGTTTATTAAATTCATTAGCTGCACGGCAGCAAAACGAATTACCTCTATACCTAGATGCACTAGTTGGCACTGATAAGCATGTTGGCTTTCTCAAGGGTTTAACTGGAGCACACAAATTAATTCTAGATAGTAGCTGCGGAGAATCAATCTTAGTTTGAGCTATATTTACTAGAAATAGTATGTCTGCTATCTTACGTCTCTCAAACAGCGGCAGAATATGATGTCTTTTACACCTTGCTTCGTAGTTGCTATCGTATCGCTTACACTTATATTGCAGAAACCTCATGAATCTACGTTGTATGGCTTCAATACGATTAATATAAATATCGTACATGGGTCTCCAAACCTGGGAACAGTATTCCAACGTGCTTCGTACATATGAGCAGTACAATATCTTAATTATTTTAATGCTCGAGAATTGCGAGCTACATCTCATGACAAAACCTAGAGCTCTACTAGCTTTTTTGACAATAAAGTCTACGTGCTTATCATAAAGCAATTTTGAGTCATGTATTACACCCAAGTCACGAATTTCCTGTACTTTTTTAAGTGTTAGTCCCTTAAGGGTGTAATTATAGATTGTAGCATTAATTCTGCGCGTAAACGTCATTGAGTAACATTTAGAAACATTAAGGTCTAAGTTATTTATTATGCAATATTGTTCAAACCTCTCCAGGTCCTCCTGTATAAGATGACAGTCATGAATATCTAATAAAATATAGTCTAAAGTTTAATATTATTAACTTAATTTGGTAATTTAAAATAACTTGCCGTGTTACAGACATTTTTTTTTTCACTTCCTACTTAAATATTAATTATAGATTTGTTTAAGAAGTAATATAGAAACAGTATAAACGAATTACAATATTAAATAATTTAAAAGAAAACCTAATATTAAATTAACTTGAAAATGGCGCGGGACATTATGACAAACAACTGACAGCGCTCAGAGCGATCTACCTCGATATCGTGAGCAGTCTAAGCGCGAGAAATGATGTCATTTGTGACGTCACATAGCTTTGGCAAAACAGTTTAAGCGCGTCTCGGAAGACCTTTAAGCGTGCTGAGGTTACTATTATCGCGTATCGGAACGAAGAAATATCGTGCTCGGGTGGTGGTGTTGTTGTAAAAAAAATATTTGTACATACGAGTAGATGGCGCTGGACTATTTTAAAATATTTAAGTTTTTATATGTATTCAATGGGACACACTGGAAACATCACATGGATTAATTTTATCTAACTATTCAAAAAAACAGTATAGAATGCCCATTTATTTTTTTTGCATATTTTTTATATTTATTCAACGCCATCTTTGTCAAATTGTCAATGCCTTTTTTTTATTACTCAAGGAAAAAAACAAACAAATTGTCAATGGCCATAAATCTTATATCGCTGCGAGATAATAATCTTATCGAGTTCCCCGAGGCTCGCGATTTTGCGTATTACCTATATATATAGACCTCCACTGTTGGATGGGCCTTCCAGAACATATCCGAGTATAATTAGGCCAATACACTCGCCACGCTGGCCATACGGATTGGCGAGGAAAACTAGATTTGAGAGCCCGTCAAGGCAAGAATCAAGAAAGCTCATGCTAGCTGAGCTGACAAATAGTAATATTAATAATAACTTTTTTTTACATTTACATTAGATTCTATAGAATTAAAACAGCATGAGAATGGTTAGAAAAACAGAAAAATTGTTGCGTTGGACTTTAAAGCAAATCTCACTTTTTTTACCGAATTTTGCCTAAAATGTATGAAAAACAGAACAACGCCAAGTCGAACGACTTTCAAAGCGAAAAAAGTGCTTAATGCGACAAGTCACAGGGTATGTTACGGCAGTTCAAAGAACGTAACTAATCTGTACTTACTCCAGACTTGCAGCAAGTAGTGCTTTGTTCGACTAGAAAGCAAATTTTACTTTTTTTTAACGAATTTTGTATAAAAACCATAGACAAACATTCAAAGCGAAATAAAATGAAAAAAAGCGCTTAAAGCGTCAAGTCAAACACAGGGTAGGTGCGAAATAAAAGAATATAATATTAAAAACGAATTTATTTAAAATAATTAAAATACAATATAATTAAACATGATTATTTAAAATTAAATTTCTACGTCTTAATCAACCCTGCAGCGGGATTCTGTTCTATAAGCGTTAGTCAATATAATACATTTCTTTATGTATTGTCAGTTTAGCCGATATTATATCAAATAAACAAAATTTTATACGAATATCAATTAAAAGCATTGTCAGCTTCCATTAAAGCAATTATATTTATAAGGTTTTCGTCTGGTGCAACCGTATTCCATTATATAGAAACAAACTTTACATTATGGAATCTGTTAACTATACAAGGTGAATTTTTCAAGTGGCTTATTATATTTTTGATTTATTGTCCTAGCCGGGAATCAAACGAGAGCCGCTTCATCATCACAGCCCCTAGAATACACGAGTCCCAGACTGTTAATACTATTCCTATATATCCGAAATTCGGATTTTAAGCCCGCAACCAATTAAGTGCACACGAAAATTTTAAAACATTGTGTATTTTGCGGTGGTGGCTCGGTTGTAAGAACGCGTTCCTTATATCCTACAAAGGTCGGTTCAAATCCACCCGGCATGTACCAATGAGAAAAGCACTTTTCTTACGTACATTTGTTATAGATTTACAATACCACCGTTCCCGTGCCTCGGAGAGCACATTAAGCCATCAGTCCCGGTTCCACTAATACCAACTTGTGGAATCGTTAATAAATTGTCAATAAAAATTGACATCATATCCTCGCCAAGCCCTCTGGCCAGCGTGGCGAGTGTAGGCCAAATTCTCCAGATATGTTCTGGAAGGCCCATCTCCAGCAGTGGAGGTCTAGGACGCTGTGTTCTAGGGGCTGTAATGATGAATGATGTGTATTTTGTTACTGGTTTACCATACAATACATAGGCAGGTACTAAAAGTTACACAATACATTTAAATTTATTTTTTTACTAAGGTTTTTTGACCAGCATGGCGAGTGTAGGCCAAATTCTCCAGATCTATATTTTGGAAGGCCCATCTCCAATAGTGGAGGTCTAGGATGCTGTGTTCTAGGGGCTGTAATGAATGTACTAAGGTTGTATAGTTTGCTTGTTGACAACAATGGCAGACATCTTAAATGAATTGAAACAAATTATTGAATTAATAAACTAAATTATGTTGAAACACAGACATAATAAAGACTAGGTGGCAAATTGCTTGTTCTTAAGTTCCACCGCTGTGCTCAATATTTTTTTGTGTTATGTTAGTACATGATGAGCGCCCATTTTAAAGACATGGTGCCTAAAGAGGATATTATTGCTAAATTCCTCTCCGCAAGAGCAAACTTTATTATTAGTTGAAGGCACAACAAGCTTTTCCCCGTGTACATTATCCAAATGCAACTTTAAATCGTCTTTATCTATACAAATATGGCGGCATAATACGCAAATCAACAACATACCATGTAAATTAACCCCGCGGGGAACAAAAGGTACTTTGTAAGTCCATTTAATAGGTATATGACCTTTAATGAAGTAATTATTTAGATTTTTTACTCGTAAAACACCACTGCTGTTGCAATTATTACGAACGTGGTTAAGGTAGTGTTGGCGTCTAGACGCCTGGTAGTTGCATGATTCACAGTGCAAGTGTTTTAAATGCGTATCTATGTGCTTTTTTAACTCCGAGCGATTTGGGAGTTTTATGAAACAAAACGGACAGGTTGATACACTCTTCAGCCCTTTAGCCTCGAAATGATGCCATAGGGAGCTTCTGTTGATAAAAATATTGCAATGCGGGCATAGTTGTTCTTTCCTCCGATCGTGGAATGGTATGTGCATATTTTCGTAGTGTATATGCAGTAAGCCCTTGTTGAAGAATATATGCTGGCAGTCGTTGCAGGTGTAGATTTGCCGTTCTATTCTCAAAGAGTCTGGGGAGCTGTAGAGGTGGAATTCCTTGATGTGAGAATGCAATTTCATGCGGTCTTCAAATGATTGGCTGCAGATCTGAAATTGTGTAATAACATATTTATTTACAGCACATAAGCTCAAGTCTCAATTGGAATACAAATGAGTGTCATTTTAATATCCATGTCAAATAGGTGAGAAGACAAATTTCTAAGCATTTGATGGCTTCATCATGCAGGTGCCGGATCCATTGTGTGTGGGAATGTGATGTGAGAAGTATGGTGTTTTGGAATTGCAACCAACAATAGGTTCGTTTACAAAGGAAGCCTTCTATTACAACCACCATTATGTTCCTCTCCATACCCAACTAAATACTGTATGATTCCTAACATCCTGGAAGGTCTTTCCATAAATGTTTTGATGACAGACCTGCTTAGGCCAAATTCTTTTAGTAAGTGGTGCAAAGATTCTACTGGAACTCCTCTCGCACCAACTTCTACTGCTGTAGAGCTGGGTCTATAACCCAATACTGATTGTAACTTTTTTTTTTAAAACTTTTCAGTGTACAAAACTACAGGTTGGAAGCAACTAGCTTTAGTAGTTCCTCTGTGGGCAGCGCTCCATGGAACCAGTAGTTCCTGTGGGCAGCGCTCCATGGAACCAGTAGTTCACAAAGTATATAAGCCTACAGCAAAGAAATACCAAGCACAGCTCATTTGTGGACCAAAAGACTTCATCATCATCAGCCTGTATCTCTCCACTGCTGGATGTAGGCCTCCCCCAAAGCTTGCCACTTAATGCGATATTTCGCTACCCTCATCCAACCCCCACTAGCAACCTTCTTTAGGTCATCTGTCCATCTGGCAGGGGGTCGTCCCACTCTGCGTCTTCCTGTACGTGGTCTCCACTCTAGAACCCGTTTGCCCCATCGATCGTAGGTTCTGCGGCAGATGTGTCCGGCCCATTGCCACTTCAGCTTGCTAATTTTAAAAGCTATGTCATTAACTTTCGTTCTCTGACAAATATCAACGTTTCGAATTCTATCCATTAGAGATATACCAAGCATAGCCCTTTCCATGGCTCGCTGAGCGACCTTGAATTTATGGACCAGACCCACTGTTAGTGTCCACGTCTCTGCTCCATACGACATTACCGGGAGGACGCACTGGTTAAAGACCTTAGTCTTTAAACATTGTGGTATAGACGATGAGAGGATGTGCCGGAGTTTCCCGAATGCCGCCCATCCTAGCCGAATGCGTCTGTCGACTTCTTTGCTGAAGTTGGCTGCTCCTAATTGGATAGTCTGCCCGAGATAGACGTAATTTTGCACAACTTTAAGAGTAGCGTTTCCTACGCAGATTGGCCTCGGCTTGACATGATCATTGAACATGACTTTCGTCTTGACTTACCAAGCATATATCCAGTTGTGTAGGTTCACCCCTAAGCAGAAGTGATGGCTTATGATTAATCTGCCTATGGACTTCAACCTCAGTTTCGCTGCAATAACCATCCTTACTATGACACGTCTCACAAAAGTATTCCTTTTTCTCGGTAGCAGACTTAAACTTAGCCCTGGGAGCTGTTTCCTCGTTGAACGTTGACGTATGAAACATAACATTTGTAGATTTTGGAAATAAAGACATGATAAAAGGTTATTTCACAACACTATAAACTTTCTAGACTATTTAATATTTTTCTTTGATGTTTATTATATAAAATAAATAAAAACTGTCGAAAGAATGGAAGTGGAATTAAAATAATAAAAAATAATTACGACGCCATCACCACAACGTCACTTTCGAGGTGACAGTAGTTTTTTTTAAAGGCATGCAATTTCAGCCTGTCAGCTTTTTTTGTAATATTGCATAACGTCTCGTTTATTTTAATGCCATTATAAAAGCATTTTCAATTTAAATAATTAGGCTGGGTTGTACAATAGATATAGTATACAAGATCTTGTCAATATCTATGCAAAAAATGGACTGATATTTTTCTATTGATTACATCCGTACCACCAGGTCAGTTATGTGATGTCACAACACATTACACGAAAAAAGAGATCCGTTTCAAGTTTTGCAAGTCTCATCTCCAGCAGTGGAGGTCTAAGACCATAGTGTTCTAAGAACGGATGATTAACTTATAACGTGGTATGTCTAAATTCATACTTTTTAGTCCGTAAATATTTGATTAGTTCTTCAATTTGGTAATTAGAAAATGTAGCCAAATGTCCAGCGTGGCGAGTTCTGGCCATATTCTCCAGAATATATATATATATAGTTTCATTTCCAGCAGTGGAGGGTCTAGGGCGTGTTCTAAAATAAAATGAATGAGGGTAATAAAGTTAAAAATAAAACACCGTTAATTGTATATAATAATAATAATATTGTTTTGGGATATATGTAAAATTTAATTTATTTGCATTTGCACTGTGCCCGGAGGGGTTATGGTTTGAGGCGTTTGTAATTTGCGAGGTGGCTGTTGAGGTGCTGCGCCAACTGATCCGCTCGGCCGAAAGAGGCCTAGAAAAAAAAAACACTTACAAATATTGTTTTTGTCCAGTTTAATAATTATGGAAAACGATAAATTTGACTATATGAGGCAAGAGTTGCAATAATTTTTTGAGGCGAATTATTTCATGAAAAGCATCAAAATCTGGTATTTGATGATTATTAAGTCATAAAAAAGAATAACAAATAATTATATATCTAATATCTTTATTTTCAATACATAAATTTCAATCAGGGGCCTGAACAAGGGCTCCGGGATGCCTGGAGGATCTCTGGACACCCTGCACTTCCGGTCACAAACAATATTGCAAAACATTAGACGCTTGCAGATAAAAAGACAAGGTTAAAATGAGTTTAGTGTGGGTGTGTGTGTGAGTGTGGTAGTGTTTTGTGTGCATTAGTGTGTGATTTTTTTATATCTTAAAAGCAGATTTTCAGTACTATTGTAGTCAAGAAGAAATAGCCAATGGGGTGTATCACTAACTTTTTATCACGATAGATGGCGCATGATAGATGGTACCTAATACAACTGTCAGTTGCATAGCAAACTTGTATTTTTATTAGGAAATTTATTATTTTATGTTTATAACAGGAAAATGTATTTAAAATTATCGTTAGCTACCTTAAAAGACGAATTAAAAAGCGCACACCCCGTCTTTAAAAAGAAAAAATCTTTTATTAATAGAACAGCAATTTCAAGATCTTTAATTTCGCTTAGAAATCTCGATTTGTACACTTAAAATCTGCTCACTTCGGCATAATATCCAGAAAATAATAAATTTTGTAATAAAAATAAAAAATTTCTATGCAACTGACAGTTCTATTAGGTACCATCTATCATGCGCCATCTATCGTGATAAAAAGTTAGTGATACACCCCATTCGTCTTTAATTAATTTTTTAACACATTTTTCTGTTATAAAAATAAAAAAAACTACAAAAACTAAAAAAAAAAGATGCGACATAGATGTAAAACAAGGTTCATTGACTCGTAAATTGATGGACTACAATTTTTAATTATTTATATAAATTTATTATATTAATATTGGATTGTGCGAGCTAGGGTTCAGAACCGGAAAATCCCGATCTCGAAAGTACCGGGATTTCCCGGTTCTCAGTTCAGTAGAATGAAACCGGTAAATTAAATTTGATTCCCAGTTCTTTCGGCACTTCTTTGAAAAATGATTAAGATAATTTTAATTTAGAAATGAAATAATTTATTTGTCAGAAACATGGTAGGTACAGGGATGCAAATTATTATATGTAATTATATCACATGCTTCGCTATCTCTAGCATACAAATATTTATTTAGTCACATGACTTTGTCGAGCTTAGTGTCTAGGTATTCTTTTGTCGAATAAAAACATTTATTAACCAGCATTTGTTTGACTCTTAATTTGAACAGTTTTAATGGCAGCTCCCTTATAGTAACTGGAAGCTTATTAAATATCTTTGTCGCCATTGCATAACAATTTCGGCTATATTTGGTTTATTAATGTTTTTATTTTGTTCAAAATTGTCTCAATTTGTTTCTGATAGTCTTATTTTGTTCACAGTTGTATCAAATAGTTACCTTGCAGACGACACAGCGATAGAGTGTGCGCGCGTGGTTGTGCAGGTGTCGCGTGAGAGAGTGCGGGTGGGTGAACGTCTTCCCGCACTGTCCGCAGGTGTGCGCGGCGGGGGAATGCGCGGACACTATGTGACGCCGGAGGAGCTCGTACCGGGGGAAGCTATTGCCGCATATTGTGCAACGACCTGAAACAAATATATAGTGTTATATAACTTGGTAAAATATATAAATTGAAGCTTAAAATATTTTTTGCCAAATATTTCGCCTTAATACTTACCACTTTTTAAATATTATAAAAAATATTCAAATTACAAAATGTAATGATATTTTCTTAGTAACTATAGATGTTGTGTCCTTATATACTAATATACCACATGACGAAGGATTGTATGCCCTAAAAGAGTATTTCGATAGCCGCCCAAACCCGCGTCTGCCTTCTTCAAAATTTTGACTAGATTTAGCAGAAATGGTTTTAACCAATAACTATTTCACTTTTGATAATAAATTCTATCACCAAGAGAAAGGCACTGCCATGGGTACGCGCATGGCACCTTCTTATGCAAATTTATATATGGGTTCTCTCGAAACAAAATTTTTAAATAGTCAAATTCTCAAACCTTTAACGTGGTTAAGATTCATAGATGATATTTTCATGATTTGGCCTCATAGTTTACAAACTCTTAATACATTCCTTAGTCAACTAAATTCATTTAGCAGTCTAAGATTCACTCATGAAATTTCTAAAACTAACATAACATTTTTAGATGTAGATATTACTTATAATAATCATAATATTTCAACTTCTGTTCATTTTAAAGACACCAACAAGTTACAGTATCTGCATTACAGTAGTTGCCACCCGTCGCACACAAAACGGTCTATACCACATTCACTTTCTATCCGCGGTAAAAGAATTTGTAATAATTCAACATCTTTGGATAAATATCAAGGCAAAATCTTTAATGGGTTATGTAGGCGCGATTATCTCCCAAACTTTTTACAGAAACACATGAACAGGCCTTCTAACACTCCAAACGCTATACACACACAACAACAAAATTCCCTTCGGCTTATAATACCATACTTCCACGGGGCACACAAAATTCAAAATTTATTAAAGGATAGCTTTTCTATCCTTAAGAATAATAATATTACACGAAATCTTTTGGAAACGTGCCCTAGTGTAACGTATAAACAAAATAAAAATTTAAATGCTATTTTAGCAAAAAATAAAAATACACGGAGTAATAATACATTGTTAGGTACACACAAATGCAACCAATCTCGTTGCAAAACATGTCCCATAATAAATTCCGATATCAATATACAAACTCATCATAACCCTGTTGTCATCAAAATTCAAAATTTCGCACAATGTACTACTTCTCATTTTTTTTTTTTTTTTTTTTTATTTTATTATATACAGGATTACAAACAATTGTACAGAGAGAGAATACACAATAAATTGGTTTTACAAACAGTGTTAATATCTGCACAACCAGCTTCAGTAATCCAAATGTTAAAAGAAGTAAATGTAACCCATGAGTTGTTTTAAAACCATAATAATATTTTAAAAAACAACCTTTTTGTACAGTAATATAACTGCTAGATATATACCATTTTAATTATCTCTTTCTTCTAAAGTTAACATTTGCAAGACCTGGTTTCTGTAAGAGACAGGCGACAATGCAAAGAGATCGACACAATGAAAGAGATCATTATAGGATTGTAGAATTCGCCTTAGTGGCATACGTTTACCTGCGTTAGTTCGGCAATATTTAACTGCAAATAGACGGTGGGGGTATAGTTCACGAATACGTACGGAGCTACTGGGAATGAGGTAACTGATTAGATTTACTATCTGTCGGCAATCAAACTTATTATGACATATTTTATACAAAGTCGTGGCATCAATCAAAATTCTACGCGATTTTAAGGTGATCAGTGAATATTTTACTAAGGATCGCTTGTAAGAGGATCGCGACCGACAGCATCTATAGCTCACAGTTCTGAGAAATTTTCTTTGAACGGACTCGATCTGGTTGCTATACTTATCATAGTATGGATTCCATATAGTTGAAGCATACTCCAGATGGGGTCTGACCAACATTTTAAATAAATGTATGTATGTCGCTGCATGCTTAAAACCAATACATGACCGCAGTACAAATCCATGCATTTGGAAGGCTTTTTTAGTAATATTATCAATGTGAGCATCCAGCGTGAGTCTGTTATCAAATATGACACCAAGATCACGGATCCACTCCACCTTATCCAATGCTGAGCCACACAAGCAATAAATGGCAACAACAACGTTAGTCTTTTTTGTAAAAGTAATGGATTTACATTTGGCAATGTTGAGCTGGAGTTTATTATTACGACAGTAAATCGAGAGCCGGTCAAGGTCCTCCTGAAGTCCATCACAGTCATTCCTATTACGTATTTCCCGATAAACCTTAAGGTCGTCGGCATACATCAAAAAGTTAGAATTTTTAAAACAGGAACCTATGTCGTTAATAAACAGGATGAACAGTAATGGACCAAGAATCGAACCCTGTGGAACGCCAGATGTTACACCGATTAAATCTGAAGCAAAACCATTTATCACAACCTTTTGTGTTCTATTTGTCACATAGGAGGTAAACCACCGAAGCAAGCTTCCCCGAATTCCATTAAAAGCTATTTTTTCCAGTAGGATCACATGATCTACCTTATCGAATGCCTTTTTATAATCTGTGTAGATAGCATCCACTTGAATGCGGTCGTCCATATTTGAAAACAGATAATTTGTGTAAATAATAAGATTAGACACAGTGGAGCGCTTTTTTACAAACCCATGCTGTTCAGGTATTATTATATTATGCAAACTGGGGTATACAGCATTATGAACCAGTCTTTCGAATATTTTAGCAAGAGTGGATAGCAGAGAGATTGGTCGGTAATTCTGTACATCATTTCTACATCCACCCTTGTGTACAGGAGTAATATTGGCCGTTTTCCAGATTGATGGGAAAACTCCTTCACGAACGCAGACGTTATACAGAATCGTCAACGGCAAGTATATCGAATCTCTGGTGTGTTTTAAAAAGAAAGGAGGTATCCCATCAGGACCTTCACCCTTTGTTATGTCTAGCGAATTTAATTCGTACTTCACCATAGCATTAGAGAAAACGATATTTGAGATAGGAGTATCGTTGCAAGAACTTATTTGAACAAGGTTGGGATTTACGCCATTATTAGTTGGCATCTCATAAACTGATTTAAAGAAGGTGGAAAAAAGGTTACAAATTTCTTGCGGATCACTAGACTCAGCCTGATTCAACCTTGCAGTGGCTGGGATTCCATTCTTTCTTTTACGGCTATGTATATATGACCAAAAAACCTTAATATCATTACGCAGACCTTCCTCAACAGTGGAAATGTAGCTGTTAAAACATTTGTGACTAAGTTTCTTAAACCTGTGACGAAATAATGAAAAAGTCTCGTAGTCGGATATGTTACCATATTTCTTCCATTTAACCCAGGCTTTCGTTTTGTCTTTAAATACATGTATAAGTGGACGTGTAAACCACACTGGATAATCTCGACGTGGACATGGACGAAGTGGAATCCTATTTTTCACAATCTCGTAAATTTTCTCATAAAAAGTTGTCACAGCCTGTTCAGCCTTCATGTCATGCAGCACATTTTCCCAATCAATAAAACAAATATCACTATTAATTAAATTATAGTCACCTTCATGGAAACGGTGTCTGTGGGTAGTGTTACTGGCCATGGGTTTACAGTATGAATTGAGTGTAATTAATGTGTAAAAAGGAGGATGATTATTGTCAGGAGGAACCAATTCATTAAGAGGGACCATGCATGTACAGTCTTCACTATTTGAAATAATCAGGTCCAAAATGCGGCCTTTTACATTTTTAACAGTGTTAAACTGGTAGCCCTGATTCATGGATAGATAGTTAATTAAAAATCTATCAACCTCATTGCGTATATATGCTGGAGTGCAGATTTTGTAACAGTTTTTATGTGGGAGAGACTACGACACCCCTTCGTACTCGCATGAATGGACACAGACATTCAGTAGATTCTCAAATTAATAATATTTTACCTGTGCCCACCCATGCGCGTATACATAACACTACCTTTAACAATTGTTTCACAGTAAGAGTATTAAAGAGTTTTCCGAAAACTATTCGGTCTATTGATTTAAAAACATGGGAAAGCTCTTTTATATGGCAGCTTGGTGCATACTATAGCCCTGGTCTGAATGTAATGCATTAGGTTTTGTCTAACTTGTTTTGTAAATTTATTAATATCGAACCAACAATGGACATAACATACTGATGATGTTCTCCATGATGCGCGAGGTGATGATGATATTTTTCTAAAAAAATAAATACAAAACTATATAGTGCATTGCCTTTACCATTGCTAAAAGAAATAAAATTACTTTTTTCAAAATTTATGACAAAGACCTTCAGTCACTGTCACTGATGACCCCGCTCCAAAGAGGCGAAATATTTGGCAAAAAATATTTTAAGCTTCAATTTATATATTTTACCAAGTAAGAAACACATCTAACACATTTTATTTGTTGCAGATAGTGTTATATAACATAATTTTGGGCATATCATGGAGGTGATTCCGAACCAACAAATCCATACTGGAGGAACTGAGGATCAGACAACTTTCCTCGACTGCACAATCACGCATTCTCACTGGTTAAGCTTCTATGAGTGGACTGTACAATGTATTGTCTTAACTGACATTGACATTTATATTTTTATAATTGTGTCTGTCTTAGCCTATAGTGTGACAATGCCTATCTACAGCATCTATAATGTTAAGCGTTATTCTGTATTTATAATTTTGTTATTTTATTGTTTCTCTTTCCAAATGATGGTTATCATGTACTACTCCAGATTCACCAATATGTACTATAAAATTATATCGTTTTATATCAATATTGTAAAAATTGACGTGTAAAAGTGCAGAATACATATCTTTTTGTCCTATGCCTACTTGCAAAATAAACGAATTGAATTGACTTAAAATGTCCAACGTGGTGAAATTTGCCCAAATTTTCCAGAAATGTGTTCTGGAAAGCCCATCTCCAGCTGTGAAGCTCTAGAAACGTAACTTACCAGCTCGTTCGTCCTGTGTGTGTGTCTTGGAATGTGCTGCGAGTTCCGAGTCGTCTTCGAAACACTTTCGGCAAACCTCGCACTTGACCGTCATAGAACCGCGGTGAACAGCCGCTCTGGAGGAAACAACTTTCCGTTATATAATGAATAATGATATTTAACTGTAGATAATAGTAGTTTATGAAACTGTTGCATAATAAGGGGTATTATGCACGAGTGTGTTTTAATAGTATCACACGAGTGTTTTAATACCTAGTTATGTGCAGTTTCATACACTAATTTATCTACTCCCATACATTGGGATTGAACCTACTAAATAAAAGATAGAAGTGTAAGAAAAATCACACGAAATGCTATACAACAAAACGTATTGAATGGCGCCAATCTTTATTTTTATTTTTTTTAAATGACCATGGTACAGAATACATAAGTCCTAAACAATGAAATGGTGGGCGCTGCCATAGACAAGTAAAAATTGGAATCAAAACTTTTTTGTAATGGAACCTTTGCCTTAAAAAAAATAAGTGTTATATAATTTGTATGATTCTATTTTTAAAATGAAATATAACATTATTTTGTTAGAGGAAAAGTTTTATAATGTGATTCTATTTTTAAATTTCAGCAGTATGTTTATATAGTATGTCAATATAAATTCGTTTTGAAGTTTGTAATTCGCATTTTACGATATGAGAGTAGATAATCAAAACTTTACGTTACATGCATACTACTTATGGGATATGTTTTATTTGTTGCAGTATTAAATAGGATAACACTGATCATATTTGCAACAATAATTTTATTTGTTGCAGTATTAAATAGGATAACACTGATCATATTTGCAACAATAATTTTATTTGTTGCAGTATTAAATAGGATAATTATGAATTAAACACTGATCATATTTGCAACAATAATTTTACTTGTTGTAGTATTAAATAGGATAACACTGATCATATTTGCAACAATAATTTAATTTGTTGCAGTATTAATTAGGATAATTATTAATTAAACACAGATCATATTTGCAACAATAATTTTATTTGTTGCAGTATTAATTAAGATAATTATTAATTAAACACTGATCATATTTGCAACAATAATTTTACTTGTTGTAGTATTAAATAGGATAACACTGATCATATTTGCAACAATAATTTTATTTGTTGCAGTATTAATTAGGATAATTATTAATTAAACATTGATCATATTTGCAACAATAATTTTACTTGTTGTAGTATTAAATAGGATAACACTGATCATATTTGCAATTTGTATCTAGGTTTTTAAGAAAATAAACGTTTATTATTATTATTATTTGAAGGTATTTGGTATTTATTCTTATATGTATATACCTGTGTTCCCAAAGTTTTTCTCTCCTAGTGAAGACCATATCGCAGCAGTCACACTCGTACCGGTCTTTCCCCGATCGAGCTCCTCCTCCTCCAGAATTCCGATTTAAATGAACGCGACGGTGAATCCTATAGAATAAAAATTCTAGTTACCGGCAGATAAAAAGAGCGCTGGTCGGTAATTACGCAGAAATCGAATTTTGGTTAGCGGATAGTCGCGGACACATTTATTAACTTATTTGTTATTGTGAATCAGCTTGATTATGGGAATAAAACAATAAAAAAATATTCAATAAAAAAGGAGCTTGTAAAAATCTGAGAATGCGCTATAAGATATTCTAAGAATGTAAATAAGTGCGCAAGACGGAGTTTTAACTGTTTTTAGTTTTGAACTAATTATATTGTACATTGAACAATCTTATAATGTATGGAAATTCATTATGACCCGTACAAATTCAAATATTCCATTTTTTATCATATTTTTCGACTTATTGAAATGTATGGTAATACATTATGACCCGCACAGATTTAGTTATTACCCATTTTTCCGACTTACTTGAAATGTATGGGAATACATTATGACCCGCACAGATTCAGTTATTACCCATTTCTCCGACTTACTTGAAATGTATGGGAATACATTATGACCCGCACAGATTCAGTTATTACCCATTTTTCCGACTTACTTGAAATGTATGGGAATACATTATGACCCGCACAGATTCAGTTATTACCCATTTTTCCGACTTACTTGAAATGTATGGGAATACATTATGACCCGCACAGATTCAGTTATTACCCATTTTTCCGACTTACTTGAAATGTATGGGAATACATTATGACCCGCACAGATTCAGTTATTACCCATTTTTCCGACTTACTTGAAATGTATGGGAATACATTATGACCCGCACAGATTCAGTTATTACCCATTTTAATTAAGTATTTTCCTCGGGAGGGGGGTCACAGACTTCATATACCTTGGATCCAGCATCTCCAACACCGGCTCATGTGAGACAGAAGTTCGAAGAAGAATTGGCATGGCTAAAAATGCAATGAGTCAGTTAAAAGGAATATGGAAGGATCGAAATATCACCCTAAAGACCAAAACAAGACTAGTACGCAGCTTAATATTCTCCATATTTCTTTATGCCGCTGAAACTTGGACTCTTAAAGCCGGTGATCGTGGCCGCATTGATGCCTTCGAGATGTGGTGTTGGAGGCGTATGTTGCGTATCCCTTGGACAGCCCGAAGAACTAACGTGTCAATACTCAAGGAGCTTAAAATCTCTACTAGGCTGTCTTCCATCTGCCTAAAACGAGTCCTTGAGTATTTCGGCCATATAGCGCGCAAAACACCTGGTAACCTGGAAAGGCTTGTAATCACAGGGAAAGTCGAAGGCAAAAGACCACGTGGCCGAAGCCCCATACGCTGGTCTGACCAGATACGCACCTCACTGAATACCCAGATGCACGATGCCCTACATGCAGCCGTGAACAGACCCGGATGGCGCAACATCGTCCGGGACAAAGTGATCCGTGGAGGGGGTCACGACCCTCAGCAGTCAGGAGAACGACGCAAGGAGGAGGACAGAGGGGAAATGTTGCCAGTGTTCTTGGGACTATTCCTGATGGGACGTGTCTTGAGGATATTTTCAATTGATAGTTAATTTTATAATCAAGTTTTTTTTTTATATCTTCATTTGTATTGCAATCTGTCTATCAAGACATTCGGCAATATGTATGTAATACTGTAGGTCTTGGACGGTTTGCTTCCATTGATGCAACCGTATTGATACATTAATGCATTGCTAGTCATTGTGTTATTGGAAATTAAATAATCAATTCATCTGGAGCTGTTCTCTTTAGTCTTCTGAATCTGAATGTTCTATCCATAAGGTTGCTTGCCAACTTGTTTTGATGATTTTGTATGCGTTTGCCATAATTGGTAGCTTGAGTTTTAATTTCTTCTTTGAGTGTTGGGATGCCAAAGTCATGGTGAATTATATCATTTGTGACGTACCAGGGTGCATTTGCAATCATTCGAATAGTTTTTGATTGAAATCTTTGCAGTATTTCTACATTGGATTTTGCAGATGTACCCCATAATTGGAGTCCATAGGTCCATATCGGTTTCAGGATACACTTATAGAGAAGAAGCTTGTTTTCCATTGATAGTTTGGATTTGGTGTTTATGAGCCAATATAGTTTGCGTAGTTGCAGTCCAAGGGCTTTATGTTTCATGTGTATATGCTTCCTCCAAGTAAGTCGTCTGTCTAGGTTTACACCCAAGATATTTTGCATCATCGTATTGGGGGATTTCGACACCATTAAGTTTAACAGGTGGGTAAGTCTCACGCCTTGTAGTGAATGTTACTTGACCTGATTTGGTTTCATTTGCCTTAATACGCCATGTATTTAGCCAGTCTGTTAGACTATCAAGACTGCATTGAAGACTTCTTGAGGCTTGTTTGGGGTCTTTATTCACTGCTAGTATAGCTGTGTCGTCAGCAAATGTCACAACAATAACACCATTGGTCATTGGGAGGTCTGATGTAAATATTAGGTATAGCATTGGTCCCAACAGACTTCCTTGTGGCACACCAGCTTTAATGTCGTGCAGGTCTGTTATTTCTTCTCCATGTTTGACAAAGAATTTTCTGTTGTTAAGATAGGATTGTATCAAGCAATAGTAATTTATAGGCAACATCTTTAAGACTTTGAAGAGTAGACCTTCATGCCAGACGCGATCAAATGCTTGTGATATATCCAAGAATGCTGCAGAGCAGTAGTTCTTTTCTTCAAAGGCATTATTAATGTTATTAACAAGTCTGTGTATCTGCTCAATAGTGCTATGTCCCTGTTTAAATCCAAATTGATGGTCTGGAATCAGGTGCCTTCCTTGTATTACAGGATTAAGTCTTTTTAGGCATAACCTTTCCATGATTTTCGATGGTAACGGAAGTAAACTTATTGGTCTGTATGATTTGACATCTTCTGCACATAAATTTTTCGAATAAATATGGTTTTTTAAAAATGTTTTGTCAGTATAGTTGTACTTACTTGAGTGTGACTATTGTGGAATACCACTTGTGACAGACATGACATTGGAAGCTCTTGTCGGGCGACTCGTTCTCACTCTCACTCAGACTGTCGCGGGTTGGAGGGACTGACGTCACAGCCTGACGTTCGGGATCAGAGTCAGAAGACGATGATCGATTCGTGTACGACGACCACGCGCCAAATGATCTTGAACCATAAAGGAAATAAATTTAATTAATATTTTTTAATCCGTAAATATCTAGATAATCATTGAATAGTTCTACTATTAAAGTCATGAAATGTAGCCAAATGTTCAGCATGGCTAGAGTTGGCCAAATTTTCCTAAAATATAATATTCTTGGAGGAGGATGAAGGAGGTTTATGATAGACTATATTTGGTACGACTAAATTAGTAGTTTTTAATCCGTAAATATCTGGACAATCATTGAATAGTTCTTCAATTTAATAGTCATAAAATGTAGCCAAATGTTCAGCATGGCTAGAGTTGGCCAAATTTTCCTAAAATATATTCTGGAAGTCTTGAAGGAGGTTTATGATAGACTATATTTGGTATGACTAAATTAGTAGCTTTTAATTCGTAAATATCTCGACAATCATTGAATAGTTCTTCAATTTAATAATTAGGAAATGTAGCCAAATCTCCAGCGTGGCGAGATTATGCCAAATTTTCCAAATAATATGTCCCGGAAGACTTAGTAAGTCTTGTTTCAAGCGGTGTTCATTTTATATAAATACCACTATGGCAAGCTTACAATATTGGTTGAAAGTGAAAATTGGCAATTGACATCATTGCAAATTGCACATACTGTCAACGAGAACAACAAGTAGGTGGTAGGCAGACTGATGGTGGTAATTTCCCCAGTCTGCCGGGGCGGGGAAGTATCCACCATTTGTGCTGATAAACCCAGTAAAGTGTATCCACACGTTTCGGGATTAGATAGTGTAGTGAATAGCCGGCATAGTGTTGGGGACCGATGAGTGGGGACGATGATGACTTACCTATCATCTTGCCTTAAGTTATTGTCCGGTGTGTGTGGCTTATCACCATTGACCTCAGTTTCGCTGTCAGAAGAGTCGGAGGAACTTGATGAAGACGATGATGACGATGATGATGAACCGGAACTTGAACTGTCTGTAACAACAAAAACAGTAGTAAGTAAAGTATTATTACTGGCTACCTATTTGTTGTAGCAGGAATCTATCACCCTTATTTTAGTACATTTTCGCAACCACTCAATTATTCCTTCCAGCACGAACAAATTATATAGGATATAGATGACATTTTTTTTTTTTTTTTCAGACAGGTCACACAGCGACATCTAGTTTCCGTGGTAAGCTACGAGGCTTGTGTTACGGAAACTAGATGGTTGATAAACTACATATTATACTTTTTTTTTGTAAATATATACATATTATACATATAAACACCCAGACCGAGACAAATTATACAATGTACAACATGTGTGTAATAATTAGTAAGTAACTAAACTTACTAGAACTGTCGCTGGAGTCGCTTTCTAGTGAGACGACGTCGCCATCTTGTTTTCCATCTTGGGGTGTTTTCTTTGAGTTTGCTGGCAACAAATGGGCTTCGTAGAGATCGTCCTACAAAATAAATCAATATGAGCCTTTGAGAACATATTTCTAGACAATATGGCCAACTCTAGCCAAGCTGGACATTTGGCTACATTTAAAAATTATTCAATTGAAGAACTATTCAATGATTGTCGAGATATTTTCGGATTAGGAAAGAAAGAAAATATTTTATTTATCGCAACAATTACAATGGTTACAAAAAAATAAAATATGCGAGGAATAAATTTAAATGTATATTTGATATACCAAAACATACAAACAGGTGTGGCGATAAATATGTGGTCAGCTCAGCATATGCTACAGCCGAGGCTGCAGCGCTGATTTTCAGCTGATGCCTTATGTTGGTTGAGTCACGGGTCGCGGAGATGTACAGTACCATTTACAAAATCGGAAGGAGCACTAAATGTACAGTTAAACTAATAATAGAAGAAATTATCAGAAACGGCTTCAAGACTCAGCTTTACGCAGTGGAAGTTGGTGCGAGAGGAGTTCCAGCTAAATCTTTGCATCACTTACTGAAAGAATTGGGGCTAAGCAGGTCTGCAGGAAATACATTTATGGAAAGAGCTTCCAAGGCGGCATTAACGGAATCATACAGTATTTGGATGAGCCTTTGAGAACATATTTCTAGCAATATGGCCAACTCTAGCCACGCTGGGGATTTGGCCATATTTACAAATTATTCAATTGAAGAACTATTCAATGATTGTCACGATATTTACGGATTAAACTAATAATAGAAGAAATGATAAGAAACAGGTTCAAGACTCAGCTTTACGAAGTGGAAGTTGGAGCGAGAGGAGTTCCAGCTAAATCTTTGCATCACTTACTGAAAGAATTGGGGCTAAGTAGGTCTGCATGAGATACATTTATGGAAAGAACTTCCAAGACGGCATTAACATACAGTATTTGGTTGGGTAGGGAGAGGAGTGGAATAGTGGATGGTGAGCGTATTATCGCGCAAACCAGCCTATTGTCGGTCGCAAGCCCGAGACACCATTCTTCTCATCTCTTACCCACACACGATGGACCCGGCAAACGCACGGTGATTCCATCGAATGCTTAGAAATTTGTCTTCTACCAAACATATTAAACAATCTCACTCCCTAAAACTCTACGTCCTAGACTGCTGGAGATGGGAGCCTTATAAATTTTTTTCTAAAAAATTTGGCCAAATCTCGCCACGCTGGACATTTGGCTACATTTACAAATTGTTCAATTTAAGAACTATTTAATGATTGTCGAGATATTTGCGGATTAAAAACTACAATACTTAAGACATTCCATTATGTATAGTCAACCATCTTACTCCCAAAAGCACTACGTACTACCTCCACTGCTGAAGATTCTATTTCTGAAAAACCTAATATTAAATAAACTTGAAAATGGCGCGCGACATAATGACAAAAAACTGACAGCGCTCAGAGCGATCTACCTCGATATCGTGAGCAGTCTAAGCGCGAGGAGTAATGTTATTTGTGACGTCACATAGCTTTGGCAAAACAGTTTATGCACGTCTCGGAACGGCTCTGAGCATGATTCGGAACGAGGAAAAGTAAATTTGTTATTGTATGAGTCGACTGTATATAACCCACTATGTATATTATTTTTATATATTTATTTTATGTTATAATATATATACATACCTTTCCAATATTAGCATATTTTTCATGTAAATGTCTGAGTGCTCGTAGATTTTCATCAAAACTTAACGAGTCGGAATGTCCGGGGGAACCTGTAAATATGAAGGTAAAAAAAATGCAGCGAGTAAACTAATTAAAAAAAAAAAAAAAAAAAAAAAATCACTCACCTAATTCTTCATCACTGTCGACTGGTATAGGTTCATTATTGTCTGGCATTAAATTGTTGCGAACACGAATAACTAAAACAAAATCATAGTTACATAATCTAATAAAAAATCAACCAGCACCTTAAGATAGTCTTTCGCTTTTCCCACTCATCCTTAGTCGGTACCCCACTGTTGGGGATCGTGACTCCGTCGCCACCATCCATCAGCCGTTTTTTTTTTAATGTCCATGGTACAGAATACATAAGTCCTAAACAATGAAATGGCGCCAAAACATAGCTTATGACCGCGCACGCGCTATGGCGGACGCTGCCATAGACAAATAAAAATTGGAATCAAAACTTTTTTGTAATGGACCTTTGCCTTAAAAAAATAAGTGTTATATAATTTGTATGATTCTATTTTTAAAATTAAATATAACATTATTTTGTTAGAGAAAAATTGTTATAATGTGATTCTATTTTTAAATTTCAGCAGTATGTCAATATAAATTCGTTTTGAAGTTTGTAATTCACATTTTACGATATGAGAGTACATAAATAAATAAACGAATTGAACTTACGTGGTTGCTGTTTTTTGGGTGTAGAATTTGGTGTACCGATGGCGTCTTTGCGGGGGCGACCTCGTTTGCCTTTCACCTTTTCTGAAGGCTGGGGCTGAAACAAATCATGTGCTAGATTGTATTATAAAGGCGCAAATTAATATTTGTACGGTGAGTGCGCAATTTTATTTTATTTATTTGGAATAACAAACAATTGTACAATAAGTATACAATACAAATATAGATTACATAGTACAGGTAATTATACAATTAACACCTTTATCCACAGATAGGATATATAATTATAGTATGCACAAAGTTATATATATATATATATTATAAAGAGATAACTATTAATATTTTATTATACAAAAAATTGTCATTCAAAACAATATAAATATGAAAAAAACAAAAAAATAATAAACAAATAATAATAATAAAATATACATTGAGGAATTTAAAGTCCACTCAAATTTTCATCTCCCTCGCCACATACACAACTAATTCTAGGCCTAAACAGAGCCAGGCTTCGTACAGTGGTGGGGGTGATGAGGGGACACTGGGACGGATTTAGGGCATTTAGGATTCTTCACGCAGAACCAACGATGTTCCTGGGCCCCGCGCAGTACCTACTCCCTCTGCACTACCCCCAGCAGGGAGGCCGGCACCGTCCACTGAAGCTTCTCGTACTCCTCGGAAGGTGGTCACAGTACCTGATGGGTACTTCTATGACCACAAGAAGATGAAGATACGAAAGCTTTAGATTAATTAATTTTATTATTCTTAAGTTAATGATATCAATGATATGTTGTCTCTGGGCAACATTCATTGTTATGCAGACGACAGCACGGCCCACGGGCGGTATCTAAGTCCCCGAACTTTGGGAGGTAGCCAACTAGAGGAATCACGGCGTATTATGACGGCAGAACTGGACGACACCCTTCACAAAATATATTTGTCTCTAAAATCTTGTCCAGTTTAATGCCAACAAGACCCAGGCATGCGCGCTGACGGCCAAGAAGTCCCCCTTCTCTCCTCCCCCCACTCTTCAGGGCACCACGCTGGATCTACAGCCCAGCTTCAGCATCCTCGGGGTGGAAATACGCTCAGACCTTAACCACCGGAACTACATTGAGAGCATCACCAAAACAGCGTCAAAAAAGCGCGGAATACTGAACAAGGTGAAGCGGTTTTTCCCGCCATCAATCGAGACTGTTGCTGTACAAAGCACAGATCAGATCATGCGTGGAATACAGTTCACACGTTTGGGATGGTTCCGCCAAGTACCTCACAGATGCTCTCAATGTCCTACAGAGGCGAGCTGTTCGAATTGTGGACGATACTACTATATCTGGAACTCTCGAATCCCTGCAGCTTCGCCGAGATGTGGCTTCTCTGAGCGTGTTCTACCGGCTATACTATGGTGAGTGCTCTAAAGAGCTCTATAACCTAATTCCTTCCTCTCCATTCCGCAACCGAACCACACGCACAGGTCAGAATATGCACCCACATACCGTAGTCACTATCCCTTCGCGTATCTATAAATTTGGTGACTCATACATCTGTCGCACAATAAAGATGTGGAATGCTCTTCCAGCCTCTGTGTTTCCACTTTCCTATTACCTGGAGTCCTTCAAGCGAAGTATGAAAAGGCATCTAGTCAAGCCGGCATAGTGTTAGGGACTGATGTCGGACATAAGGGTCAGATTCCAGTTGCTAACATTCATGGACCCTGCGCGCCACTTACCATCAGGTGGGCGCAGGGTCACATGTCGTGCTAGTATATAAAAATTACTTCGTCGCCCTTTATTTATAAAACTAAAATTACTGACTGTTCCTTCTATCTATATACTTGAATGCTGTTCATTTGTAAAAAGCCACCCGGAACTATTTAAAACTCTTGGGGATAATTGCAATTTTAAAACGCTTTATCCTAGTAGAATAATTATTCCAGCTCATAAAAGTACTCAATATAGGCGAAATTGTTATGCAATGGCGACAAAGATATTTAATAAGCTTCCAGTTACTATAAGGGAGCTGCCACTAAAACTGTTCAAATTAAGAGTCAAACAAATGCTGGTTAATAAATGTTTTTATTCGACAAAAGAATACCTAGACACTAAGCTCGACAAAGTCATGTGACTAAATAAATATTTGTATGCTAGAAATAGCGAAGCATGTGATATAATTACATATAATAATTTACATCCCTGTACCAACCTGACAAATAAACTTACGGGAAATTACCATCATCAATCCGCCTACCACCTATTGAACGCGAGGAAAGAAACTGTGAAACTCAAGGTAAATCGCGACGTAACCAGTGGATGGTGGCTCCAGATATGTTCTGGAAGGCCCATCTTCAACAGTGGAGGTCTAGGAGTCTGTGTTTTAGGGGCTGTAATAATAGTTATTAAAGAAATCTTGAAATTATTCTTGATTTTAAATAAAAATCTAAAATTTTGTCTTTAATTTTTATTTATTGCGTCTTCATTTGATTGTCATCGTCTGTGTTCTAATTATTTTTTGTTCTCTTCTCCCGATGGATGATAAATGAGGTAACAGGGAAGGCAAAGGGTCTAGCCCATACAGCCAAGTCTGACATTATATCTTTTTTTTTTCATGAGTAAATTCCAGATGCTGCAGAATTTGATGCTTTTCTTGGAGTCACTCGCGGCACCATAGCTCAAACACGTCGGGTAAAATATGGGAGTTGACAGCGCGGGAATACAGCAAAAAATAAACTGCAAATTGTGCCCCATATTCAAAGTCCAATTTATCGTTTTCCATAATTATTCACATTGTAGCACATTATTAACCAAAACAACACCACCAATAATATCCACAGCAAATTAATTTACAAAATAAAAATTTGCACTTGACACGTCCACGCAAAATGGTGCGGAGAACTCCTCTCTGTGTTCTAAATTTAAAGTCATTCTGTTATAAAATAATGTCGTCTAAAGTTGTCAGTCAGAAAGGAGGTTAAAGTCCGTCCAAAGAGGTTGCAAAAAGCCGCAACAATAGTCTATGAATAGTTCTTTAATTTAAAAATTATAAAATGTAGCCAATTCTCAAGCATGGCGAGAATTGGCCAAACTTTCCAAAAATATATTCTTGAAAGTTGAATTTTTGATTTTTTTCGCAATTTGGATACTTACAATGATAGGCTGTCCGTCGGGTCCAAGTATGATTTTCTTCTTCCTTCCCCTTTTCCCAGGAGTTTCATTGCCTGAGCCTCCAGGAGTACGCTTGGTATACTTTCTCTTAACCCGAGGGGTCATATCACTAGTAGAAGACGAAGCCGCAGAATCTAATCGTAAGAAAATCGATGAAAAAACATGCCATTGTGGGTGAATCAAATTTTTAGACACCACCTTTAAGTTCCTTCTAATAATATTGTAAAAGAAAACATAAATAACTTAATTGGGTTTATTTTTTAAGTTTCTTTTAAGTAGTATCATTACGATCGTTTCCCTTTCGAGGTAGTCAGAAACGACGCTTATAAATAAGCGGATTCACATTTAGCCAACTTTACTGCCGACCAATCATGACAAGTGGCAAGCTCGTCGATGTCTCCAGCGTACCAAACTCGAGAAATGTCGAGTGCCTAAAAATTTGATTCACCCTAAAATATAAAAGTCAATTGTAATCATGGAGAAGCGACTTTACATTTAGCCAACTTAACTATAGGCCCATCATGGAGAAGTGGCAAGCTCGTCGATGTCTCATAAAAAAGATTATGTGCTAGACCAACAGCTGTATTATTGTGTATTATTTTTATTTATCACATAAGCGCAAACGTTAAATAAAATCCAAATGCAGTGATCAAGTTTTGCCGATCATAGCCACACGTCAAACTAACGTTATCCACTATTTTTAAAGTCACATTGTGTTGTAACTAATGTTTGTTCACACTATTTTTTTATTATATTTTTTATGACGAACCAGCGAATATATAATGCGAAAGTTGTGGGTGAAAGAGGCCCTGGCAGACCGAGACTCACATATCACGATCAAATATATAAAACACTGACTGAAGGTGCATTAAAAAGCATTCGTAACAAAAGGGCATGTGTGAAGAGGTTGATGAATGTCGACGAAGCGAAAGAGGTATGTCGTGATTGTGTCAAGTGGCGCTCAATTGTCTCTGCCTACCCCGCAAGGGATCCGGCATAAAGATGTGTGTGTGTACACTCTATTTTTAATCAAAGCACTAGTCTTGCGAAACTTGCACAATACCAAGATTAGGAGTGCAAGAACCAGACCCATAAAAGTACTCAATATAGCCGAAATTGTTATGCAATAGCAACAAAGATATTTAATAAGCTTCCAGTTACTATAAGGGAGCTGCCACTAAAACTGTTCAAATTAAGAGTCAAACAAATGCTGGTTAATAAATGTTTTTATTCGACAAAAGAATACCTAGACACTAAGCTCGACAAAGTCATGTGACTAAATAAATATTTGTATGCTAGAAATAGCGAAGCATGTGATATAATTACATATAATAATTTACATCCCTGTACCTACCATGTTTCTGACAAATAAATTATTTCATTTCATTTCATTTCAGAGTGAGACCAGCTGTTTTGATGCAAGACCAAGACTTGATGTGAAGTCAATTAATGAGGCAACATTTAAAATACAATTATTTTAATTTCGTTTTACACTGACAATTTCCGTTATTTAATGGATTCCATTAACGTTTGCGCTGAAGTAACAACTGTTATAATTTATATAACTAAAATCTCAATTGTTGTAAAGCAGTAGGATAGTTGACTTTTGTAAATAAAATAGGTGTTTTTTGTTTTATTAAATTATGTTCGCGCCGATCGCGGTAATTCGACCAATTTTGGATGGTTAGGCGTTATTGTGATTCGTCGGTGCATGAACAGACATCCTAATTTATTACCCCTATACCATGTCGTGTCTCTTCCTCGCAGCTCCCTTTCTATATTACTTTCTATATTACGCTCACTAGTCCAAACGACGGCGCTGCGCACAGAATAGAAGCTTTCAAGCAAAATTCAGTAAAAAAACCAGGAACCTTTTAAAATTGTCAACTAACCTATTATTGTAATTATTTATTACCCCAATTGAGATTTTAGCTTTCAATTAAGACATTAATTAAAAATACACGAACCTTAGATAATTACACAACTACGAGTATGTAATAAAACTACACAAATAAACTAATCCATGCAAACTAAATATTATTCTTACAGCATATCGAACATGACAACTAATCGATCCATTGATTATTGCAAATGATTTCTAAATACAACCGTTGATTGGTTGATGGCTGATGATAGTCCAAGAGCTCGTGAACGGTCCAAACAAAGATATTCCAGACAGGCATATTGTTGTTTGATATCTCGTTAATTTAGTCGATTGATTTGAATGTTCGCGGTAACGCCTTTGTGCGCCGGCGCACTTCGCGTCGATGACGTTCCATCGTCTCGACGCCCTCTAGTAGTGACTAGCGGACTATGCTTTGTGCACTTCATGTTATTATTATTATTATTAAATCCTACAAAGGTCGGTTTAAACCTCCCCGGCATGTACCAATGAGAAATACACTTTTCTTACGTACATTTGTCAATGATTTACAATACCACCGTTCCCGTGCCTCGGAGAGCACGTTAAGCCGTCGGTCCCGGTTCCACTAATACCAACTTGTGGAATCGTTAATAAATTGTCATAAAAAATGGACATCAGAGCCTCCCCAAGCCGTTTGGCCAGCGTGGCGAGTGTAGACCAAATTCTCCAGATATATGTTCTGGAAGGCCCATCTCCAGCAGTTTGCAATTTACATTAATAAATATTGTTGTGTCCCGACCAGTAATCGAACCTGGTAAAGGTAAGTTGCTGCTAAATTCATTTCTTTCGCTCAATTTCAGAGTATTTTCACCAGCGTCTATTCGCGTTCCCCGTTCAATTCAACGACCGCCTCCGTGGTCTAGTGGTAACAAACGTTGCCGTGAACTCGGGAGGTCGTGGGTTCGATTCCCACCGGGGGCAAGTTGTACATTGTATAATTTGACTCGGTCTGGGTGTTTATATGTATAATATGTATATATTTACAAAAAAAACAAAGTATAATATGTAGTTTAACAACCATCTAGTTTCCGTAACACAAGCCTCGTAGCTTACCACGGAAACTAGATGGCGCTGTGTGACCTGTCTGGAAATATTTATTATTATTATTATTTATTATTCGCCTTGACGGGTTCTCTAATCTAGTTTTTAACGCATATCGAGAGCCCCAGCGAACCCGATTAGGGATTTTAGGATTAAGTTGATTTTAGGATGTGGTTACGTGATAATTTTGTTATTCGGATCGTTCACGAGCTCTTGGACTAATATATGGTATCACAACGTACTACAATAACAAACCATGCTTTTTCCACTTAAAAAACCCTATTGTAATTTTAATAAATTTAAAATAACAAGTGATTCTTCTAAAATAAAGAGCAGTTATGAACGAAAGGGATTTTCATCATTCTAGTCTCCTTCTAGTACATATTTATGGAAAATAATACATAATAAATACTATTCAATAAAACTTGGAGTTTTTAATCCGTTAATATCTAGACAATCATTGAATAGTTTTTCAATTTAATAATTAGGAATTATGGGCAAATGTCCAGCGTGACGAGACTTCGCAAAATTTTCCAAAAATATGTTCTGGAAGGCTGATCTCCTGCAGTAGAGATATCTGGGACATAGTGTTCAAGAGGACTGGGTTGATTTGACTATATTTGGTAATTGTAAATTAATTATTTCTAATCCGTAAATATTTAGACAATCATTGAATATTTTTTCAATTTAATAATTAGGAATTATAGCCAAATGTCCAGCGTGGCGAGATTTGGCTAAATTTTCCAAAAATATGTTCAGGAAGGCTGATCTCCTGCAGTAGAGACCTGGGACATAGTGTTCCAGAGGACTGGACTGATTTGACTATATTTGGTAATTCTAAATGAATTATTTCTAATCCGTAAATATATCGACAATCATTGAATAGTTTTTCAATTTAATAATTAGGAATTATGGCCAAATGTCCAGCGAGGCGAGACTTGGCTAAATTTTCCAAAAATATGTTCAAGGCTTTATTCCAGCAGTGGACGTTGGAGACATAATGTTCTAGTGGTTCTACACACAATACGAATTATCGAATAAAAAATTCAATTAAACATACTCTACCTACAGTACGCAACCATGCTTAACAAATTACTTCCAATTTTAAAATCGAAACATTGAAGTTAATAGAAAAGACACAAATTTGTTTTTATAATGTTAAGATTTATGGTCCAGTTACAGATCTTTGCTTAGGTTGGGTTATATTGTTATTTTTTTGGTAAATTTATCATCGATAAAAGCCTCTAGCGACATTTTGATTTGTCACGTTATAATTTTACTTCAATCTACGTATATTCAATTGCTTTACAGCTATTTATTTATTTGTAACTCCAACAGTATTATGACAGAAAAAAATTAAAGAGTAAAATATCATCACGACCTTCCGGGGTGATCTAGACTAGATGAGCCATCATGACAAGTGGCAAACTTTTCGACTTTTCGCGCAACTAATTAATTAAATATTTTTATTGTGTCGCGGAAAGGAATCGTTTTTTTTCCAAATATTTATAAGCTCATATTATGTATTTTTTTTTAAAAGACTGGGGCGCCTAGTTACAGGCATCACGCAAGTTTAGGTGCATTCGTAATATGTAAATATTTAAAACGAAAAACTGTTCAAACCCCGGCGTACATGAGAAATATATTTGTCATAACCACACCACCGTTCCCGTGCCTCGGAGACATTGTGGTGAAATTGTCAATAAAATTTACATCAGAGCCTCGCAAACCCTTCTGACCAGCGTAGGCCAAATTCTTCGGAAATATGTTTAAGTGGAGATTTGTTTTTAAAAGGAAAGTAAAGACTTGTGATTGGACCGTAACTTTTTAACACAACAAAAAAACTAAGCGATCTCTCTTCAACCAACTCAATGGATTCGAAATACCTTTTTTTCTTTTAACGAATCTAACATTCCTTCGTATTACAATCGTTCGGTTGGCAATTCTGTTTTTAGCCGCCATAATGGATTTTGCGACGGTATTATTTCGCGCGGTTTTTGCTCGATAGTTCCCATTACCCAATACGATTGTCCTATTCGTTGCGACACGTTTGGAATTTAACATTTTCGATGTCATGATTACTTTGCCTAGAATTTTTGGGAGAAAAAAAAACAAAAGTCAAAATTTGGCGCCAAATTTATTTTTAAATTGTCAGTTGCTCACATTCTTAAGATACTTAGGCTAAAAATGTTTACCGTCCTATTGTCTATTACTTCATCTTATTTTAATTGTTGACTGTTTTTTAGTGCGAGGAAGGTTAAGCTGACCATATTAGATGGGTGAAGGTTGCTCGTTCTACTCGTATCTATACTGTATCCTAACACGTTTCCTCAACTCAACTATTCCTTCCAGCTTTCAAACGGGTGTCCTTCGGGTATTCTTAGTTGTAAACACACCAAATCCCGAACGTCACCATGTGTTACCATTTAAAAAAATATATATGCTTTTGACATCTATAAATCTGTTCTTTTTCATATTATGAATATTCATGTGTCTATTTCTAAATTGCTTCTATTTGCTAAATGATAGTCGTATTTGCAGCAGTTATTATTTCAAAACCGTATTCTACCAAGTACTACCGTATTTGCTGCAGTTTAGTTATTATTTCAAAACCGTATTCTACCAAGTACTACCGTATTTGCTGCAGTTTAGTTATTATTTCAACACCGTATTCTACCAAGTACTACTGTATTTGCTGCAGTTTAGTTATTATTTCAAAACCGTATTCTACCAAGTACTACCGTATTTGCTGCAGTTTAGTTATTATTTCAAAACCGTATTCTACCAAGTACTACCGTATTTGCTGCAGTTTAGTTATTATTTCAAAACCGTATTCTACCAAGTACTACCGTATTTGCTGCAGTTTAGTTATTATTTCAAAACCGTATTCTACCAAGTACTACCGTATTCTACCAAGTACTACTGTATTTGCTGCAGTTTAGTTATTATTTCAAAACCGTATTCTACCAAGTACTACCGTATTCTACCAAGTACTACCGTATTTGCTGCAGTTTAGTTATTATTTCAAAACCGTATTCTACCAAGTACTACCGTATTTGCTGCAGTTTAGTTATTATTTCAAAACCGTATTCTACCAAGTACTACCGTATTTGCTGCAGTTTAGTTATTATTTCAAAACCGTATTCTACCAAGTACTACTGTATTTGCTGCAGTTTAGTTATTATTTCAAAACCGTATTCTACCAAGTACTACCGTATTTGCTGCAGTTTAGTTATTATTTCAAAACCGTATTCTACCAAGTACTACCGTATTTGCTGCAGTTTAGTTATTATTTCAAAACCGTATTCTACCAAGTACTACTGTATTTGCTGCAGTTTAGTTATTATTTCAAAACCGTATTCTACCAAGTACTACCGTATTTGCTGCAGTTTAGTTATTATTTCAATACCGTATTCTACCAAGTACTACCGTATTTGCTGCAGTTTAGTTATTATTTCAAAACCGTATTCTACCAAGTACTACCGTATTTGCTGCAGTTTGGTTATTATTTCAAAACCGTATTCTACCAAGTACTACTGTATTTGCTGCAGTTTAGTTATTATTTCAAAACCGTATTCTACCAAGTACTACCGTATTTGCTGCAGTTTAGTTATTATTTCAAAACCGTATTCTACCAAGTACTACCGTATTTGCTGCAGTTTGGTTATTATTTCAAAACCGTATTCTACCAAGTACTACTGTATTTGCTGCAGTTTAGTTATTATTTCAAAACCGTATTCTACCAAGTACTACCGTATTTGCTGCAGTTTAGTTATTATTTCAAAACCGTATTCTACCAAGTACTACTGTATTTGCTGCAGTTTAGTTATTATTTCAAAACCGTATTCTACCAAGTACTACCGTATTCTACCAAGTACTACCGTATTTGCTGCAGTTTGGTTATTATTTCAAAACCGTATTCTACCAAGTACTACCGTATTTGCTGCAGTTTGGTTATTATTTCAAAACCGTATTCTACCAAGTACTACCGTATTTGCTGCAGTTTAGTTATTATTTCAAAACCGTATTCTACCAAGTACTACCGTATTTGCTGCAGTTTAGTTATTATTTCAAAACCGTATTCTACCAAGTACTACCGTATTCTACCAAGTACTACCGTATTCTACCAAGTACTACCGTATTCTACCAAGTACTACCGTATTTGCTGCAGTTTAGTTATTATTTCAAAACCGTATTCTACCAAGTACTACCGTATTTGCTGCAGTTTAGTTATTATTTCAAAACCGTATTCTACCAAGTACTACCGTATTTGCTGCAGTTTGGTTATTATTTCAAAACCGTATTCTACCAAGTACTACCGTATTTGCTGCAGTTTGGTTATTATTTCAAAACCGTATTCTACCAAGTACTACCGTATTTGCTGCAGATTAGTTATTATTTCAAAACCGTATTCTACCAAGTACTACCGTATTCTACCAAGTACTACCGTATTCTACCAAGTACTACCGTATTCTACCAAGTACTACCGTATTTGCTGCAGTTTAGTTATTATTTCAAAACCGTATTCTACCAAGTACTACCGTATTCTACCAAGTACTACCGTATTTGCTGCAGTTTAGTTATTATTTCAAAACCGTATTCTACCAAGTACTACCGTATTTGCTGCAGTTTAGTTATTATTTCAAAACCGTATTCTACCAAGTACTACCGTATTCTACCAAGTACTACCGTATTCTACGAAGTACTACCGTATTTGCTGCAGTTTAGTTATTATTTCAAAACCGTATTCTACCAAGTACTACCGTATTTGCTGCAGTTTGGTTATTATTTCAAAACCGTATTCTACCAAGTACTACCGTATTTGCTGCAGTTTGGTTATTATTTCAAAACCGTATTCTACCAAGTACTACCGTATTTGCTGCAGTTTAGTTATTATTTCAAAACCGTATTCTACCAAGTACTACCGTATTTGCTGCAGTTTAGTTATTATTTCAAAACCGTATTCTACCAAGTACTACCGTATTCTACCAAGTACTACCGTATTCTACCAAGTACTACCGTATTTGCTGCAGTTTAGTTATTATTTCAAAACCGTATTCTACCAAGTACTACCGTATTTGCTGCAGTTTAGTTATTATTTCAAAACCGTATTCTACCAAGTACTACCGTATTTGCTGCAGTTTAGTTATTATTTCAAAACCGTATTCTACCAAGTACTACCGTATTCTACCAAGTACTACCGTATTCTACCAAGTACTACCGTATTTGCTGCAGTTTAGTTATTATTTCAAAACCGTATTCTACCCAGTACTACCGTATTCTACCAAGTACTACCGTATTCTACCAAGTACTACCGTATTTGCTGCAGTTTAGTTATTATTTCAAAACCGTATTCTACCAAGTACTACCGTATTTGCTGCAGTTTAGTTATTATTTCAAAACCGTATTCTACCAAGTACTACCGTATTCTACCAAGTACTACCGTATTCTACGAAGTACTACCGTATTTGCTGCAGTTTAGTTATTATTTCAAAACCGTATTCTACCAAGTACTACCGTATTCTACCAAGTACTACCGTATTTGCTGCAGTTTAGTTATTATTTCAAAACCGTATTCTACCAAGTACTACCGTATTCTACCAAGTACTACCGTGCAGTTTGGTTATTATTTCAAAACCGTATTCTACCAAGTACTACCGTATTTGCTGCAGTTTGGTTATTATTTCAAAACCGTATTCTACCAAGTACTACCGTATTTGCTGCAGTTTGGTTATTATTTCAAAACCGTATTCTACCAAGTACTACCGTATTTGCTGCAGTTTGGTTATTATTTCAAAACCGTATTCTACCAAGTACTACCGTATTTGCTGCAGTTTGGTTATTATTTCAAAACCGTATTCTACCAAGTACTACCGTATTTGCTGCAGTTTGGTTATTATTTCAAAACCGTATTCTACCAAGTACTACCGTATTCTACCAAGTACTACCGTATTTGCTGCAGTTTAGTTATTATTTCAAAACCGTATTCTACCAAGTACTACCGTATTTGCTGCAGTTTAGTTATTATTTCAAAACCGTATTCTACCAAGTACTACCGTATTTGCTGCAGTTTGGTTATTATTTCAAAACCGTATTCTACCAAGTACTACCGTATTTGCTGCAGTTTGGTTATTATTTCAAAACCGTATTCTACCAAGTACTACCAAATTTCAAATGTTTGGTTATTATTTCAAAACCGTATTCTACCAAGTACTACCAAATTTCAAATGTCCCTCCCGGACCAGAGTAATCTGGTAAGGTGGGGAAAAGCTACGGAAAAGAACTGTACATTGTGTAGTGCTGCCATAGGAACTGCTAGACACACACTTGTAGGGTGCGTTACTCTCCTAGAAAAGGGCTATTACTCACGCCGACATGACAAAGTCCTAGGTGTTATCCGTGAAGCAGTAAGTCTTTCTATTGCAAGAGCCAGAAAGGGACTGACTACAAATAAAACTTTGACCACATTTGTAAAGGAAGGGCAAAGCACGAAAACTAAATGCAAGCCCACCTCGATCCTTGGCGCCGCATCAGACTGGAAAATTCTCATGGATACATTTGAACACCATTATAGGATCCCAGATGAACTAGCTGTATCAGCCTATAGGCCAGACATCTTAGTGTTTTCTCGGAACTTGAAAAAAGTTATCCTTATTGAACTTACCGTTCCGTGGGAATCAAATATTCCAAAAGACCACAACATGAAGTCGAATAAATATTATGATCTCACAGAAGAAATGATCAGGAACGGGTTCAAGACTCAGCTTTACGCAGTGGAAGTTGGTGCAAGAGGAGTTCCAGCAAAATCTTTGCATCACTTACTGAAAGAATTGGGCCTAAGCAGGTCTGCCGTCAATACATTTATGGAACGAGCTTCCAAGACGGCATTAACGGAATCATACAGTATTTGGTTGGGTAGGGAGAGAAGTAGAATGGTGGATGGTGAGCGTATTATCGCGCAATAGAAAAAAAAGGAGGCCTCCTTTTCTTAAACCAGCCAATTGTCGGTCGCAAGCCCGAGACACCATTCTTCTCATCTCTTACCCACACACGATGGACCCGGCACCCGCACGGTGAATCCATGGAATGCTTAGAAATTTGTCTTCTCTTTGCTGCAGTTTGGTTATTATTTCAAAACCGTATTCTACCAAGTACTACCGTATTTGCTGCAGTTTAGTTATTATTTCAAAACCGTATTCTACCAAGTACTACCGTATTTGCTGCAGTGTAGTTATTATTTCAAAACCGTATTCTACCAAGTACTACCGTATTTGCTGCAGTTTAGTTATTATTTCAAAACCGTATTCTACCAAGTACTACCGTATTTGCTGCAGTGTAGTTATTATTTCAAAACCGTATTCTACCAAGTACTACCGTATTTGCTGCAGTGTAGTTATTATTTCAAAACCGTATTCTACCAAGTACTACTATATTTGCTGTAGTTTAGTTATTATTTTAAAACCGTATTCTACTATTCGCTGCAGTTTAGTTATAATTTCAAAACCGAATTCTACTATTTGCTGCAGTTTAGTTATAATTTCAAAACCGAATTCTACTATTTGCTGCAGTTTAGTTATAATTTCAAAACCGAATTCTACTATTTGCTGCAGTTTAGTTATAATTTCAAAACCGAATTCTACTATTTGCTGCAGTTTAGTTATAATTTCAAAACCGAATTCTACTATTTGCTGCAGTTTAGTTATAATTTCAAAACCGAATTCTACTATTTGCTGCAGTTTAGTTATAATTTCAAAACCGAATTCTACTATTTGCTTATTAAAGCTTTGGCTGATGTTATTACGTTTGACAGCTGGAAATAATAATTGAGTAGAAGAGCTAACGGCTCTAGGAAACGTCTAAAAATACAGTTGTTGAGACTATTCCAAAAGTCACAATGGAATGCCTTGTGTTTTTCAATTAGTATAATTAAAAAAGTGTTAATATTGCCAGCACACAAAAAAAACCTTGCCTAGTGAGTGTTGCCAGTTAGTTGTGTCAGTGAAAAGCTTTGGCTGATGTTATTTATTTACAATAAATTAAATATATTATTTAATATTCAAATTCATACCTGCGGTTGTTCTACGCTTGTATTGTCTCTTGGCCTTTTTCTCCAGTGCTTCTGTGAAAAAAAAAAACATTTAAATTGCCAGTAATTTCCTAGAGATGCGCTGGACCAAAACTGGATCAAGCCTATACTGATTTCTTTATTTACATTCTGTCTCAGATCTCAATGAAAGCGGTTTAGTTAGTTAAGCGGTGGTGGCTCAGTTGTAAGAACTAGTACCTTAAATCCTACAAAGGTCGGTTCAAATCCCCGGCATATACCAATGAGAAATACACTTTTCTTACGTACTGCCTCCGTGGTCTAGCGGTTAAGTCCGTGGATTTAGACTCGGAGGTATTGGGTTCGATTCCTGGTCGGGACACAAAAATATTTATTAATGTAAATAAATACATTTAATTAATATTTAATTTATTTGTGATATTTCTCTCCTTTGGTACACTGGAGACATCGACGAGCTTGTCACTTGTCATGATTGGCCGCCAGTAAAGTTGGCTAAATGTGAATCCGTTTCTTTATAAGCGTGGTTTCTGACCACCACGAAAGGGAAACGGTCGTGATGATACTTTACTTTTATACTTCTGCCGTCATAGATTTACAAAATCACAGTTCCCGTGAGGATGAGTGCACGTTAAGCCGTCGGTCCCGGTTCCACTAATAGCAAAATTGTGGAATCGTTTATACAGTCATTAATATTGGCATCAGACACTAGCCAACCTGTCAGGTCTGCGTACTGAGTCCTAATTTTCCAGAAATATGTTTAGGGAAATATTATGAAAGCCTATCTGTAGTGTTTTAGATACTCAATTAATTAACTATATTTGGGTAAATTATTAGTTCTTAATCCGTAAATATCTAGACAATCATTGAATAGTTTTTCAATTTAATAATTAGAAAATGTAGCCAAATGTCCAATGAGGCGAGAGTTGGCCAAATTTACCAGAAATATGTTTTGGAAGGCTCATCTTCAACTAGGTCTAGGACACAGCGTTCTAGAGGACTGTGTTGATTAAACTATATTTGATATGTCTAAATTCATATTTCTTAATCCATAAATATCTAAACAATCATTGAATAGTTTTTTAATTGAATAATTAGAAAATATAGCCAAATGTCCAGCGTGGCTAGAGTTGGCCATATTCTCCAGAAATATGTTCTGGAAGGCTAATCTCCAGCAGTAGAGATCTAGGATACAGTGTTCTAGAGGACTGGATTATTGGACTATATTTGGTAATTCTCAATTAATTGTTTTTAATCTGTAAATATGCAGACAATCATTGAAAGTTTTTTAACTTAATTGTTGTTGGCCAAATTTACCAGAATTAAGCTCTGGGAATAAAAATTAATGATTTAAATCTGTAAATATCTGGACAATCGTTGAATAGTTTTTTAAATTAATAATTAGAAAATATAGCTAAATGTTCAGCGCGGCTAGTGTTGGCCAAATTTATCATAAACATGATCTGGAAGGCTAATCTCCAGCAGTGGAGATCTGAGACTGTCCATCAGTTTAATTAGCACCTATTAGTAAATATATACATACCGAGCTCCTTAGCCCTTTTCCTGGCCAAATATTCTGGGCTAGTTTTATCAATGCGAGGTCGACCACGTTTTTTCTTCTCAGTATTGTCATTTATCACCACGGCTATAAAGAAGAATTTCATATCGTCAGCGCGCTTCTTTCCCATATTCATTAAAATTATTTTAGCAGGAAAATATTAATTTATTTAATTAGGCTTTGTTGCCATCATACACAACGACTTAAGCGCAACAAGAACATAAACTGCAGCCCTGTTCCATTACTTAAGCTCAACAAGAACAGAAACTGCAGCCCTATTCCATTACTTAAGCTCAACAAGAACAGAAACTGCAGCCCTATTCCATTACTTAAGCTCAACAAGAACAGAAACTGCAGCCCTACTCCATTATTTAAGCTTAACAAGAACAGAAACTGCAGCCCTATTCCATTATTTAAGCTCAACAAGAACAGAAACTGCAGCCCTATTCCATTATTTAAGCGCAACAATAACAGAAACTGCAGCCCTATTCCATTATTTAAGCGCAGCAATAACAGAAACTGCAGCCCTATTCCATTATTTAAGCGCAACAATAACAGAAACTGCAGCCCTATTCCATTATTTAAGCGCAACAATAACAGAAACTGCAGCCCTATTCCATTACGCAAGCGCAACAAGAACAGAAACTGCAGCCCTATTCCATTACTTAGATTATCAATATAGTGGATTCAGTTAATTATTATCATATTTAGCCGAGACACTCCACACATCAATTCAACTTACCCATTTCCCTGGCCTGCTTCTTGGCTGCAGCCTGGGCCAAATATTCTGGGCTAGTCTTGTCCACCCGGGGACGACCTCTCTTACGTTTGATCGGAGGAGTATCAGATGTATTCGAACCTGGAAATAAATATAAGAATTACTAGCTGGTGGTGAAAATTAATTAACAATGAAACTTCATCAAAATTTTGTCATGAAAATTATTTATCATTTGGATCGAAAATTGATTTAAGTGTTTTGGCAAGTTGAATGTTGTAACTAAAATAAGTAAGTAAATTACTATTAATAAGAAAATAAGAAATACAAGTTTGACAGTTCCATTCCTCGAGTATCGAGGCGTCCTTCCGTTTGACAGCTGGAAGGGAGCTGTTGAGGAAACGTCTAAGAATACGGGTGTAAATACGCCTCCTGGGCCTTGACAGGCCAGGCTTCGAATAATGGGGGGGTCTTGACGGGACACTGTGCCTTGAACAAACAAATCTCTATATTCTGAACATTACAGTGTGAGGATGCATGGCGGAGGAGGAGACGGCCGCGCATGTGCTCTTAAGTGCGACAGTGTGGCTGCGTTTAGACTGAGGTTCCTCCAGACTGCGAGGACTCTTCCGGAGATCTGCAGGAACGTAACGGGTCTCCTGGCCTTCCTGAAGGAGATCGGATGGCTCCATTGAAGGAGTAAAGGTCACGCACAATGGTCCAATAGAGTGCGGAAAAGCCACCATAATCACATTCACACACACACAGGTGTAACTGCAGAAAAGCTACCGTGACCACAATCACAACGGGTTCTGGAGTGAAGATTGTATGAGCAGATGATATAAAGAAGATAGTGGAGGTTGGATGAGGGTGGTAAGAGTTAAAGAGTCTTTAAGTCTTAGGCCTACATTTAACAGATGTGGCTACTCTAAAAATGGAAAAATATATCCTTACCACTGGCTGTATCTGCAGTGTCAGCCGTGTCTGCTGTGTCAGCCGTGTCTGCTGTGTCTCCATCTGCTAAGCTGTGGTCAGTCCCCGAGTCAGGTAGTCTTCTCTGACATAACATCTCAACGGCGGGAGGCACAAAGTGAGCGCGGGGTGATGTGTAGTCCACCGATATAGCGCTCATACCTACTGAAAGAACGATAAAAAATATCCAAACAATGTTAGTAAAAACAAGTGATGCAAATGTATTCACCCCATCGGAAGATGCTTGTAATACATAATTTTTTTGATGATTATTTAAGTGTCAGTGTACTTTGGAGAAATGGAGTACTACTCTTTCTAGGGAATAAAATTACGGACATTGTAGAGATATATTAGCCAGCCAATTGTCGGTCGCAAGCCCGAGACACCATTCTTCTCATCTCTTACCCACACACGATGGACCCGGCACCCGCATGGTGAATCCATGGAATGCTTAGAAATTTGTCTCCTCTCTCTCTCTACATTTATGGAATGAGCTTCCAAGACGGCTTTAACGGAATCATACAGTATTTGATTGGGTAGGGAGAGAAGTAGAATGGTGGATGGTGAGCGTATTATCGCGCAATAAAATAAAAAATGGAGGCCTTCTTTTCTTAAATCAGCCTATTGTCGGTCGCAAGCCCAGAGACCATTCTTCTCATCTCTTACTCACACACGATGGACCCGGCACCCAAATGGTGAATCCATGGAATGCTTAGAAATTTGTCTTCTCTTTCATCCTGTCGTGCAATAAAATAAAAAGGAGGCCTCCTTTTTAATCCAGCCTATTCTGGCATTTCATTCCACATATTTACAATTCTGTTATTCTTGAAGTGATATTCCACATTTTCATTGCAGGATTTTCTCATCAGTTTCATTTGGTGATCATAATGGGGAAATATCATATAACACAAATAACAACTAAACATTTTGTCTAGGTGAAGACCCTTATTATACCTTCCTGTTAGAATTTTACATGTCCCATTTATATCTCCCCTTATTTTTCGCACCTTGAGACTAGAATTAAAATTTACTTACCATTTCTTTGTGCCAAGTGATTTGTATGGTCTATATGATTAGTATGATCAGAGTCAACAGTTTCTTCATTCTGTACATCTTCAGCCTTCATCTGTCCAAGGGTTGATTCCAGTTGACTCTCGCAAAGTGCCATCGTTAATTTAATTTATTTTATAATTATTTTAATGTTATTTATTTCATAAGCTTAATACTATTTATTGTGCTGTAATAGAAAAAAAAAACAATGTTAAAAAGGTTTTTTAAATATAAGTTTCTTGAAATATTATATATATATATATATATATATATATATATATATATATACATTCATTACAGCCCCTAGAACACAGCGTCCTAGACCTCCACTGTTGGAGATGGGTCTTCCAGAACATATAGAGGGAGAATTTGGCCTCACCATGCTGGCCAGACGGGTTGGTGATGAAGATGTACTATAGGTCTATTATTACAAGCGGTAACCTTGTCGATGTCTCTAACGTACCAGACTAGAGAAATGTCACAATTTTTTGTTTTCTGACTAGAAACAAACGTAGCACCTCAGCCTCGAAATCAACCATAATAACAAGTGGTCCACATCAAATTTCAAATGTTACAAAATTCTATGGTTTACTTGCAGTGCCTGGCTTCCATGCCATCCTACGGAAGAGGTATGCAGCGATGCTCTGCAGGTTGTGCTCTATTACCGACAGCTTCCTGAATGTTATTGCTGATAGGGTTGACTCCCGCTATGTGCAACAGTGGATTAAAGCCCACTGTCGCACATAGTCAAATATGTATTATTATTTGTATTTTTGCAGGAATCTATGAGTGTTGCTTGGCGGATGTCTGGCAATTATACCGACACTTGCCTGAAGTGGCACATGCCAGACATTTGCTAAGCAGTGGACATGGGTCTAAGATTTATTATTATTTAGTATTGTTAGTAACATAGTTTTAAGTCAAAGGATTGTTACTAACACTATGGACAAATGTCTGAAATAAATGATTTTTATTTTATTTATTTACTTCCAAATCATTTGTGGCAATATCGCTCAAATAAATAGAAGACATATTGAAGTCCCCAACTGTAAACACTTTTAAAAACAAACTGGACAAGTGGCTAGTGACAATAGACATAGACTATGGTGATAACTGACTATTTTATGAACTTTACACCAGTGCTTGATATAGGCATATCAGCAATGCACTGCGAGACTATTAATAAATAATAATAATAATATGGGAAAACCACAAAAAAATATATAGCTCATTAATAAACAAAATAACACCACTTTTGGCTAGATTAACCACAGTAAAACAATTTAATGGCGATTTAGTTGAGAGAACACTTGTCAGCAATAAAAATGAAATGGTGTTTAAACCCCAATGTATTTATTTATTTACTTAACACTTCAATGTACAAAGACAAGGGCGGGCTTTAATGCCGGCGAGACATTCTATCATAGCCAACCATTGGGACAACTTTAAACACTTAAATGAAAAGTAGGTGTACACATATTAAAATAGAAATTATGAGTTATATTTTATAACTACATATAAATATATACATAAATAATAATTATATATACATAGATATATATTAATAATATACTTCCAACCATTGAGATAAGAAATAAGAATAAAATGTACCAATGAGTAATTCACTTTTCTTAAGAACATTTATCATAGATTTACAACACCACCATTCCCATGACAAGAGCATGTTAATTCATTAGCCTTGGTTACATTAATACCATAATTAATTGCCATAAAAATGTACCCTTGTCAGCCCTACTGCCGAGATTTGGCCAAATATCCTATAAAATGTAATCTTCAACAATCAAGGTCTACGGGGTTGTAACGATGATGATTAGCTTTTGTCGGTTGTTATTGTTTTTATTAGTAGCGTTAAGTTGTCTTATTCAGTTGTTTTGCCGGTGGTTAAATATATATTTTTTTAAATGTTGGGACATTGTATTGGGTCATATGAATTCATCCGACTGCACTGCACCACCAAATTAAACCAGCTTGTGATTGGTGAACTGGATTCCATTGAGGCCTGCAGACTTGAACATTGTTTTTTTTGTAACCAGGAATCGAACCAGGTACATCTGCTTCTAAAACTATTGCCATTATTGCTAGACCACAAGTCAAATTATAGAAATAGCTATACTATGTAGTCGATAAATGTGCTATATGATTAGGCTCATAGACTAAATAACCAAAGCCTTTGTGTATAAAAAAATAACAATCCTATTATTTACATTGCTACCTACACACAATTTTTAAATCCACTTGGATTACAATAATAATCTTTTTTAGCTGTTATAATTGTGTGTAAGAGTGCAGCAGTTGTGAAATGTTACTATTAATAAGTTCATTACAAATGAAGTTACTTTATAACTTACCTATTAGGCCATAATCTTTTACACCACGTAATAATAACAATTCCTATTCACACATAAAAAACAATATATAAAACTATTTAAACACGCGAAATACACTATTATAAACTATTAAACAATAATTCGAAACTTGACTACACCCACTAGGGAAATATAGGTTTACTTTTGTAATGAATAAAAATCAATTGATACCACTGGGTACTCGGGAGAATGATCTAACACGTAATAAAAGTACTTCCCCTTATTAAACAAAGCAATGCAAGACGCATTATGCCCCAAAACACCATTTAAAAGTAAAATATAAAAGTTTTAAACACGATTATCGAAGATATAAACAAAAATTGATGAACTTATTAACTAGGACGACGTCCATGACGGTGCCTTTTGGGTTGCGCGACTGCCCAATATCTCACGTAAAAGTGAAACTTATTTTTCATATGGCAACACAATAAGAAGCGCTGACGTATCAAAATTGTTCCGATTCCTACCTCAGCGCTCAAAGCTAACATATAGTTTCATACACAAAAAAAAAAAAACAAACCAACCTTATTATAAAATTTTGCGTCAATACTTTAAATCGAAACTTAACTCGAAAATTTCCGCTTACTTCCGCAAATAAGAGAAAGTCCGTAATAATTTTAAATCTTTGATAATACTTTGAATTAACTATTATAAAAAATAATAAATCTTTTAAAAATACGTTATATGTAGCTAAAATGGTAAAAGCTGTGTTAATTTACTTTTTTGGAGTAATTGTAGAGGAAATTCTTAAAGATTAGCAACATTGGTTGAGGGCAATGCGCAGTCAGTTGGGAAACAGCGCCAGTGTGTGATTTTTGTAGTTATAGGTAGGTATAGCATTGAGTTGGCATATTTTATTATTATTAGTTCGTTCTTCGTGTTATCGCCCGCTCGCTTGTATTATCAGGGTTATTCCTTTGTAATATTTTACCTTGTAAACATTTATTGTTCGTTTTATGGTCTCGGCTAATTATAATAGTAATTGAATTGACTATGTAGTTGTATTATTTCTATATTTAATATTTTTGAATTACCTACCTATATACTTATTCTATTCTCTTCAATTTTGTTAACTAGGTAGGTACCTAACTAATTAGTTATAGGTAAATAGTAAAAATAATGACGATTATTGTTTACTAAACCTTGTTTTTTGTTCTTCTAGTTATAGGTAAATAGAGTAATGATTAGATCTACGCTTATATAATTTGTATACAAGAAACATTATGTTTATTAACTTGTATAGTACCTACATGTAGCCTGTAGCCAAATTCAGTTCTTAGTTTAAGAGAAAACCGCTTCTAAAGTAGAATTCGTATGTATTTTGTAATTTTTTGAGCTCGACTATAGTCTAGCTATGCACAAGCTGTGCGAAGGCCGGCTCCCAATAAAAAGGTAGGTAGCCCCCGTAGCGCAAGAAGTGTTTACAACTGTGGACAAGCACAAAAGGAGATGCCGACACAACATCCAAGGTACCTACGGCACCTCCAAAATCGTGCCAGCTGAAAGATGACGTCTATCTACGTGTCGCGGCTATGTAAAACCATCATGTCATCAGGATGTCCTTGATCACATACGCGGACGAGGAGAGTCCGAATCGATCTAGGAAACAAAAAAGTTGGTGTCGCAATGGCGGGACACAAATTTTAAGGCTTATCGCATTCTTGTGCAACAAATTAAAAATCTTGAAAAAAGATTTCTGGTCGCAGGGTGTGTTGTTTCGTCGGAACATAGGTTCATTTGGGCATTTGAAATGCACCGCTGAAGAAGCGACGAGCCCTAGGGCGCAGCACCGTAGTGAACCACCTAAGAGGACCCCGGCGCCGACCCCCACTGCAGCAGTCAGCCTTTATCAGAAGGTGGTCGCCGTACCCAATGGGTATTACTTTAAGATGAAGATACAGAAGCTGTAGTGTATATTTATATTTTAGTTTTTAAGGTATATATCTATGGGCATTTGTATTTTGATGCCTGAAATTAATAATATTATAATCGGCTAAACTCGCACTTTATAGGTGTAACAATATTTAAACTGCAAATAAAGGAACAAACCATTATTGCCAATTTAACGATTGCGGTAAAAATACAGGCAAATTCGAGTTCCGTTTATAGAAATGTTAGCACTAAATACTGTTTTCCTGACATACCTACATAATTTTGGGCTAAATATTTCAGCATGGCGGCGTATAATAGGTATAGGATTCGAGTAGGTATACCTAACTGGAACGTGAGGGCTTCTTTCCTTGTCCATTCTGCCGTATTGAGCTGTAGGCTTAAGAGTTGACAGCCAAGAGAAACTTTAATGGGGTGTATTAGGCAAAGCTTTTTGTAGATGTCGCTAGCGGCACTTGTTTTACACCTATATCGCATCATTTAAAAATGTTTTTAGATTTTTTATTTATATAACAGAAAAAAGTATTTTAAATTAACGTTACCTACCTTAAAAGACGAATTAAGTTAGCGCACACCGTCTTTAAAAAGAAAAAAGGTTTTTATTCATAGAACGGCAATTTTGAGTTCACCATATCTTTGATTTCGCTTAGAAACCTCGATTTGTACACTTAAAAGCTGCTCACTTAGGCATAATATCCAGAAAATTATAAATTTCGTAATAAAAATACAAGTTTTCTATGCAACTGACAGTTATATTAGGTACCATCTATCATGCGCCATCTATCGTGATACACCCCATTGTTACATACTTTTATATATATAGTTTTGAAGGAATGTTTGAGTTGTCACGGAGACGTAGTAATGTGTTACATGATAATAAATGAAATTAATAGTTTCTGGAATTTTACTAAATCATAAGATCCACCCTTAACAACAGTTACAGATTACTTTGGTACAACCCAGCCTAAGTTGCCCAGAAACACAGTAAAAAAGGTCGTATTGTTACGTGCACGCATTTTCATACAAATTTAGTGGCCGGAGTATTTTTTTCATACAAAAAATATGCCGTCGAGCCACGAGCGAAGCGAGATAAAGAACTGATTATAGTGACCTGTAATAATGATGGTTAGACGAGCGATGACGAATGGGCACTTCGAGTTTGTGGACTTGTAGTTTGGTCTGGGCAAATTGATCTCTATTGGTTTTAATTGTTATATGTGTTTATATGTTTATGTTATTTTTTTTCTCTGTTTGGCAGTTTAGATACATTTCTCAGGTATTATTGTTTTATTTTATCGTATCTATTATTGTTGCTCTTGTCTACTATTTCTATTATTCTTCTCCAGAGTTTTCTTGCATGCTTTATATTGTATCTATCTGTGAATTCTTGTCATCGGCTTTATAGTATTATATTTCTTTCATATACATGTATTTTAGCTGTAAGTTTTCCAAAATAAATAAATAAATAAAGTCATTGGAGTAATTTAAGTAGTCATTTTGTTGTAACGCTGACGGGTTCACATGAAACTATAAAAGATAGGATAGGGGTGCTTCAACTAATGTTGTGAAGGACCCTGGGAGACGAGTAAAAGTAAACATTTTTCTTTTATTTACAACTTAAAAAACAACATTTTTTTTTTCAAGACGGTGATTCGATAATCATCAAAGATACGCCCCCTGCCTGAAGGGCCAACGCGGGTGGGGGTCGCATGCAAGGCGCCTACGGACTAAAATCCTATAAACCGTCTCTCTCTCACTGTTGGCCCTGCGTGCCTTAACAGCTAAGTCTGAGTCGTAGCTACGGAGTGAAGGCACTCGTTCGCCGCGTCATGCACGCATGCGAAGCAAAAGTCTACTCGACGGCAGCAGACCCAACCTGAGGGGTAGGGGTCTGCGGTGGAGCCATCGAGGGGGAAATGGGGGACGAAGACAGCGGCGGCTGGATCGGCGACTGGATAAAAAACATGCTATGGAGCTAACCGAGCAAAGAGTGTGCGTCATATATAAAGAATTGAGTATACAGACCAGTAGCCCTATTCTGTTACTGAAGCGCAAACGTTATATAATGGAATTCGTTAACTATATACATATATATGACGTTATTAAAGTTAATGTTGAACGGCTGCTGTCAAGGTCGAGCGCTTATAGAGTTGAGAATTTAATAATATTTTGTAATTTTGCGACCTATCTAAAGCGTTTGATTGTGTGCATCATGACATCCTTATTGCTAAGCTTGAACACTACGGTATCAGGGGCAAGGAACTGTCATTGTTTCAATCATATTTAACAGCAAGACAACAAATTGTTGACGTTAACAAAGTAAAATCTAACCAACAATGTATTCAGTACGGGGTTCCACAAGGATCAGTGTTGGGCCCATTGCTTTTTCTAAAATATGTCAATGACATAAATTCTTGTTTGGATAAGGATATAAACAACATAATGTTTGCAGACGACATCTCACTGTTATTAATCTGTAGGGATCGTGGTGACGTGTTAAAAAAGGTAAAAAGTACAATAAAAAACATAACAGATTGGTTTCAATGTAATAATTTACTATTAAGTTTGTGGCCAGGCTCTCGAAGTCCATGTTCGATCGAGCCGACCGCAGCCGTTTCAACCATCTTCGGGGCATCGCACCTCTCCACGTACGGCCACCGGATGGACGCCGCCTGCCCCGGGAGACCCTGGGGCCCGAGGCATAACCCGCAGTCGTCATCATAATTATTTCTTTCTCACACGCAGCGTGTTATACACTACCAATAGTGAATTCCTCCCAGGTGCCACATACCCTTCAGTGGCCCCTTCCCCGCATCATCCGGGGTAAAACAAGAAACCAGCGGGTCGACGCCCGCCGAGATTAATGCCCGCTGAATAGGGTTAACCCTGAAGCGTTCCGCCAATGGCGAAGAAGAACTACTACTACTATTAAATCTATCAAAAACTAATTTTGTTAACTTTGCCCTTGGTACCAATGACAAAAGCAGCCTCAATGACCTTGTAGCCAAAGATTCTTTAATAGATTTTGTTAAAGAACAAATATTTTTAGGAGTTAAAGTTGACAGTAAACTAATGTGGAGATCACATATAGATACTTTGGCTAAAAAACTGAGTGCTGCTTGCTATGCTATTAAGAAAGTTAGAGAGTTTTGTGGTATAAATGCGGCTGTAGCTGTATACCATGCTTACTTTGAAAGTCTAGCTCGTTACGGGATTCTAGTATGGGGTACAGCTGCAGACGCTAAACGAATCTTTATCTTGCAGAAACGTGCTGTCAGACACATTCTCAGAATGAAACCCAGAGATACGTGCAGGGAGTCTTTTAGGCAATTAAACATCTTAACCATAAATAATATTTATGTATTGGAATGTTTACTGTATATAAAAAAGAAAGAAAAGAACTCCCTAGAAATGTAAATAAAACAAGGTCAAATAATGAGATCAGATGTCCCAAAGCTCGACTAAATAAATCGACAAAGAGTTTTCTGTGCAATGGTATCAAGCTATATAATAAATTATCATCAGATATAACAAATTTAGATTTTAAGAAATGTAAAACTTTACTCAAAAGCATTTTAATAAAAAAAAGCTATTATGAGCTTAAAGATGCAATGAAAGATACTATTGCATAGAAGTACTTGGCTTAAAATCTTAATTCATATTCTAATTTCTGTTTCGAAGAACTGATTATAGTAACCTGCAATAAAGATTATAATAAAAAGAAATTGGAATGGATCAAACCTGTTAGGCGCGAAACTGGAAGCCAACCAAATATTCAAGGCTGTGTTCCAAACATCTTGAAAAAAAAAACAGCTTTGTTGCTGGATTATCAGTAAGGAAGTTAAAGAGCGATGGTGTATTAACCATTATAGAAGGATGCCCAAAATACCATCAAAAATAAAATTAAATCACAGATATTTTTTATTTGTGGGAGAGGTGAATTTTTTTAGGTATAAATAAAACTAATAGCAATATATATTAAATATAAATTAAAAGCTACTTAAATAATAAAATAAAAAATAAAAGAAAATATAAATAAAAAATGTCCTCTAGAGATGTCCAATCCGAGATACTCCCGAGGAGACTGGCAAAATTTCCCCTCTGTATAGCGAGGCTAATACGTTGGCAGAAATAATTGCCAGCCTTCCTGTCTCCAGACCTTTCTGTCAGCCGCTTTGACAACTCCTTGGCCAAGCGCCTCGCTGACGGTCCCCATGTGCCCATCGTTTCAACCCCAAACGGCGCAAATTCGTAACCGGTACCAGGGTTGGCGTATTTGCGCAATTTGAGGTTCTCCGCAGAAAACGCCGCTCTCCCCGCGCCTGACGAGGTCGCCTGGATGTGAGATGGAGCTAATGTCTACACACGTCGCATCCCACACCAGAAACCTGCCAAGTTTGGTCATTGGTAATTACAGATTGGTCTATGATTTTGTCAAAGCCAATGTTGCCAGTTACACTAGAGTGCTCAAAAAGCTGTAGTTCATATATTTTTTTTGTATTTTTAGAGATTGAGTCCTTGCGTCCTATAAGGATCTATAAGTGTTCTCTAATAAAAGATAACTAGACTTTGAATAATGTTTATTTAAGTTACAAACACACACGTTATTATTGAGGGCAAACCTACGTAGCGTATTTGCTACCGCAAGTAATACCTGATCTCGACGGTATCTCAGAAACGACTGATGTGCTTGACCGGGCTCGTGACCGTCCCTCCAACTAGGTGACCTGGTTCATCATTGCATCAGCCGATGATTTCGGCCAATCAAAATCGTTATTACCATATATGGCGACGTAGTCTCTGGTGACCTAGTTGGAGTACATTTGCCGAGATATTGTTATTTATTTAATGACTATGCAAATGCACTATGATGTCGCTACATAGGTTCCCTCTTTAAAAATTTTAAGATTAAAATTTATAAACAAAAAATACAATACACAACCCTAACAATTCGTGGCAGCCCTGCGGTAAAACACTGACCTGGCTAGAGCTGTGGCGTATGAATGAGCATGCCTGCGACACGAATTGTTAGTGCTGTTAAGTAGGTCAGCCATTATCAATACGTAATGCTAAAAAATAATAAACAGGTTTAATGCCATGTAAACAAAACAATAAAATCTAAATTATCCGAAATTAAAAAAATATTCACCACCTTATACAATATTAATAAGCTACACCACGGTGAAAACAACCTGCTGCGGTGTTGCTTGCTGCCCGGAAGCTTCGTCTTTCGATAGCGTGGTGGCAGCGGGCATCATCCGCAGCCTCGGAAACCTTTGCAACGCATTAGCTGACTGTCTCCGAATCCATTTTTTATTTGAACGAGACAACGATATTTAAAGATGCAAAGTGCGTGATAATCTAGTCTCTAAATCGAACGGGTTTATTGATCTTTCGACCTGAACGAGTCGTGTAAGGCTCGGATGAAACTACAGACTTAGGCACATTCTCCATCGCCTTGTACTTTGTATCCGTAGGATCTTTAGTTGGCCTCGATTCTACTGTACTGTCATTCAGCAAATAAGCGGGCTTAAGTCTGTCGATAGAAATTGTGACATTTTTGCCTTTAACGTTAACAATGAAATTTTTATCATTACGCTCTACAACGCCATATGGTCCTTCGTAGGGTGGTTGCAAGGATTTCCGAACTAGATCGTTTCTGACAAAAACTTTTTTACAGTTTTTAAGATCCGGGTGCACAAACAAGGTACGTGAGTCACGCTGTACCTCGGATTTTGATCTTAGTCTACTAATTATATTGCGTAAGTAACCTACGTATTCTTCGTCGTCCAAATCACAACGTGACGATGAAGGCTCAAAGAACTCTCCTGGCATGCGTAAGGTTTTACCAAACGTTAGCTCTGCGGCACTAACTCCAGTGTCGCTTCTAGGCGCAGCTCGCAGACCTAGCAATGCAGCTGGCAATTCGTCTATCCAACTATTATTATTTAATCTAGCCATAAGGGCTGCTTTTAGGGACCGGTGCCATCTCTCAATAGCGCCATTGCACTGAGGGTGGTACGGTGTAGTGCGGCTTTTCGAAATCCCTAAATATTTCATTAGATGCCTAAAAATGTTGCTCTCGAATTGTCTACCCTGGTCGCTAGTAAGCTTAAGAGGGCATCCATAACGAGCGATCCAATTTTCGAACAATACCTTAGCTACCGTAGTCGCACAAATGTCGCGAGTCGGAAAAGCTTCTACCCAGCCTGTCTTTCTATCTATGATAGTCAGACAATACCTATAACCTTCCGGTGACGTAGGTAGTGGGCCTATCAAGTCTATATTTATGTGTTCGAATCGTTCTGCTTGTGAATATTGTCCTAATCCGGAAAGAGTGTGCCGTTGCACTTTTGAACGTTGGCAGGGAACACAAGCCTTAGTCCACGTTCCTATATCTTTGTTCATGCTAGGCCAAAAAAACTTATTACTAACTAACTTACGCGTAGTACGTATGCCTGGATGGCTAAAATTATGTAAAAATTGAAAAGTTTTAAACCTAAATATTTCTGGTAAATAAACTCTAGCTGTATCGGTTGACATTTCACAAATTATTGATTTACTGCAATTATATAATGAAATCATTTTAAAAACTAATCGCGAATGTTTTGAGTTCATGAGTGCATTCAACTCTGAATCGGCCTTTTGGACGTCAGCTATTTCTTCAAAATTCAGTGCGCTTGGACTATACACAGTTTCTACACGAGACAAGGCCTCAGCAACTTCGTTATTGGCGCCACTAACATGTCGTATGTCGGTAGTGAATTCACTTATGAACAACAATTGTCTAGTCCGTCTAGGAGTTTCTTTGTTTGAGCTTACTTTACTATATGCATAAATCAAAGGTTTGTGATCTGTGAAAATTATTAATTCACGACCTTCGAATAGTTTACGGAAATGTTGAACTGATAAAAATATTGCCAAAAGTTCCTTGTCGTAGGTACTGTACTTTTGCTGTGGCTCTGTCATTTTGACAGAAAAATAGCCCAAAGGTACCCATTTTTTATGTACCCATTGCTGCAAAACTGCACCTACGCAATTATTTGATGCATCAGTCATTATCGACAATGGTATATCGGGCAATGGATATGCGAGTGTGGCCGCGTTTTGCAGGCTCAACTTGCATTTTTCGAACGCCTTATCAGCACATTCCGTCCACTGTATGACGGTTACGGTCCACTGTATGTTAATGCACTATGATGTCGCTACATATTGATAGTTCACAAAGTCACAGTAGAATTTTATACAGAATTCTAAAACGCGCATATGAAGTACGGTTTTAAATGACACCCATAAAACTTTAAATGTGACAAAGGAGCGGAATCAACCTAGAATACTTAAGAATTACTTCTAGAAGACGGAAGAAGATGGAAGAGTATGGTGAAAAACAGAAGACAATCCTACTTTTTTTTTTTGGTTCTCTTCTCCCGATGGATGATAAATGAGGTGATAAGGAAGGCAAAGGGTCTAGCCCATACAGCCAAGTCTGACGTAATTTATCTTTCTTTTTCATGATTTAATGAGGTCATCATCAAATTCCAGATGCTGCAGAATTTGATGCTTTTCTTGCAGTCACTCGCGGAACCATCCACTGCTCAAACACGTCGGGTAAAATATGGGAGTTTACAGCGCGGGAAAACCGCAAAAAATAAACTGCAACTTGTGGCCCATATTTAAAGTCCAATTTATCGGAAGACATTTCTACTTTCAGGCGATCAATGATAAGTTAACAGTCGTCACAAAATCACGCATTGAGACTGAGATTTTTTATTTTCTTATGTCCAACAATTTTTTTTATTATTATTAATAACTTTTATTTGATGCAATGACTCTGTGATTGGAAGCACAGATTATATAGACATGATTGGAAGTTTTCTTTTATTCGTGTAAAAAAACCTTTTTGTCGATAGTTCAAGAATTCTATCAATAACCCTTGTCATTATTCTAAGTGATACCATCACTACTAGTACGCACACTATTTTTTATTATTCTATAACTGCACACCAACAAAAACTGGACACGCTTCTCTGAGCATACAAATCGTGAAATTTGATTCGTAACTACTGTCACAATTATATTCTAAGCGCTCTGAGCAGGATTTGGAACTATCTAGTATATCTGACTGTCAATCACATTTAAAATGTGTTCCAGTATTCAAAATATTCGACTTATACATTTTTATATGCTCTGGTACTATTGATAGTCATAAGGCTGTCTCTTTTAATAATTATCAAGTCAGCTAATGATAATAATATTAGATTGCAATCCAAACGTCAGATTGCCATTGTTTGGATCGGGCGTTTTATGTTTTATTTATTGTTTTTGCTTTGTTTGTCGTTTAACAAATAGCTAAAAACGCAATAATGCTAGAGTCAAATATGAAATAAACAGTTTTCTACGCCATGAAGAGCATTTACGTGTAGAATTTCTTTTTTACACAATTTAATTTGAGGTTTTTTGTGTGATAATAGATTTATAATTTTTTACAATGAGTCGTTGCGATTTTAAGATAGTTTTATTAGGCAGCGAGCATGTGGGAAAGACTAGCTTGGTTCTTAGATTTATAAACTGCAGATTTAATTCTGGCACGCCGTATCAAAATGTAAGTAAAAATTACTTTTATTATCTATAAAAAACAATTAAAGAGAGTCATTAAATGTGTTAATTACTTATCTATGTACCGGACAAGGTTAATGCATATGGTCTGTTTTTTTATAATATCACTGTATATTGCAGAACTACACTGCTTTTTGTAGCTGCTAAAGATCATGTTGAAAAAATAATATACATAGACTTTAATATAATATTGAAAAAAAAAATATTATTTACCAGAAACTTACAGTTTTTGAGAAAATTATTATTGAAAATATTAAAAATCACTACAAACATTTTTTTTTTATTTTGGCATTGATGCTTCCTGCCTGCTCAGAGGTACCAGGCTCGATACCTGGTTGGGTCACAATAATTTATTTAATTTGTAATATTTCTTGAGTTTGGTATGCTAGAGACATTGATAAACTTGTCATGATTGGCATATAGTAAAGTTGGCTAAATGTGAATCCACTTTGCAGCAATGTTAAAAGAGTTTTTTTTTCAGACAATAGGAGCAGCTTTCTGTGCCAAGGCAATGGAATCAAATGGCAAAGTATACAACATTGGTATTTGGGATACTGCAGGCAGTGAGAGGTAAATTGATTTAATTGTTGCTTTAAGGTCATTAAAGCAAACAAATAGTCATAATAAAATGCCCCAGAAGTTAAATATTTTAGTTTTCAACCAGCAGCCCCATTCTGTCACTTAGTCCCATACGTTATTAGTGGATTTTGTTATTGATGTCAGCGTTGCATCATAATTACAAAATATTATTCAAATCTCAACTCTATAAGCGCTCGACCTTGACAGCGGCCATGCAAATATCAATCAAATCAATCGTCAATGTACAAAGACAAAGGCCAACCATTGGGGCAACTTTAAACACTTAACTGAAAAGTAGGTGTACACATTTTAAAATAGAAATTATGAGTTTTATTTTTTATTATTTAAAAATAAATAAAATAAACATCTATCTTTGTAGATATGAAGCTATGACCCGAATGTACTATCGTGGAGCTCATGCGGCTATAATTTGCTATGAACCTTCTTCCCAGTCCACCTGGACGAGGCTAAGACATTGGTTACAAGAGCTACGAAGAGTTGAAGAGGTAAAAAAGAAATATTAATAAGTATCATCACAACCGTTTCCCATTCGGGGTGGTCAGAAACCATGCTTGTAAATAAGTGGATTCACATTTAGCCAACTTTACTATAGGCCAATCATGACAAGTGGCAAGCTCGTCGATGTCTTCAGCATACCATTCTTTACTCACAGAATACTTATGGTAAGTCTTGTTTCAAGCGGTGTTATTTTTATATAAATATGACCATGGCAAGCTTACAATATTAGTTCTACTTGAAAGTAAAAATTGGCATTTGACATCATTGCAAATGGCACATACTTTCAACTAGAAATAGGTGGTAGGCGAACTGATGGTGGTAGTTTTCGCAGTCTGTCGGGGCAGGTATCCACCGTTTGTGCTGTAAAATATATCCACCACACGTTTCAGGATCAGGCTCGAAGCTGGCATAGTTTTGGGGACTGATTTATGTCATGTGTCTGATTCCAGTTTAAATTTTTTTTTTTATATAGTGTCTAAATTAAATTTTCATTTAATCAAGTATTTTTTAGGATTGTAAAGTTTACCTATGTGGTACTAAAAAAGACCTTTTAGATAATGGCCTGTGCACACGGGAAGTGCCGGAAGATATTATAGCAACGTATGCACAGGGCTTAAGTGGACACTTCCTTACTTCCAGCAGTACTGGAGAGAATGTTGGTAAGTTATAAACGATTTTTTTTTGTAGATTTAGGTAAATTTAGATTTTAAATAATTTTAGTTGTTAGATTATGTTATGTTTAGTTCATGGCTGACTTGATTATTGTTTAACTGTTGTGTTATAGCATGTGGTGGTCGCCTATTAGGTACAAATGCATGGGAGCTGTTGGCACTGTTGGCGATCCTATTATTAATAATAATAATAACTTGGTAATTTTTTTTTTTTTTGCAATACCAAGAACAATACATTTTTGTCCTAATTTAGTTCAAAATGGTCTTATTTTTTTACTTTTTTAAAATTGTGTGATTGTGATTACGGTGGCTTTTCCGCACTTAGTCTCTATTGGACCATTGTGCGTGACCTTTACTCCTTCAGTGGAGCCATCCGATCTCCTCCAGGACGGCCAGGAGACCCGTTACGTTCCTGCAGACCAGGAGAGTCCTCGCAGTCTGGAGGAATGTAAGTACTGTCGTACTCCAAGAGCACATGCGTGGCCGTCTTCTCCTCCGCCATGTATAGAGATGTTTGTTAAAGGCACAGTATCGCAGTAGTGGCAGCAAATTTGTGGAACGACTTGCCAGTTGAAATTCGCCAAGCTCCCAACAAAACACTATTTAAAAAGATGGTTTACTCTCATTTCTTAAAGAGCTCCTTATAACATATGTAAGTAAATGTATGTAGTGTTTATCTATTTATGTATATAGTGTGTAGTATATGTATTTTTATCTAATATTTGAATGTATGTGTATTTGTAGTTATATATATATATATATATATATTGTATACATAAGAGCGATTTAATTTGTTATGTAAATGTTTCATATAGCCAGTTGCACCTACCTTTCAACGTTAATGCTCTATATTATCCCAAAGGTTGGCTGCTAGAGAATGCCTAGCGGCATTAAGCCCGCCCCTTGTACATAGTGCAATAAAGTTTTAAATAAATAAATAAATATCAGTATCCAAGACCCCCACCATTATGCGAAGCCTAGATCTGTGAAGGCCTAGGAGGTATCGTGTGAGACGTTTTCCACAATCGTGAACAAATTTTGGAAATGAACCACGCGATTTGGTCCGTTGTAAGGCTCGTCAATGGTCACCTTAAATCGTTAAGTTAGCCATCATCGTTACAAAATGTCGAGACAGCTGCCCCTGGAGTTCGTTAGTTATTTAAAACACATTTAAAAGATATATCACTCAGCCTATGGTCACTTACTTTTTATCACGATAGACGGCGCATGATAGATGGTACCTAATATAACTGTCAGTTGTATTTTTAATACGATATTTATTATTTTCTGGATATGCCGAAGTGAGCAGCTTTTAAGTGTACAAATCGAGATTTCCAAGCGAAAGCAAAGGTATGGTGATCTCAAAATTGCCGTTCTATTAATTCAACCTTTTTTTATTTTAAAAACGGTGTTCGCTTACTTAATTCGTCTTTTAAGTTAGATAACGTTAATTTAAAATACATTTTTCTGTTATAAAAATAAAAAACTACAATTAAATTTAAAAAAGGATCCGTCATAGGTGTAAACAAGGTACCAGTGCCGCTAGCGACATCTACACATAGCCACCGCTCACAAGGGGCCACACCTTTCGTAGCCCCTTCCTTGGCCACCCTTAGGCCAGGGTAAAAATAGAAACCAGCGGGTTGTTGCCCGCTGAGACAAACTGCAGCTTAACGGGGCCACCCCATAGGCTTCCGTACGCTAGCGCGTGCGTTGAAAAAAAAAAAAAAGTAAAGTATCGTCACGACCGTCCCTTTCGGGGTGGTCAGAAACCACTCTTATAAATAAGCGTATTCACATTTAGCCAACTTTACTGCTGGCCAACCATGACAAGTGTCAAGCTCGTCGATGTCTCCAACGTACCAAACTCGAGAAATATCACAAATAAATTAAATATTAATTAAATGTATTTATTTTTTAAATTTACATGTCCCGACCAGGAATCTAACCCGAACTACAAAAAGCTTTGCCTGATACACCCGATTGGCTTTAGTTAAGAATTTTTAATTTTAAGCGCTGTTGAATCTGTTACTAAAAAAAAAAAAAAATATGTTTGGCAGACATACTTAAAGACGGCATCTAGTTAGAGCGCTGCAATAACCCATAATAAAACCATGAGTAACTAAAATACGTGTTCTTCTTTTCCAGAGGAATTATTCCAGAAGATTGTTGACGACTGCGCTTCAGATATAAGAATGATGAGAGATGTAGAAGAACATAGAGTTACGTTACTAAAGGAACAACAAGCACTTAAAGATAAGAACAAAAAGTATTGCCCGTGTTAGGACGCCATTTTGTTTATTTCAAAATATCCATACTAATGCTGCTAAACTGCATTCGTGGTCAAGCCGTTAAGTTTCAAAATAGTTTGACATTATTAACTGTCAAACCATAGACAAAAGCCATCGAAACGCAGCTAAAAAAAGACTCATTAAATAATAGTTTGTAAAATAATGCTAGCCTTAATTTCAACTTGTATATTAATAAATAATATATATTATTATATTGCTCTAGCTAGCTTTAAAAAAAATGACGCAATGTAAAGGACTTAGACGTAATCCAAGGCTTGTGTCGTTTAAAAAAACATTATATGGAGTCCTTCGCGCCTTTTTTGCGCGGACATGTCAAGTGCAAGTTTTTGTCCTGTAAATTTATTTACTGTGAATATTGTTAGTCAAAAGTGGTGTTGTTTTGTTTAATAATGTGCTACAATGTGAATAATTATGGAAAACCATAAATTGGACTTTAAATATGGGGCACAAGTTGCAGTTTATTTTATGCGCTGTGAACTCCCCCATGAGTTTATCTAACATTTACTATTATTAACTTATTTTGGTTTTATTATTAATTATGGAGTGGTGTAGAAGTAATATACAAGAAGTATAAACGAATTACAATATTAAATAATTTAAAAGAAAACTTAATATTAAATAAACTTAAAAATGGCGCGGAAAATTATGACAAACAAGTGACAGCGATCTACTTCGTTCCGATACGCGATAATAGTAACCTCAGCACGCTTAAAGGTGTTCCGATACGCGCTTAAACTATTTTGCCAAACTATGTGACGTCACAAATGACATCAAATGACAGCTTTGGCAATACGTCTCGGAACGGCTTTAGGGTGCTTAGGTTACTATTATCGTGTCTCGGAACGAGTGATAAGACATGAGAAGAATGGTGTCTCGGGCTTGCGACCGACAATAGGCTGGTTTACAAAGGAGACCTTTTTTATGCACAACAATTGCTCACTATTCTACTATCCCTATGTTCGACTTGTCACTTTAAGCGCTTTTTTAGTTTTGAAAGTCGTTCGACTTGGCGTTTGTCTATGGTTTTCATACAAAATTCGGTAAAAGAACGCAAGCTTTGTTTCATATGCTTCAAGTCGAACATAGCATATAGAGGAAGAAGACAAATTTCTAAGCATTCCATGGATTCACTGTGAGGGTGCCGGGTCCTTCGTATGTGGGTAAGAGATGACAAGAATGGTGTCTCGGGCTTGCAACCAACAATAGCCTGGTTTAAGAAAGGGAGGCCTCCCTTTTTTATTTTATTGCGCGATAATACACTCACCATCCACCATTCCACTCCTCTCCCTACCCAACTAAATACTGTATGATTCCGTTAATGCCGTCTTGGAAGCTCGTTCCATAAATGTATCTCCTGCAGACCTGCTTAGGCCCAATTCTTTCAGTAAGTGATGCAAAGATTTAGCTGGAACTCCTCTCGCACCAACTTGCACTGCGTAAAGCTGAGTCTTGAACCCGTTGAAATGAAAATTGTCTAAAATGACCCTAATTGTATTTTTGAGTAAGTTGATATATTATTTATTATTTATTTATTAATACAACATTACATGGCTTAACAGTAAAGCCCAATTTAGCATGCAGTCAATCTTATAATTAATACATACATTTTAATTAAAAATGGATTGTCATATACCTATATTTTTTAATTTACTATACAAATATTAATATTAATAAAGCTTTAAAATTAACAATAGTTATATACAGTATAAAATTAATATAAAAAAGAATAATAATAAATAAAATCAATGAAATAATAAAGTTAATACAAGACAATAAACATTAGAATAAAAAGTGAGTAAGTAGGTATATAAATAAATAAATCAATTCTACATCATGATACATTAATACAAAAATAACAATAATAAATCCAAATATTTTAACTTATAAATAATTAATTAATTATTCACAAAATTTAAAAAATGCTTTGCTCAGAATATGCAGGTGATCAGCAAAAATATCTAGATGTGGTGTCGTCTCGAGAAGCTTCCTTAAGCTGCGGAGTGCGCGAGGCAGAGACGAGGAATCGTGCGCCACTGTGCGAAATAATGGCAATATATATATATATATATATATATCTCAATAGTACTAAATTAAGTCTCTGTTAATGTCTAAAATGGCGTCGAACGTATCGGTTTGCTTCCGAAGGCTGTAAGCTGGACTATACAATACAATCGACGCCATTTTGAACTCTAATCGTTACAATTAGGTATACTTTGTTTTATCGAACGCGGCCGTATGTATATAGTTGGCTAGTTACGATTCAATAAAAAAACCACAAGCGTGGTTTCTGACCACCCCTGAAGGGATACGGTCGTGATGTATTTTACTCTAGTTTTTTATTAAACAGTAAAAAAAGAACTGATTTTAATACAATATATGTATATATCTATTTTTTACATTAAAGCCAAGTAAATAAGCCTTTAAATACCTACCTCTGTAGTTTTATTTCATTCATGTTATTATATTTAACCCATTCACTGCACAAGCTCTGCGGTAAAAACACTCGCACCGCGCCACCATACTATCGTTTTTTTATCGTTGCGAGCATAGCTGGGCACCGTTAATCAAATAGTTAACTTCGTTAATCGTTAATCCGTTAATATGTGTAAAATTGCATTTTTATATCGTTGCGTTAGTGAACTTATAAAACCTGTTGGTTTAGGTTCTGGAAGTTAACAGGTTAATATATAATATTGTCAGAATGAGTTCTCTTTTTTGTCTTGCCTCGGTTAGAGCCCGCCTTAACAATCTCTTCAAACTGTACGTATTGTGACTCATGTACCCTTCTTACATGTTGTTTCAATTTATTCAGGCTTGATACATGAGCTTTTATTTTGGTGTCTTTCGGCAAGCAACGCTTACAAGCAAAAAGTATTTGCTGGCCCGATCTGGATACAAATTCCACATACTCAGTCAAATGTGGCCAAGGATTCTCATCAGGACCGCTGAAATCCGATTCCATGTCTTCCATGATATAGTTTTAATTACTACACTGCACAGTACACTTTTCTATGTAACTAATTACACTGCACTCTTCTTTATTAACAAGCAAATTATCACTGACAGTAATTTATAGTAACAACAAATACAACACTCGTCACTCTAAGCACTGGCGCTAGTACTTCGCAGTTTTCTTACTCGCACGCGCCGGCAAAATATATCTAGTTTTGTTTTTGTCTCACGCGCCGCCGCGCCCGGCACTTGTCGTTTCATACTTGTCTGAACCTGTTTTTCGCGCCACACCGCGGTGCCGTGCTGTAAATAGTGGCATTAGATTAACGATTAACGGACTTCTGCATATTAACGGAAGTTAACGTGTCCGTTAACATTTTTAAAAGTTAACTTAAAAGTTAACCCGTTAATCAAAATGTTAACTTCGTTAATTAACGATTAACGGATTAACGAGTTAATGCCCAGCTATGGTTGCGTCCCAATGACAAAACGTGTGCGTCATGTTCTAAAGATTTTTTTTTTTTTTTTTTAATTTAAGAATAATCGCTTTTTATTAACCAATTCCATTAAGCCAATTATATAAAAATATTTATTTTTAATGTTTAATCAAAACAAAATTTTTGACACGGTATTTCGAAGTTTATAAATTTAAAAAACCTTTAAATTATTTAATACGTTAAAACAAGGGGTTTACTATGCATATAGTTTTTTTAATATCATTTGTTTATTCGAAGTAATATACAAACAATATAAAAGAATTAAATTATGAAATAAAAATTAAAACTAAATTAGAAAACTAATTATAAATAAAAATACTCACCCATGATTTGTTCCTGTGGCAGTGTGCCAAGAACACTTGCAGCGTTCCCCCGCTGCACAGCAATGCTGATTTGCTGCGCGAGAAAACTGCCAGCCCTCTTGTCACATACAGCATTAACCAGGCGCTTAGACAACTCTTTAAAGAACTTCTTTGCACTTGGCCCCCACGGACCCATTGTCTCAGGACCAAAAGGCACAAATATAGAAAAAAATATGCATATAGTTGATATTTATATCTAAATTATCGCTTTCAGTATGTATAAATAACGAAAACTTCATGACGCACATATAAGTCATGGGCCGCCACAGCATGTTTTGATGACGCGCATATGTGTCAATGGCGCTTAATGGGTTAAGCCGTGTTAGACTTGGAAAATTGTTACCTCAAAGCGCTGACGCTTTAAGCCAATCCAAACAGTCGTTCGACTTACATAAAGCAAAGCAAGCGTTCCGATTCATGCTCAGACCGCTAAAAATGAATATGATAGTCGTTCCCAATTAAAAATCACGATTTGGATGCTTATTCTGCATATCTTTTATTATAAGCGCTTTATTATTTATTATAGTGGAATCCATTAAATAACGGAACAGTCAGTGTAAAACGCTATTAAAATTGGTATTCTCGTATAAACGTTTCCACTACAGACGAACAGCTAAATGTTACGATGCGTTCATTTAAAAAAAAACTTATATATTTCTTTTAGTATTTGCCATATTTTCTAATCATTACCTAATGTGTTACAAAACTATGTTTAATGTAAATATATAATCTTAGTTTAATTAATATAAATGTTGTTAACTTTATTATTAATTCGCGGCGGACAATTTAAGTCTTTAATTCACATTTCTCAATGATTTTGAAGTTGCAACCCCATGGGGCGCGGTGGTGGCTCGGTTGTTCCTTAAATCCTACAAAGGTCGGCTCAAACCCGCCCCTGGCATGTACCAATGAGAAATATCTTTTCTTACGTACATTTGTCATAGATGTTCCCGTGCCTCGGAGAGCACGTTAAGCCGTCGGTCCCGGTTCCACTAATACCAACTTGTCGGATCGTTAATAAATTGTAAATATATAGTTGTAAATATATAATCTTAGTTTAATTAATATAAATGTTGTTAACTTTATTATTAATTCGCGGCGGACAATTTAAGTCTTTAATTCACATTTCCCAATGATTTTGAAGTTGCAACCCCATGGGGCGCGGTGGTGGCTCGGTTGTTCCTTAAATCCTACAAAGGTCGGCTCAAACCCGCCCCTGGCATGTACCAATGAGAAATATCTTTTCTTACGTACATTTGTCATAGATGTTCCCGTGCCTCGGAGAGCACGTTAAGCCGTCGGTCCCGGTTCCACTAATACCAACTTGTCGGATCGTTAATAAATTGTAAATATATAGTTGTAAATATATAATCTTAGTTTAATTAATATAAATGTTGTTAACTTTATTATTAATTCGCGGCGGACAATTTAAGTCTTTAATTCACATTTCCCAATGATTTTGAAGTTGCAACCCCATGGGGCGCGGTGGTGGCTCGGTTGTTCCTTAAATCCTACAAAGGTCGGCTCAAACCCGCCCCTGGCATGTACCAATGAGAAATATCTTTTCTTACGTACATTTGTCATAGATGTTCCCGTGCCTCGGAGAGCACGTTAAGCCGTCGGTCCCGGTTCCACTAATACCAACTTGTCGGATCGTTAATAAATTGTAAATATATAGTTGTAAATATATAATCTTAGTTTAATTAATATAAATGTTGTTAACTTTATTATTAATTCGCGGCGGACAATTTAAGTCTTTAATTCACATTTCCCAATGATTTTGAAGTTGCAACCCCATGGGGCGCGGTGGTGGCTCGGTTGTTCCTTAAATCCTACAAAGGTCGGCTCAAACCCCCCCCTGGCATGTACCAATGAGAAATATCTTTTCTTACGTACAGTTGTCATAGATGTTCCCGTGCCTCGGAGAGCACGTTAAGCCGTCGGTCCCGGTTCCACTAATACCAACTTGTCGGATCGTTAATAAATTGTCATAAAAAAAATGACATCAGATCCTCGCCAACCCGTCTGGCCAGTAGCGTGGCGAGTGTAGGCCAAATTCTCCAGATATATGTTCTGGAAGGCCCATCTCCAACAGTAGAGGTCTAGGACGCTGTGTTCTGGGGGCTGTAATGAATGATGATGAACCCCATGGGTGACCTTTGAAATAGTGGAAAATGCTTTTTTGACGTAAGGTCGGCTATGATCGGCAAAACTCGGGCGTAAAGTGGTAGTAAATAACAGAATTCACTGTTTTGACAATCTAAAGTTAGCGCTTAAGTAATGGAATAGAGAACCCTAAAATGACACTGATTTTTGTTTTAATTAACGATATTTTTATTTTTATTTAATAAATACATTATTTTAGAGATATTGAAACGTTAGTCAGCGTGAGTGATTTTTTTAATTTTTTTTTAATTGTCTTTAAAGGACATTGTACAGAATACATCAGTCCTAAACACGTAATTTATTTGCATAATATATGTTCATAACCGAGTTGGGGATCATCAAATTCCAGATGTTGCAGAATTTGATGCTTTACTTGGAGTCACTCGCGGCACTATAGCTCAAACACGTCGGGTAAAATATGGGAGTTGACAGCGCGGGAAAACCGCAAAAATAAACTGCAACTTGTGCCCCATATTTAAAGTCCAATTTATTGTTTTCCATAATTATTCACATTGCAGCACATTATTAAGCAAAACAACACCACTTTTGGCCAATAATATCCACAGTAAATTAATTTACAAAACAAAAACTTTCACTTGACATCTCCGCGCAAAATGGCGCGAAAGACTCCTCAGCGTGAGTGACATCACTTACCTTGTGTTTGACTTGTCGCTTTTTCTTTATTTGATATCGCTTTCAAAGTCGTTCGACTTGGCGTTGCCTAATAGTTTTTATTCGCTTTAAACAAAATTTTGTAAAAAAATGCGATCTTTTCTTTTGTTTTTAACTAAACACAAATCTAAGCATTAACAGTAAATATTGTAAACTGGCGTGGTGGTGGCTCGGTTGTAAGAACGCGTTCCTTAAATCCTACAAAGGTCGGTTCAAACCTCCCCGGCATGTACCAATGAGAAATACACTTTTCTTACGTACTGCCGTCATAGATTTACAACACCACCGTTCCCGTGTCTCGGAGAGCACGTTAAGTCGTCGGTCCCGGTTCCACTAATACCAACTTGTGGAATCGTTATTACGAATTTTCGACGTGTGAGAAAAATGATAAAACCGTCATACAGTGGACGGAATGTGCTGATAAGGCGTTCGAAAAATGCAAGTTGAGCCTGCAAAACGCGGCCACACTCGCATATCCATTGCCCGATATACCATTGTCGATAATGACTGATGCATCAAATAATTGCGTAGGTGCAGTTTTGCAGCAATGGGTACATAAAAAATGGGTACCTTTGGGCTATTTTTCTGTCAAAATGACAGAGCCACAGCAAAAGTACAGTACCTACGACAAGGAACTTTTGGCAATATTTTTATCAGTTCAACATTTCCGTAAACTATTCGAAGGTCGTGAATTAATAATTTTCACAGATCACAAACCTTTGATTTATGCATATAGTAAAGTAAGCTCAAACAAAGAAACTCCTAGACGGACTAGACAATTGTTGTTCATAAGTGAATTCACTACCGACATACGACATGTTAGTGGCGCCAATAACGAAGTTGCTGACGCCTTGTCTCGTGTAGAAACTGTGTATAGTCCAAGCGCACTGAATTTTGAAGAAATAGCTGACGGCCAAAAGGCCGATTCAGAGTTGAATGCACTCATGAACTCAAAACATTCGCGATTAGTTTTTAAAATGATTTCATTATATAATTGCAGTAAATCAATAATTTGTGAAATGTCAACCGATACAGCTAGAGTTTATTTACCAGAAATATTTAGGTTTAAAACTTTTCAATTTTTACATAATTTTAGCCATCCAGGCATACGTACTACGCGTAAGTTAGTTAGTAATAAGTTTTTTTGGCCTAGCATGAACAAAGATATAGGAACGTGGACTAAGGCTTGTGTTCCCTGCCAACGTTCAAAAGTGCAACGGCACACTCTTTCCGGATTAGGACAATATTCACAAGCAGAACGATTCGAACACATAAATATAGACTTGATAGGCCCACTACCTACGTCACCGGAAGGTTATAGGTATTGTCTGACTATCATAGATAGAAAGACAGGCTGGGTAGAAGCTTTTCCGACTCGCGACATTTGTGCGACTACGGTAGCTAAGGTATTGTTCGAAAATTGGATCGCTCGTTATGGATGCCCTCTTAAGCTTACTAGCGACCAGGGTAGACAATTCGAGAGCAACATTTTTAGGCATCTAATGAAATATTTAGGGATTTCGAAAAGCCGCACTACACCGTACCACCCTCAGTGCAATGGCGCTATTGAGAGATGGCACCGGTCACTAAAAGCAGCCCTTATGGCTAGATTAAATAATAATAGTTGGATAGACGAATTGCCAGCTGCATTGCTAGGTCTGCGAGCTGCGCCTAGAAGCGACACTGGAGTTAGTGCCGCAGAGCTAACGTTTGGTAAAACCTTACGCATGCCAGGAGAGTTCTTTGAGCCTTCATCGTCACGTTGTGATTTGGACGACGAAGAATACGTAGGTTACTTACGCAATATAATTAGTAGACTAAGATCAAAATTTGAGGTACAGCGTGACTCACGTACCTTGTTTGTGCACCCGGATCTTAAAAACTGTAAAAAAGTTTTTGTCAGAAACGATCGAGTTCGGAAATCCTTGCAACCACCCTACGAAGGACCATATGGCGTTGTAGAGCGTAATGATAAAAATTTCATTGTTAACGTTAAAGGCAAAAATGTCACAATTTCTATCGACAGACTTAAGCCCGCTTATTTGCTGAATGACAGTACAGTAGAATCGAGGCCAACTAAAGATCCTACGGATACAAATTACAAGGCGATGGAGAATGTGCCTAAGTCTGTAGTTTCATCCGAGCCTTACACGACTCGTTCAGGTCGAAAAATCAATAAACCCGTTCGATTTAGAGACTAGATTATCACGCACTTTGCATCTTTAAATATCGTTGTCTCGTTCAAATAAAATTGGATTCGGAGACAGTCTGCAAAGGTTTCCGAGGGTTTCCGAGGCTGCGGATGATGCCCGCTGCCACCACGCTATCAAAAGACGAAGCTTCCGGGCAGCAAGCAACACCGCAGCGGGTTGTTTTCACCGTGGTAGCTTATTAATATTGTATAAGGTGGTGAATATTTTTTTTAATATCGGATAATTTAGATTTTATTGTTTTGTTTACATGGCATTAAACCTGTTTATTATTTTTTAGCATTACGTATTGATAATGGCTGACCTACTTAACAGCACTAACAATTCGTGTCGAGGCATGCTCATTCATACGCCACAGCTCTAGCCAGGTCAGTGTTTTACCGCAGGGCTGCCACGAATTGTTAGGGTTGTGTATTGTATTTTTTGTTTATAAATTTTAATCTTAAAATTTTTAAAGAGGGAACCTATGTAGCGACATCATAGTGCATTTGCATAGTCATTAAATAAATAACAATATCTCGGCAAATGTACTCCAACTAGGTCACCAGAGACTACGTCGCCATATATGGTAATAACGATTTTGATTAGCCAAAATCATCGGCTGATGCAATGATGAACCAGGTCATCTAGTTGGAGGGGCAGTCACGAGCCCGGTCAAGCACATCAGTCGTTTCTGAGATACCGTCGAGATCAGGTATTACTCGCGGTAGCAAATACGCTACGTAGGTTTGCCCTCAATAATAACGGTGTGTTTGTAACTTAAATAAACATTATTTAAAGTTAGTTATCTTTTATTAGAGAACACCTTATAGATCCTTATAGGACGCAAGGACTCAATCTCTAAAGACATCATATCCTCGTCAAGCCATCTGGCCAGCGTGGCGAGTGTAGGCCAAATTCTCCAGATATATGTTCTGGAAGGCCCATTTCCAGCAGTGGAGGTCTAGGACGCTGTGTTCAAGGGGCTGTAATGATGATGATTGTAAACTGCCACGCAAGTAAATCTTCTTAATTAGGTTGTTTTCCAAGTATTTTAGCAGAAAGTAAAATATTAAATTGGAAACTTTAAAAAAGCAAATAGTTATGTTAGTGTCGTAAATTAGTTTATTTACTATTACGTGACGTCATCCGGCAGCCAACATTCCAAAAATGTAGTGACGGTTGTGGTTAGGCTATTCGCATAAATAGGTATAACCCGGTAAATAAAAAAGACGGTATATTTAAAAATAAAATATATTACATTATTTAATAGTTTTCAATCAGTCACAATAATATAAAACTTAATTCTCGAGACACCATGGAATCAATGACAACCTGTCAAGAGCGCTTACATCTGCGAACATCCCCTGCATCTCCGAACTAGAGAATAGTTAGTTCTGAACCATCAGTAGGCGTCCGGATGGGATGTCGTTGATTCCATACAAACTAGGTCATGCACTGGTGTGGGATGCCACATGTGTTAACACACTCTGTCCGTCACATGTGACATCCAGCCATAACTATTTATTACACAATTTGTATTTAGTTATAGTCTAGTTTAGTATGACAATGCCTTTATACAGCAGCTATAATTTTAAGTTACCTTCTTTTTTTTTTTCTTAATAATTGTTTGTTCTAGCTTATAGTATGACAATGCCTCTTTACAGCAGCTATTATCTTAACTGACATTTACATTTATATTTTTATTTTTATAATTGTGTCTGTCTTAGCTTATAGTATGACAATGCCTATATACAGCAGCTATTATCTTAACTGACATTGACATTTATATTCTTATAATTGTGTCTGTCTTAGCTTATAGTATGACAATGCCTATATACAGCAGCTATTATCTTAACTGACATTGACATTTATATTCTTATAATTGTGTCTGTCTTAGCTTATAGTATGACAATGCCTATATACAGCAGCTATTATCTTAACTGACATTGACATTTATATTCTTATAATTGTGTCTGTCTTAGCTTATAGTATGACAATGCCTATATACAGCAGCTATTATCTTAACTGACATTGACATTTATATTCTTATAATTGTGTCTGTCTTAGCTTATAGTGTGACAATGCCTATCTACAGCAGCTATAATGTTAAGCGTTATTATTTATTTATAATTTTGTTATTTTATTGTTTCTCTTTCCAAATGATGGTTATCATGTACTGCTCCAGATTCACCAATATGTACTATAAAATTATATCGTTTTATATATATCAATATTGTAAAAATTGACGTGTAAAAGTGCAGAATACATATCTTTTTGTCCTATGCCTACTTGCAAAAATAAACGAATTGAATTGAAAAGAAACCCGGGGCCGGTGCAAAGTCAGCGCGCGCCATAAACGCAACAAGAACGCGGAGATCATCGTAAATCTCCACTTCATCCCATTGGCTGTCGAAACGATGGGTCTGTGGTCCGAGCAGGCTCTGGCGTTCTCTCATGAGCTTGGGGAAAAACTCCGCGTCGTTCAACGGAAGAACCGAGTGTCCTCGGCACATATTTCAGTTTTTAATTTTTTGTTTTATTTGTAGTACTTATAGTTTATTTTAAGCTATTGCATAGCTTTTATCGCGGGCTTTGAGCGCGGCGACCAAATCAAGAAAATCCGTAACGAAATAATAATAGAAATGTCAGTTGCATAGAAAACTTGTATTTTTATTACGAAATTTATTATTTTCTGTATATATTACCTAAGTGAGCAGCTTTTAAGTGTACAAATATAGATTTCTAAGCGAAATCAAAGATATGGTGATCTCAAAATTGCCGTTCTAATAATTCAACCTTTGTTTCTTTTTAAAGACGGTGTTCGCTTTCCTAATTCGTTTAAGTTTAAATTCGTATTTCTGTTATAGAAACTACAAAACCATTTACAAATGATCCGACATAGGTGTAAACAAGGTACCAGTGCCGCTAGCGACATCTATAAAAAATCTTTGCCTGATACCTACACCCCATTAATATAGGCAATTTTAATTGATCCCAGACTTTAATAAATAAATCTATTTATATAGAACTAATTAACTTTGGTCGTTTTCTTCGTTGGTTGTACAATAGTATCCAAAACGACTTTGGATGCGTTCGTGTTACTACACCTGCGAAATAAATAAATGCATTAAGTATATAATACTGTATTGTTATAAATAATTACTTGGAAGAGGAACGAAATAAAACACGTGTTTTTTTGTTTTGGTTCTTTTTTTTTTTTTATTTGTATATGGCGTTTTGGTTCTTGGTTCTCTTCTCCCGATGGATGATGAATGAGATGATAGGGAAGGCAAAGGGTCTAGCCCATACAGCCAAGTCTGACGTAATATATCTTTGTTTTTCATGAATTAATGAGGTAATTTTTTATTTTTCTCCCTTATTTTGTGTGTAGTAATTAAGTAGCTTGCTTCGCGTATCTATATATTTTTCAATATTGTGTGCACTACTCAATAATTACAGTCTGGTTATTTAATTCAGTCATAGAAATGTAAATAAATAATAAATAAATAAATATGAAAGTGTAAATTTGTCCAAAATGTCCGTTACTTTATATCCTAGAACGTTGACTACATTTTTGTTTGATTGTGCGAGCGAGAGGGTTGTAAAACTGTTACTTGTTTTTTATTTTTATTTATTATGAAACTTTTTTTTTTTTTTTAATAATAATAATAAATTTTATTCGAATTTAATTATAGTACATTAAATATAAATTAAAAGCTACCTAAATAATAAAATTAAAAATAAACTAAACTATAAATAAAAAATGTCCTCTAGAGACGTCCCATCCGAGATAGTCCCAAGGAGACTGGCAACATTTCCCCTCTTTATAGCGAGGCTAATACGTTGGCAGAAATAATTGCCAGCCTTCCTGTCTCCAGACCTTTCTGTCAGCCGCACTAATCCTTGGCCAAGCGCCTCGCTGACATATTTTTATTTAAATATATATATATTTGGGATATATTCAGTTACAGTTCATTTATCCAGATAATTAAGTTTATTTTTATAAGACACTACATACATTAAATTACTATATTGTTTAAGGATTAATTTTTGGGGAGGGTAGTAGAAAATATTTACCTTGGAAACATGTCATTGCACCTCAGGTCTGTCCAACCAGTGAGGGCCTCGTACAGCAACGTATCAACAGCCTTCTCTGCCGATAGTTCCCCGGATAGCATTCTTAACGCTACACTAAAAATATTAGACCATTTCAAGCACGCTTTCTCGATGTTGGGCTAATACTAAGCTGTTGACGCCTAGCGCCATCTAGTGGTATAGAGTTTTAGAGTTTGGGTAATGAAAGTAGATAATCGAATATTTTTAAAACTTTCAAATGTGTCAGTGTACATTTTTCAATATGGCTGTTGTCAAACATTTGCTTTGAATTATTTTGTTCTTAATTCCTCATTTGCGTTGTAAAATATGAATAAAACTATTGAAAGTGGAGTCCAAAAGATGTTGTTTCATATTATTATATTATATTATATTATATTATATTATATTATATTATATTATATTATATTATATTATATTATATTATATTATATTATATTATATTATATTATATTATGTCCAAATGGGGTGTATCAGGCAACGCTTTTGTAGATGTCGCTATCGGCAATGGTACCTTATTTTACACCTATATCGCATATCTTTTTCAATGTTTTTGTAGTTTTATATGTTTATTATAATAGAAAAATGTATTTTAAATTAACGTTACCTACCTTAAAAAGCGCACACCGTCTTTAAAAAGAAAAAAGGTTTTATTAATAGAACGGCAATTTTAAGATCACTCATATCTTTGATTTTGCTTAGAAATCTCGATTTGTACACCTAAAAGCTGCTCACTTCGGCATGATATCCAGAAAATAATAAATTTCGTATAAAAATACAAGTTTTATATACAACTGACAGTTCTATTGGGTACCATCTATCATGCGCCATCTATCGTGATAAAAAGTTAGTGATATTAGGTTAATTTTTAAATACATTTTTCTGTTATAAAAATAAAAAACTACAAAAACTTAAAAAAAAATGATCCGTCATAGCTGTTAACAAGGTACCATTGCCGCTAGCGACATCTAGAAAAAGCTTTGCCTGATACACCCCATTAAAAAAAAAACGTTTTCACAGCGTATCAACGCTACGCGAAAACATTCAAAAACAATTTTTAAAAACCATTAATTCTGGGCAACCGTAATTTTTTTTAGAAAGTCTAGACCCTCAGGTGTCAAGTTCATGCAGAAGATACCCCAAAGTAACTAAATTAACTTACCCATTAATCCTCGCCATAACCCCATAAGGCCTTGTTAATTTAGCTGTCGCAGCCAAATTTCTACAATAAAGCAACCAAACACAGTCCAACTCCGTATAAAACATATTATCATTGAGGCTGGCAACATCGACTAAGCTGTCATTCTTGACATATGACGTTTGGAGATGTTTTAGCGCGTGTGTGTTAGGGACTATATTTTTGGCAACCTGAGTCTGGATACTTGCTTGTAGTTGGTCTCGGTTCGATATCTGGGTTAGGACAGTTCTGAAAATAATAATTTGAGTAAATATTAAAAGATTGAATTAAAAAAAAAAATCGAGCACGACATGTCACCTTGCGTCCACTGGATGGTAAATCCATGAATGTTAGCAAACTGGAATCAGACACTCATGACTGACATCAGTCCCTAACACTATGCCGGCTTGACTGGGCATAACGGCACTTTGAGCCTGATCCCGAAACGTGTGGATACACTTTACTGGGGTTATCGGTACGAAGGGTGGATACTTCTTGGCCGCAGCAGACTGGGAAAATTACTACCATCATTCCGCCTACGACCTTACGAGCTACTTACCATCAGGTGGGCGCAAGAACCCCATATAGTGCTAATATTTAAAAAAATAATTTAAAAACATACAGGCCTTTAGTACGTAGATAACTTACTTCGTGTTTTTATACGCCCTCCCTAAATGTATGACAGCCCGAGCAGCACTCATTCCAAGTTCCATAACACTTTCGATGACATTTTTTCCTGTGGCATCATCATCGTCCATTTGTTCCGTTCTCATATTTTGACGTTTGCTAAAAATACAGATTAGAAAAAAAAAAAACAATTAGTAGCGCTGTTACACGAACGCACAATGTTTACGTTTTTTTAAAGTATTTTTTTAGTTGGCAACTTTTTTGTTCCGAAGTTCTCAAACGTCGTGTAATAAATAATTTTATTAGAAGGACTTTAGCCACCATCAAGGTTCCAAAGAGCCTGCTGGAGTTATCCGAGATGATGGCAAGTCCTCGCATGTATATTCAAAGATTAATAATTTGTACCTTTTGCTGTAAAAACTCTGGGCCCATGGAGTCCGAGCGCAAAAAAGTTTTTAAAAGACATAAATAATCCTCCGGTGACAAGAGGGCTGGCTCTTTCTTCGCCCAAAGAATCAGTATTGAGATATAACAATATATACCATAGTATTTGCCCTCCTGAAGCACTGCGCACATACATGTGAGTATGTACCCAGTGCCCTATGATAGAGCAATCTGGCTTCTCACTAACTGCCTTTAAAATTATAGTAGTAATCATAGTAGAAATCATCGCTGATGCCACGATGCCGTCTTTTTTTTTTGGTTGTATTCTCCCGATTGATGATAAATGAGATGATAGGGAAGGCAAAGGGTCTAGCCCATACAGCCAAGTCTGACGTAATATATCTTTCTTTTTCATGAGTTAATAAGGTCATCATCAAATCCCAGATGCTGCAGAATTTGATGCTTTTCTTGGAGTCACTCGCGGCACCATAGCTCAAACACGTCGGGTAAAATATGGGAGTTGACAGCGCGGGAAAACCGCAAAAAAATAACTGCAACTTGTGCCCCATATTTAAAGTCCAATTTATCGTTTTCCATAATTATTCACATTGTAGCACATTATTAAACAAAACAACATCACTTTTGACCAATAATAACCACAGTAAATTAATTTACAAAACAAAAACTTGCACTTGACATGTCCACGCAAAATGGCGCGAAGAACTCTTTTTTTTTTTTAAATACTTTATTGCGCTAAAATTGTACATAAGCGGGCTTAATGGCCAGGCATTTTTTAACAACCAACCTAGTTCTATAACTTACCCATAATTAGATGGTTCATAATTATTAAATATTTCATTCTGCTTAGCCTCTACTTTGGCAGGATCCATGAAGAGGGCGTTGAACGCAAAAACATCTGGGTCTTTAAGCATTTTATTACGAATATTTTCCTGAAAATCATAAGAATACATAAAGTCGAAACAAATTTTAATAGTACGTCAAAAAGTCAAGACATTCACATTATATGAAAAAAAATAAGTACCCAAGCAAGTCTTGGTCTGGGTTGCATAAGAACAGCTGTCCCTTAGTCGCAAACATTATTAGTGGATTTCGTTATTTACATCAGAGATTGCGTCATAATTATAAAATATTATTCAATTCTCAACTCTATAAGCGCTCGACCTCGACATCGTCCGTGCAAATATGAACTTTAATAGCGTGACATATAGTATATAGTTAACGGATTCCATTATATAACGTTTGCGCTTAAGTAAAAGAATAGGCATGCAGGCAAATTGTAGGCCAAAAAGAAGAGTGCATACATACATATATATCTACACGCCACCTCCCTAATCGAGGGGTGGATTAAAATTTTGGATCTGTCCCTCTTTTTCTACAGGGTCCTCAATTTTAACTTGGAGAATTAATATTGTAAGTTTGACGTGGTGATATTTATTTTATTTATTTATTTATTAGATGCTCATAACAAGATGAAGTCATACCAAAATACAAACTAACTAAGATCTGGACTTCATCTCAAAAATTTGAGCAATCAGCTATTTTTACAACCATTCCAATGGTAAGGTTAGGTGGTTTCTTAGTCATATTGCAGTAATGGGGTGTATCAGGCAAAGCTTTTTGTAGATGTCGCTAGCGGCAATGGTACCTTGTTTTACACCTATGTAGGATCATTTTTAAAATGTTTTTGTATTTTTTTTATTTATTTTTTTATAACAAAAAAATGTATTTTCAATTAGCGTTACCTACCTTAAAAGACGAATTAAAAAAGCGCACACCGTCTTTAAAAAGAAAAAAGGATTTATTAATACAACGGCAATTTTGAGATCACCACATCTTTGATTTTGATTAGAAATCTCGATTTGTACACTTAAAAGCTGCTCACTTCGACATAATATCCAGAAAATAATAAATTTCGTCTTAAATTACAAGTTTTCTATGCAACTGACAGTTATATTAGGTACCATCTATCATGCGCCATCTATCGTGATAAAAAGTTAGTGATACACCCCATTATATAATAAACATACAAGGATGAGAAAAGTAAGTGATTTGGAAACCGACCCCCCATCACAATTTATCAGTGCAATGCATTTAATATACACTTAAAATAAATTTGTTTCATTATTATGAGAAATAATTATAAAAAAATAAATAAAATATATCAGTAGGTAATTAATGTCGAAAATCAAAACTATAAAAATAATATCGGTTAAAACAAGCAATAAAAACAAAATGGCGGATGTTACCTGATTTTCCCAAGCCATAAGTTGTATATTGTGTAACAGCATTACATCTAAAGTTAATATACCGAACGAAAATAAATCAGTTTTATTTGTTAGGATAATTTTCTTTTCCGCATTAATTGTATAGTTTATGTTGTCATTATAATATATGTCTTTTAATTTTTTCATAATTATAGTAATATTTCCCTCAACTATGCTATAATTAAGCGCCTTTAACACTTGGCTGAATTCGTTACTCGTGTTGGTTTTATTATTGTATTCGAATTCAGAATCATTCGATATCCAATCGTGTAGCTCTTGGACTTTCTCGATCAAATAACTAGTCATCGAAGTGCTTTGTATGTAATCTTCATACAGATTCTCATCATTGTAATAATAATCGTCATACAAATCGACATCGTCTTTGCGGAAACCAGCAGTAAATCCGTTTGGTAATTTAATTTCGTGTTTTACAAATATGTCGGGTAATGTTGGCTTAAATTCGGGAATCTTTGCCTCGGATTTCTTTTTTTTTTCAACTGTCACTTTTGGCTGGTCCTTTTTTTCTATTTTACGATCCAAATGGTGCATTCCGATATCGTGTTCTGGATGATATTGTGGCTTATTTAACAAACCATCCTTTTTGGCAATATTTTTGTTGTTAATGTTTTTTAATAACGATATTTTTTCCAAAATTGGATCGATTGTGTTTTCTTCTGATAGGTCGTTGTCAATGATAGGCGCTTTTGTTGTTTTTAACAACTTTGCAGGCGACTTTGGACTCGTGTACGACGGATTCTGAAATATTTTAAGTAAATTAATGTCGAAATATCTGATTGGCTTTGTCACACCTTTGGGAGACGCAGCAGAAAGACTACCACCCATATTCTAAGAATGGCTCCTTCACTCAACCATTCCTTCCAGCTGTCAAAAGGTTTCTTAAAATCGATATTCTTAATTTCTTGGTTGTAAACTCTTCAATCCTCGAAGACATAAATTTATTTAAATCTTCATTGCACAAAGTACAAAGGCGGAATGCCGCTAAGAATTCTATGACAGTCAAAACAAGAGCAAATAAACAATGAAAGGTAGTTGAAATTACAGCCCTAATTAGACAATATAGTGACATATATTAATTAATAGGTACATACTTAGTACCTAAATGTTACCATTTTAAATATTTCCGGTAAGATAAGTTTTATTTCTGGCAACATTTTCAAAAACAAAAGAAATTCTATCCTCGCAAAGAATTAGTATAGCTACTTATCGAGGAAGTGCGGCCTGCGTTCTTTCCACCATACCGCGTTTTGTAAGAAACCATATGTGGAAATGACATATTTTTTTGGATTGGGAGTTAAAGAATCTAGACTCGTGAGCCACGCAGGCGTTGTTTTACCTGTAACTGCGGCAAAAGTGCATGAATAAGCTTAGAACCTGCTTAGATCCTGCTGGAGAAAACGTGGGAATGTCCCATTAGCCATCTACCCCACTGTCTGTTTGACCCTAAACAGTTAAGTTAAATTGCAAATTTACTAACCGATTCTGCATAGTATCGGTTACTATCTGCGAATGTGTCAGAAGTTCCCCATTTGGTAATGGCGACCGTGGCCAAAACCAAAATGGCGCACACAGCGAAACACGATGCGCTTGCTATAATCCATACTTTTAATGGTACCTGCAAATGAAAAGTAAAAATCAGTAAGTTAAGAGGGTTTAAAGTCCTTGCAGCCTTCTCGCTCGCACAATCCAGTATTTTCAAACATTTTTTAAGTCTCAGTGAACTTTTGAGAATCTTTCGCGGATATTAAATTCGGGACATTTTTGACATATTTTCATTTTCAAAAACCTCACTTTAAACAGAGAATAATACCAAAAACATTTATAACGATTTTACTAAAACAAACCTATGACTAATATATCTCTGAAATGTCTGTTATTTTATTCCCTAGAAAGTTAATAGACTATATTTCTTAAAAGAACACACAGACTTATGCATCTATAATAGCGCCATCTATGATCGAGTGCCAGAACTATTTCTTAATGACAACTTTGGAATGTTCCGTGTACACGACACGAGGTTCTCTTGTCGAAGAAGAATGTGTTTTACGAAAAATAACTTAACGAGGTCGATATAGGTTTTTATACTTATATTCTACTCTTATTTTTTTAAAACTAGTAATGGCAATCGCCACTAAGGCATTTATGCCAACATTATGTTTGTATTAATAAATAAAACAGGTTTATGAATATAATAAGTAGATATATTTAACAAAATACTTTACAACTTAAATCAAAGCGCAAAACGGGCAAAAAGTGACAGCCGTCGTAGTGACGTTCCAAAAACTTCAACGAGTAGCGTTGTAGTCTCAAATCAATTGAATGAGGAGCTCTTCGCGCCATTTTGCGTGGACATGTCATGTGCAAGTTTTTGTATTGTAAATTAATTTACTGTGGATATTATTAGTCAAAAGTGGTGTTGTTTTGTTTAATAATGTGCTACAATGTGATTAATTATGGAAAACGATAAATTGGACTTTTAATATGGGGCACAAGTTGCAGTTTATTTTTTGCGGTTTTCCCGCTCTGTCAACTCCCATATTTTACCAGACGTGTTTGAGCTATGGTGCCGCGAGTGACTCCAAGAAAAGCATCAAATTCTGCAGCATCTGGAATTTATTGATGATCTCATTAACTCATTAAAAAGAAAGATATATTACGTCAGACTTGGCTGTATGGGCTAGACCCTTTGCCTTCCCTATCATATCATTCATCAACCATCGGTAGGAGAGAGAGAATCATCAATTGAATGACCATTATCGATGATTTCGCAAATAATATTCTAACAGTGTGAATAATTAATATGAAGTGATTTATTTATATTTGATTTTATTAACTGGACGGGTGAACACAAACGGGGTTTGGTTAGTAGTTTTGTAGGACAACACATCACAAGGGACATTACAGATTGAGTTATTAATAGTAGGGACTTTACACAAATAACAGTTACATTGTAATCTATTCCGTGTTCGAATTGAAAGCAAAGCAATGCAAAGAGCGCTTTTTCTTTACTGTATTTTGGTTAAAGTGAATGAAAACGGAACACAAAGTCCTAGAACTCCACTGTTGGAGATGGGCCTTCAAGAAAATTTGGCCTACACTCGCCACGCTGGCCAGACCTGCCTATTTACTGGTACTTACGCCATTTACTGGTACTTCATCATCATCAGCCTGTGTCTCTCCACTGCTGGATATAGGCCTCCCCCAAGGCTCGCTACTTCAAACGATCTCCTGCAATCCTCATCCAACCCCCACCTTCCTCAGGTCATCCGTCCGTCTAGTGGGGGATCGACCCACTCTGCGTCTTCCCGTACGTGGTCTCCACTCTCGAACCCGTCTACGACAGACATGTCCAGCCCATTGCCACTTCAGCTTACTAATTTTGAAGGCTATATCGATAACTTTGGTAACTGGTACTTACGCCAGGTTTAATATGATTTTGTCTACATAAAACAGCAGGTTGCGATGGCAGCGCCCTCGCACTGGATCGGCAGCTGTCAGTCGGTCGGGTGTTTCCGCCGGTGCTCGGCCACACTCGGCTCCAGTCGGTCGTCATCGTGGCGCGACTGTCGCAGCTTAGCACCGATATCGGACGACGCGGTTTCTCATATTCATATTGGAACATTTTTCTAGGAAATAAAAAACAATTCATCTCTAGTCAATAGAATTAGAGGCAGCACCAAAAATATGCTTAAGGTCATATCGGATAAAGTGGACTGTCCAATACAGTGTCACTTTATTAAGATTCACTATAACCGACAAATTGACACGTGTACAAATAAGTATAAATAAGACACATAAACTTTTATAAACATAAACAAATAAATCATAAAATTTTTGTTTACTAACTTTAATGTAAGACATTTTACTAACATAGAGATAGGTATACTAACAAAAATGGATTGTTAATTATCTGTTAAATTAAATATGTTATTATTATTATTATATATAAAACTGTAAATAGACTGCTATAGAGGCATTTACACCGTAGATCAACACCGTTTCCACTCAACATTTCCGTTCTGAAAAATGTAACAACTTACTAGGAAATAAAATTACGGACAATTTAGAGGTACGAGTATGTTATACAAAATCTTTGCATCACCCTCTGAAAGAATTGGGGCTAAGCAGGTCTGCAGGGATACATTTATGGAACGAGCTTCCAAGACGGTATTAACGGAATCATACAGTATTTGGTTGGGTAGGGAGAGAAGTAGAATGGTGGATGGTGAGCGTATTATTTTATTTTATTTTCATTTATTTAGGCAACAAACAGTCAACATACGCAAACAATATCACAGATAAACAAAATTGTCACTCTGCAAGATACTAAAATTGAAAACTAATAAATAATATGAACCACTAAGGGGCCCCTTTAAAGGCTTTGCCGGCACGTGACAAGTTTGAACATCTGTATAATAAATTAATAACAATAAGAAGACATTGAGAGCCAAAAATATTTTATACATAATAGAAGTTAAACACAAATACTATGGAAAGGAAAGAAAAAAAAAACTGGATATAAAAATAAAAACAAGGATAGAGTAATAACGCAAACATGATTTAAAAGATACTTAAATTAACAGATGCTATAATAGTACTTTATAACTACATACTTATAATACTAATTACGGATACAACAAACTACCAACCATCAACAGCAACCCTTGTATAAACTTGAATTAAAAATAAGTGATTTTACTATTCATCAACAATGAGATTGTAGTAGGATAATATTATCTAGCCAACTGAAATATGCAATGATGAATGCATAAATGCTATTATCCAGCTTAAACCAGCCTATTGTCGGTCGCAAGCCCGAGACACCATTCTTCTCATCTCTTACCGACATAAATGAACTTTTTGATGTGTCATGAACTGCATTCACAGATTTTGGATAAAATGTAGAGGCAGCAAAAAAAAGGTTATTTTATACAAAAACTTGTTTAATTCCAAATGGACTTTAAATATGGGGCACAAGTCGCAGTTTATTTTTTTCACAACGTGTTTGGGTTATAATGCCGCGAGTGACTCCAAGAAAAGCATCAAATTCTGCAACATTTGGAGTGATGATAACCTCATTAACTCATAAAAAATAAAGATATATTATTTCAGACTTGGCTGTATGGGCTACACCCGTTGCCTTCCCTATCACCTCATTCATCATCCGTCCGGAAAAGAGAAAACAACAAATAAAAAAAAATGTACAAACGTTCTGTTTCTAATTTTGAACTGACACTACGATCAAAAATCTAAGCGAAACGAAGTAACAATTTAAGTTAAAATGTAATCGCTTGTGCGAGCTGACAGCTGACCTTCAAAAATAAAACTTTGGTGTAACTCAGCCTAAGTATCAATATAAAACAGTAACGTAATTTCTCTTTTGTTCGTAAACCAACATTTTAATAATAAAATACAAAATTGTCTCCATTTAGTATAACAAGGCTAGTTCTCATAGTTAAATATCATTATAAAATCATTTTAAGCAAACAACGTTCCGTTAAGCCATTTTTAACGCATTGCTGCACAACTCAAGTAACTACGTGTGTGGGAACGTTCCTTTCACAACGGGCCACAAAGTCGGATTTTTTTTCATTTTTGGTTCTCTTCTCCCGATGAATGATTAATGAGATGATAGGGAAGGCAAAGGGTCTAGCCCATACAGCCAAGTCTGACGTAATATATCTTTCTTTTATTTATTTATTTAAATACTTTATTGCACAAAACTTAAAATTAGTGTACATAGGCGAGTTTAATGCCGGTTAGGCATTTTCTAACAACTGACCTTTGGGAAAGTGAGAAATCATGGGCAGGGTGCAAATAAATATAAACACAATACTTACTTAATTTGGTACATACATATACTACATATAAAACGAACTACATATACTACACACTTTAAATATTATATACTACATACACAAAATATAATTATGCCAAAATATCTATATTATCAACTTGATGAGGTTATTTCCTGTTTATTTAAAAATAATGTCGTTACTTGACTTTTAAAAACATTGGCAGATGGTGCTTGTCTGATAGCCAGCGGTAACGTGTTCCACTGGCGGGCCGCCGACACAGTGAAGGAATCTGAATATCTGCTAGAGGAGTGGGAAGGGATTTTAAGTTGGTTATTAAAAGTAGAACGAAGGGTAAGGCTGTGTGTCGCACAAGTACTCGAAGCGTGATTTTAGATATAGAGGAGTTTTAGGATTGTTTAGGATATCATAGAGGGAAACCAGGACATGAACAGATCTACGAAAGCGAATACTGAGCCATTTTAACTGAGTGCGATTCTTTTCAATGAGTTAATGAGTCATCATCAAATACCAGATGCTGCTTAATTTGATGCTTTCTTGGAGTCACTCGCGGCACCATAGCTCAAACACGTCGGGTAAAATATGGGAGTTGACAGCGCAGGAAAACCGCAAAAAATAAACTGCAACTTGTGCCCCATATTTAAAGTCCAATTTATCGTTTTCCATAATTATTCTCATTGTAGCTTGTATTAAACAAAACAACACCACTTTTGACCAATAATATTCACAGTAAATTAATTTACAAAACAAAAACTTGCACTTGACATGTCCACGCAAAATGGGGCGACGAACTCCTCTTTTTTTTTTTAAAGACGGTAAATCGCAAAATCGCCTAACGATACGACCCCAGCCTAAAGAGCCACCGCGAGAGGTCGCATGTCGCATCAAATACCAGATGCTGCAGAATTTGATGCTTTACTTGGAGTCACTCGCGGCATTATAGCCCCAACACGTCGGGTAAAATATGGGAGTCCACAGCGCCGGAAAACCGCATAAAATAAACTGCAACTTATGCCCCATAATTAAAGTCCAATTTATCGTTTTCTATAATTATTCACATTGTAGCACATTATTAAACAAAACAACACCACTTTTGACCAATAATATCCACAGTAAATTAATTTACAAAACAAAAACTTGCACTTGACATGTCCATGCAAAATGGCGCGAAGAACTCCTAACATCAATAACCCTCCTTTCAACACGGTACTTACATACGAAATTAGCATCAAATGTTAGAATTTTCATTAAACAAACGTAGCTAAAAAAAGTGGTATTTTCATGCTAACATTTCTTAAAACGAACGCGGCCTTAGAGTATGTTTTTTTTATTAAATTGACTTTTCAAATTGGTCGAGTTATTTTGACAGAAAATTTTTGGCCGCTAACTTCACACGTGGCATTATACCGCCACCAGTCCGCCTACCACCTATTTAATTCCGTTCTTTCGAGGTTTGGAGAGCTTACAACTAAGAATACCGAGATTCAGGATCCCGTTTGATAGCTGGAAGGAAAAGTGGGTAGATACTTCGTAGAGCATGACAAATGTTCCGTTCACACGCGCGACATAAGTAATATTCCCATGCACTCAAAACCTTGGTAATACACACTTCCGTATTCTTATAACTCGATCCGTCTTCTTACACTTGAAAATGGCCGCTCTTATAAATAAAATACAAATACATACATATCTTCACGCCAAATCCCTTGCGGGGTAGGCAGAGACAATTGAGCGCCACTTGTCACGATTACGACATACCTCTTTCGCTTCTTCGACATTCATCAACCTCTTCATACATGCACTTTTGTTTCGATGGCTTTTCAACGCACCTTCAGCTATTGTTTTATTAATTTGGTCGTAATATGTGAGTCTAGGTCTGCCAGGGCCTCTTTTACCCACAACTTTCGCATTATATATCTGGTTCGTCAGCATGCCTTTCCTTATTTTTGTCCCTATGCTTTCTTTCATACCTACCCTTTTTCGTATTTCGTCATTACGTATGCGGTCCATCAAAGTGACGCCGCATATCCGACGCAACGATCTCATTTCTACTGCATTAACTCTACTCATGCGTATTCTGACATATCCACGTCTCGCTTCCATACATAAGTGTTGGTACCAGCATGGCATTATGTATGGCGAGTCGAGCTTTCTCACTGACATTCCTACTGGCGATCAGTGACCCCAGGGCACCGTTAACACTATTTGCCGCATTCACTCTTCTTTCAACATCCCTATCATACTTCCCATCCGCAGTGAAAACACTGCCCAGATATATAATTTCATTTACTTGTTCTAGAGTTTAACAAATAAATGAATATATATTATACACCTATATATATATAATAAATGACGCGCTATTGAATTGAGATGGCTCGGTTGGCAGCTGTGGCCAGGAGCTAGCAGCCTGGAAAAAAACAATCATACACATTAACTAGCTGTACGACCCAGTGTTGCCCATGTAATATAGTAGTAGCTTTTGTACGGACATGTCAAATGCAAGTTTTTTGTCAAGTAATTATAATAACTGGTATAGCGGTTAAGTCTGTGATTTAGACGCTGAGATACCGGGTTGGAATCCTGCCGAGTCATAATAATTTATTTGTGATATTTCTTGAGTTTGATATGCTAGAGAGATCAACGAGCTTGCCACTTGTCATGATGGGCCGGCAGTAAAGTTGGCTAAATGTGAATCCGCTTCTTTATAAGATTTCTGACCACCCCAAAAAACCACCATTAAATTTGAATTTACTGTGGGTATTGTTAGTCAAAAGTGGTATTATTCCTACTTTTATGCCTATATCAATTATATAGATAGTATCATCACGAACGTATCCCTTACGAGGTGATCAAAAACCACGCTTATAAAAAAGCGGATTCACATTTAACCAACTTTACTATAGGCCAATCATGACAAGTGGCAAGCTCGTCGACGTCTCTATCGATAAAACTCGAGAAATATCTTATATATATTAAATAATTTATTGTGTTCCGACCATAGAAACATAGAACCCGGAATCTCCGAGTCTAAATTTAAATTTAATTTAAATCCACGGACATAACCGCTAGACCACGAAGGCAATCTTATATATTTTTTATTTTTTTAAATGGAAATAATAGTCAAATACCTGTCAAAAACTATGACAAATGTACGTAAGAAAAGTGTATTTCTCATTGTTACATGGTTTGATTGAACCGACTTTTGTAGAATTTAAGGAACGCGTTCTTACAACCGAGCCACCACAGCGCCTGTAATACGCTCACCATCCACCATTCTACTCCTCCCCCTACTCAACCAAATACTGTATGATTCCGTTAATGCCGTCTTGGAAGCTCTTTCCATAATTGTATCTCCTGCAGACCTGCTTAGGCCCAATTCTTTCAGTAAGTGATGCAAAGATTTAGCTGGAACTCCTCTCGCATCAACTTCCACTGCGTAAAGCTGAGTCTTCAACCAGTTCCTGATAATTTCTTCTGTGAGATCATATTATTTATTCGACTTTATGTTGTGGTATTTTGGAATATTTGATTCCCACGGAACGGTAAGTTCTGGCCTATGGGCTGATACAGCTAGTTCATCTAGGATCCTATAATGATGTTCAAATGTATCCAAAAGAATTTTCCCGTCTGATGCGGCGCCACACAATATACAGTTCTTTTCCGTAGCTTTGCCCCACCTTACCAGATTACTCTGGTTCGGGAGGGATATTTATTATATTTCGTAGAAAGTTTATATTTAGTTATTGATTAAAGATTCCACAAGTTAGTATTTGTGACCGTGACCGAGTCGTAAAAGTTGCATAGATGTCAGAATTGGTTGCCAACATCGAAGTTTGTAACTTTAGTTTTTATTGTTTAGGACTTATGTATTCTGTACCATGTCCTTAAATAAATTTAAAAAAAAAAAATGTAACTTTAGTCTTGTAAATTCTTGCTAAGTTGTCAACTTTCTGAAAATTCGTTTTATTTTACGTATCTTTAACTCAAAGTTAGCTTTGCAAATATTATTGCTGTATCAAAAAGTAACTAAGCTATAACGTGCGTAGCGTAAAATTAACGTTATCTCAGTTCTTTTGTTAATTATTCATTTAGATCTTACTATTGTCTTTTTTAATTAACTACCTACTTATATCCGTTCATTTTAGAGATATTATAATTTAGAGGTTATGTTTATAAAATTTGCCGCCCATTTTTGGCAAATACTTATGGCTTAATAATATTTGGTTAGGCCTCAAAATTTAAAAAACCAATCATATTAGGGATGTCAATGGTAATTAAGTTTGATAAATTATCGATAAAAATACTAAACATCGACCTTCTGTAACCTTTATTGTAGGGTAACTTTTTGGTGACATTTTAGGGATGCACTATCAGTAAATCTGTCAAGTAAATTGATAAATGTATTTTTATTTTTAGAATTTGTTATTGTATCAATATTTACTTCCTGTTCAGCTTATGACAGACAGGGTTCATATCTGATTTATCTTATGCATTTCATTTCGAACTTGTCTAGACAGTTGGTTAACATGAATTATTTAAAATAATTCTCTCCCTAGTGGAAGACTAAGCAATAAGATGTAAGCAGAAGACCCGCAGCTTATGGACCTGGGATATGTCTAAAATGAATCTGAGGGTAACATCGATAATAGGTGCCAAGGTTTTGCTTAGAATTATCTCCAAGTATTAAAATAGTACAAATAAAAAGAGTTCTAGAGTGGAGACCACGTACGGGAGGACGCAGAGTGGGTCGACCCCCCGCTAGATGGACGGATGACCTGAGGAAGGTCGCTGGTGGGGGTTGGATGAGGGTGGCAGGAGATCGTGTGAAGTGGCGAGCCTTGGGGGAGGCCTATATCCAGCAGTGGAGAGACACAGGCTGATGATGATGATGATGATGACAAATAAAAAAGTTTATAAAGCTATTTTGAGACATTATCACAGCCCCATGGTAAACCCCCACTGCTAAAGAACAGATTTTATGGGTTGGCGAGGTCTTACGTCAATTCTTAAAAGTACTATAAAAAATGTTCAAGCCGATTAAGAAGAGTGATTTTATTACCGGCCCTTATCAAAAACATACGTAGTTTTTGAACTATAATAACCAATAATAGCAACAGGTTAAATATTGCTAGTAGATAATCTTCAAATATTAATCTTTTCATTATTAAAAACATAAAAAGGTACTAGGAAATAAATTGGTAGAAGTTTATGAAGAGTTGGTCTATAAACTATTGAAATAAAATAAAATCTATAGTGTGATGCAGATATTTTTTATGTAGATGTATCTATTTTAAAGATGGTTTTTATCTGTTAAAAATATTTTGTACATTTTTTATTAATATACTTTATTTTATAATATACCTTTTGAAGATTGAATAAACCTAGATCTTTCGTATGCTAAAGATAGAAAATGCTATCCCAGTGTCGGTTGTTTTTTTATTGTACCTTGGTAATTCATATTGTTAAACGTCTCACTGTCGTAGGGACTGAAGTCATCTTTCCTAATGTTATATACTCAGGTGACATGCAAAAGATTTTTTTAAATTACGCGTTATATAAAACCAGCAATGTTTAACCGCCAATAATTATATACCCAATGATATGTGGCGTAATCCGTCGCAGTCTTCCGGGCGAACTTTGCTGTTTAATTTAAAAACCTGCTACCTCCAAAAATATAAATTGCACTGGAGTTACAAGTAACATGTTTTCTACTAACTCACATTGAGACTTACATGTTCGTGACTTTACGGTGAATGGTTTATGATATATAAATGCTTAACAAGTTTTCAAAGTAAACAGTGTTTAATTTTTACTTTGTCAGTTTTAAAATTGGACAACCGCACTGCATTACAAGAATTACGACGTTTCCCTTCACTCAGGTTACAAGCAGACTGCACAGTACACAGCCTAGTTAAAATTTAATCCTGTTTTTATACATATAAATACACTAGCTATATTGAAAGTAGAAGACGAATTTATTTGCTATCCAGCGGGAATCAGCAGGGTTTATTGTGTTCGAGGAAAAGGAGCTAAGAAAGAAGTCTGCGTATAATATTCCCTACAACAATATTCCGTACAAAAAAAATATGTAAATGCACAAGTACGTTCAGTTCCCCCAATAAGGGAGTTTAAAAAAATAATGCAACATATATATATTATATTTACTTACAAAACAAAAAAACTTGCACTTGCTATGTCCGTGTAAAATGGCGTAATCGTCTTTAGAGAGTTTTAACACTGTACGAGCTTTATTTACGAAATCTTAACTATTACTTATTCTAACTTGTTCTGTATTGACTAGTTTTTTTACGACAATACTGCACATTTTACGTCCTAGGCAGGGCTATGATGCTGATGATGATGTTGACATGGATGTGTGAAAACTCTATAGAGACGATCCGTCATTTACACAGACAGGACATGTCAAGTGCAAGTTTTTTGTTTTGTAACTATCATCGATTTATATAGATAGGCCCTCACTGATATAAAAACGTTCCCGTAAAACCAATCGAAGTCATGTAGCTGCACCAACAGTCGCGAGATAGCAAGCGTCGAGAGCGCCTAATATTAATATTTATATCGAGTAAAACTAGTCTTTTTGTATGCATTGTGATATAATTTCCGTTGAATAAAGCAAGCGGCACGTTTTTAAGAGTGCGTTTTGTATTGAATAGGCTAATCTATATACATGGATGGTAACTATAGATAATAATAATAATAATAATATAATAATAATAATAAACTTTTATTTCGGACTTTACATCCATAAATTGTTAGTAACAATTTTACTTAATCTATATTTAGTATAACTAATAATTTATTTTAAACTATCCGCTACTGGAGGCTGTCTACTTGACTGTATGCAGCTGTATCCAGTGCTCCAGCAGCGGAGAGTCCCACCGATCTGCCAATACGTTTAGAAGCCTGTCGGTACTGGTTCTCATGCGGCACAGCATAGACGCAGATCTTTTGCGCATAATTGTTTGAAAACTGTCATTGTAGATAAGCGGTGATATTTTGTTTATTAATATGTTACAATGAAAATAATTATGGAAAACTAAATAATAAAGACTGTAAACGAAGGCAAAAGTTGCAGTTATTTTTTAACTTCCATAATAGGTGGACTAACCAGATCAAGGCTGCAGTGGACCATCCCCTATATGAGTGCACTAAGAAAGCTGCAGTCCGTAAGAAGTGGAAACGACTTGTTAAGCGAACCACTAATGAAATGACGACCAAGAGTGTAACGACTAAGCCTGGGTTGCATCAAAATGAAGTCCCTGTAATTATAACGATTAAATTTAAAGTTTAAAATGCGTCTTATGTACCAGATTTATTATGAAGTTCATCTATTTTTAACATCGTTACAATGCAGAGACTTAATTTTGGTGCAACCCAGGCTAAGAAGAAGAATCTCCCACATACCTGTTGTGTTTCGAGAGAAGCATAAAATTGTGCATTATTTGGAATTATTAAAATAATTACATTATATTACGAGAGACATGGTTGTATGGGCTAGATACCTTTGTAAAAAGTAAAGTATCATCACAAACGTATCCCTTTCGTGGTGGTCTGAAACCACGCTTTCAAAGAAGCGCATTCACATTTAGCCAACTTTATTATTCATTTAGCCCATCATGACAATGACAAGCTTGTCGATGTCTCTAGCGTATGAAAACTATCACAAATAAATTAAATAATTTATTGTGTCCCGACCAGGAATAACGAATAAGTACGAACCCGGTACATCTGCGTCTAAATCCAACAAACCACGAATCAATTTTCAATTTCGTAAGAAATAATTATGAACAACATCCAATTGTTTGGTATGTTGTGTGGTGACAGCTTAATATAAAACAATCAATTCAGGTAATTAGCTCAGAATATACGGCGGCGAACGACGTTTGTATGTAAATCAGACATGACACATTAAAATACCTTCAATGACTATACCCTTGGTAATGTTTTTGTACTAAATATAACTTATATATATAGGCTTAGTTAGATCAACAAAAGAATAGGGCTAATTCATTAAATTTGTATGGGTAACCGTTATTTACCTGCCCTAAAATCGATGCTTTTGCTAAAAATTTTGCTCATGGAGCCGTATATTTTCCGTGTATAATTTATTCGCAGACTCATAGTGGATATTTAATATTTAAGTTATACCAACAGATTGATATTATTACATTTCAAGAAATTATTACAATCAATCACGGGCCAGCATAATTTATAAGTACGCAAAAACATGCGACGCTTAAAATAGATTAGATTAAAATAATCACTTTAAGTGTGTGCTTAACAAAGCTACACACGATAAGGCTTAACAAATGAATTACAATACCAATTACGTACGAACTTCCACAATCCACACCCTTCTGATGGTAAACAACAGTTGAAGTACTATAAGTATACCAAAAATTATGTCAAGAAAAAAAAAGAACGTAGGTATAAATAGATTATACTACACACATCAAAAAAGTCTAGGGATCAAGCATGTTTATGCGGATTTCTTGTGATTGAGATGTGGCTTTGTAATAAATTTATGATTTTATAAATTTATATGGATCCTTTTTGGTGCATTTCATAATTTAAAACAGGAACTGTCAATCAAATTCGAGTAAAAGATGAAAATCAGCTGTCAATATTTTCCCTATAAAAACATAAGACGCATTGAAGACATTATTAGTGCTACTGTTTCCCTACTACTGATTAAAACCAACGTTATTATGGAGCGGCGACGTCATTTAAGCAGGGAAGAAATGATCAGAGCCGTGGGAATGATAGAAGCTGGTTCCCGGCAACGTACTGTGGCTTTAGCTCTGAATACAAGTCAGAGTGTTATCAGTCGACTTTGGACACGTTACCGAACCACTGGTACCGTGGCTGAGCGCCATGGAGGACGGTATCGCTGCACCACACGGAGACAAGACCGATACATTCAAATCACAGCTCGAAGAACTCCAACAATAACCGCCATGATGTTAGCCGTGAGCCTTCATCGCTCTTCAGGGAACTTAATTAGCGACCAAACAGTCAGAAACCGCTTGCATGAAGTGAACCTTCATTCCCGAAGACCGCTACGGGTACCACCTATAGCAATGCACAATCGTAGGACTCGATATCAATGGGCTCTTGAACACAGAAATTGGACAGAAGAACAATGGCGTTTCGTGTGCTTTTCTGATGAGTCTCGTTTTGGTATGAGGCCGGATACAAGACGTATACGACACTGGAGAACCCCTGGACGCCAACAGCGATTAAAATCCTGCCAGGAAGTCCATCCTTATAGTGGTGGAACCATCATGGTATGGGCGGGTATTTCGATCGGCGGAAGAACTGAGTTGATTTGGATCAGAGGCAACCTCAACGCTCAAATTTATGCTGAGACGGTTGTATCAGACGTCATCGTTCCTCTACAAGTGCATATCGGTCCCTTATTTCAGTTAATGCATGATAATGCACGACCGCACACCGCAAGAGTTGTAAGACAGACTCTCGCCGCAGCTAACATCAATGTCCTGCCCTGGCCTGCTCAGTCGCCAGACTTGAACCCGATTGAGCATGCATGGGATATTCTTCAGAGAAGAGCTCTGCCGAATATGGAGGGTATCCAGTCGCAAGAAGACCTTTTTTTGTTGTTGCAACGAACATGGGCGGCCATTCCACAGCGTGATTTGGATGAACTCATTTTGAGTATGCCAAACCGATGTTCTTGTGTTGTTAGTGTTCGCGGTAGAAACACGGATTATTAATTGTTTAAGTTACCCAATAAAATTAAAAAAAAAACTGTTATTTCAGTCTTTTTTTCGAACTTTAATGTTAGTGGTTCAAATGTCAAAAATCCCTTTATTAGGAAAATGGCAATTTTTTTTACTAATGCAAAGGTGACTTGGTTTATCGTTACTGTAGACAAACGAAAACATTTTATTTGATCAATCCTTAAAGAAAATTTTAATGAATATCAATCAGGAGAAAAGTTATTGCAAAAATATATGTTGATCCCTAGACACTTTTGATGTGTGTATTTACTTATATTACTAGTCATACTTAATTAATAAATGCATAAAAATAAGAATTCATTTACCCTATAATTGAAATTCAGCAATAAACTATCGACAATTCACCAAACACGATAATTTCACATCACTAAAAAAATCAAATTTGAAATTAAATCGTTGCAAATAGGTTCTTTATTTACACCACTATTTTGGTTAGGTACTTTATTGTAGCTAAAATATTTAGATTTTATTTTATATGACGAAATGTAAATTACGGATACGTAAGTAATACGTCCGAGTAAGCAGAAAGACAAAGTTTAACTGGTAAAAGACAAAATAGCGTGCACCGAGGAGCCCGAGTACTGTTATGGTACAAAAACCGCTACCTGGCGAAAGTATGTAAATAAAACCAAATATGGATGCTAGATCTCAAATGATTCTTAGAACTAATTAGATTAATCACTGATTAAATATTGGGTAATTAGGACAACACTTAAAACGTTATTTATGTGCTAATTAAAACACAAAATTAATATTTAAAAAAAAACATTATTACACTAGAATGATTCTATATGGGGATGTCAGAGTTGTCAGAAACCTCGCTAAAGCCATTTAGCCAACTTGACTATGGGCACATCATTACAAGTGACAAGCTCGTCAACGTTTGTAGCGTACGTACCAGAGGAAAAAAATTCTCTACAATTTATTTTATTTTTTTATTCTTGTGGAACTTGATCTTAACCGCTAGACCTCAGAAATAAAAAAAAAAAATTATCCAAATTATTACAATAAAATTACTTTCCAAATATATACATATTTACATTGTTTATACAAAATAGTTAAATAAATAAAACCAATAAGTGAATAGTAAAATAATAATCTAAGCTCTAATAAATAAATTAAAAAATAACTGTTCACACGGTCACTTTTCTTTTGGCGGGAAAGAGCTAAATGACCTTCTAACCTTTTCGCATTTCATGTAACGGCATCACAGACTTGACCACATCAAATAAGGTTGTATTTTATAAGCAATAAAGACTATTATTGCATACGTTTATGTAATGATATATGACCCTTTGTGTTCTGTTTTAGTTATGTTAGGTAGGGCAGGTTTATCTTTACCTATATTAATCTGAGATTAATATTGTAATAAAAGTTACTTAATTACCGTTATTGTTTTTAACTTTTAACGTGTTCTTCGCCTTAGTTAAACTAAAGTAGGTAAGGCAAGCTACGATTTCTGGTCCAGAAAAGAAGTACTTAGGTAAAACATGTATGAGGTGATTTAATATGCTCTTACTTTAGACTAATATGTTATTCTATTGATAGAAACTATTAACTTTTCCTAAAAACCATATGTCGGAAACGTATTTTTTTTTGGCTTCTAACTGTCTACATCACTTATTGTTGTAACATTATAACACGGAAGAGCACCGATATCCTGCACTACAGGGCAACCTCGTGTAGGTATCACAAACACATCACCCTATATTGTTCACCTATTTTACATCTGTATACTTTTTGTGACAATAAATGATTTTATTACTATTATTATACAAATAGGCTGTTTTAAAATTAACAGTTAGCATCTTTTCTTATGCTTTTGTCCCTATCCTTTCCCATAGTTCTAGTTCTGATAATATAGTCTTATCTGAAATTATTGACGATATTTTGGTGTTTGCATAGTCGTTTTAATATTTTTTCCTAAGCGCTATTAGAGTTGAGAACAGTAGTTATATGTTTTTTTTTATTTGAACGGAAAAAAAATTAACGGTACATAATAAATACGGCTGCAGACAGTGTCCGTTTAAATGTTAACATAATAAAAATTGTCTGAATGTTACGTGATTGGCTCAACTATGAAAGTGACAATCTAACCACTAATCACCTGACGTCTAACAAAACAGATAAACCAGCGGTTAGATTTAAACAGATGTTAAAAGTGGTTTGAACATACCGGTCGATAATGTCTAATCAATTATCAGCCAAGTTCTAATATATTACGGGAATAATAAAAAAAACTAACGTACGAATCTATGTCACGTGCACTCAGAAAAACATAGAACAACCATCATATACCTATAATATCTGTCAGCGTGGTCACCTGAGATAGAGATAGGATGTTGCTAAGATTTTTTTCCCCCGAAAGTAGGGAAATATTAATTCCCCAAAGGAATTTTTGCAGTATTTAACAATTAATAGTTTTACATTCTCTCATTCTCTGTCTACGGAAAAAAATGGATGTGAGAAATTGACAGTAAATCTAAATTAAATAAATATAATGAATTTCGATCGTTTTTACGTCGATAAAACCACTCTTTACGAATACAATACTGTTAAACCAAAGAGATCAAGTAAGATAGAGGCATTGGTTGATAATATTCATACAAAAATTTAATTAAAAAAATAATCCGTCTAGTTACGTTAAAAATAAACTTTAATTAAATATGATATAAAATAAATAAAAACTAAAAAGATAAAACAAGCCTAAGGATACCGTCGCCAAAAAGTTTGTGTACGGTACAAATAGAGAGATAAAATATAAAAAATAAACTTAAATAATATTTTAAAACTAATAATAAAATAAACATATATAGACAACTATAATATATGTATATAGAAGTACGCATACATACTAATACTACCGCTTCATGATTCATCATTACAGCCCCAAGAACACAGCGTCCTAGACCTCCACTGCTGGAGATGGGCCTTCCAGAACATATATTATTATCTGAAGAATTTGGCCTACAATCGCCACGCTGGCCAGACGGGTTGGCAAGGAGAGAGATACTACCGCTTATCTACAATATAAACTATATAAACTGCCTCCGTGGTCTAGCGGTTAGAGTTACCGGGTTCGATTCCTGGTCGGGACACAAAAATATTTATTAATGTAAATTTAATTGATATTTAATTTATTTGTGATATTTCTCGAGTTTGTTACGGCTGGAGACATCGTCGAGCTTGCCACTTGTCATGATTGGCTAATAGTAAAGTTGGCTAAATGTGAATCCGCTTATTTATAAGCGTGGTTTCTGACCACCCCGAAAGGGGTCGTGATGATAATTACTTTTATTTATGTACATAGGCGCGGTGGTGGCTCGGTTGTAAGAACGCGTTCCTTAAATCCTACAAAGGTCGGTTCAAACCCACCCGGCATATACCAATGAGAAAATACACTTTTCTTACATACATTTGTCATAGATTTACAACACCACCATTCCCGTGCCTCGAAGAGCAAGTTAATACGTCGGTCCCGGTTCCACTAAAACCAACTTGTGGAATCGTTAATGAATTGTCATAAAAAATTGACATCATATCCTCGCCAAGCGTGGCGAGTGTAGGCTAAATTCTCCAGATATATTTATGTTCTGGAAGGCCCATCTCCAGCAGTTATATCTATGGGCTATTTTCACCAAACCAAAAATGAATTGTCTAAAAATAGTAAACCTGTTATTATCCTTTCTCTTGCTCTTTGTCAAAATGACAATTGACGAATGTGTGACGAATTGACACATTATTGACAATACAGAGTAACGCGGTGAATACCATAGACAATTGTTATCTCAAAGCGCTGACGCTTTATACAGTCTTTATTTATTTATTATTTATTTATTAAATACTTTATTGCACTTTACTTAAAAGTATGTACAAAGGCGAACTAAAAGCCATTTCGGCTTTTTCTACCAGCTAACCTTTGAGAGAGTGAGACAGTATAAATATGTGGGGTGCAATTCTAACCAATAAAGTACATAAATAGTATGAATACATAGACTACATAAATACTCATCTTTCGACTTGCATAAAGCAAATCAATGCGAAATAAAGTGTTTCAAAGCTACGCGAAAGCTATTTCGTCTTTCTTACGTCGCCCACTTTACCCAAATATAACTAAATAATCGATGTTGTGTAATTGGTGTTGCACTACTTAATATATTACTGGCAAAGTCTTGGTCTTGGTCTTGTTATTGCACTCCAAATATTAGTCGCAAGACTCTTGCTCTGACTAAATATATATATTTATTTTTTATATATTACAAAATTGTATTAAGAAAAATTGTCTGTCCGCTAACTAGTTTCAGGAGAACTACTGTCTGATTTGCTTCAAATTTGGAATGGTTATAGATTATCTGAACTTATTTTGGAACCTTAATAAAGACAGACACAAAATAATCCCAAGCCAAAAAAAATATGTAATTTTTTAGCTAAATTCAAAATAATGTCTGAACAAGAGTCTAGCGAGACTCTTGCGCAAGAGTAGACTAAGAGACTCTCTAGACCAGGGTGAGTTCTTTTTTAATTTTATTTATTTAAAAACTTAATTGCAGTTAATTTAACCTAATGACGACGTGACGATAAAGATTGATGATGAAACTCTAGAACAAGTAAATGAAATTATATATCTGGGCAGTGTTTTCACTGCGGATGGGAAGAAGTTGAAAGAAGAGTGAACGCGGGAAATAGTGTTAACGGTGCCCTGGGGTCACTGATCGGCAGTCGAAATGTCAGTGACAAAGCTCGTCTCGCCATACACAATGCCATGTTGGTACCAACACTGATGTATGGAAGCGAAACGTGGATATGTCAGAATACGCATGAGAGTAGGGTTAATGCAGTAGAAATGCGGTCGTTGCGGCGGATATGTGGCGTCACTTTGGCGGACCGCATACGTAACGTCGAAATACGGAAAAGGGTTGGTATGAAGGAAAGCATAGGGACAAAAATAAGGAAAAGCATGCTACGATGGTTCGGGCATGTTGAAAGGATGAGCGATGAAAGATTGACGAACCAGATATATAATGCGAAAGTTGTGGGTAAAAGAGGCCCTGGCAGACCGAGACTCACATATCACGATCAAATAAATAAAACACTGACTGAAGGTGCATTAAAAAGTCTTCGTAACCAAAGGGCATGTATGAAGAGGTTAATGAATGTCGACGAAGCGAAAGAGGTATGTCGTGATCGTGTCAAATGGCGCTCAATTGTCTCTGCCTACCCCGCAAGGGATCTGGCGTGAAGATATGTATGTATGTATTAACCTAATGCCGCTACGGCATTCTCTGACAGCCAAACCTTTTGAACATTTATACAGTGAGTCTTGGTATTGGTCTAGTTCTTGGTCTTGCTAAAATGCAAAAATAGACCAAGACCAGGAATGGGCAACACTATGTGATGTAGATAGGTTTTAATTTCAGTAAATTTTAAAATATAAATTCGCCACTCTTAACCATGACAACGCTTCTTTTCCAACGCACCATTTTTTTCTTGGCCCCTCATCGCCACCCTCTAGGCGTCCAGCAGCCCTATGGAATCCGTTAACTATATATATACTACGCGGCGAATGAGTGCCTTCACTCCGTAGCCACGACTCAGACTTAGCTGTTAGGCACGCAGGGCCAACAGTGAAAGAAAGACAGTTTATAGGGTTTTAGTCCGTAGGCGCCTTGGGGTCTCCTTAGGAGGCCTCACGGTGAGTCGGGCATGCGGGCGTATCATTGAAGATTTATCTATTCACCGTCGTTAAATATATATATACATAGCTGGGCATTAACTCGTTAATCCGTTAATCGGTAATTAACGAAGTTAACATTTTGATTAACGGTTTAACTTTTAAGTTAACTTTTTAAAATGTTAACGGACACGTTAACTTCCGTTAATATGCAGAAGTCCGTTAATCGTTAATCCAATGTCACTATTTACCGCACGGCACCGCGGCGGCGCGTGAGACAAAAACAAAACTAGATATATTTTGCCGGCGCGTGCGAGTAAGAAAATTGCGGAGTACTAGCGCCAGTGCTTAGAGTGACGAGTATTGTGTTGTTATTATAAATTACTGTCAGTGATAATTTGCGTGTTAATAAAGAAGAGTGCAGTGTATTAATTAAAACTATATCATGGAAGACATGGAATCGGATTTCAGCGGTCCTGATGAGAATCCTTGGCCACATTTGACTGAGTATGTGGAATTTGTATCCAGATCGGGCCAGCAAATACTTTTTGCTTGTAAGCGTTGCTTGCCGAAAGACACCAAAATAAAAGCTTATGTATCAAGCCTGAATAATTTGAAACAACATGTAAGAAGGGTACATGAGTCACAATACGTACAGTTTGAAGAGATTGTTAAGGCGGGCTCTAACCGAGGCAAGACAAAAAAGAGAACTCATTCTGACAATATTATATATTAACCTGTTAACTTCCATAACCTAAACCAACAGGTTTTATAAGTTCACTAACGCAACGATATAAAAATGCAATTTCACACATATTAACGGATTAACAATTAACATTAACTTCCGTTAATTCTTTCGAAATGTAACGCTTTAACGTTTAACGAAGCTAACTTTTTTTGTAGCGGATTAACGATTAACGAAGTATATATATATGACGTTATTAAAGTTCGAGGGCTTATAGAGTTGAGAATTGAATAATATTTTGTAAATATGACGCAATCTCTGACGTAAATAACGAAGTCCACTAATAATGTTTGCGACTAAGTAATAGAATAGTATGCTCTTTTTATTGCGTAACAAGACGCTCATCATCCACCATTCTGTTACCTACCCAGCCAAATACTATCACGTCGTTCCAAGACACGATAATAGTAACCTAAGCACGCTTAAAGGTGTTCCGAGACGTGCTTAAACTGTTTTGCCAAAGCTATGTGACGTCACAAATTACATCATTTCTCGCGCTTAGACTGCTCACGATATCGAGGTAGATCGCTCTGAGCGCTGTCAGTTGTTTGTCATTATGTCGCGCGCCATTTTCAAGTCAATTTAATATTAGGTTTTCTTTTCAAATATTTAATATTGTAATTCGTTTATACTGTTTCTATATTACTTCTTAAACAAATCTATAATTAATATTTAAGTAGCAAAGTGAAATGTGTCTGTAACACGGCAAGTTATTTTAAATTACCAAAATAAGTTAATAACATTAAACTTTACACATATAAAGATGAATAAACCGAGAGATGTTATGTTTGTTAGTATTTATACTCAAAGATGTGGAATCCGCAATTTATCTTCCATACATTTAATATCATGTTATAAATGAAAATGTGATTTAGACCGTTCTGAATGGGGTGTGTCACTAACTTTTTATCACGATAGATGGCGCATGATAGATGGTACCTTATAACTGTCAGTTGCATAGAAAACTTGTATTTTTATTACGAAATTTATTATTTTCTGGATATTATGCAGAAGTGAGCAGCTTTTAAGTGTACAAATCGAGATTTCCAAGCGAAAGCAAAGATATGGTGATCGCAAAATTGCCGTTCTATTAATTTAACCTTTTTTTATTTTAAAGACGTTGTTCGCTTACTTAATTCATCTTTTAAGGTAGGTAAAGTTAAGTTAAAATACATTTTTCTGTTATAAAAATGTAAAACTACAAATAAATAAAAAAAATGATAAAAAAATAGGTGTAAACCAGGTACCAGTGCCGCTAGCGACATCTACAAAAAGCTTTGCCTGATACACACGCTCTGAGCACCCGAATCGCGATATTTGATTCGGAACGTACCATATTATTCCATATATTCATATTAATACTCTTTCTAAGCTCTTAGTTCTAAGCGCTCTGAGCTTGATTCGGAACGAGGGTATATGAATCCGCAATAAAAAAATACTCAACTTTATTACATCTGATAGAGTAGCCTATAGCCAATTTATTTTAATTGGACAATTAAATAATAGTTACAATTATTTTTCATTGCTTTTTTTGACGTAGTTTTTTACACTTAACAACTTTAGTTTTTATAAATAAGAAAAGCAAGATGTTTCATAAAATGTATATAATATTATTATTTGTGTTTTGTAATATTTATGTTGAAAGTTCTTATGCTCCGGTAAGTCACCATCACATCCCCTAGACACACATATCACAGCGTGCTAGACCTCTACTGTTGGAGATTGACCTTCCAGAAATTGCTGAAGAATTTCGCCTACATTCGCCATGCTGGCTAGAAGGGTTGGCGAGGGTCTGATGTTACACTAACCCCTCATTCCGAATCGCGCTCAGAGCGCTTAGAACGATTATGACACTGACCGTCGCGCGTCGTTCCGAATCAAATATCGCGATTTGGATGCTCAGAGCGTGATATCAATTCGGAACGGTCTAAATCACATTTCCATTCATAAAATGTTAGTTTTTTTTTTAAATGCATGGAAGATAAATTGCGGATTCCACATCTTTGAGTATGAATACTAACAAATATACATCTCTCGGTTTATTCATACTTATATGTGTAAAGTTTTATTTAATTAACTTATTTTGGTCTTTTAAAACAACTTGCCGTGTTACTGACATTTTTTTTTTCACTTCCTACTTAAATATTAATTATAGATTTGTTCTAGAAGTAATATACAAACAGTATAAACGAATTACAATATTAAATAATTTAAAAGAAAACTTAATTTAAATAAACTTGAAAATGGCGCGCGACATAATGACAAACAAGTGACAGCGCTCAGAGCGATCTACCTCGATATCGTGAGCAGTCTAAGCGCGAGAAATGATGTTATTTGTGACGTCACACAGCTTTGGCAAAACAGTTTAAGCTCGTATCGGAACACCTTTAAGCGTGCTTAGGTTACTATTATCGCGTATCGGCACGAAGGGTAAGGCAAGCGTCTGGCCAAGGAGTTGTCCAAACGGCTAATGGAAAAGTCTGGAGACAGGAAAACTGGTAATTATTTCTGCCAACGTATTAAGCTTAGCTATACAGAGGGGAAATGTTGCCAGTCTTCTTGGGACTGTCACTCGCCTTCTCTAGAGGAATTTTTTTACTTATAGCTGTTTTTATTTATTTACTTTTAAGTAGTTTTATTCGAAGAAAATAAGGTACAATGATTTAAAAAAATAATAACATATTAATTAAACTAAAAACTTACATCTTAAAACATAAATTACTATTAATAAAAATAAACCTAATTAATAAATAAAAATATAACTAAAATCTAAAATGAAGAAAAAACTAAATAAAAAATATTATAAATAATACATTTGCTCCAAATCGCTGCCAATGGGCAAGGTGCCAAGGATACTGGCAGCATTGCCACGTTGAATGGCAATACTGATCCTTTGGCCCAAATATTGCCCAGCCCTTTTGTCACCCGAGGTGTTGACGAGCTGTTTTGACAACGCCTTGAAAATTTCGTGTGCACTTGGTCCCCACGGCCCGAGAGTTTCAACTCCAAACGGCGCAAAAACACATCTCCCAATAAGCTGAGTGTATTTCCGCCGCTTGAGGTTCTCTGCTTTTAATGCAGCAGCGCCTGGGTCCTTAGAAGTCAAGGACAAGTGGGAAGGCGCCAGGGTGTCCACACAGGTGGCATCCCACACTAAAGGCAAACCTATCCTCCATGGAACCAACGTCATTCCGTCGGGCCGCTTGCCATCGTCGCGGGCCATGCCACTGGGTTCTAATATTGCTGGCGAACCCACAGACACAAGGGCCCGACGAATGACGTCATTGAGACAGGCGTGCCTTGGGATGCGACCTGTGCTCTTGCTGCAGGAAAGGCCGTGGTGGCCGAGTGCCCCGACGTTGTCTCCACATTGGCAGCGATGTGGAAAAGTGCAAGGAGCTCCTAGACGTAGGCTGGTTATGGTGCTGAAACATTTGTTGTCGAAAAGAGTTCCAACAAAAGATGAAGGGAGAGCCTGGAGCCACAGTCCCGATTCCCACTTCGACACCGCCAGAAGACGAGCACGCTCTGCCATATTGGTTGACGTATTTAAAAGTTGATCCCGTACCAATCGGCAAAGCGGTTCGTCCCACCGGCGCTGTGATGTAGTGAGAGTCGGGACGGACGTATTGGGGCAAGCAAGCTTCCACGCGCTTACAGATTCTGCCATATATGAAATATTATATGAGGTAAAGCATTTCACTAAAATTTTGTTTATAAGGCTTTCAGTGCTATGGACAGATGATAAGAAAGCCGGTAAAGCCACGCTAGAAATTTGTCGGACACCTATACCACCGAAACGGATTGGCAACGATGCCTGGCACCAGGATCTGTCTTCGAAAAAAATGTTTATTATGGATGAAAGGGTTTTTTTAACAATGTTGTCCAAAATAAGCAAAAGGTGGGGAACATTCCAAATGTGACAACATCTTAGAATATAGGTAAATTTTGGGACAAAAAGGCAATGACGGATGATGTAATAGGCCATATGGGAATTTATTTTTAATAAACGATCGGAGCAGAGATTAAATTTTGCAATTGTTTTATCTATGAAAGAAGGAAAAGAATTTTCGAACACCGGAGAGCCTAGTATGTGGAGCGACGTTTTGTCCAACACACTAATATTTGGGGCAATATTATTAAATTTTTCAATAGCTGATATTTTTAGTGTATCCGGGGCAGAGACGAAAATTTCGCATTTTGAGAAATTTAGACTAAGACCAATTTTTTTGAAGCTGTCGATTAGAGTGGAAAGGTCATCTAAAACAGTATGGATGTCTCCTCCCAGAGCTCCGTCGTCAAGGTACCAGACATTAAATTTAGACTTTAAATTTTGAATGATGGAATGGATCGCTAAACTGAAGATCGCTGGGCCGAGAGGGTCACCCTGTTGACAGCCAACTGAAGAAGAGATTAAATGATTTTTATATAGTAACTTAGACGGGGAGCTGTAGCATTGCCACAAAAAATTGAAAACAGAAGGTATATGTGATTTAACTTCTGTCAGCATGGCATTTCTGTCTACAGAGTTGAAGGCATTTTTTATGTCGACCTTTAATAAAACCTCACCGCTGTTATTTAATAAAAAGGTACGTAGGGAATGGACAATAGCTTCACAGCCTCCTTTAGAACCGAAGCCAAGCTGAAAGGGTTGAAAAAAAGATTTGAGGTATTCTGAAATTTTCTTAGCAGCAATTTTGGCTACTAAGCGGCGGTAGGTAGTGCCGATAGCTATGGGTCTGATTCCGCCATCTTTTTTTAATAGAGCACAAAGGTTAGCACCGTATAGTATGTCCGTAATTTCTACGTTGACTTTACCAGCCAACATAAGATTTGCCAAGGCCGTTAAATCTTCCAAGAGTTTTTCACCAGTATCTCCAACTGAAAAACATAGGAGATCCTTTAAATGTTGAGGTGTAAGTGCATCTAATCCTCCAGCTGAACCACTTCTAAAGGATAAAATAGCCTGGTAGATTTGATCTGACGTAACTTGAAGGGTGAGGTCTGAGGTAGATGGAGGATCGGGAAGAAGATCATTTATTAGAGGAGATGGATGTTTGCTGGCGAGAGCTGCTACGGTGTCAGGGGTATCTGGAGCGATCACATCACTCGAAAATAAAAGCCCCGCAGCACCCTTCAGGTCTCCCTCACTGACTTTAGATTCAACCTGCTTATAGACATTAAAATTTGACTTCTTCAAGTTTTTAACATTGTGTAAATCTAAATTTTGAATATTATGGGGACTATTACAATTTTGTTTTATTTGATTGGTTAAAGTTAACTTTGCGGTAGAATTAGTTTCTTTTTTTGCATGAAGAATTCTGTAAGGAAATGTGAGTAGCTGTTCCCAGGCTTCTATGGAGTTTTCGTTTACCGTGCGTCTAATGGAATTAGATAGCGCATTGGCTACTGCAATGAAAATAATAATAATGAAAAATAGGTGTACACATATTAAAATAGAAATTATGAATTATATTTTATAACTACATATAAATTTATACATAAATAATAATTATATATACATAGATATATATTAATAATATACTTACAACCGTTGAGATAAGAAATAAGAATAAACCATTCTCTTGAATGCAAATCTAGTAGTCTTATATTTTGTGGTAGATTATTCCACAGATTTGTGGCAACAACTACGAATGAATTTGAAACAAAACTAGAATTATGGGAACGGACGGCAAGAAGAGAGTTGTGGGAGGAACGAAGAGATTTGTCGTGAAAAGATGAGAGAAAGGCAAACTTGTCCTTGAGGTATTCCAGTGTCGCAGGCTCGTTTAAAACTGAATAAAGAAGACAAAGGACCCTAAGTTTTATTAAAAATAATACTTCTAACTCTGAACAACTTGTTTTACCTTATTTACCTCTGAGGCACAGGCTGATAATAATGCTGGGTTTTTTGTTTGCAGACAGGTGATGAAGTGCAAGCAGGCAGTGTCCTTCTGCCAGCTTCCAGAAGAGGTCGATATCTAGCCAATATTGTAAGAAGACAGGCTGTGGTAAGTGTTTATATCCGAATGCACGGCGCAAATAAGGGTTATGTGTTTATCTGCCTATGTACGATTCCTTTGTAGCACACTGGAGAACAAACACGTTGTCAATCGATTCGACTTAATCATACGACTGGCACTTATGATATTTTATGATTGATACACACTTAAAACAAATAATAAATTCTAATGCAAAATATAGTGGTTTTAACAGTAACCCGTTAAAAACCGAGACTGGCTCAATCTTCCCAACAATGTGTATCAATCATAAAACTATTTCAATGGTGTAGTTCAGCGGTTCTTTTTCTTTCTTCTCTTCTTCTACTTTTAGGCTTATGACCCTTGGGCTTGTTTTTTTTAAGTTTTTTTTATAAATGTTAATATTTAGTTTGGTTTATTGATTAAATTTTAATTTCATTTTTTTTACGCAGTCGGGTTTTTTTAATAATGTTTAATATTACCTTTTTACAAAGAAAACATTCCTAATACATTGATAAATAATGACTTCATTTTTAATGTTTATTCTAACTATGAATGTTTTACAGGATGGCACAGGAATCAAATTTAACAAAGATGCCGACAGAGTAAGTTTTTAAATAAGAATTCTTTCAAACAAAACATTAACTAAAAAAGTACTTAAAATAAATTGCATAATTATTTTATCTTCCAGTAACATGCAGGCCCTATGGCCGTCCCTACTAGGGAGTCAGGTCTCTGGTTGCAGGCTTTTTCTTCAGTATCGGTTGGAACACTTCTTGACCGAAATACATTGACCATGGCAGTGTGCCTTCGTCTCAGAGTTCGGACTATCCACCCACACAAATGTCGGTGTGGAAAACCAGTGGAACATCTCGAACACTTTCTTGTGCTACAAGTGCTGGCCGCATTCCTTGTCACGCGGCTCTCAACGACATCATCCGAAGGGCTCTTGTCACTGGTGGAGTACCCGCAACACTCTTGGATTGCGCGGAGCGATCTCAAGAGCCCCGACGGAATGATCGTTAGGCCTTGGAAACTAGGCAGGTCTCTGGTGTGGGATGCGACTTGTGTAGACACATTTGCCCCATCTCACATCCACCCAACCTCATCCAGCGCAGGAAGTAAGACGGTTTCTGCTGAGAACCGCAACCTGCAAAAATACGCCAACCTTGTTACGAATTTGCGCCGTTTGGGGTCGAGACAATAATACTATTGGCCAAGGAGTTGTCCAAACGGCTGACGAAGAAATCTGGACACAGAAAGGCTGGCCAATTATTACCAGTTGTATTTTTTTATTTTAAAACTGTATGCGCTTGGTACACAGGCGGACTTAATGCCGCTAGGCATTCTTACTAGTCACCTTTAGGGACAATTTAGAGCATTTGTTATGTGAGGCAGGTGCTAAATATAATAGAAGCATTTAAGTCTGTGAAAAAAAATGTCAGTCTTCTTGGGACTATCTTTGATGTGACGTCTATTGAGGACATTTTTTATTTATAAATAGTTTAATTTTACTCAAAGCTGTATTGGTCGATAATTGCTAGGGTCTGTTGCAACCAGATTTAAATATTAGCTAAACTGGGTAGACTAGAAATAAGACTGAAAAATTTTAAACCAAAAAGAACCTCCGTGTGCCGAGGACACTTGCTGCGTTCCCCCGTTGAACGGCGAGGCTGACGCTTTGAACAATATTTATTTATTTAGGAAATCTTACAGCTAATTTATACATATATAGGAGAAAATAGTAATACGATAAAGCCAATGATAAGAGTTCGCTGACAGATACAATAAAAGTAAGCAAAGAAAACAATGATAATAAATTTAAAAATAAAAATGAATACAATAGTACAAGAATTACGAAGGAATAGGCATTACATCAATAACAGAATAACTACAACAGAAATAAACATACATATATACACACACACATACACATAGGCATACATAAACTTGAAAATATAAAACTATTCTAATCCCTCGAAGTACTCACCTGCCATCACCCGCCTAATCATCGTTGTACTAGTATTGAAGAGATCGATGTCGACACTGAGCTCATTAAACATTTTACCCGCCCTATTGAAAAATGCATTGCGTCTATAATTGGTGCTACGGCCTGGGTTGGGCAGGAGTGCGGGCCGCCTCACTGTCCTCGTTGGTACTCTCAAAGTGATTTTACCCAAGAGCTCGGGGCAGTCCACAGCCTCACGCGCAACACCAACTAGATACGTTATATCCGCAATGCTACGGCGGACTTCAAGTGGCAATAGGTGATGTCTTTTACAGCGTTGGTCGTATTCTCTACTAAAAGGGTCACCCATCGCCAAGCAGAGTTTTTTCCCAAGCTCACGAAAGAATCTCATTACTCAGTAGGTAATAAATAAAATAGTATAATAATATACACGTCCCATCAACCGCCGGTGTCCATGGGTTCTTCAAAGTCTTCTTTCAGATGAATGCCGAAGCAAAGAAGAAGGTAGACGTATTGTCAGATGAGTTACTGCCCTACATAATTGCTGAACAAGAGCGTCGTATCACCCTTCACAACCGAGTCATGACCGCCATACAAAATGGAGAAAAAGGAGTTACTATAGCAGAAATACGGAATAAACCACCTGTACTCATTAAAAAAGGTAGGTAATATTACACTATACCTGGTTTAAGGAGGGTTAACGCATCCCACCCGCTAGCACAATTTCCTTTCGAGGTCGATCCTAGGAGTCACTTATTTACACCATCGGCTGACTTTTTGGCATTTACTTCTAGTGTTGCAAAAGAATAAATATTATTGACCATTAATGCATATAATTAGTTATTATGAAGCTGCCTGAGTTGTTAATGACATAAGTCTTCATATTAAAATATCACCGTCCTTTTAAACTAATAATATTGATTAAAACAGCTTTTTTATTTTGTAAGTGGCAACTATTTTATTTTGTAAGTGGCAACTATTTTATTTTGTAAGTGGCAACTTTTTTATGACTTACCGACCGAAATCGCTAACATAGCGAACGTTAGCAAATGTCGAGACTTCCGGTGTTGCCGCTTAGGTGAGGGAATCTTGTAGATCACAAGATTACCTTACTCAATGGTATAAGAGACATATCATCATTTACCATCACTGTATGATAGATAGACGTGATAGCTCAAGGATGGACGGGTATTATTATTACTGTATTCTGTGTTATTTTATATTCTTTTAATTTTCCCTTTATCTTTACTCCCATTTTCTATCCATTCAGAATAACTAAAGTTACGTATCTGTGTTAAACTGTTCTTTCACTCTTTTCTCTATTTTTAACCTTAACCCTATATTATAGTGTGTATTTATTTATTTCTGTATATATGTAATTATATGTATTGTATTATAGATATACTTGTATGTATTATAATATGTATGATATGTAGTTTATGTAGTATTAGTATAAATTATTGTTTTTGTTAGTAAATACTTGGCACTCTGCCTGTAATCCGTTAAAACTCCCAAAGGTTAGCTGGTGGAAAATGCCTTACGGCATAAAGCTCGCCTGTGCACATTAATTTTAAGTTAATTTAGTTTTTGTGCAATAAAGAATTTTTTTATTTATTTATTTATTTATTTTATTCTTTCCAGGTGTAATGTACAGATGTCCATTAAATCGTGCGCCTCTCGAGCCGGACGGCAGCGGAGTGTTACTGTGCGACAACGAAATAGTACCCACACAGATCATATACGACTCGTGTCTCAGCGTCGAAGACAGAGACCTCTATGTCACAAGAAACGATCGATACTTCTTTTGTAACAGTAAGGTTCTTTTAAATAAAAATAAATAAAATAACGTTTCATTACAGCCCCTAGAACACAGCGTCCTAGACCTCCACTGCTGGAGATGGGCCTTCCAGAATATATATCTGGAGAATTTGACCTATACTCTCCACGCGAGGATATGATGACAATTTATTAACGATTCCGCAAGTTGGTATTGGTGAAACCGGGACCAACGCTTTAACGTGCCTTTCGAGGCACGGGAACGGTCGTGTTGTAAATCTATGACAAATGTACGTAAGAAAAAATTCTCATTGGTACTCGATATCCAGAAAATAATATTTCGTAATAAAAATACAAGTTTTCAATGCAACTGACAGCTCTATTAGGTACCATCTATCATGCGCCATCTATCGTGATAAAGAGTTAGTGATACACCCCATTAATAATATTAAAAGTTGTTTTTTCTTCCTTTAAGGACATAAGACCGAAGGCCCCGACCTACCATACAACGGGAGCACCATTATAGGCTGTGCGCCAACTGAGCGTACTTCCCTTAACTACACCCGAGCGAAATGCACTCTGGAAGATTCGGAAGATGTTGTCGTTCATTATAGATATTATCCAGATAGAGTAAGTGGTTTTTTATCTTTAATCTTTTTCGCACAATCAACATTTTTTATAATTTTAACGGGTCGTTTAAGCGACGTTTTAGACAAGTTGCATTGGCCGTAGTCACGGGTCGACTGAAGTTTCGCAATGTAGCTTTCGTACATACTGGGCGGTAGATGTAAACCTACCCACTTATTACTTGAAAAGTTTTTACACACAATTTGGCAATTTGCAGAGAGCTATCTTGAAGGTGATGATGAAAAAACCATATAGATTTCCTACAACCCTGGTATATCAGGAGAGCAAAGTCCTTACTGTGAGGCAGCTATTTATTCTTCAAACCATATTAAGAACACACGCTGCCTTACCATATAATGAAATCAACAACCATGTGCGAGCCAGGGACCGAGTATGTGACACTAAATGTTGTAGGGTTCGTTGGCCCAAAGGCATTATATCACTTTAAGTAGCCGGCTATATAATCGGACTAATAACAAGCTTAATATTTATCCCCAAACCTCCAGAAAGTGCAAGGTACTCGTTAGGAGCTGGCATAGCTGGGCACCGTTAATCAAATAGTTAACTTCGTTAATCGTTAATACGCTACAAAAAAAGTTAGCTTCGTTAAACGTTAAAGCGTTACATTTCGGAAGAATTAACGGAAATTAATATTAATCGTTAATCCGTTAATATGTGTAAAATTGCATTTTTTTATCGTTGCGTTAGTGAACTTATAAAACCTGTTGGTTTAGGTTCTGGAAGTTAACAGGTTAATATATAATATTGTCAGAATGAGTTCTCTTTTTTGTCTTGCCTCGGTTAGAGCCCGCCTTAACAATCTCTTCAAACTGTACGTATTGTGACTCATGTACCCTTCTTACATGTTGTTTCAAATTATTCAGGCTTGATACATGAACTTTTATTTTGGTGTCTTTCGGCAAGCAACGATTACAAGCAAACAGTATTTGCCGGCCCGATCTGGATACAAATTCCACATACTCAGTCAAATGTGGCCAAGGATTCTCATCAGGACCGCTGAAATCCGATTCCATGATATAGTTTTATTTACTACACTGAACAGTACACTTTTCTATCTAACTAATTACACTGCACTCTTCTTTATTAACACGCAAATTATCACTGACAGTAATTTATAATAACAACAAACACAACACTCGTCACTCTAAGCACTGGCGCTAGTACTTCGCAGTTTTATTTTCGCAAAATATATCTAGTTTTGTTTTTGTCTCACGCGCCGCCGCGCCCGGCACTTGTCGTTTCATACTTGTCTGAACCTGTTTTTCGCGGTGCCGTGCGGTAAATAGTGGCATTGGATTAACGATTAACGGACTTCTGCATATTAACGGAAGTTAACGTGTCCGTTAACATTTTTAAAAGTTAACCTAAAAGTTAACCCGTTAATCAAAATGTTAACTTCGTTAATTAACGATTAACGGATTAACGAGTTAATGCCCAGCTATGGGAGCTGGCTTCAGGAACTAACTTATGAGGATACTGAAAACCTGTTTAAAATCATAAAATAATATTATAAGAAATAGGTTGTTGCTAACACATGCATACTTATATACATTCATTCAAACCCACGTACACCAACACACACACACCAACGCACACACACACCAACACATACACACCAACATGCATATACACCAACCATACACACGAACAATTATTTAAGTCTTGCCTTCAGCAAATATAAATACATATTGTCTAGATTACAATAAAATGTTGTAAGTACTAATTCCTACAATGACATCTGAAACACCGTCCACCGACTATTTCAGATGTCACAGCTAAACTGCTTTTGTTACTATGTACGATTTGTTTTATGCCCTAACCTATGTAACAACTGAATTGTAATGTATATTTATTTTGCAATAAAGATTATTATTATTTGGGCTTAATAAGATATTGATATAAATACAAACAATAAATATAAATTAAAGCTACCTAAACAATAAAGTTAAAAATAAACTAAACAAAACCTTAAATTAAATAAACTAAAAGATAAACCTAATTAATATAAAAACTAAATACTTACAAATGTCTTGATTATAATCTACATGTCATCGAATCCAGGAGAAGATGAACCCAATGTTCCGAGGACTCCGGCGACGTTGCCTCGTTGGATGGCAACACTGATCCTTTGAATAAGATATTCCCTACTCAAAGGATCACCTGTTGACGCTCGGATGGCAACGCTTATGTCGCGTATTAACGATTTAGCGTCCTCAGACCAAGGGCCCATCGTCTCTACGGCAAACGGCACAAAACAGTAACGATTTGCCAACTCTATGTACTTATTGCGTTTGCCGTTTGCAGCCAATTCAGCCGCTGCACCTGCTCGTTTTCGTGTCGCGCCAACACGACTAGCACAAAGGGTGTCAGTACACGTCGCATCCCAAACCAAAAACTTACCTTGTTTATAAGGCACGAGGGTTAGCCCATCTGGTCTTTTCCCATCGCTGCGAAATATACCAGTTGGCTCTAATGTTGATGGGTAATTTGCAGAAGATAGTGCCTTTTGAATGATTAAATTTAGGGATCTATGGCGGGTGAAACGGCCTGCACTTTTTGAGCATGATAAGCCATGGTGACCAAACGGATCAACTAAAGTCGAAACCGATTAATTACTGAATCCCATGACAATAATTTATTGAAGTTATTGTGTTTTTTTATTTCGATCGCGTATGTGATTTATCGGTATCTTCGGGTCACGCAGCTCAATCCAATGGTTTGTGCCACTATCTATTTGGTGTGCTGCTATAGCTGACTTGTTTATTTGGCAGTTTTTTACAGCTGCTATATGCTCCTTGACCCTTTCGGCTATTGTGCGATTAGTTTGGCTAATATATGTAGTCACACAGTTGCAATCCACTTTATATACCCCAGGATTTTTTTTTGTTTTTATTCTACTTATTTAAATAAAAAAAATAAAAATAAATAAGGTACAATGATTTAAAAAAAAAAAAAAAAAAAAAACTAAAAACTTGCATCTTAAAACATAAATTACTATTAATAAAAATAAAACTAATTAATAAATAAAAATATAACTAAAAACTAAAATGAAAAAAAAACAAAATAAAAATTATTATAAATAATAAATTTGCTCCAAATCGCTGCCAATGGGCAAGGTGCCAAGGATACTGGCAGCATTGCCACGTTGAATGGCAATACTGATCCTTTGGCCCAAATATTGCCCAGCCCTTTTGTCTCCCGAGGTGTTGACGAGCTGTTTTGACAACGCCTTGAAAATTTATATATAAATGAATACTTAAATAAAAAACTAAAATGAAATATTTTCCATTTCCTAGTCCGTGGTCAGTATAAAAATGAGAACATGTTTCACAGACATTCAAGTACGTGACAGAGTTGGACCCCGACAGAGAAGTATGTGACCACTGGAACCCTTGTCAGATTGGATATATATTTAGCATCCCGTCTATAGATCAGGGAAAACTTGCAAACGATTTGTGGGGTAAGTGGATGTGAGATGGAGCTAATGTATCTACACACGTCGCATCCCACCCTGCAGCTTCGCCGAGATGTAGCTTCTCTGAGCGTGTTCTACCGGCTATACTATGGTGAGTGCTCCGAAGAACTCTATAACCTAATTCCTTCCTCTCCATTCCGTAACCAAACCACACACACAGGTCGCACAATAAAGATGTGGAATGCTCTTCCAGCCTCTGTGTTTCCACTTTCCTATAACCTGGAGTCCTTCAAGCGAAGTGTGAAAAGGAATCTAGTCAAGCCGGGATAGTGTTAGGGACTGATGTCGGACATAAGTGTCTGATTCCAGTTGCTAACATTCATGGACCCTGCACGCCACTTACGATTAGGTGGGCGCAAGGTCACATGTCGTGCTAGTATAAAAAAAAAGGGACTTGTGCCAAGTTTCCACGGCCCAACAGTCATTCCGTCGGGTCTCTTGCCATCGCTCCGCACAATCCCAAAAGGTTCTAAAATTGCGGGTACACCAGCAGTGACAAGAGCCCTTCAGATGATGTCGTTATTACACAATTTGTATTTAGTTATAGTCTAATTTAGTATGACAATGCCTTTATACAGCAGCTATAATTTTAAGTTACCTTTTTTATAATTGTTTGTGTACTTATAGTATGAGAATGCCTCTTTACAGCAGCTATCTTAACTGACATTTACATTTATATTTTTATAATTATGTCTGTCTTAGCTTATATGTGACAATGCCTATATACAGCAGTTATTCTGTATTTATAATTTTGTTATTTTTAATATTTTATTGTTTCTCTTCCCAAATGATGGTTATCATGTACTGCTCCAGATACACCAATATGTACTTTAAAATGATATTGTTTTATATAAATATTGTAAAAATTGACGTGTAAAAGTGGAGAATACATCTCTTTTGTCCTATGTCTACTTGCAAAATAAACGAATTGAATTGAATTGAGAGCCGCGTGACGAGGAATGCGGCCAGCACTTCTAGCACAAGAAAGACCGTGGTGTCCGAGATGTTCGACTGGTTCTCCGCATCGACACTGGTGCGGGGGACAGTCAGTTTTATATTAGTATTAATATAGTATTAAATTACCTATATTTAATTTTACGGGGACCTCTATATTAATTAAAAACAAATAAAGTTTTTTTTTTTCAGATGATCAGCGTAAGTTTTCTTTTTAATAATTCCTATATAGAAAAAATATATGCACAGAGGGTTACCGTTTGACTATGTATACGTTATTCTAATATGTAATTCTATTGATAGTAACACAAGTCTTTTCCTAGCCAAAACAATACAGACTTTATTTATTCGATAGAATATTCACAAAATATAAAATAGATAAAATAACAATTACAAATTACCTAAATAACTATAAATTAAAGCTAATAAAAAAAAAAAAAAAAAAAGTTCTTAAAAGACGACCCATCAGAGATAGTCCCAAGAAGACTGGCAACATTTCTGTATAGCGAGGCTAGTACGTTGGCAGAAATAATTGCCAGCCTTCCTGTTTCCAGATTTCTTCGTCAGCCGCTTCGACAACTCCTTGGCCAGACGCTTGGCTGAGGGTCCCCATCGTCTCGACCCCAATCGTCGCTAACTCGTAACCTGTACCGAGGTTGGTTTGAGCTTGAGGTTCTCAGCAGAAACCACCGCACGACGATGAGGTTGCCTGGATGTGAGATGGGGCTAATGTCGCATCCCACACCAGAGACTGCCCAAGTTTCCAGTGCCCAACGGTCATACCGTCGGGTTTCTTACCATCGCTCTGCGCAATTCCAGAGTACTCCAGCAGTGATAAGAGCCCTACGAATGATGTCGTTGAGAGCGGCTTGACGAAGAATGCAGCCAGCACTTCTGGCACAAGAAAGCCCGTGGCCCGTCAATGAGTGTCCCAACCGATGCTGATGAAAAACCCTGGAATACAATACAAAGTCATTCCGCATAAATCAAAAGCAATATCTAACTCATAACAAATTTAACAATAGACAAAAAAAAACTCGTAGACAATTGAGAATGCCCATTTTTCTTAGTGAAATGGGCCCAATAAAATGTTCTCGTGTCATTATGATTTCTTTTTTATTTGATAGTTAATATATTGTAATTTAATAATCTATAATTAATTTTATTTATTTTACCCTAGCATAACGACAATTGAAAAAACTTTTTTTTTACCTTAATAATTACATAGTTTCTATCCCGCCTATTTGAAATCCAGTGTTTTATCTTATAATAAAGTACCTGGTCAATATAAAGAACCTAATCGTATGAATACTGCTTTGTAACTATTTCATACAGAGTTTTTTCGCGCCATTTTGCGTGGACATGTCAAGTGCAAGTTTTTGTTTTGTAAAATTAATTTGCTGTGGATATTATTGATCAAAAGTGGTGTTGTTTTGTTTAATAATGTGCTGCAATGTGAATAATTATGGGAAACGATAAATTGGACTTCAAATATGGGGCATAAGTTGCAGTTTATTTTTTGCGGTTTTCCCGCGCTGTCAACTCATATTTTACACGACGTGTTTGGGCTATAATGCCGCGAGTGACTCCAAGTAAAGCATCAAATTCTGCAGCATCTGGAATTTGCTGATCCCCAACTCGGTTATGAACTTTGTTATAAACATATATTATGCAAATAAATTACGTGTTTAGGACTGATGTATTCTGTACAATGTCCTTTAAAGACAATTAAAAAAAAAAAAAACTATTTCATACATAATTTTTAACCAATTGACTATTTAATTAAATTATATTTTAATGCTGGGGTAAAATTGATGTTGTAATTAATTTAAAAAAAAAACACAATTATTTGTTATGATTATTGAATTGTATTAAGTTGAGGCTCGCTGCAAAAAAGTTGGGGCCTGGTTTTGGGCAATCTTTTTTAGAGGAATGTAAAAGATATTATTAATTAAAAATAACCTTTTTTTTTTGGATTAAATTTGTGTTTTTAGTAATGCCCGTAGACATTCTCTGACAGCCAAACCTTAGGGACAAATTTGAACAAATATAGGTGCAATGAAAGTAATGGTAAAAATATACAATTATACTATTAACACATATTATATACTATCCCTCGCCGCGTCGTATCTCAGGGGGACAGCGCATAAAGCGGGAGCCGCGGCGGAAAATGCGGAGTCCAGCAAGCGGCGCAAATATGTAAGTATATTAAAAGATTACATATTTATGCCGTTTGCTGTAGAAACTCTCGGCCCATGGAGTCCAAGTGCAAAAAAGTTTTTAAAAGACATAAATAACACCGCGTCTTGTCGTCTCCTCCGGTGACAAGAGGGCTGGCTCTTTCTTTGCCCAGAGAATCAGTATTGCAATTCAGCGGGGAAATGCAGCCAGCGTTCTTGCCACCATTCCCCGCGGACGGGACTTATATCCCTATCCTTAGTAATAATATTAATTTTATTTTATATTTTGTAAATATTTTTTTCGAATAAATGCTTTTTTTTATTATATACTTACGTACTTATATAGCTTAATATATGTAATATTTTATCAATATACTAAATACTAATATATACACAATATTAATATAATACGTCTACCTTATACAGACTATTCAGCTAGGCGCTGCTAACTTCAGCAAAGAAGCCGACAGACGCATTCAGCTAGGATGGGCGGCATTCGGGAAACTTCGACATATCTTCTCATCGTCCATACCACAGGGTTTGAAGACAAAAGTCTTCAACCAGTGCGTCCTCCCCGTAATGTCGTACGGAGCAGAGACGTGGACACTGACAGTGGGTCTGGTTCACAAATTCAAGGTCGCTCAGCGAGCTATGGAGAGAGCTATGCTTGGTATTTCTCTGATGGATAGAATTCGAAACGTTGAAATTCGTCAGAGAACCAAAGTTACTGACATAGCATTCAAAATTAGCAAGCTGAAGTGGCAATGGGCCGGACACATCTGCCGCAGAACCGACGACCGATGGGGCAAACGGGTTCTGGAGTGGAGACCACGTACGGGACGACGCAGAGTGGGACGACCCCCCGCCAGATGGACGGATGACCTAAGGAGGGTCGCTGGTGGGGGTTGGATGAGGATTGCAAAAGACCGCGTGCAGTGGCGAGCCTTGGGGGAGGCCTATATCCAGCAGTGGAGAGACACAGGCTGATGATGATGATGACACAATATTATACATAAACATGCATAAATACAACTTACTAACTTGGTTTAGACCTATTTATAAGGTATGAATGAAACATTTTTTTAAATGACAATCTGTTCGTTGCCTGTCTTACGAGTATGTTCACCGGAAGATCATTCCATAAATTTGTGGAACATATATAAATATATATTTACCATAGATAAAAAATATTTATCGCTTATTTCTTTTATTAATAATATCATTTCTTTATTTATTATTACAGCTGATCGTAAGTAAATATTATCAAACGATTTTTTGATTTTCATTGGCTTATTTCTTACATATTCAGCAAAATCATATTAAATATTGTTTTTTTTTTAGTTCCGGATACTGGTAAGTCAGAAATAAAATTTATTATGTATTATTTATTTACTTCTACACATTTTAATTGTTATTAAGTTAATATTATTATTATTAAGCTCTTAGTTTATTTTGTAGAATAGTTTTAATTGCATGGGTATTTTTAGTTTATTTTATTTGTGGTCTAGTGACCGCCTCCGTGGTCTAGTGGTAACAAGCGTTGCCGTGAACTCGGAAGGTCGTGGGTTCGATTCCCACCGGGGGCAAGTTGTACATTGTTAATTTGTCTCGGTCTGGGTGTTTATATGTATAATATGTATATATTTACAAAAAAAAAAAGTATAATATGTAGTTAATCAACCATCTAGTTTCTGTAACACAAGCCTCGTTGCTTACCACGGAAACTAGATGGCGCTGTGTGACCTGTCTGGAAATATTTATTTATTTATTTATTTATAATTAGTTTTTTAATCTATTTTATTTTAATATTTTTGTATCTACTTCGAATAAAAATTAAATATATTATATTAAAATTGTTATTTATTGTTTTTTCCTAAACAGTGTACCAGAGTGAGTACCATATAAACTTAAGCTAACGTTATCATCATAATAGCTCTTACAACACTAAGTCCTAGACTGTTGGAGATGGGCCATTCAGAAATTGTGGATAATTTGGCCTACACTCGCCACGCTGGCCAGAGAGGTTGGCGAGGTCACTTTTCTTATGACAATTTATTAACGATTCCACAAGTTTTAAGACAAACCGGGTCCGACGGCTAAAAGTACTCTCCAGACAGACAGCGGAGTCATCCAGGCCCGGATGTTCAATTTGCCTGGGTTAGGGATGGGATAATCTCCCGTTTTCCCCGGCAGGATCTCGGCGGCTAACTACTGGGCGCTGTTCCTACTGCAACACCGCCCTTGTGGCTCACGAATCTAGTCTCCTAGATTTGTCTACTTTAGTTCTTCTCCAAGAGCGCCTCCCTAGGCCGCCGGGGGCCGTGCGAAAGTAGGAGCGATATCCTGAAGATGCTTGTAGGATCCGTTGTCAGCCCGGTAAAACATACGTATAGCTAGGCCTCGATAGTAGGCATCTCCAGATCTCTCGCAATTACAGAATTTCGCACGAACCACGGCACTCTGAGCGATATGTTCTGCTGACTCTGGATCTTATCCCTGTTGGTTTTGGCCAGAAGGTGATGCCCAGCTAGCGCAGCATAAGTTAGTCGGGAACGGATGAACATCTTTTAGATCCGGACCCTTAACCTGAGCGGCAAACTGGAGTTCATTACAGGACGTAACATGGCTCGGGCCGCCTTCGCCTGATTACGGCATGGCAGGCCATCTCACCCATTGTTAAAGTCCTGTTGATGATGCAGCTCATGGTAGATGGGAGAACACTCGATGTCCTGTAAAAGTACTCTCCGAGGCATGGGAACGGTGGTGTTGTAAATAAATGACAAATGTACGTAAGAAACGTGTATGTTTCATCGGTGTACCGTGTCACTACCGCTCATGATGAAGAAAGTAGACTCCCCTAATTGTGAGACGTGTGATCAGGTCGAGGATGTAATGCATTTGTTGTGGGAATGTGGCCGATGCGAGGCTCAGAGAAAAATTTTGTTGTTGAAACTTGGTTTAAGAGTGGAAGAGGTCGGTGCATTTAATAGCATTCTATCTGAACCAATGTCTGCTTCAGCTAGAATGCTATTTATGTTTGTAAATATTTATTTAGTTTGTAGAGATAATTAATTATATATTAGTCGTATTAGCATTTAAGTAGCTTTAGGTTTCGAAGTTTGCGGCTGTGTTCGGATTCGCGCGGCCCTTCCGTCTCTACAGGTTTGTCTGTGTGGACGGAGGAGGCGCGCGGTGCCGTGAGTTGTAAGCTGTCGAAATCTTACAATAGGGCTGGCATGGACATTATTATGCCCAAAGCCCTGATAAATTTAAGCGAAAAAAAAAATAGTCAAAATAAATTAACTAATTAAAAATCCTACTGTTCTTACAGATGATGGTATGTATAACTGGTAATATCTAAATTAATTGAAAAGAAAGGAAAGTATTATCACGACCTTCCGGGGTAGTCAGAAACGTCGTTTTTTTTTTCTTTTTTTTTTAATGAAGCGGATTTAGCCAACTTTACTATAGGCCCGAGAAATATCACAAATAAATTAAATATTAATTAAATGTATTTATTTACATTAATAAATATTTTTGTGTCCCGAACAGGAATCGAACCCGGTACCACCGAGCCTAAATCCACGAACTTAACTTAACCTTAACCACGGAGGCAGTTTCGTAACAAAAGGGCATGTACCCTCTTCAAGGTTGATGAATGTCGACGAAGCGAAAGAGGTATGTCGTGATCGTGTCTAATGGCGCTTAATTGTCCCTGCCTACCCCGCAAGGGATCTCGCGTGAAGATATGTATGTTATACGATTAATTATTATTTTGTATTGTGCATTAAATTAAATCAATCTTTTGTTTTTGATTTACAGAGATAGTTGAACGTAAGTGTTCATTACAATCGGTAACTAAATAATAATTTACAAAAATAAATAAATTAATTAATTCGTATTTATATTTTTACAGCTGTCCCAGGTATGTAATGGGGTGTGTCACTAACTTTTTATGACGATAGATTACGCATGATAGATGGTACCTAATATAACTGTCAGTTACATAGAAAACTTGTATTTTTATTACGAAATTTATTATTTTCTGGATATTATGCAGAAGTGAGCAGCTTTTAAGTGTACAAATCGAGATTTCCAAGCGAAATCAAAGATATGGTGATCTCAAAATTGCCGTTCTATTAATTCAACCTTTTTTTATTTTAAAGACGGTGATCGCTTACTTAATTCGTCTTTTAAGTTAGGTAACGTTAAGTTGAAATACATTTTTCTGTTATAAAAATGTAAAACTACAAAATTTAAAAAATGATCAGTCATAGGTGTAAACAAGGTACCAGTGCCGCTAGCGACATCTACAAAAAGCTTTGCCTGATACACCCAATTGTAGTCAAGATTGTAAGCGGACCTTTTTACAGCCACGAATTTATATTTATGGAGATGAATTTTATTATTATTAGATTTGTAAGCTGACACGGTCTTTTTACAGCCACGAATTTATATTCATGGAGATGAATATTATTATTATTAGATTTGTAAGCTGATACGGTGTTTTTACAGCCACGAATTTATATTTATTGAGATGACAACAAAGATATTTAATAAGCTTCCAGTTACTATAAGGGAGCTGCCACTAAAACTGTTCAAATTAAGAGTCAAACAAATGCTGGATAATAAATGTTTTTATTAAGATAATAGAATAGTAAACTTGTTTCATAATCTATCATCAAATCATATATTTCCGTTTTTTATATAACGGAGATCGTAAAATCAAAGGGCTAAGTCAAAATATCTTTATTCACGTAAACCTATCACAGGCATTTATGAAACGTCATTAATTTAATTCTTTTAAATGATTCTACTCCTGCTAGTAGAAGACTAAGCAGCAAATGGTCCAATGAATAAGCTGTTAGCAGAAGACGAGCAGCTTAGCAGATTCCAGTGACCTCTTACTTGTTTTTATTTCAGAGGATAGTCAAGATGAATATGTTCATCCATCAGTGAAATCTTACACGACCAGTCTTAGAAGACTGTCCATACCAGACGGCGGAGAGTTCGTCGGAATCAGAGTCAAAGATATTACTGGGACTATAAGAAAGGTATAATAATTAACTATATCACTTCACTATCACTACATATCTACATACTACTACACCGATTTTCATGCTGTTTCATGCTGTGTTTAGTATATAATTTGTTAAGTTTTTGTATGCATTAACGATATATATTTTGAAGGTGTCGGAAAAAAAACCATCTTTGAACATAAAACTGTCTAAACCCTTTCAGATATAAAATAATAATGTATGGTGTAATTGTATATCTTATATAGGTCTACAGAAAAGTCCACGATGGCATATGTCTATCTCTTAAGGATAACATACTATATCCATTTTAATACGTTAAAAAATGGGCAATTATAATGCGGTAATTGAAAAGCTATTTACACAAATACGGTATTAATCCTTATCTATTTAAATACGTTAGTTGGCTTCAGAATTTCATGAAGATTATTTTTTCCCTTTACACCATGCTAATTAAATGAATACTTTAGGAGGTATGGTAAAATCAAAATAATACACAACGAAATTAATGTGTCACCGTTTACACAGTATTATTATTAAAATAATATCCCAAACTACTAATTTACTTAACTATAACATAATACACTGCCTCCGTGGTCTAGCGGTTAAAGTCCGTGGATTTAGACTCGGAGGTACCGGGTTCGATTCCTGGTCGGGACACAAAAATATTTATTAATGTAAATAAATACATTTAATTATGATTTAATTTATTTGTGATATTTCTCGATTTTGGTACGCTGGAGACATCGACGAGCTTGCCACTTGTCATGATTGGCCGGCAGTAAAGTTGGCATGTTGGAAAGGGAAACGGTCGTGATGATACTTTTATAACATAATAATATTAATTAAAATAATACAATTTGAATATTTATTTTTTATAATATAACTTTGTGGCATTTGGGGTTGAAACAATGGGGGTATATTCTCTTGATACCAACAAATTCATAAAAGAGCTGGGTAAACGAATTATTCAAGAGTGTGGCGATCCCAAATGCCATAACTACCTAAAACAGAATATTTCCATTATAATTCAACAAGGAAATGCGGCGTTTTAGGTATCCTCCCTGGTGGTAAACCCTTAGTTTATTTTGTAGAATAGTTTTAATTTCATAGGTATTTTTAGTTTAGTTTTATTTATAATTATATTTTTAATCTAATTTTTTTTCTATATCTAATTATCTTTAGTTCGTTTCTGCATGAAAAGACATACTTTGACACTTATTTTGTATAGGATAGAAGGTTTTGAGTGGAAATACTTCGGGAATCGATACATGTCAACATTGTGAACAAAAAATGCAAAAAAATATGTTCGCCAGCACCTCTTATACGTGTATATGTTCACCACTAGTTTTGCTCAAACAATCAAACTCTTTCCCAGATAAACACCAAGCACGTCGTTACAAAGATTGTCAAAGACTCTCGCCGGATATCCAACGTCACCAGTTCGATTCTCATCAAGCTAGTCTTCGAGACGTGGAAGCCGATGTTCTATGGCAACTATTACTGCATATTCAAAGTCAACGGAAAGGAGACTTCTGTACGCTTTATTAATATTTGTAAGTTTCATTCTATTTTATAAATAAACCCCTAGAAGCCTTTCTGTACATATTTTTGGAGAATATGGCCAACTCTCGCCACGCTGAACATTTGGCTACATTACCTTATTATTATATTAAAGAACTATTCAATGATTGTCTAGATATTTACGGATTAAAAAATATTAATTCAGACATACCAAGTAAATTCAATCAGCCCAGTCCCTAGAAAACTATGTCATAGACCTTTACTGCTGACGATGAGCATTCTAGTATTCATTTCTGGAGAATATGGCCAACTCTCGCCACGCTGAACATTTGGCTAGATTTTCTAATGATTAAATCAAAGAACTATGCAATGATTGTCTAGATATTTACGGATTAAAAAATATTAATTCAGACATACCAAGTAAATTCAATTAGCCCAGCCCCTAGAAAACTATATCTAGACCTTCACTGCTAAAGATGAGCTTTCTAGTACACATTTCTGGAAAATATGGCCAACTCTCGCCACGATGGATATTTGGCTAGATTGTCTAATGATTAAATTAAAGAACTATGCAATGATTGTCTAGATATTTACGGATTAAAAACTATTATTTTGTCAATCAACGCAGTCCCTCCTAGACTGGACTAAGTTGGACGCCTTCTTAACGTTCCCGCAAGTTGGGAACGGTGATAATTACCCGATTTAACTAAGAGACATATTTCTCCCGAGGTTTCGGTCAAGTTGCATTGTCGGTATCTTCATCGTGGAATCCAGTAATTAATCGATTTCGACACCGCGATAAATCGCCCGGTACAGCCAAGGATATTGTGAGTGTCGTTTTAATATATAAAAAAAGACACCCTTGTAAGAAAAAATAAGACATGGTCTCCTTTCCTTCATAAATTGTCTTAAGTAATAGTTGTTAAGTTGTCGGAGGAGATGCAAGCTTTCGAATTAAAGGACAATGCAATAACGGCGCGGTGGTGGCTCGGTTGTAAGAACGCTTTTCTTAAATCCTACAAAGGTCACTTCCAACCCCCCGCCATGTACTAATGAGAAATACTTTTCTTACGTACATTCCCGTGCCTCGGAGAGCACGTTAAGCCGTCGGTCCCGGTTCCACTAAAACCAACTTGTGTAATCGTTAATACATTTTCATTAAAAATTGACATCAGATACTCGCCAACCCGTCTGCCAGCATGGCGAGTGTAGGCCAAATTCTTCAGATATATCTCCAGCAGTGGAGGTCAGGGCGCTGTGTTCTAGGGGCTGTAATTAATGTAATAACTGCAATTAAAATATTCTCTTGTTAAGCTTCAAAATATTCAATATGGAATTAATTATAATTTTAAATTTCTGTCATTGTTGTCTCGACATAACATGTCTAGTGGCCTTTGTACTTTGTCCATCATTCGTTTCGTTTAAACTCTGTTAAGCTCTATTGGCTTCGATTAACTATTAAAATATACTATTTAAGTTATTTCATAGATGACTGTTTTCTTAATAAATGGCGCTATATCTACCTTATGGCTAGACAACAACAACAATCGGGGTCGTCCAGGCCCGACTGATGAATAAGTCTGGGTTGGGGATATTCTCCCGTTTTCCCTGTCAGGATCTCAGCAGGATAACCACCCGCCAGCAACTCAATACACCGGCGTTACTAGACTAACAGTGCCCGTGTGGCCCACGAACCTAGGGGGTGTAGTTCTCGAGGAAGTGGTCTCCCGTTAGGCGGCCGTGATTGAGACGGTGCGATGTTTTGGATATGCTTGAAGTTCGCTCGGGAGACCACTCTGAGCGATATGTTCTGCTGCTGACTTTGGTGTAATTGTGCATCTATAATAGCAATAATCGAGTATTGGAACTATTTTTACTGGCAACTTTTTCTGTATCGATTGGTCTAGTTTTCGTTCTTATATCGTCTGCCCTGTCTTGTTATAAATGTGTTTAATGTCTCTGCATTATCATCATCACAGATGAGGTGGTCAGACACCACGCTTTTTAAAAAAGTGGATTCACATTTAGCCAACTTTACAGGTCCATCGTGACAAGTGCCAAGCTCGTCGATGTCTCTAGCGTATCTACCAAACTCATTTTCGACTTACGTGTTGGTTCGAAATATTCGAATCAAAAGTGACAGATCTCCATAGAAAACTGTTCGAATCGACATGCATGTCGAATGCGCGAGAATGGGGGACCGGTATCTCAAGGTCTAAATCCCCGGATTATGACCACTAGACTACGGTCTATGTCTACAATATTTAAGTGGGAAATTATTGTTTAAATCCTACCCTCATTGTGTATTTCCAGTGCAAAGCGCCATCTATGTTCGAGAAATAACAATAGACAATGTACTGGGCGATAGCGCGTCGTCCAAGCCACAGATTTTGTACATGTGTGCGCGGTGCATCATGAGAGGCATCATGGTGAGAATTGTAGATGATGCTGTGTATAACCTCGACACTGCCAGAAGTCAACTTATTGAGAGTACTAAGTATGTACTAATTAATAAAATATAATAAAAAACAGTATATATATATATATATATAGTGAGTCCGAAATGAGGAACCGTCGGAGAACCAAAGTTACTGATATAGCCTTCAAAATTTGTAAGCTGAAGTGGCAATGGGCTGGACATGTCTGTCGTAGAACCGATGAACGATGGAGTAGACGAGTTCTAGAGTGGAGACCACGTACGGGAAGACGCAGAGTGGGTCGACCCCCCGCTAGATGGACGGATGACCTGAGGAAGGTCGCTGGTGGGGGTTGGATGAGGGTGGCAGGAGATCGTGTGAAGTGGCGAGCCTTGGGGGAGGCTACATCCAGCAGTGGAGAGACACAGGCTGATGATGATGATGATATATATAGCCTTAGACAGATAAACAGTGAGGTCGTCCTCGGACCTGCGTTGGGGACATTGCCACGTTTTCCCCGACCGGATCTTAGAGGGTAATTCATGCACTTTATTACTGGTATAACAGCGCCCAACTACTCCAGCTCTCTTCCAGGAGCACTTCTCTAGAAAGTGGTATACCGTTGGGGTTCGTGCGAACGACGTGTGATATTCTGGAGATGCTTGAAGTGTCCAGTTGTTAGCCCGATAGAACATACGTCTAGTCAGGCCGGCGACAAACTTCTCAATAGTAGGCATCTTTTTTATTTTTATACTAGCACGACATGTGACCTTGGGCCCACCTTATGGTAAGTGACGCGCAAGATCCATGAATGTTAGAAACTGAAGTAACACACTCATAACTGCCATCAGTCCCTAACACTATGCCGGCTTGACTAGATGCTTTTTCACACTTCGCTTGAAGGACTCCAAGTTATAGGAAAGTGGAAACACAGAGGCTGGAAGAGCATTCTACGCGAAGGGAAAGTAACTACGGTATGTGGGTGCATATTCTGACCTGTGCGTGTATATGCAGTAGTTATTATTTTCGATCCTTCTCCGAAGTCCTGTTGTTTTTTTCTTTTCTTGTACTTAATATAAATGTGTTGTGATATGGTTTGAGGTGTTTGATGGTTTGAAATTGTTATATAGTTTTTATTATAATGTTATTAACATATAATAAAAACGAATCCTGAACTATACCAAAACCGTCTCAGAAGTAAACGTCATCAAAATATAATATACCCATTAGTTAGCAAGAAAGCTTTGTTACAAAAAAGTGCTTTAATCATGACGGCAAAAATATATAATTAAATACCGTTGAGACTACAGGAGCTAGAGTTAGGAGAAATGAAGAGAAGACTTAAATGTATACTAATTGACAAGACATACTACACAATCAATGACTTTTTTACAGACAAAAATATATAATTAAATACCGTTGAGACTACAGGAGCTAGAGTTAGGAGAAATGAAGAGAAGACTTAAATGTATACTAATTGACAAGACATACTACACAATCAATGACTTTTTTACAGACAAAAATATAATTACATGACATTTTGCTTAACTTTTAATTTATTAATATTAAATTTTAGACATGAATAATATTGTCATTTATATTTTTTTTATTGTATCTCAATTTTGTTCACGTGTCTGTATTAAAATTTAAATGCTATCCACAATTACTAATATTTGTACGCCCTATGGGCAGAGCACTGGTGCACCTTTATAACCTATATCTGTTGTTTATAATATTAACCTGTGTCTCAACAAATAAATGATTTGAATTTGAATATCATTTGCTTCGCCCCTACGGGGTGTCATATACATACGAGGGTGGTCTGAAAAGTTTCCGACCTCAACGTGAAGATGGCAGCACTCGTCAATAAAAGTCAGGGAATGTAGTTGTGCATATTCTGACAGGTACTCACCAAAGTTTCAGTCATTTTGTCGTTTGAGTGAGTCGATGTGAGTATTTTTGTGAAAATGGAAAAAATCGAGTATCTAACCGTCATTAAATATTTGTTTTTGAAAGGTAATACGTCTACGCAAATCAAAGATGAGTTGAACTCTGTGTACGGGGACTCTGCACCATCATTTAACACAGTGAAATTTTGGGCAGCTGAATTTAAACGTAGCTGTAAGAGCTTGGGAGACGATGAACGTTCGGGACGTCCAAAAACTGCAACTACTGACGATAACATAGCGATGTTATCGTCAGTAGTTGCAGTTTTGGTTCACGAAATGGTGCTAGACGATCGCCGAATTAAAGTGAGAGAGATAGCAGAGGCTATGGAGATGTCCAAAGAACCTGTTTGTCACAAACGAGTATTAAATCAAAATTTAGACATGAGAAAGCTGTCCGTGCGTTGGGTGCCGCGTTTGCTGACGTTAGATCAAAAGCGTATGTAGTTGTACTATTTTGGACATGCAGTAAAATGTTTGAATTTGAATCTGACAAGAGGGCTAAAAGTATTTTTTTTACGAACTCGGGATTTTAATTTAAAAAATGAACAATATTTTTTTTATTTTCAGACAAGGGAAAGTGTAAGTATATGGACGTAATCCAAATATATTTTTTACTAGCTGTTTGGCCCGGCGTCTCCCGTATTATGTCTACGATGTATGTATTACACATCTAAATAAAAAAAATAAAAAATGTAAACTGACACGGCCTCTTTACAGCCACGATCTTATTTAAGTAGTTTCTAAGTTAGTTAGTTTTACTTGCTTGTAGCAATAATGTTGTGCATAGCATACATAAATATGGATTATTGCCTGTTTACGGTCCAACCATTATTACCACTTTGATTAGTACATATGTTTTGATAATTGTATTGATTTAATTAGTTCTGACTGTATCCAAGTTGTTTTGAGAGAACCAATGGAAATAAATTATTTTGATTTGATTGATTTAAGAACGCTTTTCTTAAATCCTACAAAGGTTCAAATCCCCGGAATGTACCAATGAGTAACCTTTTTACGTAAAGTCATATATTTACACCACTAAATCTTTGCACCACTTTCCGAAAGAATTGGGCCTAAGCAGGTCTGCAGGAGATACATTTATGGAAAGAGCTTCCAAGACGGCATTAACGGAATCATACAGTATTTGGTTGGGTAGGGAGAGGAGTAGAATGGTGAATAGTGAGCGTATTATCTCGCATTAAAATAAAAAAGAAGGCCTCCTTTGTATACCAGCCTATTATCGGTTGCAACCCCAAAACACAATTCTTCTCATGTCTTACCCAGACACGATGATTCCACAGTACATGCCAGGGTTCAACTCCACCTTTTTAGGATGTCAGGGAAAGTATACTGTACCTGCTTAGCCCCAATTCTTTCAGTAAGTGATGCAAAGATTTTGCTGGAACTCCTCTCGCAACAACTTCCACTGCGTAAAGCTAACTCTTGAACCCGTTCCTGATCATTTCTTCTGTGAGATTATAATAATAATAATAGCACATGCAAATTATCAGGAAATTCCTACAAACAGAACCAGATCATAATAAAAAGTATTCACTCACTTCCATAAATAATGCTCCCTTAGCTAAGGCTCGCTAGCATTATTAAAATCCGGCCTAAAAACCTAGAGTTTGTCATATACTTAAACCTAAATATTAATAATAATAAAACTTTATTGTACAAAACCAAAACAAGTAGGTACATAGGCGAGCTTAATGCCGTAAATGCATTTTCTACCAACTAACCTTTGTGACTGAGACCTGTAATAAGCGGGTGCAGAAGGTTACGAAGAAAATAGATAGTTGAAATTATTTATTACTATATAAAACACACATTAATTACAAACATATAGTACTTATACATAAATAAATGTCCTACATAAACAAATAAATATATAACTAAATATAAAAACAAACATACGCATAGATAATAAGAGAGTTATGGCGACTTATTCTGCTTGTGAAATAGCTTATCTTTAAATATTTTAAGAGATGGTGCCTGTCTGATAATTAAAGGAAGTCTGTTCCACTGGCGAGCTGCAGATACTGTAAAGGAATCTGAATATCTGCTGGAAGAGTGGGGAGGGATTTTAAGTAGGTTATTATGGGAAGAACGAAGTGAAAGGCCGTGAGAGTCACATAGAAATTGGAAACGATCTTTTAGGTAAGGGGGTGCATTAGGATTATAAAGAATGTAAAGAAACGAAAGACTTTGTGCAGACCTGCGATTGCGGATATTGAGCCACTTTAACTCTTTACGAAATTCGGAAACATGATCATACTTGCGCAAACCACCACTCTCCTTAATCTCCTCTGTAATATTACCAGGCAGCAATTCATCCAACTGTTTCTTCATAATCTGAAGCCGCAGGAGTATGGAGACTACTTTGCAATCATGCAAAATGGAGACGGAATAGAAGAACGGGTCAAAATTGCTTCTGTTATATGTAAGTTAATTTTATTTAAAAACTTTAATGTAAATTGTATACAAAAGGCGAACCTAATGCCGCAACCTTCTTCCCGTTAACCTTTGGGAAATTTAAATATGAGTACGGTGCAAATGAGAGAAATAAAATATTTAAATTAAACATAAATAACATTAAAAATTAACATAAATAGACAACTATAATGAGATTTATTTATTCGAAGTACTTAGATACAAAAATAATAAAATAAAATTGATTAAAAAACTAAATATAAATAAAACTGAAAATACCTATGAAATTAAAACTATTCTACAAAATAAACTAAGGGCTTACCACCAGGGAAGGTACCTAAAATGCTCGCCGCATCAAGAGAATATACCCCCATTGTTTCAACCCCAAATGCTACAAAGTTATAATTTTGTTTAATGCTAAATTTGATGTGCTTTCAAAATCGGCTGTATGAGCAGCCGAACCGGCCTTTTTGATGTAGAGGAAATGTGGCAAGCGGCAAAGGTATCAGTACAGGTGGCATCCCAAACAAGACATCTTCCCTCACTCCATGGTACAAGAGACATACTATCCGGCCTTTTACCATCACTACGTAAAAGTCCTGATGGTTCAAGGACGGACGGGATTTTAGCAGACCATAGACAACTATAATATATATATATAGTACACACCGCAGTACATATATTATCACACACATAACATAGTATAATTATAACTTATCTAATATATGTACCAATTAGGGTGTCACAGCATTCACCAATATAAAAAGAAGAATAAATTAGAAACTTATAACTGTTTAAACAAAAAAAATAATTTAAATAAATTTACAAAATATAACATAAAAATATGACTTTAAAATAAAATTATACATTTTTTCTTTTTTAATAGAACTAATAAGGAAACATAAAAATTGCATAAAGGTACCATTTTGCGCGGAGATGTCAAATGCAAGTTTTTGTTTTGTAAATTAATTTACTGTGAATATTGTTGGTCAAAAGTGGTGTTGTTTTGTTTAATAAAATTCTACAATGTGAATAACTATGGAAAACGATAAATTGGATTTTAAATATGGGGTACAAGTTGCAGTTTATTTTTTGCAGTTTTCCCGCGCTGTCAACTCTCATATTTTACCCGACGTATTTAAGCTATGGTGCCGCGAGTGACTCCAAGAAAAGCATCAAATTCTGCAGCATCTGGAATTTGATGATGACCTCATTAACTCATAAAAAAGAAAGATATATTACGTCAGACTTGGCTGTATGGGCTAGACCCTTTGCCTTCCCTATCATCTCATTCATCAAAAAAAAAAAAAAAACACTTATTAAATAAATTATAAGCTACTCAAATATTGATGGTTTGAAATGTTCGAGAACATTTTTTCGGAATACATTGTAACGGTCATGAAATATGTCTATATCATTATTGGCACTGCAGAGAGTTTATCAGCACGAAGTGTGGATAATTCCCCGTCCCAGCAGACTGGGCAAATGACCACTATCAGTCCGCCTACCATCTATTATTTCGAAAGATTTCCGACTAATGTTTATTCCTTGTTTCAGCACCAGGTAAAGATTAAATATTGTTACAGTACACGGAGTCCTAGAACTCCACTGCTGGATGGGACTTCCAGAACATATATCTGGAGAATTTCGCAAACACTCACCACGTTGGCGAGGATCTGATGACAATTTTTTAACGATTCCACAAGTTGGTATTAGTGGAACCGAGACCTGTAAATCTATTAAAAAATATTTAAAAGTATTATAACGACCGTTTCTCTTTCGGGGTGGTCAGAAACCACGCTTATAAATAAGCTGATTCACATTTAGCCAACTTTACTATAGGTCAATCGTGACAAGTGGCAAGCTCGTCGATGTCTCCAGCGTACCAAACTCGAGAAATATCACAAATAAATTGAATATTAATTCAATGTGTTTATTTACATTAATAAATATATTTGTGTCCCGACCCGGAATCGAACCCGGCACCTCCGAGTCTAAACCCACGGACTTAACCGCTAGACCACAGAGGCAGTTTTTATTTATATATATCATATATTTTTCAATAAAATATTTAATTTTATTAATTTATACGTTTTTATTGTTTACTTGTATCATGATGTTTTTTATAAAATGACTTCGTAGCCTAGCGGTCAAGTCAATGGCTTTAGACCCAGAGATACCGGGTTCGACTAATTTATTTAATTCATGAGTTTGTTAAGTTGTAAAGTTGCTAAATATGAATTAGTTGTTTTAAAAAGCGTGGTTTCTGACCATCCCGGATGGAATACGGTCGTGATGATACTAAATTATATTTAATTATTTATATTTTTTACTTATTAATTTTTATTTTTTGTTTTTCAGAAAAAGGTATGTTTTATAGTAATTTTATTTAAAGCATTATTTTTGGATGTTCTGTCAGAACCGAATAAGAATAAATGAGTCAAGAGGGATCATTTTTTTTTATTCATACAAGAAGGAAGTTTTTCGCGCCATTTTACACGGACACTAGTTTTTTCTTTTGTAAATTACTATAGTGTGGATATTGTTAGTCAAAAATTGTGTTATTTTGTTTAATAATGTGCTACAACAATGTGCTTATGACAATAATGCTATTATAACACACATAAATCTGGATTGTTTACCCGTTACGGTCCAACCATGATTACCTAACTTATGTTTGTTTATATTTTTTTATGTTTTTGTTTTATATTATTTTAGTGTTGACAATATCCAAGTTGTTACAAGATAACCTATGGAAATAAATATTTTGATTTTGACAATGTCAATAATTATGGAAGACGATAAATTTGACTCTATATAATGGGGCCGAAATAGCAGTTCATTTTTTGCGGTTTTCCCGCGTTGTGAACGTTTATTTTATTTTATTTATTTATTTATCACCATAGAGACCTATCGGAACACTTGGTTACGTCCTAATTTACGCTAATTACAGAACAATGAAAAAACCAAAAAAAAAGAAAGAAACAATACTAGAAAACAACATAATAGTCGAAAACCTGGCCAGATAGTGATGACATCATAAAGTTTAATTAAGGTTTGTCTAAATTGGCTGTAAATGGGCCTTGTCAGTTCTAATTTAAAAAATATTTAACAATAAAATAGAAATATGTCACTAAAAAAATCAATTGTCAATTGTGGATGTCACTAAAAACTAAAAATTTGTCACTAAGACTAAGAAATACAAATATTGAGCAAAATAGCTATTGAATGTCAAAATTTAAAACTAAAATTATTATTATGTTGTTGGGCGATACTGACTCGAATGGGGTGTATCGGGCAAAGCTATTTGTAGATGTCGCTAGCGGCACTGGTACCTCGTTTACACCTATGACGGATCATTTTTTAAATGTTTTTATAGTTTTTTATTTTTATAGCAGATAAATGAATTTTAGCTTAACGTTACCTACCTTAAAAGACGAATTAGGAAAGCGAACACCGTATTTAAAATGAAAAAAGGTTTAATTAATAGAACGGCAATTTTGAGATCGCAATATTTTTGATTTCGCTTGGAAATTTCGATTTGTACACTTAAAAGCTGCTCACTTCGGCCATATATCCAGAAAATAATAAATTTCCTAATAAAAGTTTAAGATTTCTATGCAACTGACAGTTCTATTAGGTACCATCTATGATGCGCCATCTATCGTGATAAAAAGTTAGTGATGAAAAAATAAGGAAAAATAGAAATATAGAGTCAATTAGAAGTTAACGCAAATGGACTACAAACATAAAACAAAGCTTAAAATAGGTACACAACAATCTGGTCAAGTAGCTGCGAGCAAACGTTCGCTTCGTATCCAACAAATCAAGTTCAGTGTGACAGTGAAGTTTCGTAAACGCAACTATAGTAGTAGAGTTTTTTTTACTGAATTTTCGATGTTCATTGCCTGTTATTATAGCCAAACTTTCAATAACACGCAATGTAAAACGTAACTACAGTAGTTACGTTTTCCGAAACTTGCACTAAGCACACTGAACAGTTACATAATAATAATAATAAATATTTCCAGACAGGTCACACAGCGCCATCTAGTTTCCGTTGTAAGCTACGAGGCTTATGTTACGGAAACTAGATGGTTGATAAACTACGTATTATACATATAAACACCCAGACCGAGACAAATTATACAATGTACAACTTGCCCCCGGTGGGAATCGAACCCACGACCTCCCGAGTTCACGGCAACGTTTGTTACCACTAGACCACGGAGGCGGTCAATATACATGAAATAAATAATAGTTACATGACCTCCAAAAGCACGAGCTTTGTATATATGTATATTGTTAAACAAACTAAACAATACATTAAAAACTAAATTAAATCTATAAAAAAAAACTCATCACTTTTTTTTTGTTCTCTTCTCCTGATGGATGATGAATGAGGTGATAGGGAAGGCAAAGGGTCTAGCCCATACAGCCAAGTCTGAGGTAATATATCTTTCTTTTTAATGAGTTAATGAGGTCATCATAAAATTTGATGCTTTTCTTGGTGTCACTCGCGGCACCATAGCTCAAACACGTCGGGTAAAATATGGGAGTTGACAGCGCGGGAAAACCGCAAAAAATAAACTGCAATTTGTGCCCCATATTTAAAGTTCAATTTATCGTTTTTCATAATTATTCACATTGTAGCACATTATTAAACAAAACAACACCACTTTTGACCAATAATATCCACAGCAAATTAATTGACAAAACAAAAACTTGCGCTTGACATGTCCACGCTAAGAACTCACACTATTTTTTTTTTTTTTTTTTTTTTTTTTTATACTAGCACGACATGTGACCCTGCGCCCACCTGATGGTAAGTGGCGCGCAGGGTCCATGAATGTTAGCAACTGGAATCAGACCCTTATATCCGACATCAGTCCCTAACACTATGCCGGCTTGACTAGATGCCTTTTCACACTTCGCTTGAAGGACTCCAGGTTATAGGAAAGTGGAAACACAGAGGCTGGAAGAGCATTCCACATCTTTATTGTGCGACAGATGTATGAGTCACCAAATTTATAGGTACGCGAAGGGATAGTGACTACGGTATGTGGGTGCATATTCTGACCTGTGCGTGTGGTTCGGTTGCGGAATGGGGAGGAAGGAATTAGGTTATAGAGCTCTTCAGAGCACTCACCATAGTATAGCCGGTAGAACACGCTCAGAGAAGCTACATCTCAATTAGTTTTATATTTATAGAAATCAATCTAACCGTTTTATTCGGCGTTGCCCATAGTGTAAGATTTTAAGAAAATGAATCGCAACCGTTTTCCTGACAACGACAACTAATCGCGTACTACTAAATTCATGTATTTTTAGAATATATTTATTCAGTTCTACCAGAGCACCCTTTAATAATTATCAAGGACCTAGATTCTATGTCCATTATTTCACTAATATATTTATTCAGTTCTACCAGAGCACCCTTTAATAATTATCAAGGACCTAGATTCTATGTCCATTATTTCACTAATATATTTATTATTGTTTTTAGATTCTGGTAAATATGCACATTTTATTTATTACCAACATCACAATTCCTGTGCCTCGGAGAGCATGTTAAGCCGTCGCTCGGTGCCAGTTCCAAACAACTTGTGGAATCGTTTATTAATTGTAACTAAAAATCATCGATGTTAGATAAGCCTATTCAATACAAAACGCACTCTTAAAAACGTGCCGCTTGCTTTGTGTACCTACCAACTTTGGGGGGCAATTCTCAAGCAAGGATAATGCCACATGCTGTATTCATCGAAAATTATATCACAATGCATACAAAAAGACTAGTTTTACTCGATATAAATATTAATATTAGGCGCTCTCGACGCTTGCTATCTTGCGACTGTTGGTGCAGCTACATGACTTCGATTAGTTTTACGGGAACGTTTTTATATCAGTGAGGGCCTATCTATATACATCGATGCTAAATAGACATTCAGATCATCGCCAAACCGTCTGACCAACGTGGCGAGTGTAATGATAATAAATTATTTATTGTACAAAACCAAAACAACAAAAAAAAAAAGGTACACAGACGAGCTTAATGCCGTAAATGCATTTTGAAACAACTAACCTTTCTGGCTGAGATCTGTAATAAGTTTACGAAGAAAATAGATAGTTGAAATGATTTATTACTATATAAAACATAAATATATACCTAAATATAAAATACATATATATGTACTTTTATATATATATAGGTATATAATAAGTTAGTTATAGCGACTTATTCTGTTTGTGAAGTAAGTATTTGTATAGTTTATTTTTGAAAATACTGTAAAGTGTAAGCCAAATTCTACATGAATTTCTAGAATGCCTATCTCCAACATGGAGGTCAGAGTGCCTGTGATGAAGATCACAAATGTATTAAATATATTGTCAAGAATAGGTAGGCGTGACATGAGTATTGCACTTTACTTAAAAGTATGTACAAAGGCGAACTTTTTTTTATTTTATTTTTTTTATACTGGACACGACATGTGACATCGCGCCCACCTGATGGTAAGCAGTACGCGAGGTCCAAGAATGGGAGCAACTGACGCCCGGTCACTACGTCCGACATCAGTCCCTACCACTATGCCAGACTAACAAGATGCTTTTTCACACTTCGCTTGAAGGACTCCAGGTTATAAGAGTGGGGAAACACACTGGCTGGGAGAGCATTCCACATCTTCAGCGTGCGACAGATGTAAGAGTCTCCAAATTTATGAGTACGCGTAGGGATAGTGGGTAAGGTATGTGGATGCATATTCTGGCCTGTGCGTGTGGTTCGGTTGCGGAATAGAGAAGAAGGGATAAGGTTATGGAGCTCCTCAGAACACTCGCCGTGGTATAGCTTGTAGAACACGCTCAGAGAGGCCACGTCACGGCGAAGCTGCAGTGATTCGAGAGTTTTAGAAACTGTGGTGTCGTCCACTATCCGAATTGCCCGCCTCTGCAGGACATTGAGAGCATCTGTAAGATACTTAGCGGAGCCATCCCAGAGGTGAGAACAGTATTCCACGCAAGCCATTTCGGCTTTTTCTACCAGCTAACCCTTGGGAGAGTGAGACAGTATAAATATGTGGGGTGCAATTCTAACCAATAAACTACATAAATAGTATGTATACATAGACTACATAAATACTCATCAATATATAAGTATTATAGAAGATATACATATATGAGGATAATATATTATTAGGAAGTAGAATTTTGTGGAGTGAAAATATATTGTTCTGCTTGTTTAAATAGAAAGTATTAAGTAGTTTTTTAAAGATGTGAATGGAAGGAGCTTGTCTGATGGTCAGTGGAAGTTTGTTCCACTGGCGAGCAGACGATACGGTAAATGAATCTGAATATCTGCTGGAAGTGTGGAATGGGATTTTGAGTTGGTTGTTATGAGAAGAACGAAGAGGGTGGTCGTGAAAATAACAAAGAAATTCAAAGTGTGTTTTAAGATAACAGGGAGCTATAGGGTTGTAAATAATATTGTATAGAAAGTAAAGAAGATGTGCTGACCTGCGAAAGCGGATATTGAGCCATTTTAACTGTGTACGAAAATGGGAGACGTGGTCATACTTACGCAAGCCGAAAACAAATATATAGAGAGAGAGATAAGTAATAACAAAGCGAAAAGGTTTGGAAAAATGTATCAAGTTATTATTTTGTATATTTGTATATTTCACCCATATAACAATCGTTATATTTTGGTATGTCAGTTAACAAATTTTAAAATAATAACAGTAATGCTATTAACACCATGCATCGTAGACAAAGGAGCATAGGAACACAATACAGTAGAAGGAATAAGACCACAAAACTATACAACTATTTAAAAGAGTTTTCCGTCAAAGGCATGTCAATAAATTCTGACAGGTTATAAAAAGCATTATTTTGGAAAAAGATTTTCAATTTTGTTTTAAATTCACTTGGTTGTAGTCTAGTTATAATCTCAGGTAGTTTATTGTATAATGTAATTTTCAACGGCAAACCTTTTTTAAATGTTTTTCTCAACCTGGTTTGCCTTATATAGATTTCATTCTTGTTTCTTAGGTTATACTTAGTCAAATTATTTCGTTTCAATATCTTATGGATCCTCATCGTAAACGGATCGTCGGTACAGAAGGATTTGACGTCGTATGAGCATAACTTGATTAAATTTTCCAAACCTTTTCCTTTGTTATTATTTATCGTCTGTCTATATTTGACTCATGTCCGCCTACCTATTCTTGACATTGTACTTTTATAACAATGTTATTATTAAAAAATCTTTTGAAATGTTGCAGTGTGTGAGTGAGGATGCCAAGTTTATTAATACTTTTAACCCAATATTTATTTATATTTCAGATAACCGTAAGTTTTTTAATAATTACTAGCACGACTAATTACATGAACACTTTATAATAGCAAGTTGTTTGATATCGATTTGTTCAGTAATTCAAAAGCAGTCTTTAAAAAAAAAAAAAAAAAGAAAAAAAAAAAAAAAAAAAAAAAAAAAAACAAAAAAAAACAAAAACGTCTTCGCAAGATGTTGTAGTGATTTCGTCCGGGGATACTTATTGTATTATTTTTAATTAGTTGATATTTTTGTTGTTGTCTCCATTAATATCACTTATTTTCCTATTGAAACTATTTTTCGTTGTAATTTAATATTTTATTTAAAATAAATTAATATACAATAAATATAAATTAAAAGCTACCTAAATAATAAAGTAAAAAATAAACTAAACTATAAATAAAAATGTCCTCTAGAGACGTCCCATCCGAGATAGTCCCAAGGTGACTGGCAACATTTGCCCTCTGTTTAGCGAGGCTAATACGTTGGCAGAAATAATTACCAGCCTCCTTGTCTCCAGACCTTTCTTTTTTTGTTTTAGATAAGTTAGCTTTAAGGTTATTTTTATCCAACCAATCCATTACAGTATTAAAGGTTTGATTCACTTGATTTTCATGTTCTGGGACATTATCATAGTCTACTAAAATTGATATATCATCCGCAAAAAGTTCACACTGATGCTATATAAAATCTAGCAAATCATTTATATAGAGTAGGAATAGAAGGGGACCTAGAACGCTTCCTTGTCGTATTCCACATTTATTTGTCACAAAATTTGATCTATATATTGTAATTATTAATTTACTATTCAATTTACTTATTTCTACACATTGATACCTCTGTTTTAGGTATCCAGTTACCCGTAGGTCCTCTGAGTCCATATCGTTCTATCTTATCAATAAGTGTATTGTGGTTTACAAAATCGAAAGCCTTCGTCATATCAATAAACAACGACGTTGCAGGTCTTCTGGCATTCATATTCTTAGTGGCTTTTCAATTAATAACCTTACTGCCAGCGCTGTTGATTTGCCTTTTCGGAAGCCCATTTGTTATTTTTTTATAATATTATATTTGTTAAGATAGTCAACTAAGCAGGTATAAATGGCTCTTTCAAATACCTTAGAAAATACTGGTACCAACGTAATCGGTCGATAATTATTTAAGTCCATCTTACAGTCTTTTTTGTGCATGGGCCGTACTATGGATAACGTTAGTTTACCTAAAAATATATCTGAAAACCTTGATAGTGGTTGTATCATGTTGTATTGTGTTATAGTTTTAACTTACAATTATTATTACTATTGTTCAGTATTATAGAAGCATATATCTACTATATCCTAATTATATTTCAACAGTGATTAAAGTGCAACGAATCTCCGCATCAGTTCTTGTTGGTGGCCACTACGACAGTACGCTGTACTACATGTGCGAGTCGTGCGAAGCCACTGACATAGTGTGCAATAGCCAAAGCGTCGTGTCTGCCGGAAGAGTGTCCCTTGTCGCAGTCTCTAATATGTTCAGCTTCAACTTTCCTAGGTAATGTTATACGTATTTGTATATAAATATATAAATTTAATACTTGTCCACGCTGCCGAATGGAAGTTTCTGGATTCTCTGCCACAGATTCCCCTACCGTAGCTATATCGAGTGACCGACAAAGACGATGACAAACAGTGATGTTCTGAACCATCAGCGTAAATTTTGTTTAAAATTTTGTTATTAAACGACTCACTAATGATTTATTTGGCGCAAAACTTTTCCATTTTTGTAAAATATAATAACACAATACGCGGCCTCTCAGGCCTCACGTCGTCGCGTCGGTCGGTACGTATAGTACATGTCTATATACCCTTCGTTCCGAGACGCGATAATAGTAACCTAAGCACGCTTAAAGGTGTTCCGAGACGCGTATAAACTATCTCATTTCTCGCGAGACTCGGAGGTACCGGGTTCGATTCCTGGTCGGGACACAAAAATATTTTATAATGTAAATAAATACATTTAATTAATATTTAATTTATTTGTGATATTTCTCGAGTTTGGTACGCTGGAGACATCGACGACCTTGCCACTTGTCATGATTGACCTGTAGTAAAGTTGGCTAAATGTGAATCCGCTTACTTGTAAGCGTGGTTTCTGACCACATCGAAAGGGAAACGGTCGTGATGGATTACGGTCCTTACCTTTTTTACGTATTAACAATATATCTTTTCTAGGTTCGAAGACGCCCACTCTTGCGTGTACATTGGATTTTTCAAACTGAAAGATAAAGTTTACAAGAAAACTCTGGCTGTATTTGAAAGTAAATAAAATTATATTATGTCGTACCTGTACCGCATGTAATTGTCAGAAGAGCAAATATTTTTTTTAGGCTTCAGCTGTCATTAGTAAAACCTCTTTTAAAGATAAAAAGAAAAAAAGAAAGAAAGAAATTACTTTATTTATCGCAACAGTACAATGGTTATAGAAAAATAAATATGCAAGGAATAAATCTAAATGTAACTCTCGAATCGCTGCAGCTTCGCCGAGATGTGGCCTCCCTGAGCGTATTCTACAAGCTATACTACGGTGAATGTTCTGAAGAGCTTCACAACCTTATCCCTTCTTCTCTATTCCGCAACCGAACCACTCGTACAGGCCAAAATATGCATCCACATACCGTAGCCACTATCCCTACGCGTACATACAAATTTGGAGACTCTTACATCTGTCGCACGCTGAAGATGTGGAATGCTCTCCCAGCCAGTGTATTTCCCCACTCCTATAACCTGGAGTCCTTCAAACGAAGTGTGAAAAAGCATCTTTATAGGCCGGCATAGTGGTAGGGACTGATGTCGGTCGTCCGAGGCTGGCGTCAGTTGCTCCCATTCTTGGACCTCGCGTACCGCTTACCATCAGGTGGGCGCGGTGTCACATGTCGTGCTCCGTATTAAAAAAAAAAAAAAAAAAAAAAAAAGCCTATTCTATATACTCAGCATATGCTACAGCCGAGGCTGCAGCGCTGATTTTCAGCTGATGCCTTATGTTGGGTGAGTCACGGGTAATAAATAAAAATAATTATCCGAAAATCAAAACACTACTGCATGGTGAATAAGGCTGAGTCTGAAAATCGCGATATCCATCGTGATAAATATCTAGGCTGGGTAGTGTTATTATTAATGCCACAGCCGAGAGACGAAATAGAGAGATAGAATTACGTAAGTCAACGTTCGCGCGATCGTCGACCTCTCGCTACGTAATTAATGGGGTGTATCAGGCAAAGCTTTTTGTAGATGTCGCTAGCGGCAATGGTACCTTGTTTTACACCTATTATTAAATGTTTTTGTAGTTTTTATTTTTATAACAGAAAAATTTATTTTAACTTAACGTTACCTAACTTAAAAGACGAATTAACCCTTTCAGCACGGACAATACCAAGCGTGCGTTAACTCTTTCAGCACGGACAGTATTAGGCGTGCGTTATTTATTTTTATTTTATTAAAAAAAAAGCTCGAAATGCCCTCGATAGTTCGTGTACTCATCTAGCTATTTAGTTATTATCTATATTACATTGTTAGGACTAGTAAAGAAAAAAACATACAAAAGTGGTTTTTATTTCCTTATATACCTAACTCAACGCATAATGGTGCGTTAGATAAGAAAACGTACATAAGAAAACGAATATAAAGAAGATATATAACTAACTACCAACAGAATTCGTTCATAAGCAGGACATGCAGTTATGTTAATGATTATTGCAACGACTTGGATCCATTTATATTATCTCCGACAGCTACACGACGCATTCTTACAAAACGTTTTGCCAGTGGTTCTCATCAATAGTATTATATTTACATATATTGTAAATTTATTGTTTAGTTTACTTCATTTTCCATTTTATTGTTTTTATTAGGTATCTATGTATAATTTTTTTTTTTTTTTTTTTTAGTTTTTTTTTTGTTCTATGTTATGTAGTTTATTGTTCTTAGTTTTAAGTTTAGGTCAATTTTACTTGTGTTGTTATTGCAGCGAGCACCACCTAATTATGTAATTTTACCTATCGGTGGCAACTTGTCAATAGCCATACCCTACCCATGTACTCTATATATATTTTATGTATCTAGCTGTAAGTTGTCCTTAAACATTAAATAAAAAAAAAAATAAAAAAAATTTTAGACCTTAAAGAAAGTTATGAATAAAACTTTTAATATTCAAAATATTTTTGTCATGCTGAAAGGGTTAAGCAAACACCGTCTTTAAAAAGAAAAAAGGTTTTAGTAATAGAACGGCAATTTTAAGATCACTCAATCTTTGATTTCGCTTAAAAATCTCGATTTGTACACCTAAAAGCTGCTCACTTCGGCATGATATCAAAAAAATTATAAATTTCGTAATAAAAATAAAAGTTTTCTATGCAACTGACAGTTATATTAGGTACCATCTATCATGCGCCATCTATCGTGATAGAAAGTTAGTGATACACCCCATTATAGTATATCAATATTTGCTCTTTAATAAATTCCACGTCGTATAAAGGGCCATTTATCCACCATAGCATAAACCACCGAAAAGTTATTTTAAAGATACCAATATAATTGCAAAAAAAAAACAAGAAAGTTCTTTGCCCCATTCCGTACATGTCAATTGCAAGTTTTTGCTTTGTAAATTACTTTACTGTGGATATTGTTAGTCAAAAGTGGTATTGTTTTGTTAAACAATGTGCTACAATTTGAATAGTTATAGAAAACAATAAATTGGAATTTATATATGGCGCATTAACTGCCTCCGTGGTCTAGCGGTTAAGTCCGTGGATTTAGACTCGGAGGTACCGGGTTCGATTCCTGGTCGAAGTAAAGTAAAGTATCATCACGACCGTTTCCCTTTCGGGATGGTCAGAAACCACGCTTATAAATAAGCGGATTCACACTTAGCCAACTTTACTATGGGCCAATCATGACAAGTGGCAAGCTTGTCGATGTCTTCAGCGTACCAAACTCGAGAAATATCACAAATAAATTAAATATTAATTAAATGTATTTATTTACATTAATATTTTTTTTTGTGTCCCGACCAGGAATCGAACCCGTTACCTCCGAGTCTAAATGCACGGATTTAACCGCTAGACCACTGAGGCAGTTTCCTGGATTTCAGTCAGATTCCTGGTCGAGACACAAAAATATTTATTAATGTAAATATTTCTCGAGTTTGGTACGCTCTGGAGACATCGACGAGCTTGCCACTTGTCATGATTGGCCTATAGTAAAGTTGGCTAAATGTGAATCAGCTTATTTATAAGCGTGGTTTCTTACCACCCCGAGAGGGAAACGGTCGTGATGATACTCTATATATGGCGCAAAAGATGCAGTTTAGTTTTTGCGGTTTTCCCGCGCTGTGAACTCGCATATTATATACGACGTGTTTGGGCTATAATGACGCGAGTGACTGCAACAAAGCATCAAACTCTGCAACATCTGGAATTTGATGATAAACTTCAATAACTCATAAAAATGAAAGATATACTACGTCCGACTTGGCTGTATGGGCTAGACCCTTTGCCTTCCCTATCACCTCATTCATCATCCATCGGGAGAAGAGAACAAACAAAACAAAAAACTAGAGAGTTTTTCGCGCCATTTTGCGTGGACATGTCAAGTGCAAGTTATTGTTTTGTAAATTAATTTACTGTGGATATTATTGGTCAAAAGTGGTATTGTTTTGTTTAATAATGTGCTACAATGTGAATAATTATGGAAAACGATAATTTGGACTTTAAATATGGGGCACAAGTTGCAGTAGTTTTTAATTTAATAAACAATACTTATTAGTTATTTGTTTTATTACAGATGGATGTAAGTACAATTAATTTTAATTACATCTTTTGTTTATCCATACTTATATTATAACTGAGAAGCTTGCAGGCCTATATTAATCAATCAATAATCAAATCAATCAATCAAAAAATCTACTTAGTATTAGTCTATGACAGTTAGGCTATGGTAGGACGCGTTCCGTTTATAGAAATTTTAAGCGCTAGCATAAAATATTTAACTGACATTTTTAGCGTCAACTGCAGCCCTATTCTGTTACTAAGCGCAAACGTTATATAATGGAATCCGTTAACTATATATATATCACGATATTAAAATTGATATTTGCACGGCCGCTGTCAAGGTCAAGCGCTTATAGAGTTGAGAATTGAATAATATTTTGTAATTATGACGTAAAATCCACTAATAGCGTTTGCGCTTAAGTAACAAAATAGAGCTGCTGGTCCATTACCAAAAAATACTGACATTTGATGTTAACATGAAGAGTCCCATTAAAAAAAAAGAAGAGTTCTCCGCACCATTTCGCACAGATATGTCAAGTGCGAGTTTTTGTTTTGTAAATTACTTTACTGTGGATATTATTAGTCAAAGGTGGTGTTGTTGTGTTTAATAATGTGCTACAATATTAATAATTGTGGAAAACGATTAATTGGACTCTACTCGTATATTATTATGGGCACTTTAACTTATTTTTTTTGCTGTTTTCCCGCACTGTGATTTTCCATATATCAGATGTGTTTGGGCGATAATTTCGGCGAGCAACTCCAAGGAAAGCATGAAATTTTACAACATCTGGAATTTAATGATAACCTTATTAAGCCATAAAAAGATATATTATTTAGACTTGGCTGTATGGGCTAGAGGGCTAGCCTTCCCTATCACCTCTTTCGTCATCCATCAGGAGTAGAGAAAAAAAATGGAGAGTCCTTCGCGCCATTTTGCGTGGACATGTCAAGTGCAAGTTTTTGTTTTGTAAATTAATTTACTGTGGATATTATTGGTCAAAAGTGGTGTTGCTTGGTTTAATAATGTGCTACAATGTGAATAATTATGGAAAACGATAAATTGGACTTTAAATATGGGGCACAAGTTACAGGTAATTTTTTGCGGTTTTCCCGCGCCGTCAACTTTATTTTATTTTACCCGACGTGTTTGAGCTATGGTGCCGCGAGTGACTCCAAGAAAAGCATCAAATTCTGCAGCATCTGGAATTTGATGATGACCTCATTAACTCATGAATAAGAAAGATATATTACGTCAGACTTGGCTGTATGGGCTAGACCCTTTTGCAACAATGCCTTGAGAATGCTGCTGGGACTGCCGAGTCGCTGCATTGCGTCAGGTATGTTCGCGGAGGCGCGGACAGATGACTTCTACGCGATCCGTCGCAAAAAGACAGCCTCACTGCTGCAGCGCCTGAGAAGTAGTATCAGCAGCATTCTGAAAACTATTGCTGCAAGGTTTGACTGTCCCATCCAGAAATATTGGATGGAGACAGTTTTATGGATGCATTGTTACTAACAAACTACTAACAACTTATGAACTAAGTTTAGTTTGAAATATATATTTTTTTGCCACTTGTCATGATGGGCATTAAAGTTGGTTAAATGAATCCGCTTTTTAACAGCGTGGTTTCGGACAACTTCCTAAGGGATACGGCCGTGATGATGATTTACTTTTTTTTAATTTAAATTAATTATTAATGTTTGTTTTTTACAGCACCAGGTAATTGTTACAATTTTTATTTGCTTAAAACTAGAATTTATTTGCAATCTTCACAGCCCCTAGATCACAGAGTCCTTGACCTCTACTATTGGAGATGGGCTTCCAGGTTTTTCTGTAGAATTTGGCCTACACTCGCCACGCTGGCCAGGCGGGTTGGCGAGGATTTGATGTCAATTTTAATGACAATTTGTTAACGAAACCAACTGTTTTATTAAAACCGGGACCGAGGCACGGAGTTGGTGTTGTAAATCTATGATAAATGTTCATAAGAAAAGTGTATTTCTGATTTAAAAAAAAAAAAAAAATTGTGTAACTTTTAGTCATTGATGTATATAGATAGGCATGTATATTGATGTATATAGATAGGCATGTATATTGATGTATATAGATTCAATACAAAACGCACTCTAAAAACGTGCCGCTTGCCACGTGTCCCTACTAACTTTGGGGGACAATTTTCAAGCAATGAATGTCACATGCGATATTTGTCGGAAATCCGACAGCACCCAGATACATTAATCTTTACTACATTGAAATATATTTGTTGTACAAAATCAAAAATCAAAACATTTATTTTCTAGAATACGGTACATATTGTGGCTAAAGTTGTAGTTTTCCGGCGTATCCTGCCGTCATGCAGCGTGAAAATATTTATATAGTATTTACAGACAATAGTTTCAACACACCTATACATAAAAAAAAAAAATTAAATTAAATGGAACAATAAATTACAACTTTATTAACTTTAAAGTTAATAACTTAAAAGTTAACCCGTTAATCAAAATGTTAACTTCGTTAATTAACGATTAACGGATTAACGAGTCAATTACCTACTTATATTATGTCAAAGATTTATTATGATATTATTTATGATAATAATTTTATTATCCTACTCAAGTACATCACTAAGAAATTCCTTATTTGAATAGTATACCTTTAGTACCAATAGCTTAAATAACTTTTTTTGAAAATCCCTTACATTTAATGCTTTTAGATCAGATGGCAAATGATTAAATATTTTAATTGCCATACAGTAACAATTTTTCGAGTAAATCTCCAAGCGTTGAGATGGGGTACATAGTTTATCTTTGTATCTTTGACCTCGGTAACCCATTTCTCCGTTCGTTTTAAAATTTTACGATTTGCTCTCTCAACAATTATGATGGCTGCGGCCTAGAAACGAGAACACAAGGCATGTTTGGTCAGCTAAACAGTTAGTGATACACCCCATTAGTTACTACATTCGTGCTATTTGTAACACACCTCCTATGACTTCCTGGCGTCCTTTATTTATAAAACTAAAATTACTGACTGTTCCTTCTATCTATATACTTGAATGCTGTTTATTTGTAAAAAGCGACCCGGAACTTTTTAAAACTCTTGGGGATAATTGCAATTTTAAAACGCGTTATCCTAGTAGAATAATTATTCCAGCTCATAAAAGTACTCAATATAGCCGAAATTGTTATGCAATGGCGACAAAGATATTTAATAAGCTTCCAGTTACTATAAGGGAGCTGCCACTAAAACTGTTCAAATTAGGAGTCAAACAAATGCTGGTTAATAAATGTTTTTATTCGACAAAAGAATACCTAGACACTAAGCTCGACAAAGTCATGTGACTAAATAAATATTTGTATGCTAGAAATAGCGAAGCATGTGATATAATTACATATAATAATTTGCATCCCTGTACCTACCATGTTTCTGACAAATAAATTATTTCATTTCATTTAAATACACTCTATTTTTCTCAAACCGACCGTTTGTTATGTGTATGTTATGGATGTTAAAGAACGCGTTCTTACAACCGAGCCACCACCGTGCCTGTTAAACGTTAAATCGTTACATTTCGGAAGAATTAACGGAAGTTAATGTTAATCGTTAATATGTGTAAAATTGCATTTTTATATCGTTGCGTTAGTGAACTTATAAAACCTGTTGGTTTAGGTTCTGGAAGTTAACAGGTTAATATATAATATTGTCAGAATGAGTTCTGTTTTTTGTCTTGCCTCGGTTAGAGCCCGCCTTAACAATCTCTTCAAACTGTACGTATTGTGACTCATGTACCCTTCTTACATGTTGTTTCAAATTATTCAGGCTTGATACATGAACTTTTATTTTGGTGTCTTTCGGCAAGCAACGCTTAAAAGCAAATAGTATTTGCTGGCCCGATCTGGATACAAATTCCACATAGTCAAATGTGGCCAAGGATTCTCATCAGGACCGCTGAAATCCGATCCCATGTCTTCCATGATATACTCGTAGTTTTAATTACTACACTGCACAGTACACTTTTCTATCTAACTAATTACACTGCACTCTTCTTTATTAACAAGCAAATTATCACTGACAGTAATTTATAATAACAACAAACACAACACTCGTCACTCTAAGCACTGGCGCTAGTACTTCGCAGTTTTCTTACTCGCACGCGCCGGCAAAATATATCTAGTTTTGTTTTTGTCTCACGCGCCGCCGCGCCCGGCACTTGTCGTTTCATACTTGTCTGAACCTGTTTTTCGCGCCACACCGCGGTGCCGTGCGGTAAATAGTGGCATTGGATTAACGATTAACGGACTTCTGCATATTAACGGAAGTTAACGTTAACATTTTTAAAAGTTAACTTAAAATTTAACCCGTTAATCAAAATGTTAACTTCGTTAATTAACGATTAACGGATTAACGAGTTAATGCCCAGCTATGTACCTATATGATTCTATAATCTATGCATCCATGCACTGTCTTTGGCGATCATAGCAATTCATTCCTCTCTCGGCAAAGCGTACGTTAGTCAGCTCATTACTTCTCCCGATTATCGACTATGCAGACGTCTAGTCTGTTACTCCGACCTCACCGAAGAGCTACTAAATAAACTCGATCGACTTCTCAACTTATGCATCCGATATGTATTTGGCTTGCGTAAGTATGATCATGTTTCCCAATTTCGCAAAGAGTCAAAGTGGCTCAATATCCGAAATCGCAGGTCTGCACATACACTCTCCTTTCTTTACAGCATTCTCTATAATCCCCATGCACCCCCTTACCTAAAAGCTCGTTTTCAATTTCTTTGTGACTCGCACGGCCTTTCACTTCGTTCTTCCCATAAAAAATTACTTAAAATCCCTCCCCACTCTTCCAGCAGATATTCAGACTCCTTTTCGGTATCTGCAGCTCGCCAGTGGAACAGACTACCTTTGGTAATCAGACAAGCTCCATCTCTCAAAATATTTAAAGACAAGTTATACAATTTTTTACACCATAAACAGAATAACTTACCATAACTTTCTACTATGTACTTTTATGTATTTATTATATATGTATATATTTATTTAATATATAGGATATTTATATTTAATTAGTATGTATTTATATTTCATAATTGTTGATCACAATATTATTTCGGCACACGCTTATAATAGGCTCCCCATTCACAAAGGTTAGTTGGTAGAAAATACATTTATAGCATTAAGCTCGCCTTTGTACCCACACTATTTTTGGTTTTGTAAAATAAAGAATTTATTATTATGATTTATTTATTTGTCGTTACATTTTAGCTATTAAAATAATGGTAAGTATGTAGTTCTTTTATTTATCTTCACAGTATTACAGTCCCTAGATCACCATGTCCTTGCCACCAATACCCACTGGACATATTACGTATACAGTCGCTTTTGTCAGCGTATTTTGTTATATAAAAAGTGTATTAATGGATCTAAATACGGGCATATAACCTAAGTCCAAGCTCTGAGCAAATATATAAACGTATACGGTTCACAGCGCGGGATAACCACACAAAAATAAACTGTAACGTGTCAAATTTATTGTTTTCAACAATCATTCACTTGGTAGCACATTATTAATCAAAATAACACACACCCCTTTTGATTAAAAATATCCAACTAATTAATTAAACAAAAATCTTGCGACTTGATATATTTTTTTTAAATTGTCTTTAAAGGACATTGTACAGAATACATCAGTCCTAAACACGTAATTTATTTGCATAATATATGTTCATAACCGAGTTGGGGATCATCAAATTCCAGATGCTGCAGAATTTGATGCTTTTTTGGAGTCACTCGCGGCATTATAGCCCAAACACGTCGGGTAAAATATGGGAGTTGACAGCGCGGGAAAACCGCATAAAATAAACTGCAACTTGTGCCCCATATTTAAAGTCCAATTTATCGTTTTCCATAATTATTCACATTGTAGCACATTATAAAACAAAACAACACCACTTTTGACCAATAATATCCACAGTAAATTAATTTACAAAACAATAACTTGCACTTGACATCTCCGCGCAAAATGGCGCGAAAGACTGCCTCTTGCGACTTGATATGTGCGTGCAAAATGGCGCGAAGAATCACACACGGATGTTTTTTTTATTTAAGGACATGGTACAGAGTACATAAGTCCTAAACAACTGGAATATAACCGCGTTCCAGTTATAAGACGCGCTAACATCACATGCTAAAATATTTTTTAGCTTAATATGTCAGATTAAACAATTTTTTGGTTGGTGTAGCTGATGATGTTAGTTACATACATTTTATGCTAGCGCCGCTGGTTATTTTTGATAAACGGAACGTAGAAATAGTCGCCACTACTAACCCATTTTTAATAGAACTTAGAACTAATACCTCCACCTCGAGAGAACCAACCCTTCGAGCACGATGTCACGTTCGATTGTGAAGAATGTTCAGTCGAAAGCGTCATAGTGAATGGCGTGAAGTTGCAACGCGGGGCCGGGAGGAGATGGGACGCCGCACCAGAAGGTGGAGAGGGCGCATTTTTTGAGGTAAATCTCTTGCTACGTTCCAAATAGAGAATACAAGCATTAACGGTGCATATTGTATCGTATTATGTTCTTATTTATTAATATTTAATGTTTATTGTTTCTCTTCTCCCGATGGATGATGAATGAGGTGATAGGGAAGGCAAAGGGCCTAGCCCATACAGCCGAGTCTGACATAATATATCTTTCTTTTTTATAAGTTAATGAGGTTATCATCAAATTCCAGATGTTGCAGAATTTGATGATTTTCCTGGAGTGACTGGCGGCATTATAGCCCACAAACACGTCGGGTATAATATGGAAATACCCAGCGCGAGAAAACCGCAAAAAAATTACTGCCACTTCTGCCCCATATACTCATATAGAGTCAAATTTATTGTTTTCCATAATTATTCACATTGTAGCACATTATTCAACAAAATAACACCACTTTTGACTAAGAATATCCACAATAAACTAATTTACAAAACTTGGACTTGACATGTCCGTGCAAAATGCCGCGATGATATGATAGGGAAGGCAAAAGGATCTATCTAGCCCATAAGAGCACGTCAGGTATAATTAAACAACGCAGGAAAACAGCAAAAAAACAACTGCATACTCTTATAATCATAAACAAACTAAACAAAAATTCTCAACGGTTGAAAGACTTATGGAATTTGCTAAGCTTGTTTCCAGTTCGAATATCACAAAAAAAAAGATATATTACGTCAGACTTGGCTGTATGGGCTAGACCCTTTGCCTTCCCTATCATCTCATTCATCATCCACATGTAGGATCCTCTATTGTGCACTCGTCAGGTCTCAGCTGGAGTATGCATCCTCTGTGTGGAGCCCATACTTCAATGTGTACAAAGAAAAAAATGAGATGGTGCAAAAGAAATTCTTAAGAGGACTTAATCGTAGATACGGAACCGGATATCTGTCCTACGACAAACTATGTACACATTACAGACTGACGACACTCTCAGACCGTAGACTTACAACTGACATGACACTATTGTATAATATTTGTCGAGGCCTACTCAGTTGTCCAAACCTGACAGAAGGTATTTATTATAATGCCCCCTCGAGACAGACTCGCTCCTGCGATCTGTTCCATGTCTGCCGCGTACGTACAATATCTGGCATGCGCGCACCTGTACGTCGGATGTGCGACACGTACAACAGGCGTGTATCGGGCGTGGATATATTTAGTAACTCCCGCGCCGCCTTCAAAGCCAAAATCAAGAAGCTGCTACTCTTACGGTTTAGCTCGCAAAGTGTGGGCAGTTTGCTTCGGAGTTCGCCTAACAGTTTTAATGCATTCAAACACAATGCAGTTGTTTTCTTTATACCTGGCCAAGGTGATATTTTCTGAATTTTGTATCGCACAAAGAGTGCACTATTGTTCACAGTGAGAAATATTCTGGTGGCGGGTATAATTTTAATTGCTTCTACTCTGTTGCTATCTTTTATGTTCTTATGTTGCCTGTCTCTGTCCTTTCTCTTCGAATAAATAAATAAATAAATCATCCATCGGGAGAAGAGAACCAAAAAAAAACAACAAAAAAAAACTTTATCAACACATACCTACTTAAAGAATAAAATAGAGGTTATGTTTAGTGCAAAAAACAAATAACATAAACAACTTTAAATCGATATAGATCCTAAGACGTCACTCGAAATGATAAATGATAACAGAAACCTCACATGATTTTGAAATACCTATTCAACGATACCCCACTCAATATAGATCGTCGACTATATTTTTTTATTTTCCACAATATGGCGTCTGATTGTCGCCTTACTAAAATTTGATTAATGTCATTTCTTCAGTGGCACTTGCATTATTAAGACGAATCGATTGACGTAAGAATCATCAAAATCGAATAAAGCGTTTGATCTCTATAAAGGAACAATTATAAATACTGGCACATAGGCTGATAAACACATTAAAAAAAATACATATGGAATTTGGCGTTGTCCTTTTTCTGCAACAAATAAAGTGTGTTAGATGTGTTTCTTACTTGGTAAAATATATAAATTGAAGCTATAAAATTTTATTGCCAAATATTTCGTCTCTCTTTGGAGCGGCGTCATCAGTGACAGTGACTGAAGGTCTTTGTCATAAATTTTAAAAAAGTAATTTTATTTCTTTTAGCAATGGTAAATATTTTTTAGAAAAATATCATCATCACCTAGCGCATCATGGAAAACATCATCAGCATGTTATGTCCATTGTTGGTTCGATATTAATAAATTTTCGCTAAAAGAAATAAAATTACTGTTTTAAAATTTATGACTAAGACCTTCAGTCACTGTCACTGATGACGCCGCTCCAAAGAGAGGCGAAATATTTGGCAATAAAATTTTATAGCGTTGTCCTTTTTGCAAGTCATGATTCAAATAATGTGTGTTCCAGTCCACAGATTCCGAAATACAGATTCGTATAGCACAGTACAAGCCAATATTTGAGGGTGTCTATCAAGCTATATTCCTCAAATCAGAAGGGCAAATCACCAAGAATATTTTGGAGATTGGAGTCAAAGGTATGTCAACTTAACGAGTATAAATGTTGGTAAATAATGCTTTTATTCGACAAAAGTAGTGTTATTGATACCTATCATTATTTTCGTTTACTTAATTTTTTCTTCTCTTTACTCATATTTTTCTTTTTTTACTAATGGGTTGTGTCACTAGATTTTTATCACGATAGATGGCGCATGATAGATGGTACCTAATATAACTGTCAGTTGCATAGAAAACTTGTATTTTTATTACGAAATTTATTATTTTCTGGATATTATGCAGAAGTGAGCAGCTTTTAAGTGTACAAATCGAGATTTCCAAGCGAAGACAAAGATATGGTGATCTCAAAATTGCCGTTCTATTAATTCAACCTTTTTTTATTTTAAAGACGGTGTTCGCTTACTTAATTCAGCCTTTAAGGTAGTTAACGTTAAGTTAAAATATTTTTTTCTGTTATAAAAATGTAAAACTTCAAATAAAATTAAAAAAATATCAGTCATAGGTGTAAACAAGGTACCAGTGCCGCTAGCGATATCTACAAAAAGCTTTGCCTGATACACCCCATTGTTGTTTATTTTATTTTATTAGGAAAACTTATGGTTACTGAATTTTAATTAGACATAAATATAAACACATAAACCACTAAAAAGTTTCCACAGATAAAAACAACAGACACGGCACTAAAGTATTTTCTTTAAGCAACACAGTAGTATACTATAGAAACACATTTTCAAAAATGTTATAAAACAATAAACAGAACAATAAAGCAATCATTCACAGTCATGTAGTTACAGCAAAATGATAATAATAGAAAGTCAAGGTAGCGACATATTAAAGTACTTAGTACTGAGTGCTCGCCTAGCACAAAATAGGTCAAAATCGAAATCACGCAAAAGCTCATCAAATCGACTGCAGGTCCTCCAGATGAATGAATTCCGACGATAGCTCGTATCGGCGTGTGGTAGTAAGCCGAATGTCGTGTTGAGACGCAACGTTCTTCCTGGTACTTGTATATCTAACTTTTGTAACAACTGCGGACTATCAATGGTACTATTGGCTATCTTAAAAAGAAACACTAGGTCGGCAATCTCGCGGCGGTTGGAAAGTGGCAGAATATGATGGCGTCTACATGCAGAATCATAATCCTCCTTAGGAATATTAAATCTATAATTTAAGTGACGTAAAAATTTCTTTTGAATTCTTTCTAGGCTTGAAATGTAGACTGCATACATAGGATTCCATACTGGTGACGCATATTCTAAATTACTGCGGACGTACGAGCAGTACAAAATTTTAAGCGTTTTAGCATTTTTAAAATCAATCGAACTCCTAATAATAAACCCCAGTGCCTTCATGGCTTTCGCAGTTATAAACTCAATGTTAACTTCACTATCTGACGTTACCTATTTATATAATCTGTTGTTTACGGTGTTGGTAACATACTTAGCAATTTGTTTATTTAAATGTTATTATATATATATGTGTGTTACTGTTTGTAAATCTAAATAAATAATAATAAAAAAAAGTAATAGTGCAGGCATTGGTGCTATTTTAATAGAAAATATTAGTTATCTTTACGTCCACTAGCAAATCTTCTAACTTTAATAAATATATTTTTAAAAAATACATGTCTACGAAGTAATGGATGTATATATTACTTTATGGATCCAATGTCAACCTAATAAACAGACAGTGGGGTCGTCCAGGCCCGGATGTCTAATGGGCCTTGGTTGGGGATGTGGACATTCCCCTGTTCTCCCCGGCAGGATCTCAGCGGGTAGTCGCCAGCTGGTAATTCATGCACATTTAGTTCTGGGCACCGTTACTGGTATAACAGGGGTCTGGGTTCGGCTACTTCAGCTATCCTCCAGGTGCACTTCTCTAGGAAGTGTGGTCTCCCGTTGGGGGGCCGAGCGCAAGACGGAGCGATATGATAAGTCATCGCCATCTATGATGGAGTAGCGGAACTTTTTGCTAATGACTTGCTGTGTATTTGACTTGTCGCTTTATGCGTGTTTCACTTGAAAGTATAACTCACTTTTTTACTGACCTCTCATTCCGAATCGCGCTCAGAGCGCTTAGAACGAATATGACACTGACCGTCGTTCCGAATCAAATATCGTGATTTGGATGATATAAGCGTGATATAAATTCGGAACGGTCTAAATCACATTTTCATTCATAAAATGTTTTTTTTTTAATGTATGGAAGATAAATTGCGGATTCCACATCTTTGAGTATGAATAATAACAAACATACATCTCTCTGTTTATTCATCTTTATATGTGTAAAGTTTAATATTATTAACTTATTTTGATAATTTAAAATAACTTGCCGGGTTACAGACATTTTTTTTTCACTTCCTACTTAAATATTAATTATAGATTTGTTTAAGAAGTAATATAGAAACAGTATAAACGAATTACAATATTAAATAATTTAAAAGAAAACCTAATATTAAAGTAACTTGAAAATGGCGCGCGACATAATGACAAACAACTGACAGCGCTCAGAGCGATCTACCTCGATATCGTGAGCAGTCTAAGCGCGAGGAATGATGTCATTTGTGACGTCGCATAGCTTTGGCAAAACAGTTTAAGCGTATCGGAACACCTTTAAGCGTGGTTAGGTTACTTGACCGCCTCCGTGGTCTAGTGGTAACAAACGTTGCCGTGAACTCGGGAGGTCGTGGGTTCGATTCCCACCGGGGGCAAGTTGTACATTGTATAATTTGTCTCGGTCTGGGTGTTTATATGTATAATATGTATATATTTACAAAAAAAAAAGTATAATATGTAGTTTATCAACCATCTAGTTTCCGTAACACAAGCCTCATAGCTTAACACGAAAATTAGATGGCGCTGTGTGACCTGTCTGGAAATATTTATTATTTATTTATTAAATATTTATCTTTGATTTCACTTTCAAATCTCGATTTGTACACTTAAAAACTGCTCACTTCGGCATAATATCCGGAAAATAATAAATTTCGTAATAAAATACAAGTTTTCTATGCAACTGACAGTTATATTAGGTACCATCTATCATGTGCCATCTATCATGCGCCATCTATCGGGATAAAAAAATGTGGCATTGATTGTACAAGCTGACAGACTACCTACAGACTTAATTTCAGTGCAACTCAGCCGCTAATTCATCACGAATTCTTTCACTTAAGTGGACACCCTCAAACTGTACATTTAAGTCATTTAAGTTAGCGATAATTACCGGCCCTTGTTACTCTAAAAGTCAACATAAATATGTTTTTTTTTTTTTCATTTTACCAGATCATTCTACTAAAGATGCCACTACGCCAGGTACGTGAAATAACTCAAATAACAGATTTTGTACATGTAAATACTTTATTCCAAAGGTGTTATGGCTTTTCACAACAATGCTTCCTGTCGATATTTTTCTATATAATCTGTGGCTACCAACTGCCAATCATGTCAGAGTTCTTGGCGCCATTTTGCACGGACATGTCAAATCCAAGTTTTTGTTTTGTTAATTAGTTTACTGTGGATATTGTTAGTCAAAATTGGTGTTATTTTGTTTAATAATGTGCTACAATGTGACTATGAGGCTGCTGACAAAATGCAGGATCTCCTAGATCTTCTCCCTGCTTGGTTGGACAAGTGGCGTATGTCCATCAATGTCGGCAAAACTGCCGCATTGATGACATCCAGATGCCGGCTGCCTCCACCACTGCAGCTTCGGGGACAGAACATCGATTGGACTCCGACCGTCAAATACCTGGGCTGCATTATTAACAGGACGTTGACAATGGGTGAAATGGCCTGCCACGCCGTCAATCAGGCAAAGGCGGCCCGAGCCATGTTACGTCCTGTTATGAATTCCAGCTTGCCGCTCAGGTTGAAAGTCCGGATCTACAAGATGTTCATTTGTTCTCGTCTCACCTATGCTGCGCCAGCCTGGTACCACCTTCTGGCCAAGACCAACAGGGACAAGATCCAAAGTGAGCAGAACATATCGCTCAGCGTGGTTTCCCGAGCGCCATGGTTCGTGCGTAATTCCGTCTTAGCTCGAGATTTGGAGATGCCTACTATTGAGGAGTTTGTCGTTGGCCTGACTAGACATATGTTCTCTCGGGCCGACAACGGACACTTCAAGCATCTCCAGAACATCGCTCCGTCTTGTGCACGGCCCCCCAACGGGAGACCACTAGAGAAGTACTCCTGGAGGAGAGCTGAAGCAGTCGAACTTAGCCCCCTGGGTTCGTGAGCCACACGGGCGCTGTTATACTAGTAACGGCGCCCAGCACTAAACGTGCATGAATTACCGGCGGGTGGTTACCCGCTGAGATCCTGCCGGGGAAAACGGGGGACTGTCCCCATCCCCAACCCACGCCCATTAGGCATCCGGGCCTGGACGACCCCACTGTCTGTCTGTACAATGTGACTAATTATGGTAAACTTAAAATTTGACTCTAATGATTTGACATGTCCGTGCCAAAGGTGGAAATTTACTCCACAGACCAAATAGCTAATAGCTATAAAGTTTTAATCACACTGTACAGAATACATTACTCCTGCTTTCGTGGTCTAGCGGTTAAAACCGTGAATTTAGATTAGACTCAAAATAACACTGGGTCGATTCCTGGTCGGGACACAATATTTTTTAAATATTATTTGTGATATTTCTCGAGTTTGGTACGCTAGAACATCGACGAGGTTGCCACTTGTCATGATGGGCCTAAAGTAAAGTTGGCTAAATTTTAACTAGCTCTTTACAAATGGTGGTCTCTGACTACCCCGTAAAGGATACGGTCGTGTTGATACTTAACTTTTTTTTACTTTTACATTAATAATATAAAATAAACTAGAGTCAAATATAATGTTTTACATAATTATTTACATTGTAGCACATTATTAAACAAAATAACACCACTTTTGACTAACAATGTGCACAGTTTTTTACAAAACACACTAGGACTTGACATGTCCGCGCAAAAAACGGGAACTCACTCTGACATTTGTTCAACATGAAGTTGAATAAATATTATGATCTCACAGAAGAAATGATCAAAGGCGTTTTCCAAACGGCTAACGGAAAAGTCTGGAGACAGGAAAGCTGGCTATTATTTCTGCCAACGTATTAGCTTAGCTATACAGAGGGGAAATGTTGCCAGTCTTCTTGGGACTATCACTGAAGGGTCGTCTCTAGAGGACATTATTTACTTATAGTTTATTTTTATTTACTTTTAGTTTATATTTATTTTAATTTTTACTTTTAAGTTGTTTTTATTATATCAATAAATATAGGTATTTACAATTAAAAAAAGTATCATCACGACCGATTCCCTTTCGGGGTGGTCAGAAACCACGCTTATAAGCGGATTCACATCTAGCCAACTTTACTATAGGCCAATCATGACAAGTGGCAAGCTCGTCGATGTCTCCAGCGTTCCAAACTTGAGAAATATCACAAATAAATTAAATATTAATTAAATGTATTTTTATTTACATTATTAGATATTTTTGTGTCCCGACCAGGAATCGAACCCGAACGAATCGTACCTCCCATTCTAAATCCACGGACTTAACCGCTAGACCACGGAGGCAGTTTTACATAATAATAATAAAATTATTAGTCGACTTTGCTTGTCAGCTTGTTTAATAGATTTTGAAAAATCAATCTAAGAGGCTTACAACTATATTTAAGATGCTAGCTGAATGAGTAGGAGATCCAGACAATGAGATTTTTTCGTCTGAGTAATTATTTTATTCATTTTTGAAAGATTCTGGAAAATTAAATTTCGATGACACCACTATAAAACCGGACGAAACTACAAAATCAGATGAAAACCCTAAAGAAGAAACTACAACACCAAACGAAGCTCCAAAGCCAGACGGTGCCGACACTCCAAAACCGGATGGAACTCCCAAACCAGACGAAACACACACTCCGGATGAAACACATAAGCCGGACGAAAATAATAATCCTGATGAAACACATAAAACGGACGAAACACACACTCCGGATGATACAGCCAAACCGGACGAAACACACACACCGGATGAAACTCCAAAATCAGACGATGCTAACCCGGAAGACGCCCGTAGAAGCATTAAAAAAAACTGAATAAATAAATAATTTTTTTTACTATTAATTGTTAATTTTATTTACTAAAGCTCAAAATTTTAAGGTTATTCGAATATGTTTTATAAACAACAGTGAGGTTGTCTAACGAATATTGTTATATTTTTTTTTTCGTACAAATACGAGTATAAACACTTCGCAGAAGTAACAAACAATATTAGGTCTTATTAATATTCAATGGGTCACATATTTCGCCATAAGCATGCAAAAATTTACAACAACTGTTATAGAAGTAAAGTGACTAAAGAACTCAGCGTTGCTTCTTTAGTAACGTTACTTCACAAAAACCTTTGTGTTGCTTAAAATACATATAGTATAGATACACTCCTGAACTAGCCACGCATGCTTTATTTTATACTACTTGATTCATTACAGCCCCTAGAACACATCGACCTTAGACCTCCACTGCTGGAGATGGGCCTTCCAGAACTGAATCTGGAGAATTTGGCCTACGCTCGCCACGCTGGCCAGACGGCTTGGAGAGGATATGATGTCAATTTTGAATAACAATTTATTAACGATTCCACAATGGGGTGTATCAGGCAAAGCTTTTTGTAGATGTCGCTAGCGGCAATGGTACCTTATTTTGCACCCATATAGCATATTTTTTAAAATGTTTTTGTAGTTTTAATTTTGATAATAGAATAATGTATTTTAAATTTACGTTACCTACCTTAAAAAACGAATTAGGAAAGCGCACACCGTCTTTAAAAAGAAAAAAGCTTTTATTAATAGAACGGCAATTTTGAGATCACCATATCTTTGATTTCGCTTAGAAATCTCGATTTGTACACTTAAAAGCTGCTCACTTCGGCATAATATACAGAAAATAATAAATTTCGTAATAAAAATACAAGTTTTCTATGCAACTGACAGTTATATTAGGTACCATCTATCATGCGCCATCTACCGTGATAAAAAGTTAGTGATACACCCCATTGGTATTAGTGGAACCGGGACCGACGGCTTAACGTGCTCTCTGAGGCACGAGAGCGGTGGTGTTGTAAATCTACGACAAACGTACGTAAGAAAAGTGTATTTCTCATTGGTACATGTCGGGTGGGTTCGAACCGACCTTTGTAGGATTTAAGGAACGCGTTCTTACAACCGAACCACCACCGCGCCGTGTATATATAAAATATAAGTGGTATTTTTATTAAAATCAATATTTACAATATGAAATCGCCGATTCGTTCGTTTTGAAAGATAATTTATATTATCTAGTATAGGTCAGAAGTGTTGTTTTGGCCTTAGTTCGTCTGCACTTAAAACCTATTATAAATGTATTAGAGGGAAAACGTTGACTTATATGCAAATAGCAGATGAGTGTTTGTGCCATATTCGACGTCGATGATTAAAAAAAAAAAAAAAAATAATCATTTATTTACTTTCCAATACATATAACATATTAAATAGCCCGCCAAACTGTAACCACAATTTGTTGGCGGAGACAATTACTCTCGAAGCTTAATAATAAATATTCATAGTAGGTACAAAAAAGATGCGCGGGCGCGAACCACTCTCCCCCCGCGCGACCACCCCGTCCGCCTACAGCTACCATTCATTTATGTATGTTATTATAAATTATGTAGTTATATTATGTTGACAGTTCTTACTTTTTTGGTTATTACATTGTAGTTTTTTACATGTGTCGGTAATGGTTAAAAGAAAATTTAGGCAAACTGTCGCACCTAGGATAAATTTATTTTTGTAATTTTATTTGATTCATGGGGCTCAGTGAAAATCAGCGCTGCAGCAGAAATGTTGCAGCCTATGCTGACCTGAGTGCCTGTTTGTCGCAGCAGCTCACTCATTTATTTTTTATGTATTTATCTTGTCTATTTTTGTAATTTTATATATATATTTTTTTACGTTTTTATTATTGTATAAGCTGTTGTGTGCAAATAAATATTTTTATTTCTTTCTTTCTAATTTAAGTCTATCTCTTTCTTAGGATTAACACTCATTTCTTTCGAAGATTATTTTAAATTTTGAAACTAAAACTCAATCAAAATCAAATCAAAATCAAAATAATTTATTTCCATTGGTTCTCTCGAAACAACTTGGATAAAGTCAGAACTAATAAAATCAATACATTTTTTACAACATATGTACTAATCAAAGTGGTAATAATGGTTGGACCGTAAACAGGCAATAATTCATTTTTATGTATGCTATGCACAACATTATTGCTACAAGCAAGTAAAACTAACTAACTTAGAAACTACTTAAATAAGATCGTGGCTGTAAAGAGGCCGTGTCACCTTACAATCTAAATAAAACATTATATGTCAAGTGAACTTAAATTTAAATTCGTGACTGTAAAAGGGCCGTGTCAATTAAAAATAAATATAAAATTAAATAATTTAAATATTAAGATTTATTTATAATTTAATAATTATGATGTATAGAAATTATATACATATGTCAGATAGTTCACAAATGTATAGAACAAAAAATAATAATAATAATAATAATAAAATAAAAAAACGTCATCTTATAATCTAAATACTAATAATGATATGTCAATTAAACATAAATTCATAGCTGTAAATGGGCCGTCAATATGCAATAAAGGAACGACTGCAGGCAGGAGGCGAGGTGAGGGCGCGCTGGGACGCGGAGACTGGGACATGGCTTACAGTCAGCCACAAATCACACCTATAAACTTATAAATACTTATAAAAAAAAATAAAAAACATCTCATATTTATTTAAATGATACAGGTGCGACATGTAGCCGTCTGCTGCCACTTCTAACACACATTTTCACACTTTAAAATCTTTTATTTATTTATTTATTTAAATTCTTTAATGCACTTAAAAATAGTACAGAGGCGAGCTATAATGCCAGTAGGCATTCTTTACCAGGTAACCTTGGGGATCGAGTAAGGTGATAGGCAGTATGAAAAAATAAGACATTTTAATGATACAATTAATAACTTACTTAACTAATTCTAATACACTACACATTATACCTAAACACATAAACCATACATACAAGTACATCATATACATTATAATAAATACACGGTTATTTAAATAGTGTTTTATTCGTTTCTCCAGGAACGTTTAAAGACGCTGACAGACGGTGCACGTCTAATAGCCAAGGGCAGCTTATTCCACTGGCGATTATTAAATAAAATTACAACTTTGACAGCAGTTTTTGCCTTATTTTATTTTTATAAGTTACTGATGCGCGACGCCAAGAAGTGTTATGTGTTCCTCAGCCTATGTATGTATGTCGTACACACTGGAGACCAAATGCGTTGGCCAATTTGATTCTCGCGTCAATCGATTCGTCTTCGCCGAGTGTCACTGAAAATATGACAGACAATAATAAAATTGCATTAAGGCCGCGTTCGTTTTTTAGCATTTCCAACATTTCGTAGCAACTTCATAAACCAGCGTGAAATGTCGTTTTTGTTTAGAAATACCACTTTTTTTAACAATGCTAACATTTCTTAAAAAAAAACGAGCGGTGAGGCTCATTTTTGACAAGTATGACAAGCAACAAATAATAACAAATCAATTGACAATGTATTATGGTCTTTGAATTTATTACATAAAATCGTTTAAAATACATTTTAAACAAATATAATATAAACTATAAGTATACAACAATGTAAACAAACCATTTTATATGTTAATGACATCTGTCAAAAAGTAACCTCAATAAACATCCTTTCAACACGGTACTGACATACGAAATTAGCATCAAATGTTTGAATTTTCATTAAACGAACGACTTGTGCTAATAAAAGTGGTATTTTCATGCTAACATTTCTTAAAACGAACGCGGCCTAAGGCGACAACCAGACGCCATATTGTGGAAAATAAAACAATTAAAGTTACGAACTTTATTGAGTGGGGTATCATCGAATAGGTATTTGAAAATCATGTTAAGGTTACTCTTATCATTTTTCATCTACAGTGACCATTTATAATCTATAAACATTTGAAGTTGGTTAGCAACCATGATCATTTAAAATCTATAAACATTTGAAGTTGGTTAGCAACCATGATCATTTAAAATCTATAAACATTTGAAGTTGGCTAGCAAGCATGATCATTTAAAATCTATAAACATTTGAAGTTGGCTAGCAAGCATGATCATTTAAAATCTATAAACATTTGAAGTTGGTTAGCAACCATGATCATTTAAAATCTATAAACATTTGAAGTTGGCTAGCAAGCATGATCATTTAAAATCTATAAACATTTGAAGTTGGCTAGCAAGCATGATCATTTAAAATCTATAAACATTTGAAGTTGGTTAGCAACCATGATCATTTAAAATCTATAAACATTTGAAGTTGGCTAGCAAGCATGATCATTTAAAATCTATAAACATTTGAAGTTGGCTAGCAAGCATGATCATTTAAAATCTATAAACATTTGAAGTTGGCTAGCAAGCATGATCATTTAAAATCTATAAACATTTGAAGTTGGTTAGCAACCATGATCATTTAAAATCTATAAACATTTGAAGTTGGCTAGCAAGCATGATCATTTAAAATCTATAAACATTTGAAGTTGGCTAGCAACCATGATCATTTAAAATCTATAAACATTTGAAGTTGGTTAGCAACCATGATCATTTAAAATCTATAAACATTTGAAGTTGGTTAGCAACCATGATCATTTAAAATCTATAAACATTTGAAGTTGGCTAGCAAGCATGATCATTTAAAATCTATAAACATTTGAAGTTGGTTAGCAACCATGATCATTTAAAATCTATAAACATTTGAAGTTGGTTAGCAACCATGATCATTTAAAATCTATAAACATTTGAAGTTGGCTAGCAAGCATGATCATTTAAAATCTATAAACATTTGAAGTTGGCTAGCAAGCATGATCATTTAAAATCTATAAACATTTGAAGTTGGTTAGCAACCATGATCATTTAAAATCTATAAACATTTGAAGTTGGTTAGCAACCATGATCATTTAAAATCTATAAACATTTGAAGTTGGTTAGCAACCATGATCATTTAAAATCTATAAACATTTGAAGTTGGTTAGCAACCATGATCATTTAAAATCTATAAACATTTGAAGTTGGTTAGCAACCATGATCATTTAAAATCTATAAACATTTGAAGTTGGTTAGCAACCATGATCATTTAAAATCTATAAACATTTGAAGTTGGTTAGCAACCATGATCATTTAAAATCTATAAACATTTGAAGTTGGTTAGCAACCATGATCATTTAAAATCTATAAACATTTGAAGTTGGCTAGCAAGCATGATCATTTAAAATCTATAAACATTTGAAGTTGGCTAGCAAGCATGATCATTTAAAATCTATAAACATTTGAAGTTGGTTAGCAACCATGATCATTTAAAATCTATAAACATTTGAAGTTGGCTAGCAAGCATGATCATTTAAAATCTATAAACATTTGAAGTTGGCTAGCAAGCATGATCATTTAAAATCTATAAACATTTGAAGTTGGTTAGCAACCATGATCATTTAAAATCTATAAACATTTGAAGTTGGCTAGCAAGCATGATCATTTAAAATCTATAAACATTTGAAGTTGGCTAGCAAGCATGATCATTTAAAATCTATAAACATTTGAAGTTGGTTAGCAAGCATGATCATTTAAAATCTATAAACATTTGAAGTTGGCTAGCAAGCATGATCATTTAAAATCTATAAACATTTGAAGTTGGCTAGCAAGCATGATCATTTAAAATCTATAAACATTTGAAGTTGGCTAGCAAGCATGATCATTTAAAATCTATAAACATTTGAAGTTGGTTAGCAACCATGATCATTTAAAATCTATAAACATTTGAAGTTGGCTAGCAAGCATGATCATTTAAAATCTATAAACATTTGAAGTTGGCTAGCAACCATGATCATTTAAAATCTATAAACATTTGAAGTTGGTTAGCAACCATGATCATTTAAAATCTATAAACATTTGAAGTTGGTTAGCAACCATGATCATTTAAAATCTATAAACATTTGAAGTTGGTTAGCAACCATGATCATTTAAAATCTATAAACATTTGAAGTTGGTTAGCAACCATGACCATTTAAAATCTATAAACATTTGAAGTTGGTTAGCAACCATGATCATTTAAAATCTATAAACATTTGAAGTTGGTTAGCAACCATGATCATTTAAAATCTATAAACATTTGAAGTTGGTTAGCAACCATGATCATTTAAAATCTATAAACATTTGAAGTTGGCTAGCAACCATGATCATTTAAAATCTATAAACATTTGAAGTTGGCTAGCAAGCATGATCATTTAAAATCTATAAACATTTGAAGTTGGCTAGCAAGCATGATCATTTAAAATCTATAAACATTTGAAGTTGGTTAGCAACCATGATCATTTAAAATCTATAAACATTTGAAGTTGGCTAGCAAGCATGATCATTTAAAATCTATAAACATTTGAAGTTGGCTAGCAAGCATGATCATTTAAAATCTATAAACATTTGAAGTTGGCTAGCAAGCATGATCATTTAAAATCTATAAACATTTGAAGTTGGTTAGCAACCATGATCATTTAAAATCTATAAACATTTGAAGTTGGCTAGCAAGCATGATCATTTAAAATCTATAAACATTTGAAGTTGGCTAGCAACCATGATCATTTAAAATCTATAAACATTTGAAGTTGGTTAGCAACCATGATCATTTAAAATCTATAAACATTTGAAGTTGGTTAGCAACCATGATCATTTAAAATCTATAAACATTTGAAGTTGGTTAGCAACCATGACCATTTAAAATCTATAAACATTTGAAGTTGGTTAGCAACCATGACCATTTAAAATCTATAAACATTTGAAGTTGGTTAGCAACCATGATCATTTAAAATCTATAAACATTTGAAGTTGGTTAGCAACCATGATCATTTAAAATCTATAAACATTTGAAGTTGGTTAGCAACCATGACCATTTAAAATCTATAAACATTTGAAGTTGGTTAGCAACCATGATCATTTAAAATCTATAAACATTTGAAGTTGGTTAGCAACCATGACCATTTAAAATCTATAAACATTTGAAGTTGGTTAGCAACCATGATCATTTAAAATCTATAAACATTTGAAGTTGGTTAGCAACCATGATCATTTAAAATTTCAATGTACTTAAGTCCTATCTTTACCTACCTACCTATGATATACCTATATGCAATGGTAATAAAGTTCATATACAAAAGTAAAAAAGTATCATCACGGCGCATTAGAAAGACCTTTCGAGGTGGTCAAAAACATTTTAATTGAAAAATAAAACGACATTTACACTTCTGTAGCACGCATGTTAGCATATTGTTCGTGAAACAACAAAATAATTCATTTTACATTTGATATATTTATTCGAAAACTAATATTTAAAAAATATAAGTTAATAATCACAAACTACTTAAATAAAATGAAATAACTATTTAAAAAAAACTATAAATAAAAAAATGTCCTTAAGAGACTTCCCATCAGAGATAGTACCAAGATATTATTTAGTTTATTTTATTTTATTTTACTATTTTTAGACATATTTTTTTAGTAGGTATCTATGTATAATTGTTTTTTAATTATTTCGCGCGAACGTTGACTTACGTAATTCTTTCTCTCTTTATTTCGTTTCTCGGCTACTCTTTAGGTATTCATCACGATGGATATCGCGGCCTTATCATGCAGTAGTATTTTGTTTTTCGAATAATGATTTTTATCTTGCTCGATTTGATCGAATGAAACTGACAGTTCTCAATGGAGATCTGTCGCTTTTCTTTTGGAATATGTCGAACAGTCACGTAAGTCGAAAGTGTCAGAACTAGGCCCCTGAAGTCTAAAACAATATTTGCTCTTTTGACAATTCCACGCGATATTATCTTTACAAGCATCTGCCGCAATCGAACCACGCGCACAGGACAAAATAGGCAATGGCAATGAATTTTTCAGCAGCCTTGTCAAAAGCATCAATGCAAAAGAGATTGCCTAAAACCAGGCCCCAACTTTTTTGCAGCGTGCCTCAACTAAATACAATTCAATAATCATAACAATTGTGTTTTTTTTTTTATTTAATTACAACATCTCTTTTACCTCAGCATTAAAATATTATTTAATTAAATAAATAGTCACTTGGTTAAAAGTTATGTTTTTTGGTTCTCTTCTCCCGATGGATGATGAATGAGATGATAGGGAAGGCAAAGGGTCTAGACCATACAGCCAAGTCTGGCGTAATATATCTTTCTTTTCAATGAGTTAATGAGGTCATCATCAAATTCCAGATGCTGCAGAATTTGATGCTTTCTTGGAGTCACTCGCGGCACCATAGCTCAAACACGTCGGGAAAAATATGGGAGTTGACAGCGCGGGAAAACCGCAAAAAATACACTGCAACTTGTGCCCAATATTTAAAGTCCAAATTATCGTTTTCCATAATTATTCACATTGTAGCACATTATTAAACAAAACAACACCACTTTTGACCAATAATATCCACAGTAAATTAGTTTACAAAACAAAAACTTGCACTTGACATGTCCACGCAAAATGGCGCGAAGAACTCCGATTCAACTCTGCTATCAAATGGCTGGTGTTAGTTGACACACGTCATTATTCACAGGTTTATTGACCCTATTCTGCAACGATCCGGGCTTTTAAAGAGGTCTATTATATATGTTACCGGCAAACTGCATAATTCTGGCATTCTATACAATGCCTAGGCATTAAGTAATATATTGTTGTCCGTTACATACTTTGCCTAGGCATTGTATACAATGGTACGTAATTTCAGTCTGGAAAAAGCAATCGGATGACTCTTGGTATTTAAGTTCCTGAGGCAACTTGGAAACTTTTATGTAAGTACCTCATAACCCAAAACTGACGAAATCGAAGAAAGTAAGGAAGAGATTTAAATTTAAAAAAAAACTTTAGAAACCAAATGGCTAAGACGTTGGCTGAAATAATTGTCAGCATTCCAGTCTGAGGCGCGGTGGTGGCTCGGTTGTAAGAACGCGTTCCTTAAATCCTACAAAGGTCTGGCCAGCGTGGCGAGTGTAGGCCAAATTCTCCAGATATATGTTTTGAAGGCCCATCTCCAACAGTGGAGGTTTAGAACCGTAGGAGCAGTCTGCCGACCTTTCCGTCAGCCGCTTTCACAACTCCTTGGCCAGGCGCCTTGCTGAAGGTCCCCATAGGCCCATCGTCTCACCTAGGCGTATTTGCGCAACTTGAGGTTATCAACAGAAGACACCGCACTTCCCGCGCCTAGACATTGTATAGATTGCCGGATTATACAGATTGCCGGTAACTTAAATGTCATACATAGATGAATCTGTATCAATTCATTTATCACATACAATGTTATTCGGCACCGAATAGGTCGTATTTTGAGTGTATTAAAATTAACAAATACTCTCTCACTATGTGGTTAAAAATATTAGGTTGTTTATTGTTCGTTAATGCTATATTTTGTGATGAAAATATTAGGTAAGTTATGCATTTTCTGTGACAATAAAATTGAAAATATTCGAAGGAATATAATTAAAACTTCCTAAAAGTAAAATTAAAAATAAACTAAACCCAATACAAAATAAACTACAAGTAGAAAATATCCTCTAGAGACAACCCTTCAGGAATAGTCCCAAGAAGACTGGCAACATTTCCCCTCTGTATAACGAGGCTAATACGTTGGCAGAAATAATTGGTAGCTTTCCTGTCTCCAGACTTCTCCGTTAGCCGTTTGGACAACTCCTTGGCCAGACGCTTGGGCCCATTGTCTGGACCCCAAACGGCGCAAATTCGTAACCCGTACCGAGGTTGGCGTTGCGCAGCTTGAGGTTCTCAGCAGAAACCGCAGCACTTGCCGCGATCGACGAGGTCGCCTGGATGTGTGTGTGCTAATGTGTCTACACATGTCGCATCCCACACCAGGGACCTGCCAAGTTTCCACAGCAACGGCCATGGCGTCGGGTCTCTTGCCATCGCCCCGATCAATTCCAGAGCGGCTAGCACTTATATATACAAACAATCAATTCTTAATCAGACAGAGAGTGGGGTCGTCCAGGGTCGGATGGCTAATGGACCTCAGGCGGTCAGGCCTAAGTTGAGGATGAGAATTCATGCATTTTTTGTTGCTGGGCCGTTCTTTACTGGTATAAAAGAGCCAGTTTGGCTCACGATCAATTTTTAATTAAAAATGTGCTAATAAAGAACTGCCTCTGTGGTCTAGCGAGACTCGGAGGTACCGGGTTCGATTCCTGGTCAATAATATTTATGAATTTAAATAAATAAATAAAAAAAATATTTAATTTAAAGCTAAATGTGAATCCGCTTCTTTATAAGCGTAGTTCCTGACCACCCCGGAAGGGGTCATGATGATACTTTACTATACTTTAAAGAACGCCATGGCGGGGTGTAGTCAAACTATGTATATTTATATTGTTAGTTACACTACTCAATACTAGATGGAGCAGCCGTATTATTTTTATTTTTTTTATTGTCTTTAAAGGACATTGTACAGAATACATCAGTCCTAAACACGTAATTTATTTGCATAATATATGTTCATGACAGAGTTCATAACCGAGTTGGGGATCATCAAATTCCAGATGCTGCAGAATTTGATGCTTTACTTGGAGTCACTCGCGACACCATAGCTCAAACACGTCGCGTAAAATATGGGAGTTGAAAGCGCGGGAAAACCGCAAAAAAATAAACTGCAACTTGTGCCCCATATTTAAAGTCCAATTTATCGTTTTCCATAATTATTCACATTGTAGCACATTATTAAACCAAGCAACACTACTTTTGACCAATAATATCCACAGTAAATTAATTTACAAAACAAAAACTTGCACTTGACATGTCCACGCAAAATGGCGCGAAGAACTCCTTCAAAAGGAGCTGCCGTATTTTTTTTTTTTAATTGTCTTTAAAGGACATTGTACAGAATACATCAGTCCTAAACACGTAATTTATTTGCATAATATATGTTCATAACAGAGTTCATAACCGAGTTGGGGATCATCAAATTCCAGATGCTGCAGAATTTGATGCTTTTTTGGAGTCACTCGCGGCATTATAGCCCAAACACGTCGGGTAAAATATGGGAGTCCACAGCGCGGGAAAACCGCAAAAAATAAACTTCAACTTGTGCCCCATATTTAAAGTCCAATTTATGGTTTTCCATAATTATTCACATTGTAGCACATTATTAAACAAAATAACACCACTTTTGACCAATAATATCCACAGTAAATTAATTTACAAAACAATAACTTGCACTTGACATCTCCACGCAAAATGGCGCGAAAGACCCGGAGCTGCCGTAATATGACTTTTTTTTATAAAGGTAGAGTAAGGGGTTTAGGCACAGATTATATAGGATACTCACAGAGGATACTACGTATGGTTTAGGCCATACAACCTTACTCTATTCTATTATATACACAAATGTCAAAAGAAAGATTGGCATTGCGGTTGGTTTATTACATTGATACTAAAGTAAAACACTCTCTTAAATGAATAGGTATTTTAGCTTGTACTTATTTCATTAAATATATATCTTTTTAAATTCTATTCATAATAATACACCCTTGGCCTTGACTGATGGATTCAGTATTTTTGCATAAGATTATTTTGATAAGAGCTAATGTATGAAAAAATGCGTTAAATCTGTATGTAACGGTGTAGATAACTCGCAGATAATCACCTTATTGATTAGGTGAGCGACATATTCCAAAGAACCTGGTGAGTTAATACGAAAAACACTAGATCATGGGAAGTTAGAAAATTATTGCAAAAATTATGCGATTTTTGTTAGTGCTGTATACTTAAAACTTAAGCTTGTATAAGCGTAGGCTGAATTATACTTATTGGTATGTAGTAAATTCAATTATAGATTTTTAGTAGCAACAGGTGAGCCATGAGACTTTTCTGGAGAAATAACCTAACTTTAGGCAAACATCACGTTTAGTGTAACCTAGCATGACTATCTACGATTCGGTGTAAATATAGATCCAGTAAAGTATCATCACGACCGTTTGCCATTCGGGGTGGTCAGAAACCATGCTTATAAATAAGCGGATTCACATTTAGCCAACTATAGGCCAATTATGACAAGTGGCAAGCTTGTCGATGTCTCCAGCGTACCAAACTCGTGAAATATCATAAATAAATTAAATAATAATTAAATGTATTTATTTACATTAATAAATATTATTGTGTCCCCACCAGGAATCAAACCCGGTACCTCCGAGTCTAAATCCACGGACTTAACCGCTAGACCACGGAGGCAGTCAAATATAGATCCAGTTAAACTAAATATAACCAATGATTATATGCTTACCATTCACAATTTTACTCTTCCTACCTAATCAAATACTGTACGATGCCATTATTGAAATGAAATGAAATGAAAATATTTATTTGTATGAAATATGATATGAAAACACAGGTGGTTATTGCTGTCTTGTCTTGGAATGTATCTCCTGCAGACCTGCTTAGGCCCAATTCTTTCAGTAAGTGGAGCAAAGATTTGGCGAGAACTCCTCTCGCAATAACTTCCACTGCGTAAAGCTTAGTCTTTGAACCCGTTCCTGATCATTTCTTCTGTGAGATATTTATTTGACTTCATGTTGTGCTCTTTTATATTTGTTGTGTAAATCTCTATTTGTTTTATTTGTAATATATATGTAACATATATTAGACGTCTAATGATGCTTTGTTACATTGAATCGATCATCTGCAGCAATTCATTATGAGTAATTTGTTTTTCATTACAACTTACTCATGGTATTGATTTTTAATCTTGTTTAGTATATATCTAAAAGAATCTGCAGTGACCTGCAGGTCATCTGCATGATGACCGTTACAACTTCTAATCTGTATTATATTTACTGTGGCATTGTTTATCTGTGGGTCATCAATGTAAGCACTTGTTATATCTTTATATTCTCTACACTTTTTTTGCTCTTTATTATTTAACTTTAAATTTATATGTGAAAACCTTAAATAGTTCTTAGTGAATTTACTTTATAACATTTATTAAAATATTGTCAACTGTTGATTTTCCAAAATGTATAAATAAATAAAAAGTAATTTATTTGTGATATTCTCGAGTTTGGTACGCTAGAGACATCAACAAGCCTGCCACTTGTCATGATAGGACTATAGTAAAGTTGGCTAAATTTAAATCCGCATTATTTAAAAAAAAGTGTGATTCCTGACCACCCAGAAATCGATATATGGTTGTAATGATACTTTACTTTTATTTTACCTAACACTTCTCTTTATATTACAGCAACATGTCTAAAATATATGACACTATAGTAGTTGGTATGGGTGCATCGGGGGTGTCTGCTCTGTCTACCCTCAGTAAGGCCGGCAAGTCTGTGCTCGGGGTGGAAGCTGCAGACTATATCGGGGGGAGAGTCAGAACTGTGCAATTTGGACGTGGTATTGTGGAGATGGGAGCAGAGTGGTGAGTAAGTCGAAGTCAAAATATATTTATTCACTTAAACTACAGGCATTTGTAACACATCATTAATTAAATTATTTTGAATGATTCTACTTCTGTTAGTGGAAGACTAAGCGGCAAAGTGGTCCAAAGAGTAAACTGTTAGCAGAAGACCAGCAGCTTAGCAGATTCCAGTGACCTGTTAATGTTTAATCTGACTGAGAAAGGAATCTGTAAGGAAAACTCAGCTATAGCAGATTTACAAAATATAACATATACAGAACTACACCACAAATCATAGAGATATGTTTGTAAAGGACATAATTCATCTTGTATGGGGATTTTATTCACAGTTATATATTTATTTATTTTATCTATTTATTTCCACAACACATTACAGAACAGAAAGGTCATAAGATGTTTGAGAGACATAGGATTGCAGACATACTATTTCTAGTAAATATAGCCCAGACTAAAATTGATTTTCTGCAACTTTTATCTAGAGTTAATTTGTGTGCTCCAGAAGCCAAACCCAGAAGCCAAACCCTTAAGAAGACCAACATGCTTATTAGTGTTATCTAGTGCATCTAGGTATAGAGGTAATTCGTTTTGCTGCCGGGCAGCTAATGAATTTAATAAACTGGTTGACTTTTCTGAGTTGGATCTATTTAATTCAACTACAGCTACTTTTAAGAATGCTTTGTCAAAACATTAGTTTGACAGAGTTTCTTTGAGTGTTTCTGAAACTACCTAAACTGTTATTCATACTTAATTTATTTTCTTACTACTTACTTTCTTTATTATTTAAATTTTAGCTTGCTTTCATAGTTTCCTATATTATTTTATTAATAGGCTCGCAGCGCATTGCTGATATGCCTATATCAAGCACTGGTGTAAAGTTTATTAAATTGTCAGTTATCACCATAGTCTATTTCGATTGTCACTAGCCACTTGTCCAGTTTGTTTTTAAAAGTGTTTACAGTTGAGGACTTTAATATGTCTTCTGGTATTTTGTTCCACATATTTACAACTCTGTTATTCATGAAGTGATACCCTACATTTGTATTGCTGGATTTTCTCATCAGCTTCATTCTGTGGTCACGATGGGAACATATCATTGTGTTAGACCTAAACATTTTGGCTAGGTGGGGCGAGCATTCCTGTTAGAATTTTAAATGTCTCAATTATATCTCCCCTCATTCTGTGATCCCTGAGACTGAGTATATGTGCAAACATATTAATGGTCTGTAGATATATGCTTGATTTTGTAATTAGTTATTAAGTACTGTTTGTTTTCCAATATAACAAAATAACTGAGTCTTTACATTAGCCAAATTAGGAAACATACTTTATTACCGACTGGCTAACCCGGCGTTGCCCGTGTAATGTTGTGTTGTCAACAGTAGACAGGATGACACCTAGTGTCAGGTGACCCCGTACCTCGCATCATGTTTACCAGTCATGCTAGTATAAAAAATATTTAGAAACAAAAAAGTAAAGAATCAACACGACCGTATACCACGCGGGGTGGGGTGGTCAGAAGCCATGAGGTGGACAGAAGAGTCTCCAAATTTGTATGTGCGTGTAGGGATAGTGGCTATGGTATGTGGATGCATATTTTGGCCTGTGCGAGCGGTTCGGTTGCGGAATATAGAGGATGGTATAAGATTGTGGAGCTCTTTAGAACATTCACCGTAGTATAGCTTGTAGAACACGCTCAGGGTAGCCACATCTCAGCGAAGCTGCTGCGATTCGAGAGTTTAAGATACTGTAGTATCATCCACTATTTGAATCGCCCGCCTCTGTTGGACATTGATAGCATCTGTAAGGTACTTAGCGGAACCATCTCAGAGGTGAGAACAGTATTCCACGCATGATGATGATGATGAATTGAAAAATAGTTGTAAAAGTTTTCCAAACAAACAAAACACTCACAATATTACAGGTGGTAATAACGACAATGCTGAAGAAGAACTAGACGTTAGTAATAAACTTAAAAATATAAAGAAGAAATTGGATAAGAAGAACAAAGGCAAGGGAGGAGCGGATATAGGCGATTCCATTTATAAAGTTGACGACTGTATAAAGCGACTGTGTACACAGAGTGGAACGACCCCAGACAGATAGACGGATGATCTAAAGAAGGTCGCTGGACCGCGTGCAGTGGAGAGAGACTAGCTGATGAAGATGGATACAATAATAATTTTATAATTTCTTCAACAGGATCCACGGTGAGCGTCCAAGTAAAGTTTTCGATCTGGCCAAAGAAAACAACGTTCCTATTGTGGAACAGGACTTGACCGCCATAACTTTTAGAAGCGATGGCACTGTTCTAGACTCGGAATTGTTGAATGAACTATATGGATTCTGTCTAGATATAGTGGACTACCCTCCCCCCCAGGCTCAACCTTTAGGAGACTATATTACTAGCAAGTAAGTGCTTACATCCGTATTCTTAGCTCCGAGACCAGGTTAGTGATTTCGTCAATCCTATGTGGTCAAAGACATCCTGGTGTGTTGAACTTTTGCAAGCACGTAGATAGATGTCATCGGTGTGGTGGCAACTGGCTCGATTCTGGGGGTACCGTACCTCGAATGTTGCTGTGGCATCTCCTCTTGCGCTTTTCCACGGTCTTAAAACCTTCTTCCACTACGGTAGTCAGCTTTTAATTTGATTAAATAATTGCAGACTTCGCGAACACCTGGCCTCTCGTCCCCATATTTTAAACGATGACGACTTTATGACTGGTTTCCTAGACCTCATGAATTTGTTGGTGAACAATTACGAGTCATCAACTGACTGGAACCAAGTCAGTACGTCTTCCAATTACACACCCGTCGATGGAAACCAACACTGGTCGTGGCATGCTTATGGATATAAAACTCTATTTGATATATTATTGGTGAGAATACAATAATAATTACTGTAACCATATGTAGTGAAAAACTAAATTATTCGTACTCTTATTTATACAATGATCATCCCAGCCCCTAGAACGCAGAGTCCTAGACCTCCACAGTTGAAGATGTATCTGTAGAATTTGGCCTATTGTAATTCTATAATGATATTTTATTAACGATTCCACAAGTTGGTAATAGTGGAACCGGGACCGACGGCTTAACGTGCTCTCCGAGGCACGGTAACGGTGGTGTTGTAAATCTATGACAAATGTAGTTAAGAAAAGTGTATTTCTCATTGGTACATGCCAGGTGGGTTTGAACCGACCTTTGTAGGATTTAAGGAACGCGTTCTTACAACCGAGCCACCACCGCACCAGAATCACTTGTTTATACAATAATTCTATCTTTCACCACTTACAGAATCATTCGTATTTATACAATCATTCTCTCTTTCACCACTTACAGAATCATTCGTTGTAAAATCGTCAGTCCCTATTCTGTGCTGCTAACCACGTAGGGATACTGCTGCAGGTCTTCGATGGCTCAATTAAAGATTGTTTAGCGGACTGTATATGGTTTATTGCAGAAGTAGAAGTTACAATTAATTACTTGAGTAAAAAAGGCTATGAAAATTGTGAGAGAAAAAACGTGTAACCGCTCGGTGCGCGGATTGATTCCACTCTCGTGGGCGCCGCTCGGAACTATTTCGTATTTATACAATCATTCTCTCTTTCACCACTTACAGAATCATACAATCACAATTTTTCTTATTTTTTAAGAATAAATACAACAACGGCTCGGGGTTGTCAGCAGAAATATTATTGAACACTGAAGTAGACAATATAGAGTGGAGTGACGATCCGAAACAGGATGTGACAGTTGTTTGTAAAGATGGCACCAGATTTAAAAGTAAAAATGTAATTGTTACTGTCTCGTTGGGGGTTTTGAAAGAGAGGTATGTAGTTTTAATCATCAATGATACAGAGAGTACAGAGTCCTAGACCTCCACACAGGCCTTCCAGATAAGATAAAGACAACTTTCTAAGCATTCCATGGATTCACCATGCCGGTTCCAGGTCCATCGTGTATAAAAAATGAGAAGGTAAAAGATGATAAGAATGGTATCTCGGGCTTGCGACCGACAATAGGCTGGGTTGAAAAGCAGGCCTCCTTCTTCACTTTATTACCCAACCAAATACTGTATGATTCCGTTAATGCCGTCTTGGAAGCTCTTTCCATAAATGTATCTCCTGCAGACCTGCTTAGGCCAAATTCTTTTAGTAAGTGATGGAAAGATTTAGCTGGAACTCCACACGCACCAACTTCCACTGCGTAAAGCTGAGTCTTGAACCTGTTCCTGATCATTTCTTCTGTGAGATCATAATATTTATTCGACTTCATGGTGTAGTAAAGTAAAGTATCATCAGAAACTATGCTTTTTAAAGAAGTGATTCAGATTCAGCCAACTTTATTATAAGCACATCATGACAAATGGCAAGCTTGAGAATATTAAATGAATTAAATTATTGTGCTCCCACCAGGAATCGGACCCGGTACCTCCGCGTCTTAATCTACTGTCTTAACCGCTAGACCACGGAGGCGGTCTTTTATTTAACTAAACTAAAAATATACTAGGTCTGTTCAAAAAGTATTGAAGGTCTATTTTTGAGAATAATTCTGGACAATCAATAGAACCGTTCTGGGTTTCAAGTGGGAGCAGGATTTCTACATTTCTACAAAAGATGCTTTTCTTAATATCTATTTATTTCAGACATTCCAAACTATTTACACCAAACTTGCCTGAAACCAAAATTGCTGCCATAAACCATGTCACAATTGGTGTGATGGGAAAAATTATACTCAAATTTGACCAAATTTGGTGGCCCAAAAACAGTACATGGTTTGCTTTCCTCTGGACGAAGGCCGATAAGTCCAAAATTAGTACAGAAGATGAATGGGTTACAAAAATTTTAGGATTTAGCACTCCATTGGGATCGGAGAACTGTTTGACGTTTTGGACAGCCGGAGATTCAGGCATACATGTAAGTTATATTTATTTTTTATGGTCATTTGCACAGCACATTACAGTAAATAAAATAAAGGGAGTCCATATATTAGCCATACTTTATTTCTGATACTTTGGTGTCAAGGAAACTGAAGAAACTTACCGTTCCAAAATGTAGTTGAATAAATATTATGATCTCACAAAAGAAATGAATCAGGATCGGATTCAAGACTCAGCTTTTTTTAATACTAGCACGACATGTGACCTTGCACGAGGTCCATGAATGTTAGCAACTGGAATCACATACTCATGTTTGACATCAGTCCCTAACACTATGCCGGCTTGACTGGGCATTCAAGCCTGATCCCAAAACGTATGGAAAAACTTTACTGGGTTTATCGACACAAATGGTGGATACTTCCCTGCACCAGGCAGACTGGGAACCTAAACACCTAAAAACCTCTATCAGTCTGCCTACCACCTATTTGTTGTTCTCATTGAAAGTATGCGCCATTTGCAATGATGTCAAATGCCAATTTTGATTTTTAAGGAGAACTAATATTGTAGGCTTGCCATGGTGATATTTACATAAAAATAACACCGCTTGAAGCAAAACTTAATAATGCAGTGGAAGTTGGTGCAATGAAAATTCCAGCAAAATCTTTGCATCACTTACTGAAAGAATTGGGTCTAAGCAGGTCTGCAGGAAATACATTTATGGAATGAGCTTCTAAATTCCTTAACGGAATCATTCAGAGCAGACCTACTGTCAGTGTTCACGTTTCCTGAATGCTGCCATTCCTAGCCAAATACGTTTGTCGTTATGTATAGTTACGTAATACGTAATTACGTATAGTTAATAATGTGTTTTTCTATGTTTTAGATAGAATCTTTACCTGGTGATGTGGTGAAAAGAAAGGTGATGGAGCTTTTGAGAACTTTTGCCGGAAAACAATACAATATTACTGATGCAAGCGGAATTACTAGGTTCATTTATTTTTTTACTACAACTCTTAAGAGGGTTTCAAGCTCTTGCTCGCACAATCAAATATTTTCAAAGAGCTTTCAACTCCTGAGTACTTCTGAGAAATGTAGTCTATCAACTTTCTAAATAAAATTACGGACATTTTTAAACTTTCATATACCTAATTTTCACTTAATTAACCTTTAAATCTAGCATCGAATGGCAGTTACATGATCTGCTATAAACCACAGAGGAACCGAAACGTTACCAAAGCCACTAAAATCCGGCTGGTTAGAGCTCTTGTGTTACCTTATTTTTCTGTATGCTGCGGAGAAGTGGACCCTACTCGAAACAGAAAAAAAACGAATTAATGCTCTAGAGATGTGGTGTTGGCGGAGAATGCTGGGCATATCAAGGACGGAGTTCCGAACAAACGAATCCATACTGGAGGAACTGGGAATCAGACAACGCCTTTCCTCATCTGTACAATTACGCATTCTCACTTTGAGGAACAGCGAGCGCCTGGTGGTCCAGGGGAAAGTCAATGGCAAGAGGATGCGTGGTAGGTCTCCAATGAGATGGACCGATCAGGTGAAGGTTGCAATGGATCATCCCCTACATGAGTGCTCTAGGAAAGCTGCGGTCCGAGAGGAGTGGCGCTCCAATGGCGACCACGACCACTCTACCAAGAGTGTAGCGACTAAGGAGAAGAAGAATACCTAATTTTAGACAGAGAAAAATCGAAAAAACATTTATAACGATTTTCCTCTACTTACTAAAACAATGGAATGCTTATAAATTTGTATCCACCATTCTACTCCTCTTCCTACCCAACCAAATACTGTATGATTCCGTTAATGCCGTCTTGGAAGCTCGTTCCATATCTCCTGCAGACCTGCTCAGCCCCAATTCTTTCAGTAAGTGATGCAAAGATTTAGCTGGAACTCCTCTCGCACCAACTTCCACTTCGTAAAGCTGAGTCTTGAACCAGTTCCTGATCATTTCTTCTGCGAGATCATATTACTTGTTAGACTTAATGTTGTGGTCTTTTGGAATATTTGATTCCCACGAAACAGTAAGTTCCTTTTTCCAAGTTCTGAGAAAACACTAAAATGTCTGGGCTATAGGCTGATACAGCTAGTTCATCTGGGATCCTATAATGATAATTTCCAGTCTGATGCGGCGCCAAGGATCGAGGTCCTTTCTTTACAAATGTGGTCAAAGTTTTATTTGTAGTCAGTCCCTTTCCGGCTCTTGCAATAGAAAGACTTACTGCTTCACGGATACCACCAAGGACTTTGTCATGTCGGCGCGAGTTAATCTCCAAAACATCCGTAATTTTATGCCCTAGTAAGTTGGTAAAGTACGTTGATGGTGCGAGCCAGAGGGCTGCAAAAGCGTTAAATAATATTAAGCAACTAAATTACCTTAAATTCAAGTGGTAGGAACTGACGTCACAGTGTTTCTCCTTCAGATCGAACTGGTACCACAATCCATTAACGCGTGGTAGTTATACATATGACAGCATTACATTTACTGACTACCCCACGGCGAGACAAGATTTGGCTGCTCCATTGCCCAATACTGATGGCAGCTTGAAGATTCTATTTGCAGGGGAAGCTACTAATGAGGTAAATATTCATTATGCTGGAAATGAGCCTTCCAGAATATATTTCTGGTGAATATGGCCAATTTTCGCCACTCTGGACATATGGATACATTTCCCAATTGATAAATTGAAGAAGTATTCAATGATTGTCGAGATATTTACGGATTAAAAACAAATAATTTACACATTATAAATGGTCTCTGATATGCAGTTTATCGTTTCTTGCTAAAGATTAAAAATAATTATCATTCCAGTCCAGAAACACTATGTCCTGGACCTCCACTGCTTGAAATGAGCTTTCCAAACCATTTTTCTGGAGAATATGGCCAATTCTCGCCACGCTGAACATTTGGCTACACTTCCTAATTATTAAATTGAAAAACTATTTAAAGATTGTCTAGATATTTACGGATTAAAAACAAATAATTTACACATCATAAATGGTCTCTGATATGCAGTTTATCGTTTCTTGCTAAAGATAAAAAATAATCATCATTCCAGTCCAGAAACACTATGTCCTGGATCTCCACTGCTGGAAATGAGCTTTCCATAACATTTTTCTGGAGAATATGGCCAACTCTCGCCACGCTGAACATTTGGCTACACTTCCTAATTATTAAATTGAAAAACTATTTAAAGATTGTCTAGATATTTACGGATTAAAAATAATTTGGCCATGCATAAGCGCTCCAGAATACATTTTTGCGAGATTTTTTCCTACTCATGTCTAGACGTTTCTTGTATGGAACAAATGTCAATCTCCTGTAAGATTAGCAAGGATGTGAAACAAAAAAAGGGTTTTGCAGTAAGACATATAAATTATTTAAAAAAACAGGAATCAAGACGGCCTAGGTTTGTGCCTTATCCAAAATGGAAGACAGGTGAAGTTGCAATGGAATTTAAAACCTGAATTATAGTAGTTCTGCCACTCGTTAACAGATGGTACTTATTACATTTATCTTTTTCTACTTATAAAAATAACTATCATCACGACCGTTTGACTACAAGGTAGTCATATACCACGCTTTTATAAGGCGATAATTGAGCTAACTTTACTGCTGGCGTATCATGACAAGTGACAAGATTTTCGATGTCTAGCTTACTCTAATCAAATATCACTAATAAATTATTATGTCCCGACCAGGAATCGAACCACTAGACCGCAGGCAGTTTTCCTACTTATATTTTTACAATCCCAATGTTTGACTTGGTGCTTTAAGCGCTTTTTTTTACTTCAATGCGCTTTGAAAGTCATTCAACTTGGGGTTTGTCTATGGTTTTCATACAAAATTCAGTAAGAAAACCCCAAGCTTTGCTTTCAAATCGAACATAGCAGTTATATTATCTCTGTGTTCGACTTGGCGCACTTTTTTACTGAATTAGCTTTGATATGCGAGTTCAAGTTGCGTTTTCATTCTCTATTGCTTGCTACGCAAACGCAGGTATATTGGGATTTTTTTGGAGACTTAAATTAATTTTTAACTAGCAAAATAGCTTAAATAAAATCAACATCTTCCTTTACTTAATAGTAGTCTAGCAATAGTAGCTAGTAATTCTTCTATTATTTTTTTTTAGTATCACTTCTCAACGGTGCACGGCGCTGTAGAAACTGGCATTCGAGAGGCAGAGAGATTATTGAAGACTCAAGACGTTAAACTAATAAGTAAAATTTAAAAAAATAAAAAGCGTGTTTTGATCCTTTTTACATTGCGTTCTAAAATTTAAAAAAATATTCATCCTAAGAGACATACCTATACATTTCGAAGTAATAATTCTGTCAGGATGAATATTTTCCAATATTGTAACGCAGTTCTCTATGAAATCACTTTTAAGTTATATTATTTTGTTGATAATTTATTTATACAATTTACAAATGCCATAATATTAATATTATAACCTATACGTGTTTAGTTACCAAAAATATAAATAAAAAAAACAATGCAATTTATTTTCGTTTTATTATTTTGAACCCGTTTTATTATTCAATTTAAATAAATAAAATATTTACATTGAATACTCCATACACAACTTTTAATTAAATAAATTATATTACAACATACTGCCTCCGTGGATTTAGACTCGGAGGTACCGGGTTCGATTACTGGTCGGGGCACAAAAATATTAATTAATGTATATAAATACATTTAATTAATATATAAAGAAATTGTTCCAAGGCTCATTGACGTCACTGGTGACAATAGGGCTGGCAGTTTTTTCTCCCAAAAATTAAGTATCATTTAAAGGGGAAATGCTGCTAGTGTATTGGGCACCATGCCACAAGACAGCGATTTGAAGGAGCTATTTTTTTTGTATGTATTTTTATTTTCTATGTATTATTATTATTATTTTTTAGATTAAATTTAGATTTTGTTTTAATATAGTTAATTTAATATTGTAAAAAAAAAGTGATATTTTTCTCTTTGGTACGCTGGAGACATCGACGAGCTTGCCACTTGTCATGATTGGCCTATTAGTAAAGTTGGCTAAATGTAAATCCGCTTATTTATAAGCGTGGTTTCTGACCACCCCGAAAGGGAAACGGTCCTGATGATACTTTTTTTACAACAAAATCTAAATTTAACCAATATTCAATCCTTCCTAATTTTTTTTTTTTAATTGTCTTTAAAGGACATTGTACAGAATACATCAGTCCTAAACACGTAATTTATTTGCATAATATATGTTCATAACCGAGTTGGAGATCATCAAATTCCAGATGCTGCAGAATTTATGCTTTACTTGGAGTCACTCGCGGCATTATAGCCCAAACACGTCGGGTAAAATATGGGAGTCCACAGCGCGGGAAAACCGCAAAAAATAAACTGCAACTTGTGCCCTATATTTAAAGTCCAATTTATCGTTTTCCATAATTATTCACATTATTAAACAAAACAGCACCACTTTTGACCAATAATATCCACAGCAAATTAATTTACAAAACAAAAACTTGCACTTGACATGTCCACGCAAAATGGCGCGAAGAACTCCCTCAATCGTTCCTCAAATAAAAAAAAAACCAACAGCGCCATCTGTTATCAAATAGCTAAAATGTGTTCCAAATTTGAATTCTGGTTGTTTTCCTACTCTATAACAGATGGCGCTGATAACATTTGCCCCAACCCAGGCCCATTGGCAATCTGTGCCTGTCTGTCTGTTCAAGTCCTTGCATACTTGTATGCATCCTAGCGGGGAAAACAAGAGAATACATGGTGTTTCTATTCTAAGCTAAGATGTTACATTTATTTATTTATTCGTGGGAAAATTTACAGCCTTTGCAATATTATGTATACAAAAAATATCTAATCTCAAAGCCTTACAAATTTTCACTAATATAATGTAATATTTAGCTATAATGAAAAATAATAAAAATAAGAACCAACAAAATCAGTACAATAACAATGAGATATGAAATAACAATTGCATTTGTATACTGATCCCGTTTTACACCTTAAGAATTATACAATATAATAAAATTAATTAAGTGCAACAACAAGTATTAGTACCAATAAGTAGGTACTCAAACAACAATTTACAAATTTTGTTTAATAATCATCTATAGATAGACCTATAAAAGAAATGTTTTTTAAGGAAGCAGTAAATTACTGGACCCTAGAATACATTTAATATAGAATATATATAATCTGCTCGCACCCACTTGAAAAATACACTTTGTATTAGGCTACAGCTATAAACTGTTTTTATTGGGCAACTCATCTCCATATTTTTATTCAGGTAAAGGTCGCTCTTTCACGGATTGTTGCTTCTCCGCGCTTAGTATCCATGACTTAACTGCCTCCGTGGTCTAGCGGTTAAGTCCGTGGATTTAGACTCAGAGGTACCAGGTTCGATTTCTGGTCGAGACACATAAATATTTATTAATGTAAATAAATACATTTAAATAATATTTAATTTATTTGTCATATTTCTGGAATTTGGTACACTGGAGACATCAACAAGCTTGCCACTTGTCATGATTGGCCTATAATAAAGTTGGCTAAATGTGAATCTGCTTATTTATAAGCATGGTTTCTGACCACCCCGAAAGGCAAACAGTTGTGATGATACTTTACTTCACTAGTATCCATGAGAAGTTTGTGAGCGACGTTTACTCCATCATCAGAGGCATCCAATCTCCTTCAGGAAGGCCAGGAGACCCGTCACGTTCCTGCAGTGGAAGACTGGAAGAGTTCCTGCAGTCTGGAGGAACTTCAGTCTAGGCATAGCCACAATGCAACTTTTACAGATATTTCACTAAGAGCAGAGGTAGCAGGGTATTAAAATAAACAATTATTAAAATTCAATTTTTTTAATTAATCCACATATCTGGCTGTAAACCATGAAATTATCAGTATAAATGTCAGTTAGGGTGTATGGTGAGACTATTTCTATACTGCCGCACATGAGAACCCCATCAGAGTCCTGAACTGGTAGCAAATTGTTTTTTAAGCACTCTATAATCTTATTTTTACGTAAATTGATGTCCTCTTCTGTTTTTACTGTGTTTTTTATCAATTTTGGTGGTTCTAAGCTACTTTCTGTGATAGTAAGGCTGATTATAGCATGTCCTGGTATTAGAATAGTTTTAAATTTTTCTTCTTTCAGTTGTTGAAGGGTTATGCTGAAATTAAAAAAGTTGTTAACATTTGAAGTCCATCGCACATTCCAATTGTAAGTTAATAATTATTCGAATAATAAATTTCAAATAGCAATTACCAACTACATGAATAAAATTAAATAACTATAAATAAAGCCAATTAAAAGAATAAAAAATTATAAATGTCCTCAAGAGACGTCCCATCAGAGATAGTCCCAAGACTGGCAATATTTCCCCTCTATATAGTAAGGCTAATACGTTGGCAGAAATAATTGCCAGCGAGATTTCTCCGTCAGCCGTTTGGACAACTCCTTGGCCAGCTGAGGGTCCCCATGGTTCTATCATCTCGACCCCAAACGGCGCAAACTCGTAACCTGTACCGAAGTTACCGGGATGTGAAATGGGGCTAATGTGTCTACACATGTCGCATCCCACACCAGAGACCTGCCAAGTTTGCACGGCCCAACAGTCAGTTGATTATTATTGAATTGTAACTATAAGGTGTTAGTTGAAATATAAAAAATGGTAGCTTACCATCCAGATACAGGGTCTATGCATTGTACAAAACCAGTTAACGAATAGTCTTTTATTAAATTAGCAGTAACGTATTTGTTGATGAATTTTAGCAATTCCACAGAAGATTTCTCGTGAAGAGGACCGTCTATGCATTCGCCGGACATTCTATTATATAATACACACTCAAGTGTTTCTTAATATACCGTATGTATTGCTTTTACTGTAATAAATAAACTATACAATGTCTTCGAGGTTATGTTATGGTTTTTTTTTTGACAGTCAGTGACTGAGATATAAGGATATCTATCGTATCGATTGTCACGTTGACTGATAACTAAAGTGATATTTCAAAATGCAAAAAAAAAAAATCAAATGCAAAATAGTAAATAAATAGGGACTTATATCCCTATCCTAATATTATTATTAATTTTATTTTATATGTTGTAAATATTATTTTCGAATAAATATATATGTATATATATTTTTAAAAATATAGTAATAATAAATAATATTGTATAATCTTTGCTTACTTAATAATATCTTGTCGATTATAAAACTCTAAATATACTTTTTTAATATTAAATATATATATTTATTTTATATATGGTAATGTCATTACCATTTCCCAAAATTAACAAAATTTTAAAGACTCTTTCGCGCCTTTTCATGTTAAGTGCAAGTTTTTGTTTTGTAAATTCATAGAGCAACGCGAATATTGTTAGTTAAATATACATACATACATACATATCTTCACGCCAAATCCCTTGCGGGGTAGGCAGAGACAATTGAGCGCCACTTGACACGATCACGACATACCTCTTTCGCTTCTTCGACATTCATCAACCTCTTTATACATGCCCTTTTATTTTGGTGGCTTTTTAATGCACCTTCAGCTATTGTTTTATTTATTTGATCGTGATAGGTAAGTCTTGGTCTGCCAGGGCCTCTTTTACCCACAACTTTCGCATTATATATCTGGTTCGTCAATCTCTCTTCACTCATTCTTTCAACATGTGTTCGGACATGTCGGAGCATACCTTTCCTTATTTTTGTCCCTATGCTTTCTTTAATACCTACCCTTTTGCGTATTTCGTCATTACGTATGCGGTCCGTCAAAGTGACGCCGCATATCCGACGCAAAGACCTCATTTCTACTGCATTAACTCTACTCTCATGCGTATTCTGACATATCCACGTTTCGCTTCCATACATAAGTGTTGGTACCAGCATGGCATTGTGTATGGCGAGTCGAGCTTTGTCACTGACATTTCGGCTGGCCATTAGTGACCCCAGGGCACCGTTAACACTATTTCCCGCGTTCACTCTTCTTTCAACATCCCTATCATACTTCCCATCCGCAGTGAAAACACTGCCCAGATATATAATTTCATTTACTTGTTCTAGAGTTTCATCATCAATCTTTATCGTCATGTTTGTCATTCTTCTTCTTTCAAACACTAGTACCTTAGTTTTTCTCGCATTAGTTAAATATGCTGTTATTTTTCTTAATAATGTGTTACTGTGCAAATAATTACTAAAAACACGCAGGCAGCTTACTCAGTTTATTGTTTGCGTTGTTCCTGCGCTGTAAACTCATATACATAGGATCGTCGCGTCGTCGCTTAAAGACGAACGAAGCATGCGAGTGAGACCTCGAGGATAACCACAATAGCGTGTGCTAGAAAGAGTGAGCATGAAAACAACCAATACGCCAAATTATTTTTTTACATCAGCGCTTATCAACCCGTTCACTTTAGCGTTCCGCATATTTTTCGCGATTATTAAGTATTTTCCAGTAATTGTGAAATACGAGTATGGTGTCGTGTTCCTTTACTAACTGTGAAGTGACGGCGCGGAATAACGCAAAGAAGTGTACTTTTCACAGGTAATTCTTCAACACTATACCAATGTTTTTTTAGCATATTTTTGGATGTTTAACGCTCTATGTGACAAAAAAATCAGTTGAGATTGTGAAATACATGTAGTATTATCTTTTTAAATGCCAATAACTATATTTTCAACAGTAAATAAAGATATTTTGTGTACGTGAAAAAATGATGCACCTACACTAGTGCTTGACTATAACTGACATTTTTTATCGATAGTTATCGACATTTTGTAGTCGCGTGATGAAATATTAATTAATAATAACATGAGAATGGTTGGAAAAGGAAGGAAATATATCGCAACTCACTGAAATAATATATTAAAGTCGATCTAAGTCACGAGGGTAAAATGGGATTAACTTTTAGGGGTAAATGGTTTTTTACAATTTTAAATTAAACCAAACCTTTTATCAAAAAATGTTTAATGTAAAAGTTGTAGGTAATAAAAAAGTCTATAAGTTTTGTATATACAATTTTATCACATAACCAAAATTTTTTTTTATATGGGATTTTTCAAATGTTATACTCGTATATGCAAATAGTGGTTTGGATACTAGCATCCGTCCTTAAGTTAGGCAGCACGGTGGTGGCGCGAAATTAAAATATTTTTAGTTAGAGCTGGCAATAAAGCTGAATTTCTTTAGAAAATTTCTATAGAAACCGAGTACTAAATGGAAACGAAAAACTAAATAAAACATGAATATTTACTATTTAATTCTTTAATAACTTCCCTTAAAGTTAAAAGGCGCTTTGTAGTCCTTTTGAACTTAGCTCTTAAATTTCTTATTAGCTTATTTTTTTCCAAAATCTTTCTTTTAAGATGTGTATTACAGTGCAGAAGTTTCTGTTTTCTTGGAGTCAATACTTCAGTTGAAGGACATTGGGTCTTCTGATGTTGGTGGAGTGCGTTCTCTAGATGGAAACGTAGTGTCCTTATCCACATAGGAAGACCCCTTTTTTTAGCGTAATGCTAGTAGTATGTCTTATGGATATTATAAGACTAGTTTCACTCAATATTATTATTAGGTAAGCGCGCTCTACGCTTGCTAGCTCGCGACTGTTGGTGCAGCTACATGACTTCGATTGGTTTTGCAGGAACGTTTTTATATCAGTGATACATCGATGGCTACAATGTGAATTATTATGGAAAACGATAAATTTGACACGGTATATGGGGCTAAAGTGACAGTTATTTTTTGCGGTTTTCCCGCGCTGTCAACTCTCATATATCCGGCGTATTTGCGCGATAAAGTCGCGAGTGACTCCGAAGAGCATCAAATTCGGCAACATCTGGAATTTGATGACGACCTCATTAAGTCGTAAAGTTATTATTATTGAAATATGTTTTGTTTAAGCCTAAAATATGAAAGTAAATGACGAGGAGTGATTATTTAAATATAGAAAAGTAAATTAAAGTATCATCACGACCGTTTCCTTTTCGGGGTGGTCAGAAACCACGCCTATAAATAAGCGAATTCACATTTAGCCAACTTTACTATAGGCCAATCATGACAAGTGGCAAGCTCGTCGATGTCTCCAGCGTACCAAACTCGAGAAATATCACAAATAAATTAAATGTATTTATTTACATTAATACATATTTTTGTGTCTCGACCAGGAATCGAACCCGGTACCTCCGAGTCTAAATCCACGGACTTAACCGCTAGACCACGGAGGCATTATTTAAATATATTGCTGCAAAATGTATCGATACTACTATGGAACATCTCTAAATTTTACTCACACTAGAATAATTACGCACACTAAAATAATTAACTTTTTGGCGTGTTTTGCAATTTGCTTTGTTGATCTTGTTAGTATTCTATATCTATGTGTAAACTCGACCTGTTTGGCCGATAATGTCGCGAGTAACCTCAACAAAAGTATCAAAAACTTTACTATAGACCAATCATGACAAGTGGCAAGCTCGTCGACGTCTCCAGCGTACCAAACTCGAGAAATGTCACAAATAATTAAATATTAATTAAATGTTTACATCAATCAATATTTTTGTGTCCGACCAGGAATCGAACCCGGTCCAAGTCTAAAACCACGGACTTAACCGCTAGACCACGGAGGCAGTTTATGTAATAAAATATATAAAATTATTTCAATGGTGTAATTAAGCAGTTAATTAAATTTTTGGCGACGGAACCCTTGGGCTTGTTTTTATATTGTTAACTCACGTCCTCCCGCCGTCCGCCGGACCCGCTGCTGCTTCGTGGGAAAGGAGTGAGCTGGTCGGACACCGTCACCTACTCGGGGTGCGTGATCGATCGCCGCCTCTGCTCGGGCCCAGTTGAGGCCACTGCTGCACTCGTCGCTACCACACCGGGTAAAGGTTAATATATACAAGACCTTAGTCCGATCACGCCTCACCTACCATGGCGTGGAACCACCTGCTGGCTCGAACCATGAAGGCCAGGATACAGGCCCAACAGAACATCTCCTTACGCACGACTGTCGGGTCTCTCTGGTTCGTTCGCAACACCATCCTCCACGACGACCTGAATATGGAGACCATCGAGCAGTTTGTCGCCAGCTCTCGAAGTCCATGTTCGATCGAGCCGCACGGTCACCGGAGAGCCACCGCCTGTCCCAGGAGACCCTGAGGACCGAGGCGTAGCCCGCGTCATTATTACCATATAGACACCGCCACAAATGGCCACAACCCCTTTCGTAGCCCCCTTCCTTGGCCACCCTTAGGCCAGTGTAAAATTAAAAACCGGCGGGTTGCTGTCTGCCGGGACAAACTGCAGCCGAACGGGGCCACCCCATAGGGTTCCGCGTGCGATGAAACTTCATCATCATCATCGTTAACTCATGAAAATGAAATAATATAGCACGACAGACATGGCTGTATGGTCTATATAGCTTTGTCTTCCCTATCATTCCTTATATTCACAAATCAAAATTTAAAAAAATATTAAAAATAAAAATGGCTACCGAAGCGGCGGCAAATTTTTCCGTGTGCTAGTACTAAATTGTTTATTTTAGCTATTGTTAGCTATATTTTGTGATTTAGATATTGAATTTTGTCGGGATCAAGATGGATAAAAAGCTAAGCGATGAGAAGAGTCTCATGTATAAGATATTTAGGGCTTGCCGCCTGTGTGGTGCGGGTGGTGGATATAAAATGCCCATTGTCACCAATTTACCTCTGGAAGGGCCAGAGGTGGAATTACGGCAGAAAATACGCGAATGTGTACAAATCGAGGTATATATCAGTTAAATATAGTATATTGCGAGGTTGTTTGTTACTTATTTGTTAGATGTATACTTTGCTTAGTTTCGAAAAAAATACAGTTATCTTTTATTTTACGGCGTAAATCATTTGGTCCGTAAAAGTACAAAATTCTGTATTTCCGCTTGTATCATTAGAAAAAAATCTGCTAATATATCTATAAAATCATTTTTCCATGCGCCTTGCTAACTGCAAATTTTCTAAATAAAAACGCTAAGTTAGTCGTATTTGATATTTACAAGATGTTCATCCGTTCCCGACTTACTTATGCTGCGCCAGCTTGGCATCACCTTCTGGCCAAAACCAACAGGGACAAGATCCAGAGTCAGCAGAACATATCGCTCAGGGTGGTATCCAGAGCGCCGTGGTTCGTGCGAAATTCTGTAATTGCGAGAGATCTGGAGATGCCTACTATCGAGGCATTTGTTGTCGGCCTAGCTAAACGTATGTTTTACCGGGCTGACAACGGATCCTACAAGCATCTTCAGGATATCGCTCCTACTTTCGCACGGCCCCCGGAGGGGAGGCCACTACCTAGGGAGGCGCTCTTGGAGATGAACTGAAGTAGACAAATCTAGGAGACTAGATTCGTGAGCCACAAGGGCGGTGTTGTAGTAGGAACAGCGCCCAGCACCAAAGGTGCGTTGAATCACCGGTGGGTAGTTAGCCGCCGAGATCCTGCCGGGGAAAACGGGAGTTTATCCCATCCCCAACCCAGGCCCATTGAACATCCGGGCCTGGATGACTCCGCTGTCTGTCTGTCTGTCTGATATTGATAAAACACAGCGGAATGATAGGCAGTATTTGTAAGAATACCATAATAAAGAAATATTAACAAGGCATAACAAAATATGGGTTTGAGTTCATTGACTTTTTGTTTGACACTGACTCACTAGACAATAGTCTTCTAGAGAACCTAAGAATGTCCAGCGGTCGTTACTGTATTTACCTCAATACCCACCTTTATGCGTATGTTATAAAATCAAGTTGGATTTTATAGGAATCCATTTAGTGCCCCGAGCCTTAAGGCTGCAAAGGGTTGGCTTTTACTACATGTATCACAAATTAAAAGAATTACTGTAATTAATAGATCACCCGGCACGGTGATGGTTCAGTTGTAAGAATGCAACTCTAAAAATTCAACAAAAAGTCGGTTTAAACCCCCCCTGGCATGTACCAATGAGAAATACATTTTACTTACGTACTGCTGTCATAGATCTACAACACCACCATTCCCCTACCTCGGAGATCATGTTAAGCCATTGTTCCCGATTCCACTAATACCAACTTGTGGAATTGTTAATAATTTTGGGAATTATTGGGTAGATTTGAACTTGTCTTGGTTTTAATGGGTCCTGACTGTTTGCCAACAGAATGGCTTGTTTTTTCTTTTCAGTTTTTAAATTAAGATCTATTATTATTATTTATAATGATTAGCAGGTAATAAGGTGGTAGGCGGACTGATGGTGGTAGTTTGCCCAGTCTGTCAGAGCAGTGAAGTATCCACCGTTCGTGGTGTCATGTTTAGTCAGGCCAGCATAGTATTAAGAGTGTCGTGCTAGTATTAAAAAAAAAGACGAAGCCCTAGTATAAAAACACATTATGAACTTTTTACCCATATTTTACAGGTACTAGAGGACGACCACATGCCTCCATTGATTTGTGAGCTATGTGTGGATAAGGTAAATGATTTCTACGAGTTTCTGGATATGTGCAGACAAACTAACAAGAAAACTAGGCTACGACTCGGACTGCCACCCGAGACACAGTCTATGGGAAATGTAAGTATAGTATTGGCCATAAATATTGTTACTAGGAAAAAAAATACAATATTATTGTTTATTCTGTTCATTTTTAAATATAGTGGGGTTATGATGAGAACCGAATTGCTGTGATAGCATTACACAAAGCAAATGCAATATTTGAAACTCTCACCTGCTTGGTATTAGTCTATCTTGGTATTAATATTTGTGTACCGGGCTAGATAAGGCTGAACATTCTGCAATTATTCTCCTTGAGAAGTTTTGCATGACCTGAGCCCCATTAATGGATCCAACCTATCTCTAGTGCAGCTAGGAGGCCCGTAACATTCCTGCAAACCTCCTGAAGAGCCCTTGCAGTGGGTGCAGCCATACTGGAGCACTCCATAAGTACATGCATGATCGTATCCTCTGCCATGCATCCTCTACACAGTGGGCTATCTGTAAAATTTAGTATAAGTGTTTGTTTAAGGCACAGTGTCCCGTTATCACCGTTACCATTGTACAAAGCTTGGCTCTGTTTAGGCTTAGAAGTTGTTGTGTAAGCTGGCAATCAGGGTTGGACAGGTTCTCCCTAGACTGTCTGTCACTGATGACCAACAAATCTGCTTGTAGTCTTTCTGTTCTTTGGTGGAGCTAGATTTGCACAAACTGGAATGGTAGGGTGTACCGGGCTATTGATCGATATAATGAAACGTCTAGGATATAGTTTCCTAGAACATTGGAATTAAATATTTTTTATCCATAAATGTGTAGACAATCATTAAATAGTTCTTCAATTGATTAGTTAGGAAATGTAGCCAAATGTCTATTGTGGCTAGAGTTGGCCATAATCTCCTAAAATTATGTTCTGGAAGGCTCATCTCCAGCAGTGAAATATTTTTTTATCTTTTCAGCAAGAAACTGATAACTGCATATTGGGTACAACAGAGACTATTTATACCAACAATGATGAACCACAAGCCAAGAAGAAGAAACCTAGACCAAAAAGCAAGAAAACCCCAGAACCCGAGATTAGCAGTAAATCTAAGAATAATAAGGTAAAATCACTATTCTTATTCATATTTGGTATATTCCTTGCCCATTACCCTTTAAAAAGACAAATGACATCATCCGTTTTGTACTACAATTATAAATAAAAAAATAGTGGTTCCAATACTTTTATTGATAATACTAATGTTGTTTTTACTATATTACTGTGTAATTAAGTTATTTGGAAAATAAGTAGAGTTTGTATCAATCAAAAAAAAAAAACACAAGCATTAAAAAAAAAAAATACAACAAACAAGATAGTGTGGTGACAAATAGGGAATAAGCTGCAACACTCGGTCACAGCGCTGATTTTCAGCTGATCCCTCATAATGATATACCTAAATATAAATAATATAATAAATAAATATTTGAAACATTTTGTACGCCTAAACTATATGCAATAAAGGGTTTTTTCTACTTAAATTGTAATCTTGTTAGAATAATTTATCTAAAAATGCATATATAACTGAATGAATATATGATGAATGATATCATTTCATAGCTGCAGAATCACTGTTCGAAGTTGGGTCCAATGTCTGTGGTGAATAGAGGATAAAATTGTCCCTGCTGCTATTTTGCATGGATATGCCAACTGCAATATTTTGCATGGATATATCAACTATATTATTTTGCATGGATATATCAACTGTATTATTTTCCATGGATATGTCAACTGCAATATTTTCCCTCAAAAACCCAGCATTATACTAATATTATGTATCCAAAATATTTTTCTGTCTTACTGTCTGTCTGGCCTTTGGATTTCAATGAGAAGTCAGATCCCAATAAGAAGTTGACTCCTCCAGAACCCCCGATCATCAAATCTAAAACTACAAAGGTAAAAACTGGATTATTTTATGAATGAAATTAAATAATTTATTTGTCAGAAACGTGGTAGATTGTTATATGTTAGTTGCGATCACAACAACATCATTGCCGCTCTGCCAATTCCACCGTTGAATGAGATGAGAAGAATGGTGTCTCGGGCTTGCGACCGACAATAGGCTGGTGTAAGGAAAGGCCTCCTTTTTTATATTTTATTGCGCGATAATACGCTCACCATCCACCATTCTACTCGTCTCCCTACCCAACCAATTACTGTATGATTCCATTAATGCCGTCTTGGAAGCTCGTTTCATAAATGTATTGACGGCTAAACTAAGTAAAACTATGTAATTATTAACGTAAAAAAAAGTTTTTGTTAATTGTCGTTATGCTAGGGTCAAATAAATAAAATTAATTACAGATTATTAAATCACAATATATTAACAATATTTTATTGGGCCCATTTGGGGCATTCTCATTTCGAAAAGGAGAAGAAACTAATTCAGAATTTCAATGGTATCTATTTTTAGTTACAGGAAGAATTGCCAGTTTTGACGATAAAAATCAAAAGTTTAGATTTAATGGGATCCGCAAAGCGACCTTCAAGGATCATTGAAATTGATGTAAGTATCATTCATTCGTATACCTACCTTGTCCCAATAAGAAATTAACTTTATTAGCTATTATCTTAACTGACATTGATATTTATATTCTTATAATTGTGTCTGTCTTAGCTTATAGTATGACAATGCCTATCTCCAGCAGCTATTATCCTAACTGACATTGATATTTATATTCTTATAATTGTGTCTGTCTTAGCTTATAGTATGACAATGCCTATCTACAGCAGCTATTATCTTAACTGACATTGACATTTATATTCTTATAATTGTGTCTGTCTTAGCTTATAGTATGACAATGCCTATCTCCAGCAGCTATTATCCTAACTGACATTGATATTTATATTCTTATAATTGTGTCTGTCTTAGCTTATAGTGTGACAATGCCTATCTACAGCAGCTATAATCTTAGTGTTACTCTGTATTTATAATTTTGTTATTTTATAATTTTGTTATTTTATTGTTTCTCTTTCCAAATGATTGTTATCATGTACTGCTCCAGATTCACCAATATGTACTATAAAATTATATCGTTTTATATCAATATTGTAAAAATTGACGTGTAAAAGTGCAGAATACATATCTTTTTGTCCTATGCCTACTTGCAAAATAAACGAATTGAATTGAATCGAAATATATACTCGAAGAAGAGTAAAGATTATATCCGACTAATCTACCCAAGATGTGTGAGTGAATATTACAGCAGAAACTGCCACATAATGTGCATTAGAGTATATAATAAAATTCCTAGAGAGAGACGAGAGTTACCTATAAAACGTTTTACTATTGAGATAAAGAAAATTCTTATTGACAACTGTTTTTACTCAATAAAAGATTTTTTAGCATGCAAATTTTGACATTAACATTGTATTCCAATAAATTGACAAGAACAATATTAAATATAAACTATATACAAATAAATATCTATTGATAATAAGCACATTGTATGCCCATAATATGGGCAGATTGCATCATCATGACATGTACATACAACTGTAATTAGAATAAGCAATCTATACAATAAAGATTTTTTGAATTTGAAGCGAAAGAGGTATGTCGTGATCGTGACAAATGTCGCTCAATTGTCTCTGCCTACCATATATATATTAATATTCACGCTTAATCCCTTGCGGGTAGGCAGAGATAATTGAGCGCCACTTGTCACGATCACGACATACCTCTTTCGTTTCTTCGACATTCATCAACCTCTTCATACATGCCCTTTTGTGTTTTATTTATTTGATCATGATAGGTAAACCCTGGTCTGCCAGGGCCTCTTTTACCCACTACTTTCGCATTATATATTTGCTTGGTCAAATTCTTTCTGTGTAATTGACTATATTTGGTATGTCTAATAGTTCTTAATCCGTAAATATCTAGGCAATCATTGAATAGTTCTTTAATTTAATAGTTAGGGAATGTAGCCAAAAGTCCAGCGTGGCGAGAGTTGGCTATATTCTCCAAAAATATGAGTCCAGTAGTGGAGGTCTAGGACATAGTGAACTCGGGATAATGATAGTGATTTTATGTATTTTCAGGACGATTCTGACATATCATTGAACAGTACTCCGCCAAAACGTGTTAAAACTAAAAGTTCCAAGCCTGAAAAACCAGTCAAAAGTACCTCTAAGAAATTAAGTCCTGTTGAGGTAAGGATTTTGTTTATTACTAGCTGTTTTACCCGGCTTTGCCCATGTAAATGGCAAAACGAAATTAATTTGATTTTGCTACAGGGTGCGTCAGAGAAACTTACTTATTTGAAAGATCATTAAAAACAAAAGTACTTCAGTTATTGTTTTAATTTTTATTTTATTTTAGAATACAATTACCCAATTTTTTTTAATCAGACTTGAAAATGACATCGTTTAAATGGCGACCCCCATTACGCATACACTGATTAAGTCGATTTCTGAAGTTAGTCCACTCTTTGCAGCATATCAATCGGTATGTTGGCAATGGCGTTGCGAATGTTGTTTTTGAGGTAAGCTATTGTCCGTGGCCGGTCGACATAAACCAGGGATTTCAAATAACCCCATAAAAGGAAATCGCATGGAGCCAAATCTGGAGAGCGAGCCGGCCATGTGAGATCGCCTCTGAGAGAGATAAGCCGGTCGGGGAAATGTTGTCGTAACAAATTAATTGAGCCCCGTGCTGTGGCTCCATCTTGCTGAAACCACACATCCTTAGCGTTTATTTCTTCGAGGCTTGGTAGAAAAAAATCCTCGATCATTTCGATTAGAAAAGAAGCTCTCGACGGCGTATGCCCGCTGTTCTCTAGGCCAGAGCATGATGGCAACTGACTAGAGGAAGAAACAAACTTGGGGACTTCTCCCTCCCTCACCTCAATAGCGCCCCCCCTCACCCCCCTACCCACCCAACTCACCACTCGGGAGTTTTTTCAAATAAGTAAGTTTCTCTGGCGCACCCTGCCAGTTTCTCAAAAAAATCCATCATGACGAGTGGCAAGCTCGTTGATGTCTCCAGCGTACCAAACTCAGTATCCCAAATAATTATTTACATTAAAAAAATATTTATGTGTTCCGACCAGGAATCGAACCCGGACCGCCGAGTCTAAATCCACGGACTTAACCACTAGACCACGGAGGTAGTTTGTATCAATTGTGTATGTGTAATGAGTGTATCAATTATAAAATTATTTCAATGGTTCTCTTTTTGGAGATGGAATTTAAATAATGTTTTATTTATTTTTTATATTAACTTTTTTTTTCATTTGCTTCTAAGCATAAATTAGTAAAAAAAACATACTTTGAACACACAGCAACACGGGGTTCGAACAAATATTATGATCTCACAGAAGAAATGATCAGGAACGGGTTCAAGACTCAGCTTTACGCAGTGGAAGTTGGTGCGAGAGGAGTTCCAGCTAAATCTTTGCATCACTTACTGAAAGAATTGGGGCTAAGCAGGTCTGCAGGAGATACATTTATGGAACGAGCTCCCAAGACGGCATTAACGGAATCATACAGTATTTGGTTGGGTAGGGAAGCAGAATGGTGGATGGTGAACGAATTATTGCGCATTAAGTAGGCCTCCTTTGTAAATCTGACGCAAGCTTGAGACAAATCCACAAACCTGCATAAGTATTTCTTTATTTATCGGAAAATCTTTTTTTTTTTTTTGTCATCGCGCCCACCTGATGGTAAGCAGTACGCGAGGTCCAAGAATGGGAGTAACTGACGGCGGTCACCATGACCGACATGAGTCTCTACCACTATGCCGGCCTAAGAAGATGCTTTTTTACACTTCGCTTGAAGGACTCCAGGTTATAAGAGTGGGGAGACACACTGGCTGGGAGAGCATTCCACATCTTCAGCGTGCGACAGATGTAAGAGTCTCCAAATTTAAGGGATAAGGTTATGGAGCTCCTCAGAACACTCGCCGTGGTATAGCTTGTAGAACACGCTCAATGAAATATTTTATTTCCTATTCTGCTGAAACCCAATGTTTTTATTCCAGAGTGTGCCGGAAGAGCCTAAAAGACATACTCGGAACGAATCTCGGAAAGAAGATCGCTTTAGTATTGACGAATCTCCCAAAAAGAACAAAAATAATGACAGAAACTCAATTGAGGTAAGTTTAATAACTTAAATAGGTGGTTATTACTGCCAGACCCGGTATGTTTGGTACGCTAGAGACATGGACGAGCTTGCCACTTGTCATGATTAGTCTATAGTAAAGTTGTGAATGTGAATCTGCTTCTAAGCGTGGTTTCTGAATACCCCAATAAGAAAACGATCGTAATGATATATTATAGACGTATACATTTTATAAATTTTTTTCACTTTCGTATTACATTTTATACATATTTTTACTTTCGTATTACATTTTATACATTTTTTTCACTTTCGTATTACACTTTATACATATTTTTACTTTCGTATTACATTTTATACATTTTTTTCACTTTCGTATTACATTTTATACATATTTTTACTTTCGTATTACATTTTATACATATTTTTACTTTCGTATTACATTTTATACATTTTTTTCACTTTCGTATTACATTTTATACATATTTTTACTTTCGTATACATTTTATACATATTTTAACTTTCGTATTACATTTTATACATATTTTTACTTTCGTATTACATTTTATAAATTTTTTTCACTTTCGTATTACATTTTATACATATTTTTACTTTCGTATTACATTTTATACATTTTCACTTTCGTATTACATTTTATACATATTTTTACTTTCGTATTACATTTTATACATTTTTTTCACTTTCGTATTACATTTTATACATTTTTTTCACTTTCGTATTACATTTTATACATATTTGTACTTTCGTATTACATTTTATACATTTTTTTCACTTTCGTATTACATTTTATACATTTTTTTCACTTTCGTATTACATTTTATACATATTTTTACTTTCGTATACATTTTATACATATTTTAACTTTCGTATTACATTTTATACATATTTTTACTTTCGTATTACATTTTATACATATTTTAACTTTCGTATTACATTTTATACATATTTTTACTTTCGTATTACATTTTATACATTTTTTTCACTTTCGTATTACATTTTATACATATTTTTACTTTCGTATTACATTTTATACATTTTTTTCACTTTCGTATTACATTTTATACATTTTTTTCACTTTCGTATTACATTTTATACATATTTTTACTTTCGTATTACATTTTATACATATTTTAACTTTCGTATTACATTTTATACATATTTTTACTTTCGTATTACATTTTATACATATTTTTACTTTCGTATTACATTTTATACATATTTTTACTTTCGTATTACATTTTATACATATTTTTACTTTCGTATTACATTTTATACATTTTTTTCACTTTCGTATTACATTTTATACATTTTTTTCACTTTCGTATTACATTTTATACATATTTTTACTTTCGTATACATTTTATACATATTTTAACTTTCGTATTACATTTTATACATATTTTAACTTTCGTATTACATTTTATACATATTTTTACTTTCGTATTACATTTTATACATTTTTTTCACTTTCGTATTACATTTTATACATATTTTTACTTTCGTATTACATTTTATACATTTTTTTCACTTTCGTATTACATTTTATACATTTTTTTCACTTTCGTATTACATTTTATACATATTTTTACTTTCGTATTACATTTTATACATATTTTAACTTTCGTATTACATTTTATACATATTTTTACTTTCGTATTACATTTTATACATATTTTTACTTTCGTATTACATTTTATACATATTTTTACTTTCGTATTACATTTTATACATATTTTTACTTTCGTATTACATTTTATACATATTTTTACTTTCGTATACATTTTATACATATTTTTACTTTCGTATTACATTTTATACATATTTTTACTTTCGTATACATTTTATACATATTTTAACTTTCGTATTACATTTTATACATTTTTTTCACTTTCGTATTACATTTTATACATATTTTTACTTTCGTATTACATTTTATACATTTTCACTTTCGTATTACATTTTATACATATTTTTACTTTCGTATTACATTTTATACATTTTTTTCACTTTCGTATTACATTTTATACATTTTTTTCACTTTCGTATTACATTTTATACATATTTTTACTTTCGTATTACATTTTATACATATTTTAACTTTCGTATTACATTTTATACATATTTTTACTTTCGTATTACATTTTATACATATTTTTACTTTCGTATTACATTTTATACATATTTTTACTTTCGTATTACATTTTATACATATTTTTACTTTCGTATTACATTTTATACATATTTTTACTTTCGTATACATTTTATACATATTTTTACTTTCGTATTACATTTTATACATATTTTTACTTTCGTATTACATTTTATACATATTTTTACTTTCGTATACATTTTATACATATTTTTACTTTCGTATTACATTTTATACATATTTTTACTTTCGTATACATTTTATACATATTTTTACTTTCGTATTACATTTTATACATTTTTTTCACTTTCGTATTACATTTTATACATATTTTTACTTTCGTATTACATTTTATACATATTTTAACTTTCGTATTACATTTTATACATATTTTTACTTTCGTATTACATTTTATACATATTTTTACTTTCGTATTACATTTTATACATATTTTTACTTTCGTATTACATTTTATACATATTTTTACTTTCGTATTACATTTTATACATATTTTTACTTTCGTATACATTTTATACATATTTTTACTTTCGTATTACATTTTATACATATTTTTACTTTCGTATTACATTTTATACATATTTTTACTTTCGTATACATTTTATACATATTTTTACTTTCGTATTACATTTTATACATATTTTTACTTTCGTATACATTTTATACATATTTTAACTTTCGTATTACATTTTATACATATTTTTACTTTCGTATTACATTTTATACATATTTTTACTTTCGTATTACATTTTATACATATTTTTACTTTCGTATTACATTTTATACATATTTTTACTTTCGTATTACATTTTATACATATTTTTACTTTCGTATACATTTTATACATATTTTAACTTTCGTATTACATTTTATACATATTTTTACTTTCGTATTACATTTTATACATATTTTTACTTTCGTATTACATTTTATACATATTTTTACTTTCGTATTACATTTTATACATATTTTTACTTTCGTATACATTTTATACATATTTTTACTTTCGTATTACATTTTATACATATTTTTACTTTCGTATTACATTTTATACATATTTTTACTTTCGTATACATTTTATACATATTTTTACTTTCGTATTACATTTTATACATATTTTTACTTTCGTATACATTTTATACATATTTTTACTTTCGTATTACATTTTATACATATTTTTACTTTCGTATTACATTTTATACATATTTTTACTTTCGTATTACATTTTATACATATTTTTACTTTCGTATACATTTTATACATATTTTTACTTTCGTATTACATTTTATACATATTTTTCACTTTCGTATTACATTTTATACATATTTTTACTTTCGTATTACATTTTATACATTTTCACTTTCGTATTACATTTTATACATATTTTTACTTTCGTATTACATTTTATACATTTTTTTCACTTTCGTATTACATTTTATACATTTTTTTCACTTTCGTATTACATTTTATACATATTTTTACTTTCGTATTACATTTTATACATATTTTTACTTTCGTATTACATTTTATACATATTTTTACTTTCGTATTACATTTTATACATATTTTTACTTTCGTATTACATTTTATACATATTTTTACTTTCGTATACATTTTATACATATTTTTACTTTCGTATTACATTTTATACATATTTTTACTTTCGTATTACATTTTATACATATTTTTACTTTCGTATACATTTTATACATATTTTTACTTTCGTATACATTTTATACATATTTTTACTTTCGTATACATTTTATTACAACTATAATACTCACCTTTGCAGGGATATGACCGCATATCCAACCAGATTATGCTCAACCAGCAGTGTAATTAGTGTGCTAGGTGTATGTGATGAGTAAAACGATTATGACCTGGATGAGCACTTTTCCTCCGGGAATGGTTAATCCTAGGTCACAAGTCCATAAGGGGCTGCCATGCGGCACTAAATTGGTATGGACTTCCTCAAAACTTGTCTTTCACATGCATTTCAGACCGCCTCCGTGGTCTAGTGGTAACAAACGTTGCCGTGAACTCGGGAGGTCGTGGGTTCGATTCCCACCGGGGGCAAGTTGTATATTGTATAATTTGTCTCGGTCTGGGTGTTTATATGTATATATTTACAAAAAAAAGTATAATATGTAGTTTATCAACCATCTAGTTTCCGTAACACAAGCTTCGTAGCTTACCACGGAAACTAGATGGCGCTGTTGTCTGGAAATATTTATTTATTATTTAATTTTCTCACAAAAGCAAAAGTGTCAAAAAAAACCTTCCCAACGTATCGTTATAAAGGCACCGAGGCCGAGGACCCTATTTACTATTCTGCCAAGGTGCATTCAAAAATAATATAAAATAATTAAAGCTGCGGTCAACAAATACATTTCGAACAACAATCTGTTAGCATAAAAATAATTATTATTTCATTAAATTAATATATCCAGGATTCGGACATATCCAACGATGCTATCTCAATTGCCAGCGACAGTAGTACTTACTCCGATGGTCTTCTAAAAAGAAATCGTCATTCTTACGTGAGTAACACACTCCCTGATCAATTCTCATCCACAAGTTCATCCATTTACTAACATAATACCATTAAACATTAAAATTTTACTTATTAAGGTGTTTTAGTGTATATGTGTCTATCTGGGCCTATCGGTATTGTAGATGACCCCCTTCTGGTCAGTTCATCAGCCGCATCGTTACCCAGTGAATCACTGTGACCCTTTATCCACTGCAACGTTGTTTTGTTGTCTCTGCACACTGCTTCCAGGGCAAGGTGGCAGTCGAGAATCAGTGCAGAGTTGATGTAATTGCTTTTGACGGCCAGAAGGACGGCCATACTGTCTGAAAGAATGCGAATTTCAAAGTTTTTGACATCTCTCCTTAGTACAGCTTGCGCTGCTTGTAGGATGCCTACACATTTCGCTTGGAATATGCTGTTGTGGGAGTCAAGAGGGATTGATAGGTGAATGTTCAAGTCCATGGAAAAGGCACCCGCACCCGTGCCGGTGTCTGTTTTTGAGCCGTCAGTGTAGATCCTGAGTTCTTTGGGGCCCAGAGTGGTCATTACTCTCTTCATGTAGTTGAACGTTGTATCCCTTGTCAAAGATGAACCTTTTAGGGATTCTGTCAATAATGGATGCCATCAGAGGTTGTTCCTGTATGACATCGTCTAGTATGGTAGTGTGTTTAGCGTTCGGGTTGTGTTTCCAAAGTGGTCAGCCTTGTCGCCGCAATTGCTGCTTCTTTTTGGACGTGCAGATGCAGAGGTGGAATCCCCAGTATCATCTCCAGCGCCTTCGTCGGAGCGGTGGACATGCATCCTGTGGTCGACAGGCAGGCCATTCTTTGAAACTGCTGTAGTTTAGTGTGGATTGTCTTTAGAGTGGTTCTGGGCCACCACACAGACGCTCCATATGTAGCAAATGGTCTAATAACTGAGGTGTAAAGCCAGAGCATGATCTTGGAGTGGACTGTATGTTTTTTGATATATAATAAGAAAGAAAAAATATTAAAAGAATTATCATAACTAGTATCATCATTACGACCGTATCCCTTCCGGGGTGGTCAGAAACCACGCTTATAAAGAAGCGGATTCACATTTAGCCAACTTTATTATAGGCTAAAGTGGCAAGCTCGTCGATATCTAGCGTACCAAACCCTAGAAATATCACAAATAAATAATTAAATTTAAATTAATAAATTTATTGTGTACCAACTAGGAATCGAACCCGGAACCTCCGAGTCTAAATACACGGACTTAACCGTTAGACCACGGAGGCAGTTAAGGCAGCAATTATCATAGCTCTGTGCTTTTATTGCATCTACTTTTGTGTAACCTACGTTTGGGGCTGTCCCTGATTCTAAACTAGAAGATAATGAACTTGCTGAAATTTCCAGCTTGTCCAAGCATTGCACTTTACACAAAACTTCAATTATTAATATTTAGTCTCTTGGTTAAATTAAAATTTTAATGCGAAAGAAACCAAGGTACTAGTGTTTGAAAATGAAGGATGACAACCGTAACGATAAAGATTGATGATGAAACTCTAGAACAAGTAAATGAAATTATATATCTGGGCAGTGTTTTTACTGCGGATCGGAAGTATGATAGGGACGTTGAAAGAAGAGTGAACGCGGGAAATAGTGTAAACGGTGCCCTGGGGTCACTGATCGGCAGTCGAAATGTCAGTGACAAAGCTCGGCTCGCCATACACAATGCCATGTTGGTACCAACACTTATGTATGGAAGCGAGACGTGGATTTGTCAGAATACGCATGAGAGTAGGGTTAATGCAGTAGAAATGAACGCGCGTAACTTTGGCGGACCTCATACGTAACGTCTAAATACGGAAAAGGGTTGGTATAAAAGAGAGCATAGAGACAAAATTAAGGAAAGGAATGCTACGATGGTTCGGGCATGTTAAAAGGATGAGCGAAGAGAGATTGACGAACCAGATATATAATGAGAAAGTTGTGGGGAAAAGAGGCCTTGGCAGACCGAGACTCAAATAAATAATAGGTGCATTAAAAAGCCATCGAAACAAAAGGGCTTGTATGAAGAGGTTGATGAATGCCGAAGAAGCGAAAGAGGTTTAGAGATTGAGTCCTTGCGTCCTATAAGGACCTATAAGGTGTTCTCTAATTTTAATTTACATATAGATAATATTATCGATAAAGCTTATAAAAGATTGGGTATGATCCTGAGACTAGGCAAACCATTTAAGAAAGCATCTACGTACAAAACACTTTACTACGCTTACGTTCGAAGTGTTTTGGAGTTCGGTAGCATAGTGTGGAGCCCTCAGTACGCAGTGCACATATCCCGATTGGAAAAACTACAAAATAAATTCCTGAAAGCATTAGAATACCGCACTGGGAACGAGTTCTTAAGTTACAAGGCTGCGTCTGAACGTCATAAAGTTAATTCTTTGCAAAGTCGCCGTTTTTTAAACGATTCCATGTTTCTGTACAAAATAGTGAATAATCACATAGACTCTCCTACTCTTTTAGACAATGTCACGTTTAGAGTGCCTCGACTTACCTCACGTTCATTTCCTCCTTTAGCAGAACAAATTATGCAAAAAACACCTTTTTAAGACGAGCAGTAAAACTATATAATGATTGCTTGGTCGACGTGGACATATTTGCTTGCTCTAAGTCAGTGTATAGGAGCAGGGTCCGTGAGATAATTAAAGTTAAGTATTCGATAGAATAGACTTAAATGTAATTTTTACTTTCTTTTATGGTTTAATTGTATTTTGAAAATGTAATAAGTATAGTTCTCTTTTACAGTTTTGGTACTCCAGGTCTCATTATATGTATATTGTTTGTTATATAAATTGTATTATGACTGTTTGTTACCATAATAAAATAAAATAAAAATAAAAGATAACGAAACTTTAAATAATGTTTATTTAAGTTACAAACACACACGTTACTATTGAGGGCAAACCTACGTAGCGTATTTGCTACCGCGAGTAATACCTGATCTCGCCGGTATCTCAGACACGACTGATGTGCTTGACCCGGCTCGTGACTGTCCTCCCAACTAGGTGACCTGGTTCATCATTGCATCAGCCGATGATTTCGGCCAATCAAAATCGTTATTACCATATTGACCGCCTCCGTGGTCTAGTGGTAACAAACGTTGCCGTGAACTCGGGAGGTCGTGGGTTCGATTCCCACCGGGGGCAAGTTGTACATTGTATAATTTGTCTCGGTCTGGGTGTTTATATGTATAATATGTTTATATTTACAAAAAAAAAAAGTATAATATGTAGTTTATCAACCATCTAGTTTCCGTAACACAAGCTACGCCTACCACGGAAACTAGATGGCGCTATGTGACCTGTCTGGAAAAATATTTATATGGCGACGTAGACTCTGGTGACCTAGTTGGGGTACATTTGCCGAGATATTGTTATTTATTTAATGATATGCAAATGCACTCTGATGTCGCTACAGAGGTATGTCGTGACCGTGACAAGTCGAGCTCAATTGTCTCTGCCTACCCCGCAATGGATTTGGCATGAAGATATGTATGTATAAAATGTATACATTTTTTTTTCTTAATTTACAGGAGAGTTCAAAAACACAACGATCTACTTTTTCGCCCTCGATCAAAGGAATAATTAAAAAAGATAAAGTAAGTAAAACACTCTTTAGATAGTTTAGCGCTTTTGCAACCCTCTCGCTCGCACAATCTAATATTGTCACAGATTTGTCAAGTCTGTGTGTACTCTTGAGAAATGTAGTCTATAAAATTACGGACATTTAGACATATATTAAAAGTTATTCTTATTGAACTTACCGTTCCGTGGGAATCAAATATTCCAAAAGACCACAACATGTAGTCGAATAAATATTATGATCTCACAGAAGAAATGATCAGGAACGGGTTCACGACTCAGCTTTGCGCAGTGGAAGTTGGTGCGAGAGGAGTTCCAGCTAAATCTTTGCATCACTTACTCCAAAATTATCCGTAATGTTATTCCATAGAAAGTTGATAGGCTACATATCTCAAAAGTACACATATTGGATTGTGCGAACGGGACGGCTGCAGAAGTGTTAAATCATCTTAATTCAATATAATATTTTTTTAGCAAGAAGTTCTATTTGACGAAATGAAATCAAAAGATCCGGATGCCAAAAAGAAAGTCAAGTAAGTGGAACAATTATTGTTAATCCCATATCTGTGTGCTTTTGTATGGTCTTACTTTAATGAAAAAGCAGGACACAAAATGAGGGAATCTATAACTCCTTACCACAGACTGGCTATTCTTCGTTTCTTGGCTTCAGGAATGAGTTATGAAGAATTGAAATTTTTTAGCAGACGACATTACGAGTACGTTCTAGACTGTTGCGCGCAACGAACTAAACGCTTGCTGGATTTGTTTGGAATCAGCGATTTTACACACACAGCGAGTTGAACGTCTGTCATTGGAGTGCTGAAGTGTTGGATTTTGGCGTTGAACCACCAAACCAAAAAAACCTAGTGTTTGAAAGAAGAAGGATGACAACCGTGACGATAAAGATTGATGATGAAACTCTAGAACAAGTAAATGAAATTATATATCTGGGCAGAGTTTTCACTGCGGATGGGAAGTACGATAGGGATGTTGAAAGAAGAGTGAATGCGGGAAATAGTGTTAACGGTGCCCTGGGATCACTGATCGGCAGTCGAAATGTCAGTGACAAAGCTCGGCTCGCCATTCACAATGCCATGCTGGTACCAACACTGATGTATGGAAGCGAGACGTGGATACGTCAGAATACGCATGAGAGTAGGGTTAATGCAGTAGAAATGCGGTCGTTGCGGCGGATATGTGGCGTCACTTTGGCGGACCGCATACGTAACGTCGAAATACGGAAAAGGGTTGGTATGAAGGAAAGCATAGGGACAACAATAAGGAAAGGCATGCTAATATGGTTCGGGCATGTTGAAAGGATGAGCGATGAAAGATTGACGAACCAGATATATAATGCGGAAGTTGTGGGTAAAAGAGGTCCTGGCAGACCGAGACTCACATATCACGATCAAATAAATAAAACACTGGCTGAAGGTGCATTAAAAAGTCTTCGTAACCAATGTATGGAGAGGTTAATGAATGTCGAAGAAGCGAAAGAGGTATGTCGTGATCGTGTCTAATAGTGCACAATGGGGTGTATCAGGCAAAGCTTTTTGTAGATGTCCGCTAGCGGCAATGGTACCTTGTTTACACATATGAAGGATCATTTTTTAAATGTTTTTGTAGTTTTTTTTATTTTTATTATAAAAATAATAATTTTAAGTTAACGTCACCTACTTTAAAAGACAAATTAGGAAAGCGAACACCGTCTTTAAAGAAAAAAGGTTTAATTAATAGATCAGCAATTTTGAGATCACCATATTTTTGATTTCGCTTGGAAATCTCGATTTGTACACTTAAAAGCTGCTTACTTCGGCAATATAACCAATAAATAATAAATTTCGTAATAAAAATACGAGTTTTATATGCAAGTGACAGTTATATTGGGTACCGTCTATCATGCGCCATCTATCGTGATAAAAAGTTAGTGATACACCCCATTGTCTCTGCCACTCCGCAAGGGATCTGGCGTGAAGATATGTATGTATTGTAAGATAATATTTAGAATTGTACAAAAGACAACTTGCGTCGTGTGTTAAATTAGAACTAAGATGTGAGGTTGTTGGCCTTTTGGCCTGGTAGTGTAACCGAGTTTGGTAAGATGGCGCTGCGGAACACAAAAAGGGGTTCACACAGGTAGGAGTCAGAAAAAGAGGGGGGATTATTATGGTGGTGATCGTATCGTAACGGAAAGTTAATTTAAAAGTATGTACTATCTGCAACAAATAAAATGTGTTAGATGTGTTTCTTACTTGGTAAAATATATAAATTGAAGCTTAAAATATTTTTTGCCAAATATTTCGCCTCTCTTTGGAGCGGCGTCATCAGTGACAGTGTAAAGTATGTATGTATGTATGAAAATCCAAAAAAAAATTTTTTCCACACTGCGTTTTTGAATAATTTTGAAGTTTTGGCGTGGAGTGACAAGAACTAGAACGCTCGTCTAGGCCCAGCTTTAGAACACGGGTGTGGGATTCCATGTTAGGGACTGTGGTGGTAATGATTATTTATGTTTTAGAATTCAAATGAAACCTCCTCCAGCCAAGAAGTCTTTTACTCCGCCAGCGAAAGTAAAGTGTGAATATTTCTGCGAAGTGTGCAATAACTCGTTCACCAAACAATACACACTAAGTGTGCATATGCAATCACATTATGTCGGATTCACTAAACCCCAGTAAGTAAAAATATATATACAGTGTAAACTCTATAGAACGACTGTGCATTTTATGGCGTTATAGAGAGTTGTCGTTAAATTTAGAGAAGAAAAATCGGAATTGGAAGACAAGATAAACCAACCAAAGCCTATTCTAGAGTGACGTTACATGGAGTTTACGCTATATTGTATCAGCCAAGATTAAAAAACCTGTAAGAGGGTATATGTATAGGGTTAATGTGTTTTTTGTTTTATTATAATCTTCACTTTATCAGAGTACCTTAACTTATATATATTATTTTAGAGATCTTGAACGTTACCCTCATAACTTTAATCAGCAAAGTGACGTCACTTAATAGTAAATATTGTAAACAAGTAAATCTGCTTAATTAAGTATTTTAGCATATAGTAAAAAAACTAAAATAAATCGTAACGTACTTCTCTTTCTTCTTTAAAAAGCAGTTAGTGTCGTAAATTAGTTGTTTATTTACTATTACGTGACGTCAGACAGCCATTTGCAACTGCAGCGTTTCCTACCGAAAATCCAAACACGATATCTAAAAGGTTGACTACATTTGTTATGTGGTTTTCAATCCATAAATATTTATTCAATCATTGAATAGTTTTTCAATTTAATAATGAGAAAATGTAGCCACATGTCCAGCGTGGCAAGGATTGGCCATATTTTCCAGAAATATGTTCTGGATGGCCCAAATTTAACAGTCTAGGACTCTGTGTGATTAACTATTAATCATTGCAGCCTAGAATACAAGAGTACTACATATCCACTCTTGAAGATGGGCCTTCCAGATTTTTTTGGAGAATTACGCCTAAATTCACCAAGCTGGCCAGACGGCTTTCCTTACGGAAACGGTGGTGTCGTAAATCTATGACAAATGTACGTAAGAAAGTGTCATTCTCATATGTATATGCCGGGGTTCGAACCCACCTTTTTTTTTTGGTGTTCTTAAAGCGTTCTTACAACCCAGCCACGTGTGTGTGACTATTTAAATTAATAGTTTATTAATCCGTAAATATCTCGTCAATCAATGTATACTTTTTCTATTTATAGTTAGAAAATGTAGCCAAATGTCCAACGTGGCGAGATTTGGCCATATTTTACAGAAATATGTTCTGGTTGGCTCATTTCCAGTAATAGAGCCATCGTAGGCCTGCAACCTACTTTTTTTATAAGACTCCCAACGAAATACTGTCCCCTCATTTCGAATCGCGCTCAGAGCGCATAGAACGATTATGACACTGACCGTCGGTCGTTCCGAATCAAATATCGCGATTGGGATGCTCAGAGCGTGATATCAATTCGGAACGGTCTAAATCACATTTTCATTCATAAAATGTTAGTTTTTTTTTTAAATGCATGGAAGATAAATTGCGGATTCCACATCTAATCTAATACTAACAAATATACATCTCTCGGTTTATTCATCTTTATATGTGTAAAGTTTAATGTTATTAACTTATTTTGATCTTTTAAAATAAATTGCCGTGTTACAGACATTTTTTTTCCACTTCCTACTTTAATATTAATTATAGATTTGTTTTAGAAGTAACATACAAACAGTATAAACGAATTACAATATTCAATAATTTAGAAGAAAACCTAATATTAAATAAACTTGAAAATGGCGCGGGACATAATGACAAAAAACTGACAGCGCTCAGAGCGATCTACCTCGATATCGTGAGCAGTCTGAGCGAGAGAAATGATATCGTTTGTGACGTCACACAGCTTTGGCAAAACAGTTTAAGCGCGTCTCGGAACACCTTTAAGCGTGCTTAGGTTACTATTATCGCGTATCGGAACGATAGGTGTATGATTCCGTTAATGACGTCTTGATAGCTCTTAAATGAATAGTTTTTAATCCGTAAATATCTCGACAATCATTCAATAGTTCTTCAATTGAATAGTTAGGAAATATAGCCAAATATCCAATGTGGCTAGGGAAGGCCATATTCTCCAAAAATATGCACTGAAAGATTTAGAAACTAGGATGTCTAATTTAGTACTTTGTTTTAGGTTAGCCTGTAACGCGTGTCGGGATTGGTTCCCAACCTCTCAGGAGATGACCACTCATCACTCGTGGCATGTCGATGGCAACAATAGCTACAGCTGCAGACAGTGTTACGACGACTTCCAAACTTATCCAGAGTTCAAACAGTAAGTCTCACCACGTTTTCTGTGAACTGAACTAGTTCACCATTGTTTTGGTGTTGCTGTAACTTTAAAAAATGCCTAAAAATCGGGAATAATCTCAAGATGTGGCTTCGAAGAACTCTATAACCTAATCCCTCCCTCTCCATTCCGCAATCAAACCACACACAGGTCAGAATATGCACCCACATACCGTAGTTACTATCCCTTCGCGTACCCATAAATTTGGGGACTCACAGAAGAAATGATCAGGAACTGGTTCAAGACTCAGCTTTACGTAGTGGAAGTTGGTGCGAGAGGAGTTCCAGCTAAATCTTTGCATCACTTACTGAAAGAATTGGGGCTAAGCAGGTCTGCTGGAGATACATTTATAGAACGAGCTTCCAAGACAGCATTAACGGAATCATACAGTATTTGGTTGGGTAGGGAGAGGAGTAGAATGGTGGATGGTAAGCGTATTATAGCGCAATAAAATAAAAAAGGAGGCTTTCTTTTCTTAAACCAGCCTATTGTCGGTCGCAAGCCCGAGACACCATTCTTCTCATCTCTTACCCACACACGATAGACCCGGCACCTGCACGGTGAATCCACGGAATGCTTAGAAATTTGTCTTCTCTCTCTGTCTCTCTTCTGTCGTACGATAGAAATGTGGAATGCTCTTCCAGCCTCTGAGTTTTCAATATAACTTGGAGAGTGATGCATCTAGTCAAGCCGGCATAGTGTTAGGGACTGACGGCAGTTATGAGTGTCTGACTTCAGTTGCTAACACTCATCGTGCTAAAAAAAAAGTGACCAAAAGTCTTTGAAAATATTAAACCCTTTTAAAATATTGATATTTTCTCCTTCCAAATCAAATCAAATCATTTATTTCCTTAGGTTAGTACACAACACTTGGATATTGTCAATACATATATTTTAATACAATATAAGCTTGGCTGGACCGAATCTAACAGCAATACAATTTATAATAAATAAAACATTGTTGCCATAAGCGAGGATTATGTACTTATTTATAACTAGATACTTAAAATTTAATTCGTGGCTGTAAAAAGGCCGTGTCAGCTTATGATCTAATAACATTTATGTCCTTAAATATAAATTCGTGGCTGTAAAATGGCCGTGTCTGCTTACAATCTAGTAATAATAATATTTATGTCCATAAATATAGATTCGTGGCTGTAAAATGGTCGTGTCTGCTTACAATCTAGTAATAATAATATTTATGTCCATAAATATAGATTCGTGGCTTTAAAATGGCCGTGTCTGCTTACAATCTAGTAATAATAATATTTATGTCCATAAATATAGATTCGTGGCTGTAAAATGGCCGTGTCTGCTTACAATCTAGTAATAATAATATTTATGTCCATAAATATAGATTCGTGGCTTTAAAATGGCCGTGTCTGCTTACAATCTAGTAATAATAATATTTATGTCCATAAATATAGATTCGTGGCTTTAAAATGGCCGTGTCTGCTTACAATCTAGTAATAATAATATTTATGTCCATAAATATAGATTCGTGGCTGTAAAATGGTCGTGTCTGCTTACAATCTAGTAATAATAATATTTATGTCCATAAATATAGATTCGTGGCTGTAAAATGGCCGTGTCAGCTTACAATCTAGTAATAACAATATTTATGTCCATAAATAACAAATCGTGGCTGTAATAGGGCCGTGTCAGCTAACAATCTAAAACAAACAATTACAACTATTAATTATGTCAACAAAACCCAATTCGTGGCTGTAAAAAGGCTGTGTCCAACTTAAGATCTAAATATTACTAATATATGAAACAAATTTCAAAATTCCAGACATATAATTGATGAGAAATGCATTCCTCTATACGAAGTATCAGATGTGAAGTGTGACGAGTGCTGGCAGATGTTCCCCACACTCAACCTCCTCAACACTCACCTCTGTGAAGGAGAAGAAGGGAGACCTGGAGGTAAGTAACATTTTAGGTAAAGTATCATCACGACCGTTTCCCTTCTGAGGTGGTCAGAAACCACGCTTATAAATAAGCGGATTCACATTTAGCCAACTTTATTATAGCCCAATCATGACAAGTGGCAAGCTCGGCGATGTCTCCAGCGTACCAAAGGAGAGAAATATCACAAATAAATTCAATATTAATTAAATGTTTACATTAATAAATATTTTTGTGATCCGACCAGGAATCGAACCCGGTACCTCTGAGTCTAAATCCACGGACTTAACCGCTAGACCACGGAGGCAGTTACATTTTAGCCTAAATTGACCTTTTTAGGTGTGATGGCTCAGTTGTAGTATATTTTTTTTCAAATTTATTTATTTCTTGGAGTTCTCTCTAACGACTGTCACTAACCTATTATTCTTTAAATTCTTTATTTATTATAATTGAAATTACATAAAAAACTTTTATGATGCCTTATTCGGAGGTCAACTATCATTAAGGCAATTTAAATTTTGTTAGCCGCTGTCCGGAACAAGGATCCGGTGCTCATCCCGAACCATTCCCTGAGGTTCTTGAGCCAGGACGTTTGTCTTTTCCCTGATTCACGTTGCACAATTTAAAAACATAAATAATAATAAATAATATTTCCAGACAGGTCACACAGCGCCATCTAGTTTCCGTGGTAAGCTACGAGGCTTGTGTTACGGAAACTAGATGGTTGATAAACTACTTATTATACTTGTTTTTTTTTGGGAATCGAACCCACGACCTTCCGAGTTCACGGCAACGTTTGTTACCACTAGACCACGGAGGCGGTCTTTAATTTAATTAAACTTTCAATTCCTGTAAACAGACAATAAAATAAATAACAAATCGGCTTCGCAACAGCCAAGACTCCATTTTGTTTTGACAATTTAGTGTTACCAGTATATTTGTAATAAAACTTTACTAAAATAAATTATCAAAGCTTAGAGTATAAAACTACATAACAATTTAATTTAAATAGAAATATTAAATAAATTCCATGAAATAATAACAATAAACAAAAAAAAAAACGAATAAATACATAGAAATACTATTTGTAACCTTCAAAAAAATAATTAATAGCAACTCTCGATATTTCCCAATGCGGGAACTAGAGTATAAAACTACATAGGAATCTTAATAATTTAAATAGAAATACTAAATATTAAATAATATGGATAAAATAAGATACAAAATTGATTAAAGACGTAGAAATATTATTTGTAAACTTTAAAAAAAGAATTAATGGCAACCCTCGATATTTCCCAAGCGCGTTGTATTGAAACTTCGTTCCGATACGCGATAATAGTAACCTAAGATACGCGCTTAAACTGTTTTGCCAAGCTGTGTGACGTCACAAATGACATCATTTCTCGCGCTTAGACTGCTCACGATATCGAGGTAGATCGCTCTGAGCGCTGTCACTTGTTTGTCATAATGTCCCGCGCCATTTTTAAGTTAATTTAATATTAGGTTTTCTTTTAAATTATTTAATATTGTAATTCGTTTATACTGTTTCTATATTACTTCATAAACAAATCTATAATTAATATTTAAGTAGGAAGTGAAAAGAAAAATGTCTGTAACACGGCAAGTTATTTTAAAAGACCCAAAATAAGTTAATAATATTAAACTTTACACATATAAAGATGAATAAACCGAGAGATGTATATTTGTTAGTATTAGATTAGATGTGGAATCCGCAATTTATCTTCTATACATTTAAAAAAAAACTAACATTTTATGAATGAAAATGTGATTTAGACCGTTCCGAATTGATATCACGCTCTGAGCATCCAAATCGCGATATTTGATTCGGAACGAGCGACGGTCAGTGTCATATTCGTTCTAAGCGCTCTGAGCGCGATTCGGAATGAGGGGGAAGTGAATAACCCCTTCTCTGATGTGTATATTATTGTCAATTTCTTAAGGCGGTTGTTAAATTTAATGTATTTATTTTTGTTTGTTCCAGGCAAATGTTATAGATGTAGTAAAGATTGTGAAACTGTAAAAAAAATGAAGAAACACGAAGCTGGTTGCACTTTTAGGCCTAGAAGTATGTATTTAGCTTTTAATTCTTCCTTATTCTTAGTGTCTCACCGTACATTCCCACCTGATTTGGTTAAGTCAATATAATTTAAACAAAATTGTATACAATATATATTTAACAAGGAACAGAACTGGTAGTGTCATAGAAACATCAAAATCAAATCAAAATAATTTATTTTCATGGTTCTCTCAAAACAACTTGGATACAGTCAGAACTAATTAAATCAATACAATTTTCAAAACATATGTACTAATCAAAGTGGTAGTAATGGTTGGACCGTAAACAGGCAATAATCCATATATATGTATGTTATGCACAACATTATTGCTACAAGCAAGTGAAACTAACTAACTTAGAAACTACTTAAATAAAATCGTGGCTGTAAAGAGGCCGTGTCGTTTACATTCTAAATACTTAATAATTATGATGTATAGAAATTATATACATATGTCAGATAATTTATAAATGTATAAAACAAAATAATAATAATAATAATATAAAAAAGACGTCATCTTATAATCTAAATACTAATAATGATATGTCAATTAAATAAACTTAAATTTAAATTAATATTCGTGGCTGTAAAATGGCCGAGTCACCTTACAATCTAAATAAAACATTATGTCAAGTAAATTCATCATTATGTCAATTAAATTTAAATTCGTGGCTGTAAAAGGGCCGTGACAATTAAGAATAAATAAAAAATCAACACAATAACAAAAAATATAGGTAAATATTTACCTAACTTAGGTACATAAATTAAGCTGTTGTTGCGGCTGTATATGGGCTTTGTCAGTAAAATGATATATTATTACATTCCTACTTAACTAATTAAATTTAAATGTCATTTGAGTAATTAAGATGGTTGTACGCTTTTGCAATCCCTCTCGCTATGTCCAAAATTATTTATTTATTTAAAACTTTATTGCACGAAGTACAAAGGTGGACTTAAGTCCCGTAGACATTTTCTGACAGCCAAACCTGAACTATTATAGGTGCAATGACAGAAATATTAAAAAATTAGGAAGAAAAATTAACAGCTTAATTGTACACTTACATATTATATTGTTATATATACTATAATATCGATATACTAAATACTAATACATACATAATAATATACATATATACACTTACTAATATTGTGAGGAGCTTTTTAGGTAGTGTTTTTTAAACAAAGATCTGGTAGTTGCTTGTCTTATGTTTAGAACAAAAAAAGGTTACTGGAATCTGCTGGTCTTCTGCTAACAGCTTACTTATTGGACCACTTTGCTGCTTAGTCTTCCACTAGCAGGAGTAGAATCATTCAAAATAATTAAAATAAATAAATACTTCCAGCCAGGTCACACAGCGCCATCTAGTTTCCGTGGTAAGCTACGAGGCTTGTGTTACGGAAACTAGATGGTTGATAAACTACATATTATACTTTTTTTTTGTAAATATATACATATAAACACCCAGACCGAGACAAATTATACAATGTACAACTTGCCCCCGGTGGGAATCGAACCCACGACCTCCGGAGTTCACGGCAACGTTTGTTACCACTAGACCACGGAGGCGGGTCAATACTGCTATGCTCCCACCGCAATGAGTGTTTGAGCTGAGCCACCTTAAGGGGTTACTGCGCAAAAATAATTCGTCCGAATATTCGGTTCAGTACATTTTGAACCAGTATTCGTTTTTTTTTTTTTTTTTTAAATACTGATCACGACTGGGAGCAACTGACGCCAGCCTCAGACGACCGACATCAGTCCCTACCACTATGCCGGCCTATAAAGATGCTCTTTCACACTTCGTTTGAAGGACTCCTGGTTATATCTCATAACCATCGCATCTGTACTTAATTTTTAATTTTTATTTTTCAGTACAAGGTTGTTATGTAGAACCGGAAGTCAAGTCAAAATTACATGAAGTCAAAGTCCACATTATATCTTGCAATGAATTGCTGACAACCCTCTCCAAAGTTAGAAATCATTATATAGTCTCCGATGTTGATCCGGTAAGCATTCGTCATATGAGTTAACTATTGTAATTTTATTTGGTGTAAATTATTATTGAACTTACTGTTCCGTGGGAATAAAATATTCCAAAAGACCACAACATGAAGTCGAATAAATATTATGATCTCACAGAAGAAATGATCAGGAACAGGTTCAAGACTCAGCTTTACGCAGTGGAAGTTGGTGCGAGAGGAGTTCCAGCTAAATCTTTGCATCACTTACTGAAAGAATTGGGCCTAAGCAGGTCTGCAGGAGATACATTTATGGAACGAGCTTCCAAGACGGCATTAACGGAATCATACAGTGTTTGGTTGGGTAGGGAGAGGAGTGGAGTTGTGGATGGTGAGAGTATTATCGCGCAATAAAATAAAAAAGGAAGGCTTCCTTTTCTTAAACCAGCCTATTGTCGGTCGCAAGCCCGAGACACCATTCTTCTCATCTCTTACCCACACACGATGGACCCGGCACCCTCACTGTGAATCCATGGAATGCTTAGAAAGCCAGCTGCCAGCCGAGGTAGTCCCAAGGAGACTGGCAACATTTCCCCTCTGTATAGCGAGGCTAATACGTTGGTAGAAATAGTTGCCAGCCTTTCTATCTCCAGAACTTTCTGTCAGCCAGTTTCATAACTCCTTGGCCAGGCGCTTTGCTGAAAGTCCCCATGGGCCCATCGTCTCGACTCCAAACGGCTCAAATTCGTTTTTCTCTTGAGGTTCTCAGCAGAAACAAGGTCTTCTGGATGTAATTAAATATTCTACACATATTGCATCCTAAACCAGAGACCTGCCAAGTTTCCACGGCCCAATAGTCATTCCGTGAGGTCTCTTGCCATCGCTTGTCAGTGACAAGAGCCCTTCAGATAATGTCGTTGTGAGCTGGGTGACGAGGATTATTCTGAGATGTTCCACTGGTTCTCTGCATTGACACGGGACAGTACTGGCTCGAGACGAAGGCACACTATGGTCAGTGTACTCCGATCAAGAAGTGTACCAACCAATAACCCAACTCTCTAGTGGAATCGGCCTTTTCCATGTTACTGGCAGATAAAATATCTTCCTGTCCCAGTTTGCAGAGTGGTTCGTCCCATAGTCGTTGGATTTTTGATGAATTTGGAACCGAAGTCAAAGTCAAAATATCTTTATTCACGTAAACCTATAACAGGCATTTGTGACACGTCATAATTTAAATTATTTAGAATGATTCTACTCCTGTTAGTGGAAGACTAAGCAGCGAAGTGGTCCAAGGAGTAAGCTGTTAGCAGAAGACTAACAGCTTAGCAACGAAACGATTGATTGCTACTATTTTATAATGTAAAAACCCCTAGCATGTAATATACCCCTCGTTCAGAATCATGCGCTTAGAATGAATATGATACTAACAGTCGTTCCGAATCAAATATCACGATTTGGATGCTCAGAGCGTAATATCAATTCGGAATGGTCTAAATCACATATATTTTTGAGTATGAATACTAACAAACATACATCTCTCGGTTTATTCATCTTTATATGTGTAAAATTTAATATTATTAACTTATTTTGGTCTTTTAAAATAACTTGCCGGGTTACAGGCATTTTATTTTCACTTCCTACTTAAATATCAATTATAGATTTGTTTTAGAGTAATATACAAACAGTATAAACGAATTACAATAATAAATAATTTAAAAGAAAACCTAATATTAAATTGAAAATGGCGCGCGACATAATGACATAAAATTGACAGCGCTCAGAGCGATCTACCTCGATATTGTGAGCAGTCTGAGCGCGAGGAGCGATGTCATTTGTGATAGCTTTGGCATAACAGTTTATACACGTCTCGGAACACCTTTAGGCGTGCTTAGGTTACTATTATCGTGTCTCGGAACGATTGGATATGCCAAACCATACTAATTATTGTTAATCTATTTTTCAGCATTTCGGCTACGACGACAGCTTGGAATATCCATATTCGAGTCGTCCGAAAAAGGCTCCGTTCGTAGGAATGGTGAACATTCGGGACGAGTTTTTCTTAGAGAACGACGAATTCATCCATTGGGACAGCGATTCGGACTCCGACGACGAATTTACATCCAAAAAAATATACCAAGTCAAATCTCTCAACATATTGTGTCTTAAAATTATATTTTCTAACAAATTCCTTGGCAAATTGCCGAGGAAGCATAAAAAAATCCGTACAGATATAAATAAGGCAGAATCGATTTTAAATTCGTTGATTTTCGAAGAAGATTCCCAAAGTCCTAGCTTAATTAGTAAGATATCCGATTCGCCTAAAAAATCGGATAAATTTAATATTAAATCTATTTTAAGCGATAGTTTTGAAAAAACCGACGCTAATGGCGTCGATTTTAACAAAGACATGGATGAGTTTAATCTATAAAAGAAATCTATTAAGAATTGTTTTGCTAAAATAGGCTAGTTTAATATCCCTTATTGTTCGCGCCGATCGCGGTAGTTCGACCAATTATGGATGGTTAGGCGTTATTGTGATTCGTCGGTGCATAAACAGACTTCTTAATTTGTTACTCCTATACCCTTGTCTTGTCTCTTTCTCGCCGCTTCCTTTGTATATTACCCATCCCGCTCACTAGTCCAAAGGCCGCGCAGCATGCTAGAAGTCGTCGTCGAATCGAAATATAGTCGTTGTCCTACAGTCCTCATAAAAGACGCTGAAGAAATTGCATTCGCAAAATGAGTGTAAGAACAATTTATAAGTGCTGGTGCCGAGGACATCAGGTGAGTTCCTTTACCAGTTTCCTTTCTAGTGTGTTTATTGCAACGATTATCATAGTATCGTCTATGTATCTATTTTTAAGATTATCGCAAATCCTGCATCTAGATACAGTCCATTAATCCCGCGCCATCACTTATAGTTTCATATGCCCTTTTACCTAAGAGGGATTTAACTGTTTTGCATCCCTGTCGCTCGCACAATCCATTATTTTCTAAGATTTTTTAAGTACTGTACTTTTTAGTAATGTAGTTATAGAATACAATAATATTTTTTTTTTTTTTATATTTTTTTTTTTTTTTTTTTTTTATACATCTATAATTTATGGAAAAGGCAGCTAACTTAAATCTAAATATCTATTATCAGAACGTGAGGGGTCTACGTACAAAATCGCACACCTTTTTAAACAACGTTTTGCGATCTGAATATGACATCGTTTGTTTGACAGAAACTTGGTTAACCAGTGCTTTTAGTGATGAGGAATTTTTCGGCCAACTTTATAACGTGTATAGATATGACCGTGACGCGTCAGTGTCCGGGCGGGCGCGGGGTGGCGGCGTGCTGCTGGCCGTGCGCGCCGACCTTGCGCTGGCGGTCACTCGCAGCGACTGGATGCGGTCAGCGCCGCACCACGAGGAGCTGTGGCTTACACTCCGGGGGCAGAGTGCCGCCTTTCCCTCCCGTCTAGATCTCAATCCACCTGGCGATATTCATATAATGTGTGCTTATTTCCCTCACAACAATAATCATTTAAATTCCCTAAAGATTATGTTTGACCATGTTTCAGCCCTAGTTGTAAATCGGCCGAATGACAATTTTCTATTATTGGGCGATTATAACGTTTCGAAGGCAGTTTGGTGTCAGGTAGGCTACTCAAATCATCTGTCATTGGACACAAAAAATGACCCCGTTGTTGCCTGCCTAAGTGACTTTTTATCGTTTACAAATTTAAAACAATTTAATTGGTGTAAAAACACAAATGACCGTATTTTAGACCTCACTCTATCTAACATGAACTGCACAGTCTCAATCTGTGCGGAACCGCTCATTATAGAGGACGAACACCACAAGGCAATAGAAATATCAATCCCTATTTCACACACTCCTATACTTAAAGATAACTCAAACTACAGATATATGTTCCATGCCGCCGATTATGACAAAATAACTGACGGTCTACCGGCAATAGACTGGAGTTCGTGGCAGTATATGGATACTAACAGGGTTTCGGAGCAATTCTCCGCTTTGCTTACAGATTTAATTGTAAAACATGTTCCGCGACGCAAAATCACATGTAATAATTTCTATCCGCCGTGGTATTCCAAAGCTCTTATTATGATTGTAAAGGAAAAGCGAAATGTACATAAAAGGTGGAAAAAATATGCCAATCCTATCGATTTTGAGACTTTCACGATATTGAGGCGTAGGGAAAAGAAGGTCGCGGCCGAATGCTACAATAACTATATCAAATGCAGAGGACAAAATAAATTCCAGTCCCAAGTTCTTTTGGAGTTATATAAAATCAAAATTTAATACAAATACAATTCCAGACGTGATTGAATATGGAAATAGGAAATCTACTGATGGGGAAGGTATATGTAAACTATTTAACGAATACTTTAATTCTGTTTTTGTCCCTGTCTCAACCAGCACCCCCACAGTTTGCAGCTACTCTGACCAGTCGCACTGTGTTGATATTAATTCAATACACATAACACGTAACGAGCTTCTATTACAACTACAAAAAGTGAATGTACGGAAAGGGGCTGGTCCTGATGGAGTTCATCCTCTGCTGGTCCTTAAATGCGCAAAGGAGCTTGTGGAGCCACTCTTACTCATCTTTAGAAAGTCACTTAGGGAAGGATTATTTCCTCCAATTTGGAAAAAAGCCTTAATTACACCCATTTTTAAGGGCGGAAATGTCAATAATGTAAACAGTTATAGGCCAATATCTAAACTAAACATTTTTGCAAAAATATTTGAAAAAATTGTAACGAATAAGCTTGCTCAAGTATTATCGCGACACATTTCTCAATTTCAACATGGTTTTTTCCGTGGCCGCAGTGTCGATACTAACTTGGCCAATTTTTCCGATTTTGTATTGAACGCTCTTAACTCTGGGTGCCAGGTGGACGCCGTGTATACTGACTTCTCGAAAGCTTTTGATAAGATTAGTCATAAACTGTTAATACTTAAGATGGAAGAGGTTGGTATACATGGTGACCTCCTACGGTGGTTATCCTCATATATTGGTAATCGAAGTCAAGCGGTGGCCATTAAGGGATATTCTTCAGACTACTTAAGTATAAGTTCAGGAATTCCACAAGGGTCACATTTAGGACCCTTCCTCTTTTCTCTGTACATTAATAGTATTGGGAATTCCTTTGAAAACTCTTGTCATCTATTGTATGCTGATGATACGAAAATATTTAAAGTTGTTGCTTCACTAGAGGACTGCTACGAGCTTCAATCTGATCTGAACAGCCTGTGTAGATATTGTGACGAAAATCAACTCTTTTTGAACGCACGCAAATGCCACATAATAACTTATACCCGAAAACATAACCCAATTAACTTTAAATACACGCTTGGCACAGAGTCTTTGGACAGGGTAAATAGCATAAGAGATCTTGGGGTTGTATTGGACTCCAAACTTCATTTTAATTTACATATAGATAATATTATCGATAAAGCTTATAAAAGATTGGGTATGATCCTGAGACTAGGCAAACCATTTAAGAAAGCATCTACGTACAAAACACTTTACTACGCTTACGTTCGAAGTGTTTTGGAGTTCGGTAGCATAGTGTGGAGCCCTCAGTACGCAGTGCACATATCCCGATTGGAAAAACTACAAAATAAATTCCTGAAAGCATTAGAATACCGCACTGGGAACGAGTTCTTAAGTTACAAGGCTGCGTCTGAACGTCATAAAGTTAATTCTTTGCAAAGTCGCCGTTTTTTAAACGATTCCATGTTTCTGTACAAAATAGTGAATAATCACATAGACTCTCCTACTCTTTTAGACAATGTCACGTTTAGAGTGCCTCGACTTACCTCACGTTCTAAAGACTTGTTCATTTCCTCCTTTAGCAGAACAAATTATGCAAAAAACACCTTTTTAAGACGTGCAGTAAAACTATATAATGATTGCTTGGTTGACGTGGACATATTTGCTTGCTCTAAGTCAGTGTATAGGAGCAGGGTCCGTGAGATAATTAGAGTTAAGTATTCGATAGAATAGACTTAAATGTAATTTTTACTTTCTTTTATGGTTTAATTGTATTTTGAAAATGTAATAAGTATAGTTCTCTTTTACAGTTTTGGTACTCCAGGTCTAATTATATGTATATTGTTTGTTATATAAATTGTATTATGACTGTTTGTTACCATAATAAAATAAAATAAAAAATAAAAATTATTATAATTTTAACGGGTCTTTACGCGATTTACCTTAGAGACATATTTCTCCCGACGTTTCAGCCAAGTTGCATTGGCCGTGGTCACGGGTCGACTGAAGCTATGCGGTGTAGTCTCGTACATACTGGGCGGTAGATGTAAACCTACCCTCTTATTACAAGTTGTTAGAAATCACGACACACGACACTTACAATATCCTTGGCGACACCGGGCGATTTTTCCCGGCGTCGAAACCTATTGATTACTGGATTCCACGATGAAGATAGCTTATAACCCCCCTCTCGATTGAAATTTTTGTGTTTCTTTATTTCGATCGCTTCACGTACTATTCTAGGGTAATAGTGACGATCGGTGGAAAGTATCTTTGGGTCATGCAGCTCAAACCAATGGTTTGTGCCACTATCCATTAGGTGTTCTGCTATTGCTGACTTGTTTAATTGGCAGTTTTTTACAGCTGCCTTGACCCTCTCGGCTATCGTGCGCTTAGTTTGGCCAATATATGAACTCCCACAGCTGCAGTCCACTTTATATACGCCAGGCGTTTGGAAAGGAATGACATCTTTTGGGGTGCGTACGTGTTTTGCTACTTTGGAGAATGGGGTGTACACACCATTGATGGTCTCTAAGGTAAATCGCGTAAAGACCTGTTAAAATTATTAAAATCTATTATGTATGTACGCGAAAGTTTAATAATATTATTACTTTGTAATGTGTAAAAGTAAAAATCGTTTATTGAAGCAAAAGTACATTAAGTTACAAAATTTGGTACAGGAAAAAATATATCAAAACAAGTAAGCAAGCATGTATCTTGGGGAGCAGTCTCCGCTATAATTTTAGTTGATACTCGTACTAAAACATTCAGTAGTGCAAAATATTTCCTAAATCACACTCCGTGGAGGAAAAAACAACATTTACACCCCCTGCCTCCACAGAGTGAGGTATAGGTATTATTATTATTTGTGAAATAGCGTGGGACTATTCGTCACCAAGTCACTGCGACCAGTATATTGTGACCTCCCTAGATTATAGTTCGTTCGCTAGCCCTACGGCTTCAAGGAACCTTAGTATGGGCTTAGGAGCGAGGCGTCGCACTGAGGCTTAAATTGTGAGCACCCAAGATGGTGCTACGCTTGTGATGCAGGGCATAACAGTCGCAAAGGAGATGGACTGGTGTCTCAGACATCTTGTGACAAAATCTGCTCTGATCTGTTTCTACCAAGCCCATGGTAAACATGTGCTTGTTTAATTTACAGTGACCAGTTAGGGCTCTAGTGAGACTTCTTAATTTAGGTTTGCATAGCTGAAGGGCTTTGATCGTGTACTTACCTGAGTAGCCCACGATTAGCTTCTTCGAGTGCCTCTGCCCTGGAGTTGCCTGCCAGGTTGCTGCCAGATACACATTGTGCATGTTTCCATTTTTTTTTATGCTGCGCGGAAAGTGCTTTTCGATAGTCCACAAAAGGGTTCTGGACCCATCAGTGCAGACTCAGCTCCTTTCCTGGTCAGGATAGGTATCTAATTTAGGCATAGTTCCTGGCCTTTACTTCTACAATACAACCTAACCAAATAACATAAATACTCAGATTTGCCACAAAACGACACTGACATTGCCACACAAAAAAAAACTATAAAATTTAAATTATACCAAACGATTATATAAATTCACAAGTAATAAACACAACAACATACTCTTGTCACAATCCTAACACCAGGATTTAAGCAGTACTTCGCGAGCTCATCAAATCTCAACCTACCCACAAACGAGTTCCATAGAGGTATAATTTGATAGACCTGACTATGCGACCCTTTGAAACTATTTTGCTGATGTTTTGTTTTGTTTTTTTTCTTGATATTTGTTCTGTCTGTTCTGGATTTTATTGTTTATAAATTATGATTGTTATATTATTTTATTTTAATTAAGTGACATTATTATTTCTATTTTAAATTTTCATTGCTTTTTTTTATTATTATTATTTTTCTTTGACATATTTCACTGAAATGAAATAATTTAATTGAAATGACAATGTCATGGCTAAATCACAATAAGCATGCTGTGTACACTGAATTTGGATTGCAATCTAGAACTTAAGAAATTGCTGTAAAATGTGAACTGTATAGATTGTGATCTGTTTGTGTATCTATAGTAAATAAATAAATAAAGTACATAGTAGTGTATTCTTAAAGAATCTTGGTGGTTATCTTCTTTGGTTAACCGGTTAATCTAATGATGTTCACAGTCCTCGGCCAAGTGAGCATCATGCTTCTTTAACTCCAAACTTTCTGACTATACGGCAAGTATTAAGGATTGTAGCTTTTTGCAATCGTCTGTATCTACGTTAATAGTTTTGAGGGTGTCATGTAATGTTTTTGGTATTACTCCGGTCGTAGATACTAATATGGGGGTACTATTACTATTATTATTATTATAGACAGATGAACTATTTGTATCAGCCTATAGGCCAGACATCTTAGTGTTTTCTCGGAATTTGAAAAAAAGTAGGAATCAAATATTTCAAAAGAATATTATCATCACACTCAGCTTTGAAGTGGAAGTTGGTGCGAGAGGAGTTCCAGATAAATCTTTGCATCACTTACTGAAAGAATTGGGCCTAAGCAGGTCTGCAGGAGATACATTTATGGAACGAGCTTCCAATACGGCATTATCGGAATTATACAGTATTTGGTTGTCAGTCTATTGTCGGTCGCAAGCCCACTCATCTCTTACCCACACATGATGGACACGGTGAATCCCTGGAATACTTAAATAAATTTCTTCCTCTGTTCATATATTTTTTTAAGTACACTGAGACATGAAAAATGTTTGTTGATGCTGGATTGTGCGAGCTAGATAGATGCACCCTCTTAAACAAGTTGGCTCCTGATTTAGCAAAACGTTCTTTCATTGTAAATATACTCCTATCTGGAAATTAAAGGAAATAAGGTATTAAATTTTTTTTTTTATTAAGACTAAAAAAAATGCCGAAGTATTTTCTTTATATAGAGTGAATTCTTCAAGTTAGCCTTTCTATCCTAAACTACAAGGAATAGCGAAAAAATATTCTCCTCGGGAACCTAACTAGTTGATTATGAAAAAAATGTTCTCCTAGGGAATCTAAACAGAATAAAAAAATAAAAAAATTGTCTCCAGAAATGGAACCGGTTGATTTTGAAAACAATATTCTCCCCAGGAATGTAAGATGACTTTGAAAAAAAAAATAGTAAATCATAACGGTTGATTTTGTAACAAATACTCTCCTAGGAAATTGTAATGGTTGATTTTGTTACAAATACTCTCCTAGGGAATTGTAACGGTTGATTTTGTAACAAATACTCTCCTAGGGAATTGTAATGGTTGATTTTGTAACAAATACTCTCCTAGGGAATTGAAACGTTTGATTTTGTAACAAATACTCTCCTAGGGAATTGAAATGGTTGATTTTGTAACAAATACTCTCCTAGGAAATTGTAATGGTTGATTTTGTTACAAATACTCTCCTAGGGAATTGTAACGGTTGATTTTGTAACAAATACTCTCCTAGGGAATTGTAACGGTTGATTTTGTTACAAATACTCTCCTAGGGAATTGTAACGGTTGATTTTGTAACAAATACTCTCCTAGGGAATTGTAACGGTTGATTTTGTAACAAATACTCTCCTAGGGAATTGTAACGGTTGATTTTGTAACAAATACTCTCCTAGGGAATTGAAACGGTTGATTTTGTAACAAATACTCTCCTAGGGAATTGAAATGGTTGATTTTGTAACAAATACTCTCCTAGGGAATTGAAATGGTTGATTTTGTAACAAATACTCTCCTAGGGAATTGAAACGGTTGATTTTGTAACAAATACTCTCCTAGGGAATTGGAACGGCTGATTTTGTAATAAATACTCTCCTAGGGAATTGTAACGGTTGATTTTGAAAAAAAATATTTTATCCGGGAATCTCTCCTGCTGATTTTGAAAACAATATTCTCCCCGGGATACTATTCAGTTGATTTTGAAAAAAAATCTACCAGTTAAGATTAACTTTTTTAAATAAATCTCCTAGGGAATGAAAGGGTTGATTTTGATATTAAATATCAAATGATGAAATTTTAAGTAAAGTAAAGTATCATCACGACCGTTTCCCTTTCGGGGTGGTCAGAAACCACGCTTATGAATAAGCGGATTCACATTTAGCCAACTTTACTATAGGCCAATCATCACAAGTGGCAAGCTCGTCGATGTCTCCAGCGCGTACCAGAGAGAGAAATCTCACAAATAAATTAAATGTATTTTTATTTACATTAATAAATATTTTTGTGTCTCGACCAGGAATCGAACCCGGTACCTCCAAGTCTAAATCCACTGACTTCACCGCTTGACCACGGATGAAGTTTTAGTTGTTATCAAAATCGGTCCCCAGACTCCTTTAATTCGCTATTTCTTATAGTTAAGGATTTGGCCTTGAAGGCCCGTTTGAAAATTTCACCCTACATACCTTATTACCTTTATTTTGCCGAGATATTTCTTAATACACACATCAAAAGTGTCTAGGGATCAACATATATTTTTGCAATAACTTTTCTCCTGATTGATATTCATTAAAATTTTCTTTAAGGATTGATCAAATAAAATGTTTTCGTTTGTCTACAGCATGGATGCACAGACCGCGGCCCGCGGGCCGCATGCGGCCCGTGGGTCGAATACTGGTGGCCCGCCGACAGCAAAAATAATACTCTCGTGCATTCGAAAAATATTGAATTCTATTCCAGAATAAAACAAAAAAAAAATATGTTCGAAAAGTAATGTGAAACTCGCGCGCGCGCAATTTGAATCTAGCGCCCAAAATTGCTAAGTCAAGTAACATCGCTCGCTATAGAAATCAAGAATTTTCTAGCGCGGTGAGCAAGCGAGATAGATATAGTCCCGTATTCCCGATTGCTCGCGTATCTACACGAAGCTTCCAGAGTCGTTTGCGCGGTATAAAAATCACGTTAACCGCAGCGGCCGAACAGTTCGCTTTTCATTTGAGTGAAGTGTCAACAACAGAAAGAAATAAGCGCGAAAATACAAAGCGAAGTAATAAGTGATTGAGAATAAGTGCAGTTTATTAGTGTTTTTGGGAGGCAATAGTTCTAGTGTAGATTTTAACTCGACTAGCCGGTGTCATATATTTTGATCCACATTCAACGTAGATTTCCTGTTGCAGTGTTAACCCGTCAAGTGCCGTGTATAATTGTGTTGTGAAAACGTAAGTAAAACTCTGTTATTAATAAGTGTTTCCCTACCTATTTAATCAATTTTAATCAAATTTAGCTTTAATGTTGGCTAAATATTAAAATAAACAAAGAAATTACTATTTCAGATAAAATCTGTATAAAAATCTTAAAATTTCTGAGAAATAATATTTAATCAATTATTTTTGATAATTTAAAAAAGGATAGGTAATTTAAGTGGGTACTGTAATTGTTTTTAGGTGCTGTGTTAATCCTAGCCAGGATTAGAACGCAAAATGGAGAAGCCAGGACCTAGTAAAAAACGTAAGGTTAAAGATGAAAATCGGCAGTTTCAAGAAATTTGGACTGAGAAATACTTTTTTGTATGGTCGCATAACAAAGTCGTTTGTTTAATTTGCAAGAATTCTGTTGCGATTGCAAAGGATTATAATGTAAAAAGGCACTATGAAACGCAGCATCCTTCTTTTACCAAGTTTACAGGCGAATTAAGAAAGCAAAAAATGTTGTCTTTAAAACGGGAGCTTATTGGTCAGCAAGCTATGTTTACAAAACACATTCAAGATTCAGAAACGGCTACAGAAGTTAGTTATGAAATTTCTCGAATGATAGCAAAGCGAAGTCGCCCCTTCAATGATGGCGATTTTGTAAAAGAATGCATGGAAATTGCCGCTAAGAAAATGTGTCCAGAAGCAGCAAAAAAGTTTGAGAAAATTCAACTGAATCGTATGACTATCCAAAGACGAATTATGTCCTTGTCAGGTAATATTGCGGAACAATTAATTGAAAAAACTAAGATCATGGAATTTTTTTCATTAGCACTCGACGAATCGACTGATATTAGTTCCACAGCTCAACTTCTCATATTCATACGAGGTGTTACTCAAGATTTTGAAGTCTTCGAAGAGTTATTAGGAATGTGTTCATTGAAAGGTCAAACCAAAGGAGTTGATATACTCAATGGACTTTTGGACGAGTGTTCAAAAACTGATTTGGACTTATCTAAGTTATCGGGAGTTGCAACTGACGGTGCTCCTTCCATGATTGGTATCAATTCCGGGCTAGTTACTTTGCTGAAAAAGCACCTGCAAGAAAAAAACATAAACACTGAAGATCTCATGCAGTTTCACTGCATTATACACCAGGAAGCCCTCTGTTCTAAAAAAAATGAATTTCAAAATGTAATGAAAGTAGTAGTTTCGACTGTAAATTTCATAAAATCACGAGGACTCAATCACAGACAATTCAAACAATTCCTTGATGACATCGAAAGCGAATACGGAGATTTACTGTATTATACAGAAGTAAGGTGGCTAAGTCGTGGATTGACACTGGAACGATTTCTAAATTTAATAGAAGAAACTGGAATATTTCTGGCGGAAAAGCAAAGGGATGTCCCGGAACTTAAAAATCCTGATTGATTGTGTGATTTAGCTTATTTAGTTGACATTACAAATCATTTGAATGTCTTGAACACACGGCTTCAAGGCAAAAATCAACTGATATCCCAGCTCTATGCTCATGTAACATCCTTTCAATGCAAGCTGACACTTTTCAGATCACAATTGAATTCTGGAAATTATAATCATTTTCCGAATTATAAGAAAATGGCTGAAAAATTCAACAAAACTGCGATTAATTTCAGTTATGTAGAAAAGCTAGATATTTTGATTCAATCTTTTGAAGACAGATTTTCGGAGTTTAAAAAAGTGAAACCTCTGTTGGACATATTCAGCAATCCTTTCACTATTTCAGTTGAAAATGCGCCAGAGTCAATGCAGTTAGAAATTATCGACATTCAAAATGACCAAGATTTACGCAACAAATTCAACGAAGGAGACTTGCTGAACTTTTACCGCTGCATTGATAAAAATATGTACGAAGAGTTGCGCATAAACGCTCTGAAATGTGCCAGCTTATTTGGTTCTACCTATATACGAGGGGCGTTCAAAATATTCTCGGTATGTGGATAAAAACAAACAAGTACGAAAAGTTTGATATTTTTATTTTTCAATATACTCCCCCCCTATGTTCATACACTTATAAGATCGATCAATTATTTTTTTTAATCCCTCATAAAAATATTTTTTATCTTTGGTGTAAAAATGCTCCTCCACGGCCGTCTTCAACGCTTCATCGTCAGAAAATTTATTTCCACGCAGATCCTTTTTAAGATTGGGAAACAAAAAGAAGTCGCTTGGGGCTAAGTCCGGACTATAGGGTGGATGAGTAACAGTTTCAAACCCACATTCAACAATAGCTGCCTTGGCAATATGAGCAGTATGGACAGGGGCGTTGTCATGCAGAAGCAGAACACCTTTGGTTAACTTTCCTCGCCTCTTTTCTTTGATCGCATCTCTTAATTGACGTATAACGTTAGCGTAGTACTGCCCTGTGATATTTACACCTTTTTCTTTATAATCGATAAGCAAAACTCCTTCACAATCCCAAAATATTGTGGCCATGACCTTGCCAGCTGACGGGATTACCTTGAACTTCTTGGGATGAGCTGAACCCTTAATGTGCCACTGCATGGACTCCTGTTTGCTCTCTGGGTCATAATGATGAACCCAGGTTTCATCTCCAGTAACTATTTTTTGCAGCACCTCATCGGGATTTTCACCACACAGGTCGATAAAATCTGAACAGCAAGCCACACGCATATCCTTTTGAAGAAGCGTCAGCATTCGCGGAACCCATCTTGCACTTACTTTTGACATATTAAGATGGTCATGTATAATGTCATGTACGGTACCAATAGAGAGATTGGTTACTTGAGCTATAGATTTTACCTTCACTCGGCCGTCTTCCAATATAAGTTTTTCCACTTTATCAATATTTTCTTGTGAGGTAGCCACTACAGGCCGGCCAGGTCTAGGGTCATCTTCAATACTCTCCCTTCCACGCTTAAATTCGCTTGACCATTTTTGAATAGTAGATAAAGAAGGAGCAGACTCACGGTAAACACAATCCATTTCCTCTTTTATGGTTTTTTGATTTTTACCCTGTTTTGTCAAGAATTTTATGATGGATCGGTGCTCTAATTTCGTTAAAACTGTTAATTCGCTCATGGTGTTCATGTTTGTTCGGCAATTGCAGAAAAACAAAAGAACATCTCGGTTCCAATTTTACTTTTTTTTAATGTCAATGGATGAATCTTAGCGGCCAGTAACAAATATATATATAAAAGAGGTTGTAACGTATCAATACCGAGAATATTTTGAACGCCCCTCGTATGTGAACAAACTTTTTCAATACTAAATAATAATAAAACAAAAAATCGAAACCGCCTTGCAAATGAAAGTTTGGAAGCAGTTTTACGTGTTGCTACAAGTAAATTTGAGCCAAATATAAAAAAGATTGTAAGCACTATGCAGTGCCACGCTTCAAATTAATAATTTCTTTTTTAATTTTAATATATTTTATCAATTCTTTATTGTCTTTAACTACCTATACCTACTTCTGGCGGCCGGCCCGCTATCAGTTCATGATTTGGCCGAGTGGCCCCTAGTATTAATAAGTCTGTGCAACCCTGGTCTACAGTAACGATAAACCAAGTCACCTTTGCATTAGTAAAAAAAATTGCCATTTTCCTAATAAAGGGATTTTTGACATTTGAACCACTAACATTAAAGTTCGAAAAAAATACTGAAATAACAGTTTTTATTTTAATTTTATTGGGTAACTTAAACAATTAATAATCCGTGTTTCTACCGCGAACACTAACAACACAAGAACATCGGTTTGGCATACTCAAAATGAGTTCATCCAAATCACGCTGTGGAATGGCCGCCCATGTTCGTTGCAACAACAAAAAAAGGTCTTCTTGCGACTGGATACCCTCCATATTCGGCAGAGCTCTTCTCTGAAGAATATCCCATGCATGCTCAATCGGGTTCAAGTCTGGCGACTGAGCAGGCCAGGGCAGGACATTGATGTTAGCTGCGGCGAGAGTCTGTCTTACAACTCTTGCGGTGTGCGGTCGTGCATTATCATGCATTAACTGAAATAAGGGACTTGTAGAGGAACGATGACGTCTGATACAACCGTCTCAGCATAAATTTGAGCGTTGAGGTTGCCTCTGATCCAAATCAACTCAGTTCTTCCGCCGATCGAAATACCCGCCCATACCATGATGGTTCCACCACTATAAGGATGGACTTCCTGGCAGGATTTTAATCGCTGTTGGCGTCCAGGGGTTCTCCAGTGTCGTATACGTCTTGTATCCGGCCTCATACCAAAACGAGACTCATCAGAAAAGCACACGAAACGCCATTGTTCTTCTGTCCAATTTCTGTGTTCAAGAGCCCATTGATATCGAGTCCTACGATTGTGCATTGCTATAGGTGGTACCCGTAGCGGTCTTCGGGAATGAAGGTTCACTTCATGCAAGCGGTTTCTGACTGTTTGGTCGCTAATTAAGTTCCCTGAAGAGCGATGAAGGCTCACGGCTAACATCATGGCGGTTATTGTTGGAGTTCTTCGAGCTGTGATTTGAATGTATCGGTCTTGTCTCCGTGTGGTGCAGCGATACCGTCCTCCATGGCGCTCAGCCACGGTACCAGTGGTTCGGTAACGTGTCCAAAGTCGACTGATAACACTCTGACTTGTATTCAGAGCTAAAGCCACAGTACGTTGCCGGGAACCAGCTTCTATCATTCCCACGGCTCTGATCATTTCTTCCCTGCTTAAATGACGTCGCCGCTCCATAATAACGTTGGTTTTAATCAGTAGTAGGGAAACAGTAGCACTAATAATGTCTTCAATGCGTCTTATGTTTTTATAGGGAAAATATTGACAGCTGATTTTCATCTTTTACTCGAATTTGATTGACAGTTCCTGTTTTAAATTATGAAATGCACCAAAAAGGATCCATATAAATTTATAAAATCATAAATTTATTACAAAGCCACATCTCAATCACAAGAAATCCGCATAAACATGCTTGATCCCTAGACTTTTTTGATGTGTGTAGTTAAGATACAAACTTTTTAGATCAAATAATATAATGAATGATATATGTAATCTTTTATATACAAATTAGAGAAAATTATATTCGGGTAGCGCGGCACTGTGACCATTGCTAACTCCAGGGGGTGAACAAGCAATTGCCAAATTTCGGTTCACATCGAAAGTGGCGCCGCTTAGTACTCAGTACCCCTAATTATTTTTTTTACTGAGGTCAAGTCAAAGTCAACCTATTACAGGCATTTGTGATACGTCATTATTTAGAATGATTCTACTCCTGCTAGTGGAAGACTAAGCAGCGAAGTGGTCCAAGGAGTAAGCTGTTGGCAGAAGACTAACAGCTTAGCAAATTCCAGTGACCTGTTAATCTTTAATCTGACTGAGAAAGGAATCTGCAAGGAAAACTATATATTTCAAGTTTACGGCAACGTTTGTTACCACTAGACCACGGAGGCGATCACGGTGAACGAACTGATTAAATTAATGAATGAACATTTAATTTAGTACCCTCTACTTTCAATAAATTTGTCAATAAGGTGTATCACTAACTTTTTATCACGATAGATGGTACCTAATATAACTGTCAGTTGCATACTTGTATTTTTATTACGAAATTTATTATTTTCTGGATATTATGCCGAAGTGAGCAGCTTTTAAGTGTACAAATCGAGATTTCCAAGCGAAATCAAAGATATGGTGATCTCAAAATTGCCGTTCTATTAATTAAACCTTTTTTTAAAGACGGTGTGCGCTTTCTTAATTCGTCTTTTAAGGTAGGTGAAGTTAATTTAACCCATTAGGTTTAGCATGCCCATAAACATGTCCCGTCCCGGAAGAACTTCGGGGGACCAGAATGTAGAAAGATCGCCAGCGGGTAAATCCTCCGCGGCCCAATTATTTTCATACACTCGATCTGGGCAGCGTAGTCCGTACGCATTATTGCTTACAAGGGCCCTTTGGTGCCCTGTACCATGGTAATCAATGCCGTTGCCAACGTTAAGGAATTTCTGTTCCTTCCTTGCTACGAATGACGTGAAGAGGCGTACAGCATGAACATCCTCCTCGAGCTGGTCTATGCCGTAATGCTCTGGCATAAAATCGTCGGGATTGGTCAGAATCGGCCAATCTGGGTTTATGTCGTGCGACACTCGTCGCCTGACTCCGATTCGGATTTGCTGGTTCCACTTGGCAAATGGTAGCGGGTTCATGTCATAAAAATACTCTCTCTCTTCTCGGGGGGTTTGAATGTTCGCACTTCGTAAAACGCTCGGCCGGAGGTTGGACAAAACAATTCCAAGGATAGCGTCCTTCGGTAATTGTACATAGTAAGTGTGGCCATTGATTACGAAATTTCCCATAGCAGAGATTGCGTTCGCGATTGGAGCGAAAGTCAGGGTTACACTTTGCGACGTCGCGGAACTCTTGGTCCATGCGAGGTCTGTAGAAAAACTCGGGCTGGAAAGCTTCCGAGATATTAAATTGATTTTCTCTAGCACATAGTGCTCGGTACTCGATCTGAAGAAGAACTACTCTATAAAATTGATAGGGAGAACAAAGTGGAATTCGGCCCTCTTGACATGCATTTCGAAAATGCGCTTAAATATCCACTGGGTGAACAAACCGGCGTATCTAGTCGTTACTGGTATGACGGATGATGTAGGTTGAACGACTATGGTTTGTTGAACCTGAGCTTTCAGCTCGTCCCCGAAGCCGAAGAACAAGGCTTTATTAATCTTGTCAGCAATCTCTTTTTCGGCGGCATCCTGCCTGGGATCGGTGCGACGGTATTCGTCCTGTCGCTTCTGGTCGCGGGTTCGGTTGGCTTTGGACCTTCCTCCACCACGCGGACCGTTCTTGCCACCACGATTGGGACGGTCATCCCGTTCGTGACGGTCTCCGTCGTCCCTCTGCGGACGGACGGAATAGCTATTTTGGTAATTGTCACGTTTTGACATAGTATGGTTGTTGGTTCTAAGCGGTAACCGGCTTAAAAGGTATGTTATTTATACTTACTATGGTATATGTATGATTGATTTTAACTATTATTATTATTCTTATTTCGTACTCTGCACCCATTATAATAATGTCTCACTCTCCCAAAGGTTAGCTGGTAGAGAATACCATACGGTATTATGCTCGCCTATGTACATTATTTTATATGTTATATTTTGTGTGCAATAAACAATTATATTATTATTATTAATTTAAAAAACATTTTTCTGTTATAAAAATAAAAAACCACAACATTTTTCAAATTCAAATTATTTATTTCCATTTGGTTCACAGGTAACACTCGGATATTGTCAATTTTTACAAATAAAATACAATACTATTTAAATTAATTAAATATTAAATTATGAATGGACCGAAATAAGTAAGTGACATTGGTGCCATAAACAAGTACTGCAGCTTAACCCAAATTTGTGGCTTTATAAAGGCCGTGTTAACTTATAATCTAAATAATGATAATATTATGTCAAATTATAAAAAAAAAAACAACAATTTCGTGGCTGTATAGAGGCCGTGTCAACTTATAATATAATGTCTAATTATAATAAAATCAAATTAACTTTTAATTAATTCCGTGGCTGTATAGAGGCCGTGTCAACTTATAATATTATGTCAAATTATAAAAAAAAAAAACAACAATTTCGTGGCTGTATAGAGGCCGTGTCAACTTATAATATTATGTCTAATTATAATAAAATCAAATTAACTTTTAATTAATTCCGTGGCTGTATAGAGGCCGTGTCAACTTATAATATTACGTCAAATTATAAAAAAAAAAGCAACAATTTCGTGGCTGTATAGAGGCCGTGTCAACTTATAATATTATGTCTAATTATAATAAAATCAAATTAACTTTTAATTAATTCCGTGGCTGTATAGAGGCCGTGTCAACTTATAATATTATGTCAAATTATAAAAAAAAAAACAACAATTTCGTGGCTGTATAGAGGCCGTGTCAACTTATAATATAATGTCTAATTATAATAAAATCAAATTAACTTTTAATTAATTCCGTGGCTGTATAGAGGCCGAGTCAAATTAAAATTAAATTCATAATAATATAAATGTCATAATATTATTTAAAAAATGATGCGACATAGATGTAAAACAAGGTACCATTGCCGCTAGCGACATCTACTATAAGCTTTGCCTGATACACCCCATTGCTTGTTCCAAGTTTTCACTTTCAGTTAGCAATGGTCACAGTGCCGCGCTACTCAAACATAATTTTCTCTAATTTGTATTTAAATTAAATAAAAATATTTGAAAGATTACAAATGTTACTTTTTAACAAAGGAGATCGGACATTTTTCCAAATATGGTTTATCGGAAATGTTAAAATACAATAAACATGTTATCATTGTGTGAGAGGGACAGCAGGAGAATGAGCCAATAGGCTATCTCGGTCTTAGATTGACACTAGACAGTGAGCATAGCTATTGCTCTCTCTCTCTCTCCTCACGTTGGTTAGCAAGTTGACTGTTTTGTATCTTATATGTTTAATCTGCTATAATCAAAGTAATCTTTGCACAAACAATCTTTTATTTGTAACAGGAAAACCCATAAAAAAAGCTTTTTTTCTATGGCTATTTTTCAAATTCGAAATTCTTTTTTGTATAGATTGCTTATTCTAATTACAGTTGTATGTACATGTCATTATATTTATTTACAATATTTATTTGTATATAGTTTATATTTAATATTGTTCTTGTCAATTTATTGGAATACAATACAAATTTGAATGCTAAAAATTATTTTATTGAGTAAAAACAGTTGTCAATAAGAATTTTCTTCAACTCAATAGTAAAACGTTTTATAGGTAGGACCTTGCGCGTCACTTCCTATCAGGTGGGCACAAGGACTTCGTGCTAGTATAAATAAAAAAGGAATTGTTCCATTAAACTTTATAAATATATAATAAAGGGTCCATAAAAAAACTTTTTTTTTTAAATGCTATAAAAAAAAGCTACTGAATATATTTTTCAAATTTCTTTTTTTAATTGAAAGTACAACAATCCTTCCGGTTAATGATGGAAAATAATTTCATTCAAATGGCTGACTCGGCTGGCCATGCAGTAGCCTACACGATCGGTCCAATTTTTAATTACATTATCGATTGTGTGCAGCTGTATTTCACCAATGGCTTCACGAATATTGTCCTTTAAAGCATCAATTGTCTCTGGCTTGTCGGCGTAACACTTATCTTTGACGTCACCCCGCAAATAATAGTCCAACGGTGTCAAATCGCAGCTCCGAGGTGGCCAAACGACATCAGCTTTCCGGCTGATAATGCGATTTTCAAAAACACGGCTTCGGCTGTGTGGCACGTAGCGCCGTCCTGTTGAAACCAAATGTTACCAATATCCTCCTCTTCAATTTCTGTGAACAAAAATTCGTTCAACATGGCCCGATAACGATCGCCATTGACTGTAACGGCCACTCCTTGCTCATTTTCGAAGAAAAATGGCCCAATTATGCCTCTGGACCAAAATCCGCACCAAACAGTGACTCGTTTTGGGTGCACCGGCTTTTCAATGAATGCGTGCGGGTTATCTGTGCCCCAAATGCGACAATTCTGCTTGTCTACATACCCACCAAGATCGAAATGAGCTTCGTCTGAAAAGATGATTTTTTTGGCAAAATCCGCATCTTCTGCAAGCCGATCGCAGGCCCACTTAGCGAAGCGAAAACGCATTGTATGGTGAGTTGGCTTCAACTCCTGAACCAATTGGACTTTGTACAGCGTCATACCAAGGTCTCAATGATGTCTGCGAAATGTCCAATTGTTGAGAACGACGGTGGACTGATGTTGATGGCGTTTCACGCACACTTTCGGCCACAGCAGCAATATTCTCGGGTGTACGCACTGTTTTTGGCTTTTCACGCGTTGGTTTATCGATGAGGATGCCAGTTTCTTTCACTTTTTTCGCAAGGTAACGAACATACGGAGCTGACGGTGCTTCTTTTCTTCCAAAATCCGTACGCAATTTTCGCACACATTCTGCAACATTACCATGATTTTCAAAGTAATGTCGCAATATTTCCCAGCGGTGTTCAAGCGTATACATAACCATATTCCTTCAGCGGAAGGATACAACTAATTATCTGTCAAATCAGACATGAGCTAAAAAAACGTTAGATGGCGGACCCATTATAATAACCACAGTTAAATAGGAAATTTGTAACATCATCATAGTTGTTATAACTTTTTTCTTTGTAAGTTAAGATGGTTTAATTATTTTGCATGCCTCTCGCTTGCACAATCCAATAAATCTATGAACTTTGTAGAAAATTAAATTACCGACATTTAAATTTATTTTACATACACATACATACATATCTTCACGCCAGATCCCTTGCGGGGTAGGCAAGACAATTGAGCGCCATTTGACACGATCACGACATACCTCTTTCGCTTCGTCGACATTCATTAACCTCTTCATACATGCCCTTTGGTTACGAAGACTTTTTAATGCACCTTCAGTCAGTGTTTTATTTATTTGATCGTGATATGTGAGTCTCGGTCTGCCAGGGCCTCTTTCACCCACAACTATCGCATTATATATCTGGTTAGTCAATCTTTCATCGCTCATCCTTTCAACATGCCCGAACCATCGTAGCATGCTTTTCCTTATTTTTGTCCCTATGCTTTCCTTCATACCAACCCTTTTCCGTATTTCGACGTTACGTATGCGGTCCGCCAAAGTGACGCCACATATCCGCCGCAACGACCGCATTTCTACTGCATTAACCTCTTTTGCTCTCATGCGTATTCTGACATATCCACGTTTCGCTTCCATACATCAGTGTTGGTACCAACATGGCATTGTGTATGGCGAGCCGAGCTTTGTCACTGACATTTCGACTGCCGATCAGTGACCCCAGGGCACCGTTAACACTATTTCCCGCGTTCACTCTTCTTTCAACGTCCCTATCGTACTTCCCATGAAAACACTGCCCAGATATATAATTTCATTTACTTGTTCTAGAGTTTCATCATCAATCTTTATCGTCACGGTTGTCATCCTTCTTCTTTCAAACACTAGTACCTTGGTTTTTCTCTTTTTTTAACTTCCATTTATCTAATTTAAGACAGAGAAAAACAGTAAAACATATAATTGATTAATACCGCGTGTGATTGTATAAAGAGCAAATATTTTTTTAGGCTTCATATAAGCGCAAACGTTATATAATAGAATCCATTAACTATATAATTATCACACTATTAAATTAAATATTTGCATGGACGATGTCGAGGTCGAGCGCTTATAGAGTTGAGAATTGAATAATATTTTATAATTATGACGCAATCTCTGATGTAAATAACGAAATCCACTAATAACGTTTGCTACCAAGGCCGCGTTCGTTTTAAGAAATGTTAGCATAAAAATACCACACCACTTTTTATTGGCACAAGTCGTTCGTTTAATGAAAATTCTAACATTTAATGCTAATTTCGTATGTCAGTACCGTGTTGAAAGGAGGGTTATTGATGTTACTTTTTGACAGATGTAATTTAACATAAGAAAAGGTTTGTTCACATTGTTGTATAGTTTATATTATTTTTGTTTACTATGTATTTTAAACGATTTTATGTAATAAATTCAAAGACCATAATATATTGTCAATTGATTTGTTATTATTTATTACTTGTCATACTTGTCAAAAAGTAGCATCACCGCTCGTTTTTTTTAAAGAAATATTAGCATTGTTAAAAAAAGTGGTATTTCTTAACAAAAACGACATTTCGTGCTGGTTTATGAAGTTGCTCCGAAATGTTGGAAATGCTATAAAACGAACGCGGAGTTAGTATCAGAATAGGTGTCATTAGTAGAACTGTTTTGAAATAAAAAAATTACACTTTGTTGTAAAGATTAAAATCATTATCCGAAAAACACACTACTGCATGGTGAACGCAGCCTTAGTAGCGTCTGAAAATCGCGGTATCCATCGTGATGAATACCTAAAGGCTGGGGAGTGTTATTATTAAACAAACAAACAAACTTTTATTGCCACATCAATAAGCATTACAATTTGTGAAAATAACAACAATTTAGAATTCAAATCAGCATGATGTGGCAAGGCAAGTGGCAGCTTCAGTCAGCTGCGCATTACATGTCATGTGATGCACTACTAACGCTGTTGTTATGCCAACACCCTAACTCACATACATTTCTTTTTTTTTTTTTTACATCAGGAAATCCCTACCGAATACCCCCCCCCCCAAGTCGGGGGACAGGGGGGAGGTTATGTCGGGCTCGCACCGACTAAAACCTGATGGTGTTCCTCGAGACGCCTTGTGTTGATGGCGGACGGCGGGGAGCAATATGCAAACGACCACCGCCCGCCGGCGTCGCCCGCTAGTGTGCGGGCGCCTTCATGGCGAGGAGGGAGAGAGAGAGAGCGAGTCTCCTCCCTCGCCTTCGGAGAGGCGCGCGCCGTCTCGTGGGGCCCTATGTGAGCGATGTCACCCCCGTGACACCGCTCGGGCCCCTCAGGTGGGCAGGAGGGCAGCGTACTGCCGCCTCCTGCGCTGTCTTCTCCTCTGGCGGAAGGGAGGGGCGTTCGGTTCTTCTTCCCGCTCCCGTTCCGCCGCCTCCTTCTGGAGCATGGCGTGCTCACAGAAGGAGGCCACAGCGTCCCAAGACGCTTCGCTCGCTACCATCGATTTGACTACCGATGGTAGCGAGAGATCGCGTCCCACCTGATTGACGAGGACACTGCGGAGCATGCTCATCGAGGAGCAATGCTCTAGGACATGTTGCGCAGTGTCCTCGAACATTTCAAACAACTAACCTAAAGGACAACAAGAAAAACAACTTTGAGACACAAGAGGAGGTGTTAATGTTAAATAAATGTATTATGTATTTATATAATAATAATAATTTATACATATATACTATGCTTATATATATAATAATTAATTATTAAATTAATTAATTGATCTCGCTCACAGCCGAGAGAAATAGAGAGAGAAAGAATTACGTAAGTCAACGTTCTCGCGATCGTCGACCTCTCGCTACCTACTTGATTAGGCTGAGTATGAGTGGCGATATTTTCAGGATAACTTCTCTGCACCGTAACTTAATATTTTATTACTGAATAATTATAATAAAAAATACGTTGTATCTTTATTTTTATTCTAGATTATAATATAAAAATGTTTGCTCTCTAATAAATTCCGCTCAGTATATCTCCGAAAATATCCGTAATTTTATTTCCTAGAAAATTAATAGTTTCACAAATTGACTTGAGAAATCTTGTAAAAAAAATGGATTGTGCGAGCGAGAGGGCTTTAAACCCTTTTAATAGAAAAAATATGCGTATTTGATGGGCTTTCTGATAAACGATATGTGATTAATGTCGGCCATATAGACCAAGTTTGTCCGATCTCCTTTAAGACATTTGTTATAGAGAACAGTGTGCTTAGTGTAACATCCAAGTTTCGGAAAACGTAACTTATGTAGTTACGTTTTTTTATTTTACATTGCGTGTTATTGCAAGTTTGGCTATAATAACAGGCAATGAACATCGAAAATTCAGTAAAAAAAACTCTACTACTATAGTTGCGTTTACGAAACTTCACTGTCACACTAGGCATACAGGTATTGACATTCCATTATAGGAATGGTGACATAAATATATTATTTTATTTTATTGTTTTATTTTTTCTTAGACATTGCTCTCCCAGCCATATGTTACAATTGGCATTGCTATCCTAACCATATGTTTCAATTGGCATTGCTATCCTAGCCATATGTTACAATTGGCATTGCTATCCTAGCCATATGTTACAATTGGCATTGCTATCCTAGCCATATGTTACAATTGGCATTGCTCTCCCAGCCATATGTTACAATTGGCATTGCTCTCCCAGCCATATGTTACAATTGGCATTGCTATCCTAGCCATATGTTACAATTGGCATTGCTCTCCCAGCCATATATAACAATTGGCATTGCTCTCCCAGCCATATGTTACAATTGGCATGCTCTCCCAGCCATATGTTACAATTGGCATTGCTCTCACTCGAATACCAACATTTTTAAAGATAATTCGATTGTGAATCAGTATCATCATCACGACCGTTTGCCTTTCGTGGTGGTCGGAAACCACGCTTTTAAATAAGCGGATTCACATTTAGCCAACTTTACTATAGACATGACAAGTGGCAAGCTCGTCGATTGTGAATGTTTTTTTAAATGTACATACATAAAAATCTTAACGCCAGATCCCTTGCGGGGTAGGCAGACAATGGGGTGTATCACTAACTTTTTATCACGATAGATGCCGCATGATAGATGGTACCTAATAGAACTGTCAGTTGCATAGAAAACTTGTATTTTAATACGAAATTTATTATTTTCTAGATATATAACCGAAGTCAGCAGCTTTTAAGTGTACAAATATAGATTTCCAAGCGAAATTAAAGATACGGTGATCTCAAAATTGCCGTTCTATTAATTAAACCTTTTTTCTTTTTAAAGACGGTGTGCGCTTTCCTAATTCATCTTTTAAGGTAGGCAACGTTAAGTTAAAATTCGTATTTCTGTTATAAATATAAAAACTACAAAAACATTAAAAAAAATGATCCGACATAGGTGTAAACAAGGTACCAGTACTGTTAGCGACATCTATAAAAAAGCTTTGCCCGATACGCCCCATTGAGCGCCATTTGTCACGATCACGACATCTTTCGCTTCTTCGACATTCATCAACCTCTTCATACATGCCATTTGGTTACGAAGACTTTTTAATTCACCTTCAGTCAGTGTTTTATTTATTTGATCGTGATATGTGAGTCTCGGTCTGCCAGGGCCTCTTTCACCCACAACTATCGCATTATATATCTGGTTCGTCAATCTCTCTTCATTCCTCTCATGCTTTCAACATGCCCAAACCATCGGAGCATGTCTGCTTATTTTTGTCCTAAGTTTGTTGTTAAGATAGCATAGCTTTCTTTTATCCCTACTCTGCCTATCTCTTTCGTCAAAGTGACGCCGCATATCCGACGCAACGACCTCATTTCTACTGCATTAACTCTACTCTCATGCGTATTCTGACATATACTTTTTTTTTTTTTTTAAATGCTAGCTTGACATGTGACCTTGCGCCCACCTGATGGTAAGTGGCGCGCATGGTCCATGAATATTAGCAACTGGAATCAGACACTTATGTTCGACATCAGTCCCTAACACTATGCCGGCTTGACTAGATGCCTTTTCACACCTCGCTTGAAGGACACCAGGTTACAGGAAAATGGAAACACAAAGGCTGGAAGAGCATTCAACATCTTTATTGTACGACAGATGTATGAGTCACCAAATTTATAGGTACGCGAAAGATGGTGACTACGGTATGTGGGTGCATATTCTGACCTGTGTGTGTGGTTCGGTTCGTCTCGCTTCCATACATAAGTGTTGGTACCAGCATGGCATTGTGTATGGCGAGCTGTACGTGGAACGACTGTTAGTATCATATTCATTCTAAGCGCTCTGAGCTTGATTTGGAACGAGGGTAAGTGCGAGGTATGTTATTTGTGACGTCACATAGCTTTAACAAAACAGTTTCTACACGTCTCGGAACACCTTTAAGCGTGCTTATGTTACTATTTTTTTAAAATATTTATACTGACGTGTCACTGGCATAAATGTTTATAAGTGAGAACGATTGCCATAAAAAATAAAATAAATAAAAATTTGGTAAATAAAAAAAATTTTTTTGGTAAATTTAGTTATTTATTTATAAAGTACAACTTAAAAGCATATTTCTTCTTTAATTAATGGTAATATTTCGTGAAGTTTATGACACATCCATGGATTGAGGCTTAGAGGAATCTGAAATAAAAAAATCAACTATAATTAGATTGTCAAAGTCACACTACATTTTTTGTCGTACGATAAATTAAACTAAAGAATAAAAAGTAAAGTATTCCGACCGTTTTCCTTTCGGGGTGGTCAGAAACCACGCTTATAAATAAGCGGATTCACATTTAGCCAACTTTACTGCAGGCCAATCATGACAAGTGGCAAGCTCGTCGATGTCTCCAGCGTACCAAACTCGAGAAATATCACAAATAAATTAAATATTAATTTACATTAATCAATATTTTTGTTTTCCAACCAGGAATCGAACCCGGTACCTCCGAGTCTAAATCCACGGCAGTTACATTCTGAAAAGACTTATTTCTAACAGTGGAGGTCTAGGATGTTATAGGGACCGGGATGATAGACTATTTTTGTTGTCATTTTTAATCCGTAAATATCTAGACAATCATTGAATATTTTTTTAATTTGATAATTAAGAAATTTAGCCAAATGTCCATTGGGCCAATTGGCCATATTCTCCAGAAATATGTTTTGCAAAGGCTTATTTCCAGCAATGGATGTCTAGGATGTTCTAGGGACTGGGATGCATTAAGCCCGTCAATGTACAATTTTAGTGCAATAAAGTATTTAAAATAAATATTGTCATTTTTAATCCGTAAATATCTAGACAATCATTAAATAGTTTCTTAATTTAATAATTAGTAATTGTAGCCAAATGTTCAGTGTGGCGAGAGTTGGCCATATTCTCCAAAAATATGTTCTGCAAAGGCTTATTTCCAGCAATGGATGTCTAGGATGTTCTAGGGACTGGGGTGCATTAAGTCCGCCAATGTACAATTTTAGTGCAATAAAGTATTTAAAATTATTATTGTCATTTTTAATCCGTAAATATCTAGACAATCGTTAAATAGTTTTTTAATTTAATAATTAGTAATTGTAGCCAAATGTTCAGTGTGGCGAGAGTTGGCCTTATTTCCGGCAGTGGACTCTGTGTTGTGACTATGAAATGTGACTTACCAAGATCGTTAAACATGAATTGGTCCTGATATTCTTTGAGATATTGCTGAGAGCGATGTTCGTCAATGAATAACGAATAAACCTTCTTAATGTCTTCCATGCCAATCTGAAATGAATATTATATTATAGACATTCTATCCTAGCTAGGGATTGAATTTGACATAATTGAAGGTGTGAGGCACCTTAAAATAGAACAGTGAGGTCGGGGCTATACGGTGAGTGACCCAGTAATTCCGCGTCTAACGTCGTCAAATTGTCGATCGTTCGCCCGACGGTGTGCGACTAGGCATTGTTGTGAAGGACGATCCTACTGCGAGGTAGTCTCCTAAACTTTTTCAAAGACAATTGTTAGTGTAAATCCAGACTTCGTTTTAATAATTAGAAAATGTAGGCGAATATCTAAGTTGAGGTCTAGAACGTAATCCTAGGGACTGTAGAGAGTGACTATATTTGGAATATTTATATTAATCCGTAAATATCTAGACAATCTTTAAATATTTTTAAAAATTTATTATAAGGAAATGTAGCCAAATGTTCAACGTGGCGAGAATTGGCTATATTCTCCAAAAATATATTCTTGAAGGTTCATCTCCAGCAGTGGAGGTCTAGAACGTAATTCTAGGGACTCTAGTGATTGACTATATTTTTGAATGTCTTAAATTAATCCGTAAATATCTAGACAATCTTTAAATATTTAAAAAAAATAATTAATAGGAAATGTAGCCAAATGTTCAACGTGGCGAGAATTGGCTATATTCTCCAAAAATACATTATTGAAGGTTCTCTCCAGCAGTGGCGGTCTAGAACATTATTCTAGGGACTCTAGTGATTGACTATATTTTTATGATGACAGCACTTATATTTTATGTCTTAAAGTAATCCGTAAATATTAAAACAATCATTGAATAGTTCTTTAATTTATTAATTAGGAAATGAAGCCAAATGTCCAGCGTGGCGAGAGATGGCCATATTTTCCAGAAATATGTTCTGGAAGACTAATTTTAGGCAGTGGAGTTTTGACATAATGATCTAGAGACTGCAATTGTTATTTACCTCATTGGCCTTCCGACTTTGTGCTACAAGCGAAGCAGTAGTAATAAGTTGTATAGCATAACGTAGAGATGTCTCCGTCGCTATTCTGGTCAGAACTGTCAATGCGTCGGCTGACATTTGACAGTCTTCTTCTTCACAACTGTTGACGGTAAATTAAGATAAACAGTGCGTTTCAAACGGCCGTAGTGGAGACTCCTCAGGACGAGTGGGCAAAGTGCATTACTCAGTGGTTCCATAGGATGCAGCGATGTATGGATGTGTACTCTATTTTGACACTGTGTGACCCTCGTATCTCTAATACAGTTCTCATCTTCGGAATGGTTCCGCCAAGTACCTCACAGATGCTCTCAATGTCCTGCAGAGGCGAGCTGTTCGAATTGTGGACGATGCCACTATATCTGGAACTCTCCAATCCCTGCAGCTTCGCCGAGATGTGGCTTCTCTGAGCGTGTTCTACCGGATATACTATGGTGAGTGCTCCGAAGAACTCTATAACCTAATCCCTTCCTCTCCATTCCGCAACCAAACCACACACACAGGTCGCACAATAAAGATGTTGAATGCTCTTCCAGCCTCTGTATTTCCACTTTCCTATAACTTGGAGTCCTTTAAGCGAAGTGTGAAAAAGCATCTAGTCAAGCCGGCATAGTGTTAGGGACTGATGTCAGTCATGAGTGTCTGATTACAGTTGCTAACATTAATTGCGCGTCATTTACAATCAGGTGGGCACAAAGTCACATGTCTTGCTAGTATAAAAAAAGTATAGTATATATTAACAAAAATTGCGAAACATGGGCAGAATGTACTTAATTTTATTTTGTATATTTAAATTGACCCGCCTCCGTGGTCTAGTGGTAAACGTTGCCGTGAACTCGGGAGGTCGTGGGTTCGATTCCCACAGGGGGCAAGTTCTACATTGTATAATTTTTCTCGGTCTGGGTGTTTATATGTATAATATGTATATATTTACAAAAAAAAACAGTATAATATGTAGTTTATCAACCATCTAGTTTCCGTAACACAAGCCTCGTAGCTAACCACGGAAACTAGATGGCGCTGTGTGACCTGTCTGGAAATATTTATTTATTTATTATATTATTTATTTAATGTGCAATAAAGAATTTTATTATTATTATTAAGACATCCAACAGGATCCTACACCAATTTATCCGATCCACATTCATTCCAATATTCCTACCACCAAGCCTGGTAGAATCGTCTATGGATAGCGAGTAGTTTCGTAATCTACCACTAGAGGCGCCCAAGTTGGCGCCAGTACAAAATCTCCGCTCGGTCCGTGCGGTTCGAAAATCACCGCGATTTTAGTGTGAAAGCTCCCAAGCCGGGTTGGACTCTAAATCATGCCTAAACCAGTTCCGAGAAAGTGAAGTGTGAAAAGAAAATGAAAAAAAAAAGGGAGTCCTTCACGCCATTTTGCGTATATTCAAATTCAAAATATTTATTTCCATATGGTTCACATGTAACACTCGGATATTGTCAATTTTTTACAATATTATTATTATTATACATGTCAAGTGCAAGTTTTTGTTTTGTAAATTAATTTACTGTGGATATTATTGGTCAAAAGTGGTGTTGTTTTGTTTAATAATGTGCTACAATGTGAATAATTTTGGAAAACGATAAATTGAACTTTAAATATGGGGCATAAGTTGCAGTTTATTTTTTGCGGTTTTCCCGCGCTGTCAACTCCCATATTTTACCCGACGTGTTTGAGCTATGGTGCCCCGAGTGACTCCAAGAAAGCATCAAAGCATCTGGAATTTGATGATGACCTCATTAACTCATAGAAAATAAAGATATATTACGTCAGACTTGGCTGTATGGGCTAGACCCTTTGCCTTCCCTATCACCTCATTCATCATCCATCGGGAGAAAACAAAAAAAAAAAAAAAACAGGCGGTTTAAATGATTGTTATTAAAAGTGTGTAATTACCGTATGCTAAGTATCTGCTTGAGGTCTGGCTGTCCGTAGGGCTGGGTGTGCACTATGATAGTCCGGTCGAGCAGGTCGAGCGGAACCCCGTGCGGGGAGCGGTACTGGGTCCCACGGATAGTGGTCACCCCACGGTTGGTGGCCATAATCACTACTGGAGACGTTTCAGATTCCAAAGCTCGGTTTAAGAACGAAAAGCATTCGATGTCTAACATGTGGGCCTGAAAAAAAAAACTTAAAAAAAAAAAAAAATTCGAAGTCGAGATAGTCCCAAGGAGACTGGCAACATTTCTCCTCTGTATAGCGAGGCTAATACGTTGGCAGAAATAATTGCCAGCCTTCCTGTCTCCAGACCTTTCTGTCAGCCGCTTTGACAACTCCTTGGCCAAGCGCCTCGCTGACGGTCCCCATGGGTCCATCGTCTCGACCCCAAACGGCGCAATTCGTAACTGGTACCAAGGTTGGTATATTTGCGCAATTTGAGGTTATTATTAGGGTCGCCAACAGTGACAGCAACAAAAGATAAAGAAAATCCGCAATTTATCTTCCTTACATTAAAAAAAATCATATCATGTTATGAATAAAAAAGTGATTTAGACCGTTCCGAATTGATATCACGCTCTGAGCATCCAAATCGTGATATATGATTCGGAACGACTGTTAGTATCATATTCATTCCAAGCGCTCTGAGCTTGATTCGGAACGAGAGGTCTGTGCGTCGAATAGTTATTTAGGTATACCGCTTAACTACACCATTGAAATAATTATTATATAGTTTATTACGTAGCGACTTTAACAGTAGGGACCCATTAAAAACTGAGCATAGTAATACCACTAATCATATCACTAAAGTCACTATATAATAATATATATAATTATTCCAATGGTGTAAAGTTAAGCGGTTATCAATATTTTTGGGGACGAAACATATATATATTACATTGTTACTATAACTTATTGAGTTATTACATATAAAACCTTTAATATAATTTAACAATTTATATCCAATTTTACATGTATAAATTTACACTGTGGCACTGAACAACTTTTGTAAGAATTTGGATTCATTTTAGTTAGTATGTAATTTGTAAATTTTGAGATAAAAACTGAAGTCGTTGTTAGTATCATAAATTAGTTGTTTATTTACTATTACGTGACGTCATCAGGCAGCCATTTGCAACTGCAGCGTTTCCTACCGAAAATTCAAACTAGAAATTTCAAATTAGATTTGATGGTGATTTAAACCGCATAAAAAATCTAAAGCTTTTTTTCAGAAATCTGTAAGGAAATATATATAATATATATAAATATCAGCATGGCAAGCTTACAATATTAGTTCTCCTTGAAAATAAAAATTGGCATTTGACATCATTGCAAATGGCACATACTTTCAATGAGAACAACAAATAGGTGGTAGGTGGACTGATGGTGGTAATTTCCCCAGTCTGCCGGGGCGGGGAAGTATCCAGCGTTCGTGCCGATAAACCCAGTAAAGTGTATCCACACGTTTCGGGATCAGACCCAGTGAAGCTGGCTTAGTGTTACGGACTGAATACATCAGTCCTAAACACGTAATTTATTTGCATAATATATGTTCATAACAGAGTTCATAACCGAGTTGGGGATCATCAAATTCCAGATGCTGCAGAATTTGATGCTTTTTGGAGTCACTCGCGCATTATAGCCCAAACACGTCGGGTAAGATATGGGAGTCCACAGCGCGGGAAAACCGCAAAAAATAAACTTCAACTTGTGCCCCATATTTAAAGTCCAATTTATGGTTTTCCATAATCATTCACATTGTAGCACATTATTAAACAAAATAACACCACTTTTGACCAATAATATCCACAGTAAATTAATTTACAAAACAATAACTTGCACTTGACATCTCCGCGCAAAATGGCGTAAAGACTCCCATAAATATAGCTAATATCTAAAAAAAAAAAAAAAAAAACTACAAAATTCAATTATCATTTTGAAAAAAAAAAATTGAAATCACTTATCCGTAATTTCTCAGAAAATTTGAGGTTATGATCATATAATACAGATTTAGTTTTTTTTACAATATAGGTGCATCTTTTGTATGAAACATTATCCACTAGTGCCGTAATTGACAAATATCCGTTTTCTTCCCATTTCGCCTTGGTCCTTGTGTGTACATTTATTTAAAAAATATTCATTATCCGTATGGGGTGTGTCACTAACTTTTTATCACGATAGATGGCGCATGATAGATGGTACCTAATATAACTGTCAGTTGCATAGAAAACTTGTACTTTATTTCGAAATTTATTATTTTCTGGATATTATGCAGAAGTAAGCAGCTCTTAAGTGTACAAATTAAGATTTCCAAGCGAAAGCAAAGATATGGCAATCTCAAAATTGCCATTCTATTAATTAAACCTTTTATTATTTTAAAGACGGTGTTCGCTTTCTTTATTCGTCTTTTAAGGTAGGTAACGTTACGTTAAAATACATTTTTCTGTTATAAAAATGTAAAACTACAAATAAATTTTAAAAATGATCAGCCATAGGTGTAAACAAGGTACCAGTGCCGCTAGCGACATCTACAAAAAGCTTTGCCTGATACACCCCGTTGGCACTAGTCTACGAGGGGCGTTCAAAATATTCTCGGTATTGATACGTTACAACCTCTTTTATATATATATTTGTTACTGGCCGCTAAGATTCATCCATTGACATTAAAAAAAAGTAAAATTGGAACCGAGATGTTCTTTTGTTTTTCTGCAATTGCCGAACAAACATGAACACCATGAGCGAATTAACAATTTTAACGAAATTAGAGCACCGATCCGTCATAAAATTCTTGACAAAACAGGGTAAAAATCAAAAAACCATAAAAGAGGAAATGGATTGTGTTTACCGTGAGTCTGCTCCTTCTTTATCTACTATTCAAAAATGGTCAAGCGAATTTAAGCGTGGAAGGGAGAGTATTGAAGATGACCCTAGACCTGGCCGGCCTGTAGTGGCTACCTCACAAGAAAATATTGATAAAGTGGAAAAACTTATATTGGAAGACGGCCGAGTGAAGGTAAAATCTATAGCTCAAGTAACCAATCTCTCTATTGGTACCGTACATGACATTATACATGACCATCTTAATATGTCAAAAGTAAGTGCAAGATGGGTTCCGCGAATGCTGACGCTTCTTCAAAAGGATATGCGTGTGGCTTGCTGTTCAGATTTTATCGACCTGTGTGGTGAAAATCCCGATGAGGTGCTGCAAAAAATAGTTACTGGAGATGAAACCTGGGTTCATCATTATGACCCAGAGAGCAAACAGGAGTCCATGCAGTGGCACATTAAGGGTTCAGCTCATCCCAAGAAGTTCAAGGTAATCCCGTCAGCTGGCAAGGTCATGGCCACAATATTTTGGGATTGTGAAGGAGTTTTGCTTATCGATTATAAAGAAAAAGGTGTAAATATCACAGGGCAGTACTACGCTAACGTTATACGTCAATTAAGAGATGCGATCAAAGAAAAGAGGCGAGGAAAGTTAACCAAAGGTGTTCTGCTTCTGCATGACAACGCCCCTGTCCATACTGCTCATATTGCCAAGGCAGCTATTGTTGAATGTGGGTTTGAAACTGTTACTCATCCACCCTATAGTCCGGACTTAGCCCCAAGCGACTTCTTTTTGTTTCCCAATCTTAAAAAGGATCTGCGTGGAAATAAATTTTCTGACGATGAAGCGTTGAAGACGGCCGTGGAGGAGCATTTTTACACCAAAGATAAAAAATATTTTTATGAGGGATTAAAAAAAATAATTGATCGATCTTATAAGTGTATGAACATAGGGGGGGAGTATATTGAAAAATAAAAATATCAAACTTTTCGTACTTGTTTGTTTTTATCCACATACCGAGAATATTTTGAACGCCCCTCGTATAAGTGAAGAAAAAGGATACCCTACGAATGTATAAAAAATGTAAATAAAAATGCAATTTAAAGTAAAAAAAAAAAATGTTGCCAAGGTCACATTTCGTGCTAGTATGTATAAAAAAATATTAATATGTCAAGTAGCCTATTCCAAATGTTACAAAATGCTTTTCTTGGTTAGTCCACGTCAATATTATATGGCTGATGACTGTCAGGTGCATTGATCGAATAATAATTCTAGTATCTTTACCTCATCTATGAACAGGACTCCGGGTATCATCTCAGCCTTTCCTTCCTCTCTCCACTCGGCAACCCGACTGTTGATTTGCTCTCTAACCTCGGCCTTTATTTCTCCAGTATCACCTGAAAGTACTCAATGCATTTCTTCCAGAACATATTTCTGGAGAATATGGCCAACTCTCGCCACGCTGGACATTTGGCTACATACCCTGATTATCAAATTGAAGAACTATTCAATGATTGTTCAGATATTCACGGATTATTTTTTAAGTTGATTGGGGGGGAGAGGAGCAGAATGGTGAATGTCTTGTAGCACAATAAAAAGTGGCCTAACAAGGCCCGACTTCTACTGGCCAAACTCTCCAGAAATATGTTCTGGAAGGTTAATTACCAACTGTAGAGGTCTAGGACATACAAGTCCTAGTAATAAGGTAAATTTTTAATCCGTAAATATCTAGACAATCATGGAATAGTTCTTTAATTTAATAATTGGGAAATGTAGCCAAATGTCCAGCGTGGCGAGAGTTGGCCAAATTATACAGAAATATGTTGCGGAAAGCTTATTTTCAGTAGTGGAGGTCTAGGACGTAGAGTTCGACGGATTGAAGCGATTGACTACACCTATGTGCTTGGTAGAAGACAAAATTATTATTATTTAATGGATTCACCGTGCGTGTGCCGGGTCCATCGTGTGTGGGAAAGGAAGACGAGAAAAATGGTAGACACTTGCAACCGACTATAGGCTGTTTTACAAAAGAAGGCCTCCACATTTTTTATCTTAAACCATGAGAATTCAGTCATTTTTTCTTGCCTCTGTAGGACATTGAGAGCTTCTGTGAGGTACTTGGCGGAATCATCCCGAAGGTATGAGCAGTATGCCAGGCATGATCTGTTGCTTAGTACACCAACAGTCTGATTGAAGGCGGGAAAAACCGGTTCAGTATCCCGAGCTTTTTTGACGCTGTTTTGGTGGTGCTCTCAATGTAGTTCCGTTAAGGTCTGAGCGTATTTCCACCTCAAGAATGTTGAAGCTGGGCTGTAGATCCAGCGTGATGCCCTGAAGAGTTGAGGGAGGAGAGGAGGACTTGTTGGCATTAAACTGGACAAGATTTTGGATACCACACAAATCAATTTTGTGAAGGGTGTCGTCCAGTTCTGTCGTTATAACGCGCCGTGATTCCTCTAGTTGGTTACCTCCCAAAGCTCGAGGACTTAGATACCGTCCGTGGGCCGTGCTGTCGGCTGCATAACAATGAATGTTGCCCAGAGACAACATATCATTGATATGCAGAAGTGTACAAGTCCCATCCACAAGGACACGAATGCTGCGCTTATGCAGGAAGCCAGCTATCTAGTCCAGTCAGTCTAATGCAGTGACAAGGATCGAGGTGTGATCTCAGTGGAATGCGAGAGGAATTCCAGCAAATCTTTGCACCACTTACTGAAAGAATTGGGTCCAAGCAGGTCTGCAGGAGATATATCTATGGAACGAGCTTCCAAGACGGCATTAACGGAATCATACAGTATTTGGTTGGGTAGGGAGAGAAGTTGAATGGTGGATGATAAACGTCGGTTGCAAGCCCGAGACACCATTCTTGTCATCTAGTGGAATGTTTAGAAATCTGTCATTTTTTCTGTTTTTAATTGTAGTCCCTTTCTGGCGCAATAGAAAGACTGTGAAGCAGTATCACGGAAAACATCAAGGACATTGTCATGTCGGCGCGAGTAATCTGGTGATTGGCAGTTCCTATGGCAGCACCACACAAAGGATCTATAAAGACAAATTATCATACTTACCAGAGAACAGAGCCAGAAATCCGTGAGTTCTAGAATTAATGACATCCACTTCATGTAAAGTGACCGTGTGAACTACTTCTTTACGTTTCTGTAACTCGCCTTCTGGACACTGAACGAACCGAGCTTGTTCACCTATAAGAGAAGGAAAAATTCACGTAAACCTATTACAGGCATTTGTGTCACGTCATAATTTAAATTATTTAGAATTATTCTACTCCCGTTAGTGGAAGACTAAGCAGCGAAGTGGTCCAAGGAGTAAGCTGTTATCAGAACTAACAGCTTAGAAAATTCCAGTGACCTGTTAATATTTAATCTGACTGAGAAAGGAATCTGCAAGGAAAATTCAGCTATAGCAGATTTACACAACAAGTAATATCTTTCAAATTCACCCATGAGATTACAATACCTGGTACAATGGTACCCTACCAGGTATGTCAGAATTAAGATAGGCTACTTGACCATGTGCAACCCGAAAGCCGACAATAGTGAATTGTTCGTCATTATTTAAAATAAATATTATATTAGTTACTCTAAAAATAATGTGAAGTCTAGGACAGTGTTCTAGGGCAGTGATTCCCGAAAGGTGGTGGAACCCTGGGGTTTCGTGGAAGAGCCACAAGGGTTCCGCATTCCGTCCAAAAATTAAAAAAAAACATTAGTCGGAAAAAGCAGCTCCAGATCTTCGCATTCAACTGTCAGACATTAATCCCAATTTTAGTGCTATTTTAAGAAAATACGTGACGAAAATTCATTCTTTTCATTAAAGTTATAGTACTCATTACTTACCTAGTTACAATGTATTTCATTATTTAATAAATGTTTTTTAAAACATAATAATAATAATAAATATTTCCAGACAGGTCACACAGCGCCATCTAGTGTCCGTGGTAAGCTACGAGGCTTGTGTTATGGAAACTAGATGGTTGATAAACTACATATTATACTTTTATTTTGTAAATATATACATATTATACATATGAACACCCAGACCGAGACAAATTATACAATGTACAACTTGCCCCCGGTGGGAATCGAACCCACGACCTCCCGAGTTCACGGCAACGTTTGTTACCCCTAGACCATGGAGGCGGTCTTGGTTTGACTTGGTCGTTGGCGAGATGATGTAATTTTTTTAATGACAATTAATTAACAATCACACAAGTTGGTATTAGTGGAACCGGGACTGACGGCTTAATGATCTCTTCCTCATGGGAACGGTGGTGTTGTAAATATAAACAATATGTATAATATGTATATATTTACAAAAAAAAAAGTATAATATGTAGTTTATCAACCATCTAGTTTCCGTAACACAAGCCTCGTAGCTTACCACGGAAACTAGATGGCGCTGTGTGACCTGTCTGGAAATATTTATTTAATATTTATTATTTATAACCTGTCTGGCCAGCGTGGCGAGTGTAGGCACAATTCTCCAGATCTCCAACAGTGAAGGTCAAGGACGCTGTGTTCTAGGGGGTTTAGTGATTGACAGTGTCCATGTCTATGGTTGACGATGAAATTACCTGTAGCATCATAATCCCTGGCTCGAACGAAACTTCTGCCCAATTTGGTGACTTTTCCAGTAGCCTTATCAATCATTATGACATCACCAGCTTGTACCTGGGGAGAAATAACTATTAAAAGGTGATTTAGCATTTTAACAACACCATGTCCCATTACCAAGAATGGTCCTTTTTTCTATATATTAGCACGACATGTGACCTCCATGAATGTTAGTAACTGGACATGAGGGCAATTTGAACATGATCCCTATTTGAAATGTATGGATACAATTCACAGGGTTTATCGGCACGAACGGTGGATACTTCCCTGCCCCGGCAGACTGGGGAAATTACCACCATCAGCTTGCCTGCTACCTATTTGTTGTTCTCGTTGAAAGTATGGTGCCATTTGCAATGATGTCAAATGTCAATTTTTACTTTCAAGGAGAACTAATTGCCAAATTCTCCAGATATAATGTTCTGGAAGGCCTATCTCCAACAGTCTAGGACGTTGTAAAAGTAAAGTATCATCACGACCGTTTCCCTTTCGGGGTAAGCAGAAACCACGCTTATGAATAAGCGGATTCAAATTTAGCCAACTCTACTATAGGCCAGCTGTCTCCAACTGAGGACGTTGTGATGTAAAAATTGGCATTTGTCAACGAGAACAAATAATAGGTGGTAGGCGGACTGGTGGTGGTAATTTCCCCAGTTTGCCGGTGCAGGGAAGTATCCACTGTTCATGCCGATAAACCTAGTCAAGCCGGATTGGCCAAAATTTTTCAGAAATATGTTCAACAAGGCTCATCTGCAGCAGTGGAGGTCTAGGATATAATGTACTAGAAGAGGAGACAAATTTCTAAGGATTCCATGGATTCACCGTGAGGGTGCCGGATCCATCGTGTGTGGGTAAGAGATGAGAAGAATGGTGTTTCGGGCTTGCGACCGACAATTGGCTGGTTTAAGAGAAGGAGGCCTCCTTTTTTTTATTATTTATTGGTATATCTAAATTAATCCGTAAATATCATTGAACAGTTATTTAATTTAATAATTAGGTAATGTAGCCACATGACCAACATGCAAATTTTCTAGAAATATGTTCAGGATGGCTCGTGCAGCTGTGGAGGTCTAGGACATCGTGTTTTAGGGTTGTGATGATACCTTCTCCTTGAGCAGCGAGTCTATGATCTTGTTTCCCATGTCGTAGTTGGTCTCCATGTCGGTAGTCTTGAGTGTCAGTCTTCCAGCGCGTGCTCCCCCCGACCCGGCTCCACGTTCCACCATTATTTCCACCACCTCCCCTTCGATTATCTCCGATTCTTCTCTGGTGAAGTAGAGAAAAACTAAATTCATCACTAAATTCAAAACTAAAATCATAAAACTATCTAGCAAATGTAGCTAGTAATGTATATTTCCCTTTCTGGGTGGTTAGAAAGTACGCTTATAAAGAAGCGGATTCATATTTAGCCAACTTTACTGCGGGTCAATCATGACAAGTGGCAAGCTTATATATCTCTATCGTACCAAACTCAAGAATATCACAAATAAATTCAATTTTATTATATAGTATATGAAGGCAAATTTCTGTTATGTTCAGAAGTTTATTTTTGAGCTTTAATAAGTTTTAGGATATAATCGTACTTACAGCCATTTTATTAAGATATTTCAAATAAATCCCCTAGTATATGTTTGATTATTATAAAAATAAAGAAATGTAACGCACACCGGCCGTCCGTTTCCAAGCCAAAACAACAATTTGACAGTAATAGTTTTAATGGGGTGTATCAGGCAAAGCTTTTTGTAGAATTCGCTAGCGGCAATGGTACCTTGTATTACACCTATACTAAGCATTCCATGGATTCACGGTGCGGGTGCTGGGTCCATCGTATGTTGGTAAGAGATGAGAACAATTGTACCTATATTTATTTTTCTGTTTGTATGCCTGTTGTCGCGAACGAGCGATTTTCAATTAAATAGAATTCACTTAGAATTCGAATAACGAATTTTATATGTTGGTAAAATTGTGACATTGACTTAAATAAACTAATCCGGTGAGTAAGGTAACCGGCGAGAGGGGAGTAGCTGAGCTGCCTGCTGAAGCCCCATTTAGAGGATGATAGAGGTGAGGATTAAGAAAGCTCGGAGGAATGGGCAGGTCTATTGGAAAAGGGACCAGAGTGTTTCCTATCAGTTAATGCGGTTCCATACATGGCAATGTATCTACCCATTTTGAGGAGGATCCAACCACTAGAAAGAGTTTTCTTTCATGGGCGGTTCTCAGAATAGTTGATTTTTTTTTTTTTATGAATTATTATGATCTTACAGAAGAAATGATTAGGAACGGGTTCAAGACTCAGCTTTACGCAGTGGAAGTTGGTGCGAGAGGAGTTCCAGCTAAATCTTTGCACTACTTGAAAGAATTAGGTCTAAGCAAACCAGGAGATACATTTATAAAAAAAAGCTTCCAAGATGGAATCATACAGTATTTGGTTGGGTAGGGAGAGGAGTGGAATGGTGGATGGTGAGCGTATTATCGCGCAATAAAATAAAATAGGGAGGTCTCCTTTTCTTAAACCAGCCTATTGTCGGTCGCAAGCCCGAGACACCATTCTTCTCATCTCTTACCCACACACAAATCTCTTACCCACACACAATGGACCCGGCACCCGCACGGTGGTTCAATGAAATGCTTAAAAATTTGTCTTCTTCTCTCTTCCACATTTACTATTATATTACAGTGCCATCTCCCAACCAGAATCAGGTTATATGGCACTGTGAGTTCCCAATATCCAACAACCTGGGTTGGATAGCTAGGTTGGAAGAAGGGTATCACTCCTCCAACAGACCTCCACGTCTAGGTCTGCCCTGGGGATTGAAATGATGTGATGAAGATTGCACTCACTTGATTCTAATTCCAATAGATTTCCTGATGGCTTGTGTTAAAGCTTCAGTCTTACTCATTTCGAGAGAAAACACTTCAGATCCTGGAAATAAAAAAAAAACAATCTATTATGGAATTCAAGACCTGACGACGGCCGTCGGGACCACGGAATGAAGCTAATGAGAAAATCCAGCAATACAAATATAGTATATCACTTCATCAATAACAGAGTTGTAAATATGTGGAACAAAATACCAGAAAACATATTGAAGTCCTCAACTGTAAACACTTTAAAAAACAAACTGGACAAGTGGCTAGTCATAAACTATAATTTTATAAACTTTACACCAGTGCTTGATATAGGCATATCAGCAATGCGCTGCGAGCCTATTAATCAATAATAATAATTTTGTAAGTTCTTGACCTACACTGTTGGAGATAGGCCTTCCAGAACATATTTGAAGAATTTGGCCTACACTTGCCAGACTGGCCAGAGGCGATGGTCTGTTGCCAATTTATTAACAACTAGCTGTTTTACCTGGCTTTGTCCGTGTAATTTCGTTGCGAATTATTTTGATTTTGCTATACTTCCTAAGGTATTAATTTAATTAGCATGGTGTAAAGGGAAAAAATAATCTTCATGAAACGCTGAAGCCAACTAACGTATTTAAAATGATGAGCATTAATAACGCACATACATATTATCATGCCAGATCCGGGGTAGGCAGAGACAATTGAGCGCCATTTGACACGATCACGACATACCTCTTTCGCTTCGTCGACATTCATTAACCTCTCCATACATGCCCTTTGGTTACGAAGACTTTTTAATGCACCTTCAGTCAGTGTTTTATTTATTTGATCGTGATATTTGTCTCGATCTGCCAATATTTCACCCACAACTTTCGCATTATATATCTGGTTTGTCAGTCTTTCTTCGCTCATCCTTTCAACATGCCCGAATAATAATACCGTATTTGTGTAAACCCATAACCGCTTTAAAATTGGCCATTTTTTTTTTGTATTAAAATAGATATACATAGTATGTTATCTTTAAGAGATAGACATATGCCATCGCGTACTTTTCTGTAGACCTATATAAGATACACAATTCCACGATACATTATTTTGTTATATCTCAAAGGGTTTAGACAGCGTTTTCGTTAAAAGCTCCCAGACAGCTTATTTATTATTATTATTTTATAGTTAAAGTTACAATCCTACCTCACTAATAGTGAGTCACTATGGAAGATTTGCTGAAGGTAGTACAATAGTTTCGTTTAGAAATGAGTATCCTAGGAGCCCACTACTCTATAAAGTATATCTGATATATATATTAACAAAAAAATAATATTAATAAAAAAAATATATATATATTTATATTCTATATATATTATGTGTATTTTTTGTATGTATAAGTGTATATTATAGTATTATTATATAAACCATTCTCCTTTTTCCCATAACTTCACCTCACCCTCTTGCACACAGGACACATCATCATCATCATCATCAGCCTGTGTCTCTCCACTGCTGGATATAGGCCTCCCCCAAAGGCTTGCCACTTCACAGGATCTCCTGCCACCCTCATCCAACCCCCACCAGCGACCTTCCTCAGGTCATCCATCCATCTAGCGGGGGGTCGACCCACTCTGCGTCCTCCAGTACGTGGTCTACACTCTAGAACTCGTCTACTCCATCGTTCATCGGTTCTACGACAAACATGTCCAGCCCATTGCCACTTCAGCTTACTAATTTTGAAGGCTATATCAGTAACTTTGGTTCTCCGAAGGATTTCCTTGTTTCGGACTATATCCATCAGAGAAATACCGAGCATAGCTCTCTCCATAGCCCGCTGAGCGACCTTAAATTTGTGGACCAGACCCACTGTTAGTGTCCACGTTTCTGCTCCGTACAACAGCACTGGAAGAACGCACTGGTTGAAAACTCTCGTCTTCAAAGACTGGGGTATGTTTGATAGGAAGGACACATTATTAGTTAAAGCACCAGCGTGCCCCCTACATTACTTCATTATTATATAATTATTTATATGGAAAGTTGTTTGTATTCGGTATTTTCTGCAACTAGTATTTTTTTAAATCTATTTTGTTTTAGGCTTTTTTATATTATTAAAATATTTGAATTTGAATCTCATTTTACCTGCCATACTGGTGAATGGGGTGTCCGGGCCCAAAGCTTGTGCCATTGCCATTGCTATAGCAGTCTTGCCAGTACCCGGCTGTCCCGCTAGCAACACTGCTCTTCCTGCTATTTTACCTTTAAAAAATAACATATATATTGATTATATGTGGAACAAAATACCAGAAGACATATTGAAGTCCCCCAACTTTTAAAACAAACTGGACAAGTGGCTAGTGAAAATAATAATAAATGGTTTAGAGGCAGGTCACACAGCGCCATCTAGTTTCCTTGGTAAGCTACGAGGCTTGTGTTACGGAAACTAGATGGTTGATAAACTACATATTATACTTTTTTTTTTGTAATTATATACATATTATACATATAAACACCCAGACCGAGACAAATTATACAATGTACAACTTGCCCCCGGTGGAAATCGAACCCACGACCTTCCGAGTTCACAGCAATGTTTGTTACCACTAGACCACGGAGGCGGTCAATAACAATAGACATAGACTTTGGAGATAACTGACAATTTTATGAACTTTACACCAGTGCTTGATATAGGCATATTAGCAATGCTCAGCTCACCTATTAATCACAAATAATAATAATAATGATTGATAAGCTCACAGCGCATTGCTGCTTTGCCTATATCAAGCACAGGTGTAAAGTTAAGAATGCTTACCTTAACATCCTAAAAAGGTGGGTTTGAACCCCGGCATGTACCAATGAGAAATAAACTTTTCTTACATACTTTTGTCATAGATTTAGAATTGTGGATGGAAAGCATTTTATCGCGCAATAAAATAAAAAATGTAGGCCTCCTTTTTAACCAGCCTATTGTCGGTCACAAGCCCAAGACACCATTTATCCACACACAATGGACCCGCACGGTGAATCCATTAAATGCTTACAAATTTGTCTTCCTCTTCGCCACTGTTCACGTGCCTCAGAGAGCATGTTAAGCCATTGGTCTCGATTTCACTAATACCAAGTTATGGAATCATTAATTATCTTTTTCAACTGTAAACACTTTATACCAGTGATTGATATAGTGCAATGCACTGCTCACCCATTCATCAGCCTATCAGTCCTGTTGGAGATGGGCCTTCCAGAAATTTCAGGAGAATTTGGCCTACACTCGCCACTCTGGCCAGACTGATAAGGAGGATGAGGATCTGATCTGATGAGGAATTAATCAATGATTCCACTTGGTATTATTAGAGGAACCAAGATCAACGACTTAACATGCTCTTTGAGGCACAGGAGCAGTGGTGTTTTAAATTTATGACAAATGTATGTAAGAAAAGTGTATTTATCATTGGTGTGTAAGGCCAGGGTTTAAACCCAACTTTTTAGGATGATAAGGTAAGGGTTCTTACAACTGAACCACCACTGCTACTATTATTCAATAATTATGTACCATATACCATGTTGCCCACAACCTCCATCAATAAGTGTGCTCTACAGACAGAGATTGGTGTGATGCAGTTGTCAATTGTGTTGTTGTCAAAATGACAGTTGTATGTGTCACTCTCATCATCGTTAGCTTACGTCTCTTCTGTTTGATGTAGGCCTCCTCCGAGGCTCGCCATTACATATAATCTTCTGCTACCCTCATCCAGCCCCAACCAGATACCTTTTTCAGGTCATTCGTCCATCTGGTTGCTCTACATTATTATAATTATAGCTGATCAAAAAGAACCACACTGATGTTGGGAGTTTGTCAAAAACCGTGTAGGCGAATGACGCGTTGTCAACCGCAAGGAACATAATACAGTCAACTGACACCCCAACAAAATCACCTTTGCAGATGGGCATGTTGACGGTCGTGTGGCATCCCTTTAACGTAACCATGGCAACGGAAAAATCAATATACCTTCTCGAATCATTTGCAGAATAATTCCGGCAGCTTTCCTGGCCTTCTTCTGCCCAACCATGCCTTGGGACACATTTCTTGGTTCCAAGGAATCATCCAAACCCAACCCGCGTATATGAGAATGGGCTCCAATACGCTCTATACGAGTTATGGAACGCACTTCCGACACTTGAGCAGCGGCTAATGACTGGAAATGTTAATAAAATAATAAAAAATGGCATAAACCTGTATGCAAAAAAATTCGTCGAAAGTTAGGTTATGTTCAGAAGTTTATTTTTGAGCTTTAATAAGTTTTAGGATATAATCGTACTTACAGCCATTTTATTAAGATATTTCAAATAAATCCCCTAGTATATGTTTGATTATTATAAAAATAAAGAAATGTAACGCACACCGGCCGTCCGTTTCCAAGCCAAAACAACAATTTGACAGTAATAGTTTTAATGGGGTGTATCAGGCAAAGCTTTTTGTAGAATTCGCTAGCGGCAATGGTACCTTGTATTACACCTATATCGCTTCATTTTTAAATGTTTTTGTAGTTTATTATTTTTATAACAGAAAAATGTATTTTAAATTAACGTTACCTACCTTAAAAGAGGAATTAAGAAAGCGCACACCGTCTTTAAAATGAAAAAAAGGTTTTATTAATGGGTTGTGTCACTAACTTTTTAAAACGATAGATGGCGCATGATAGATGGTACCTAATATATTTGTCAGTTGCATAGAAAACTTGTATTTTTTTTACGAAATTTATTATTTTCTGTATATTATTCCGAAGTGAGCAGCTTTTAAGTGTACAAATCGAGGTTTCCAAGCGAAATCAAAGATATGATGATCTCAAAATTATATAGATGAATATAGAAATAGATGGTACCTAATATAACTGTCAGTTGCATAGAAATCCTGTATTTGTTTTTTATTCGCTTCTAAATCTCGATTTGTACCCTTAAAAGCTGCTCACTTCGGCATAATATCGAATAAATTTCGTACTATATAAAAATAAAAGTTTTCTATGCAACTGACAGTTATATTAGGTACCATCTATCACGCGCCGTCTATCGTGATAAAAGTTAGCGATACACCCCATTGGTATTCCCTCTGTGGGTATTCCCATAGGTTTTTTTTTTGGCCAAAACAAAATGTAAGCCCAAAATATTTTAAAAAATATATATTACGGCCGCGTTCGTTTTAAGAAATGTTAGCATGAAAATACCACTTTTTTTAGCACAAGTCGTTCGTTTAATGAAAATTCTAACATTTGATGCTAATTTCCGTATGTCAGTACCGTGTTGAAAGGAGGGTTATTTATGTTACTTTTTGACAGTTTTTTCGTTTGATCGTTTACCATTTTTATATACTTTATAGTTTTCTATTATATTTGTTAAAAAGGTATATTAAACGATTTTATGTAATAAATTCAAAGACCATAATAATATCACGTGTATTGGATGCCATGGTATGATAAAACATGAACGAAAACACTTTTTCACACGCTCGTTTTATTTAAGAAATGTTAGCATTGTTAAAAAAAGTGGTATTTCTTAACAAAAACGACATTTCGCGCTGGTTTATGAAGTTGCTACGAAATGTTGGAAATGCTATAACACGAACGCGGTTAAAATAGTCAATCTGTCAGAAAATTTCTACTCGCTCTGGCGAAATACCTATAAGTCTGTCTCTTTCTTAGGATAAATATAAAAGTATGTGGAATGTTTAAAATTTAAGAACGTAATTTTTAAAAAGCGATTTGATCTGCAAACAGTGAGCATTGTTTTTTTTGTTATCATCTGATTTTCTTTTAATTAATGGCAATTGCGACGCAAAAATGAATGAACATAAAGTGTTTTGTGAAACTAGTATCGATAGAGTTTGCAGAGGATGTTTAAAATCCGGCGAAAATGTCCGAAAACCGGATGAAAGTACAATTTTCAAATTCAAAACAATTATCGCTCAGTATTTGGTAAGATTTAATGGGTAGCCTTTTACAATATGAATCCTCTAAGTATTAAAAATAATCTCTGTTAATAGATATTGATGAACTGCGCATCATTATCATTAATAGGCTGGTTTAAGAAAAGGAGGCCTCCTTTTTTTATTTTATTGCGCGATAATACGCTCACCATCCACCATTCTACTCCTCTCTCTACCCAACCAAATACTGTATGATTCCGTTAATGCCGTCTTGGAAGCTCGTTCCATAAATGTATCTCCTGCAGACCTGCTTAGGCCTAATTCTTTTTCAGTAAGTGATGCAAAGATTTAGCTAAAACTCCTTTCGCACCAACTTCCATAATGATCCCTTGAGAAAATCCGTTTTACAGCGGGAAGGAATGGTCGAGTGGAGGAGCTATTGACGAAACTTCTTGGAATATGGTTGTCAATTTCTTTGCAAAGCATGAAGTCAGGTCTATTATGCGTGGCGGAGAAATGAAAAGAATTGGGGCCCCTTTCTTATAATTGTTTATTTTTTACAGGTCCTAAAAACTGAAGAAATATATCTATGTATATACTGTATATCTGTTGTAAATAGACTGATGGGATTCATAAAACAATGTCAAGAAGTGGACAGAAGCCTTAATACTTTTGGAAATTCGGTATGTAATACCTTGTTCCTTTATTACAATTATGATTTATAACATATAACAACTCATTAGAGTTGTTACTATGAAAAGAGAGAAGACAAATTAGTGAGCATTCCATGGATTCACTGTGCCACCCGTTTCTTTCTTCTGCAGCATGCACAGCATCATGGACACTAAATATTTAATGAATATTAAAATAAAATGTGCTCCTTCTCTACCATATCTTCATCTCTTCTCTACTATGTGCATAAACTAAACTTCTAAACAGAAAATTCTGTAAATTTTGAATCAAGAGAATATTGGTGATTTTTTAAATATTAGATCCTGCAATTTACCATTGAATGGTGTAAAAAACGTAGTTTTCTTATAAATGCATGGGAATTTATCGGGCCTTGAGACAACATTAAAAACAAAGAAACCACTGGTTCCTAGACTTTAACAAGCAAAGAAAATTACAAGCAATACTTGATCCAGGTTCGTTAAAGAGAAGATAACAAAAACAAAACAATGCACAAACAGTAAAACTGAATATATTAAAAACTTCATTTTCAATTTTAAAAAAATATATCTAATTACTTTAATTTAACAGAACTGCCTCCGTGGTCTAGCGGTTAAGTCCGTGGATTTAGACTCGGAGGTACCGGGTTCGATTCCTGGTCGGGACACAAAAGTATTTATTAATGTAAATAGATACATTTAATTAATATTTAATTTATTTGTGATATTTCTCGAGTTTGGTACGCTGGAGACATCGACGAGCTTGCCATTTGTCATGATTGGCCAGCAGTAAAGTTGGCTAAATGTGAATCCGCTTATTGATAAGCGTGGTTTCTGACCACCCCAAAAGGGAAAACGGTCGTGATGATACTTTTTTAAAATAGATTAAATAACTAATTATAAATAAAACTAAACTAAAAATACATATGAAATTAAAACTATTCTACAAAATAAACTAAGGGCTTACCACCAGGGAGGGTACCTAAAACGCTCGCCGCATTTCCTCGTTGAATTATAAGGGAAATATTCTGTTTTAGGTAGTTATGGCATTTGGGATCGCCACACTCTTGAAAAATTCGTTTACCCAGCTCTTTTATGAATTTGTGGGTATTAAGAGAATATACCCCCATTGTTTCAACCCCAAATGCCACAAAGTTATAATTTTGTATAAGCTGTATGAGCAGCCGAACCGGCCTTTTTGATGTAGAGGAAATATGGCAAGCGGCGAAGGTATCCACACAGGTGGCATCCCAAACAAGACATCTTCCCTCACTCCATGGTACAAGAGACATACCATCCGGCCTTTTACCATCACTATATGAAAGACCTAATGGTTCAAGGACGGACGGAATTTTAGCATACCATAAACTTTTCTTTATAAACTCATTTAAGGCTCTAGAATTTAAATTTTATTTCAGATCCACAAATCTCCATTTAAAAATAAATTTGAACTAACTGTGAGTAGTACAGAATTATTTGATGTTGCTTTAGCTGAGGTTGAAGTTAAAACTGAGATATATGATGAAGTTAATGTTGATGGTGATGAGAGGGTGGAAGATGATGATGATTTACCTCTAGTTAGGTTGGGGACTGAAGGAGCTACGGTGAGTTTATTGTTTTTAATAATAAGGATTATATTTTCCGCCTCCGTGGTCTAGTGGTAACAAACGTTGCCGTGAACTCGTGAGGTCGTGGGTTCGATTCCCATCGGGGGCAAGTTGTACATTGTATAATTTGTCTCGGTCTGGGTGTTTATATGTATAATATGTATATATTCACAAAAAAAAAAGTATAATATGTAGTTTATCAACCTTCTAGTTTCCGTAACACAAGCCTCGTAGCTTACCACGGAAACTAGATGGCGCTGTGTGACCTGTCTGGAAATATTTATTTATATATAATGCTTTGTCATTTTAACGTCGTTGATGAAGCTATTCTTCAAATGAACGCAGACTTGGAGGCTTTCTAGGCTTGAGGTACATGCTGGAAAGATTGGGTTTGAATTCTCTTTTCCCATTATTGTTTAATAACTTCTCTTCTGTCAAAGTGTCAAGAACCTCGGACTTTTTATGTCCAATGATCTGTCGCGGAGTTGCCGTTGTCCGAGATTAGTAGTAAAGTATTCGCCAGTATGCACGAGATGAAGCGGTTACAGTTTTCAAGACAACGCTAATGTTAGTCAGAGCTCTACTGCTTCCTATTATAGATTATGCTAACGTCTGCCATCCCGCTCTTACTGAAGAGCTACTAAATAAATTGGATCGCCTTCTAAAATTTTGCATCTGATTTGTTTTCGGCTTGCGTAAGTATGACCACGTCTCCCATTTCGTACACAGCTAAATTGGCTCAATATCCGCTTTTGCAGGTCAGATCATCTACTTCACTTTCTATACAATTATCTCTTATCTTAAAAACAATTATATCTTAATTTTGCACTTTACGTTCACACTTCCAGCAGATATTCAGATTAATTTACTGTATTGTCAATGGAACAAGCTTCCATCTTGTACTACTTCTAGGCCCTTGAACACAGAGTATATACATGCATACATATATACACACATACATACATACACACATATTTTCATCAATAACGACGATATAAGATTACTATTATATATATATTTTTTAATTTTAACTTTATTATAATGTCAATGTTTCAAATTAATTTAAGTCAATACTCATAGTTATTTTTAAAATTTAGTCAAATAAATATAACTAACAATGAGCAATAATAAATAGTTGCTAGGTCTATAATGTCAAATTATCATCGAAAAATTCGTTGTTTGAATAATATGCTTTTTGTACCAGAAGCTTAAATAACCTTCTTTGGAATTCATTGTACCTTATATACTTTATACCTTAAGACTCGTTTCCAGTTCCTTGGAGACAGTCATAATCTTCATCTTCGCTCTGCTAATAACAATCAGCTCAAAATCCCTACCCATTCTTCCAGCAGATATTCAGATTCTTTTACAGTTTCCGCTGCTCGTGAGTGGAACAAACTTCCTCTGGTTATCAGACGGGCGCCGTCTATTAATATATTTAAAAATCTACTTATCGCTCACTTTCTAAACAAACAACATAGATCTTCCTAGTACCTATATCTATCATACTATTTTTATTGTGTGTAAACAGTACTATATACTTGCTTGGTTTCGTATTTGTGTATATATATATATATATATATATATTTATGTATTTAAGTAGTAGTATGTAACGATTATTATGTATTGTATGTAAATTGTATATTTATAATAATGCACCCCGCAAATCCTCTACCACACTCCCAAAGGTTAGCTGTTATAAAATGCCGAAAGGCATTAAGTTCGCCCTTGTACATTACTTTTAAGTTTTTTGTGCAATAAAGAGTTTATAAATAAATAAATAAATTGTTTCTTAACTGTATCAATGGGGTGTGTCAGGCAAAGCTTTTTATAGATGTCGCTAGCGGCAATGGTACCTTATTTTACACCTATATCGCATCATTTTTTTAAAGTTTTTGTAGTTTTATATTTTTATAACAAAATGATGTATTTTAAATTAACGTTACCTACCTTAAAAGACGAATTAAGAAAGCGCACACCGTCTTTAAAAAGAAAAAAGGTTTTATTATTTGAATGGAAATTTTGAGATCACCATATCTTTGATTTCGCTTAGAAATCTCGATTTGTACACTTCAAAGCTGCTCACTTTGGCATAATATCCAGAAAATAATAAATTTCGTAATAAAAATACAAGTTTTCTATGCAACTGACAGTTATCTTAGGTACCATCTATCATGCGCCATCTATCGTGATAAAAAGTTAGTGATACACCTCATTCATAGGCAAATGGTTATAAATTCGTATTGCCATGCAGTAACAGTTCCTAGAATGTAGTTCTAAACGCTATGAAGGTAGGCATAATTTATTTTTGATTCTTTGATCTCTGATGTGGGACGAGACGTGTGTAGACACATTAGCTCCATCTCTAATCCAGGTGACACAGAAGTGCGGCGATTTCTGCTGAGCTCAGCGGTTACGAATTTGCACCGTTCGGGGTCGAAACAATGGGCCCATGTCAAAGTCAAAGTCAAATAATTTATTACAATTTGGCCTTCTCGGGCTCTTTTGTATTGTCACATTACATTGTTATAATTATTTAAATAAATTATATTAAATTTATTACAATACAATTGAATTGACCCAAATATAAACATACACCAACAGTAAAAGGTGTCCAAAATATATTAATAATATGCATTTGCACATCTACCAGGCATTTTTGTCACTAATAAAATCATTTATCTTATAATAGGCCTTGCTTATAAGGCGACGTTTGACATGAATTTTTAGTTTATCTTAGTATTTTTACAAGGAGTTTCTGGTCTTACATACATACATACATATCTTCACGCCAAATCCCTTATGAGGTAGGCATTGACAATTGAGCGCCACTTGTCACGATCACGACATACCTCTTTCGCTTCTTCGACATTCATCAACCTCTTTATACATGCCCTTTGTTTATGACTTTTTAATGCACCTTCAGCTATTGTTTTATTTATTTGATCGTGATAGGTGAGTCTCGGTCTGTCAGGGCCTCTTTCGCATTATATATCTGGTTCGTCAATCTCTCTTCGCTCATCCTTTCAACATGCCCGAACCATCGGAGCATGCCTTACCTTATTTTGTTAACCTACCCTTTTCCGTATTTCGTCATTACGTATGCGGTCCGTCAAAGTGACGCCGCATATCCGACGCAAAGACCTCATTTCTACTGCATTAACTCTACTCTCATGCGTATTCTGACATATCCACGTCTCGCTTCCATACATGTTTATTATTTATTAATGTATAATACTGCCTCCGTGGTCTAGCGTGGTAAGTCCGTGGATTTAGACTGGGAGGTACCGGGTTCGATTCCTGGACACACAAATATTTATTAATGTAAATAAATACATTTAATTAATATTTAATTTATTTGTGATACTTCTCTCCGCACACTTGTCATTATTGGCCTATAGTAAAGTTGGCTAAATGTGAATCCGCTTATTTATAAGCGTGGTTTCTGACCACTCCGAAAGGGAAACGGTCGTGATGACACTCTATATTAATAAAGTCATTTTTTTTTAGTTTGGAATTACATCTCTTGATGACCTAGTTAAAACAGAAAATGTAAATGAAAAAATTGAAGATACAACTGATGTTACTGTAAGTGTTTAATATAAGACAATACAAATAATAATAATAACTTAGGCAGATATTGTTGAAGCTTAAGATGGTTTAACGTCTCCTCTCGCTATCACAATCCAATGTAATCAAACATTTTCTAGTCTGAGCATTGGCCATGTTCTCAAGAAATATGTTCCGGAAGGGTTTTCTTCAGCACTTGAAGTCTAGGACATAGTGTTCTTGGGCTGGGTTGGAGACTAAACTTTGTTACGTCGTTTTTAATCCGTCAATATCTGAACAATCATTGAATAGTTCTTTAATTTAATAATAAGGAAGTGTAGCCAAATGTCGAGTGTATCGAGAGTTGGCCATATTCTCTAGAAATATGTTCTGGAAGGCTTTTCTTCAGCAGTTGAAGTCTAGGACATAGTGTTCTTGGGCTGGGTTGGAGACTAAACTTTGTTACGTCATTTTAAATCCGTAAATATCTAGACAATCATTGAATAGTTCTTTAATTTAATAATTAGGAATTGTAGTCAAATGTCCAGCGTGGCGAGAGTTGGTCATATTCTCCAAAAATATGTTCTGGAAGGCTTTTCTTCAGCAGTTGAGGTCTAGGACATGGTGTTCTTGGGCTGGGTTGCAGACTAAACTTTGTTACGTCGTTTTTAATCCGTCAATATCTAGACAATCATTGAATAGTTCTTTAATTTAATAATTAGGAATTGTAGCCAAATGTCCAGCGTGGCGAGATTTGGTCATATTCTCCAAAAATATGTTCTGGAAGGCTTTCTTCAGCAGTTGAAGTCTAGGACATAGTGTTCTTGGGCTGGGTTGAAGACTAAACTTTGTTACGTCGTTTTTAATCCGTCAATATCTAGACAATCATTTAATAGTTTTTTAATTTAATAATTAGGAAGTGTAGCCAATTGTCGAGTGTATCGAGAGTTGGCCATATTCTCTAGAAATATGTTCTCGAAGGCTCATATTTAGCGGTAGAGAGAGGCATAGTGTTTTGGGAGCTGGTTTGATCACTTTATTTGCTACGTCGTTTTAAATCCGTAAATATCTAGACAATCATTGAATAGTTCTTTTTTTTTTTTTTTATATCATATTTTATTAGGGGCTTTTACCCAAATTGAGCATGTCAGCCCCATCGTAACTTAACCTAAATAAAACACACAATTATCAGTTTTCCAACTGCCTATTCTTATTATAAATATTTAAAAAAATAAATACTAACCTAGCCGATTGGGAACAAGGGTCAGCTAGCACCGAATTGAAGGCACCCGTATTATATGGATTCAGTTTTAGATGATGTATTAGGTATTGCCTTTCGCCCTGGCTCCTGACACAATCCCTTAAGATGTGTTCTACATCTTCTACTTCACCACAAACTTCACAGTTGGGTGAAGCAGTCTTTTTCATCAGAAACCCGAATTTGTTTAAGGGAATGTGTCCAGAGCGAAGGCGAAATGCATTGACAACAAGTGTTCTATTAAGCCTGCATACAGAAAACCATGGCATATGAAAAAGCTCATTCTGTATTGTTTTGTACCAGATTCCTTTATCTAGTGATATTTTATTAAAATGATCTTTCCATAAATCATGGTACTTGCGCTTGTATTTAGGTAGAACTTCGGAATAATGAGGTAGCATAGCTAATTCAATACCTTTTTGTACTCCGATCTTAGCCAGTCGATCAGCCTCTTCATTGCCATGTATGCCTGTATGTGACGGAACCCATTGTATCCTCAATTCGATGTTTTTTTCTGATAGTCCAGTAATTAATTTTAAGATCTGATAGCCTATCGGTGTACCTCCGTAGACAGAGACACATCGACGTAAATGCTGGATTGCACTCCTACTATCAGTTAATATAACAATTTGTCGGTAACTTAAGTTATTAATATAGAGTAACGCTTTCAATATAGCTAACAACTCTGCTGACATTATAGACATATTACTAAACTTATAACAAACACTGTGTTTATTTACAAGGTCTACGTAAGCTGCCCCTAGATCAGATTTGTTTTTCGAAGCATCTGTAAATAGTTGGTGCCAACTATTATATTTAGATTCTAATTCTTGTAATATCTGCGGTTTTATAGAGTTAATATTATAAAGCTGTTTAGCTTCCTTAATGCACGATAAGTAAGGTTGTAATATATTTTCGATATTTATATTTGTTATCCAGGTATCTAGTGTGAACATATCTCGCAGATCAGATGAGTACACAATTTCGGTTTTAATTTCATTGTATAAAGTACTTAATAAAGGTTTTTTTTTATTTTTCCAATAAATTATATTTTTGAAGCTAAACAACTTATCTAATAAAGTAAGGTTGTAGCTGTTTGATTGGGCCATTGAATAGTTCTTTAATTTAGTAATTAGGAAATGTAGCCAAATGTCGAGTATATCGAGAGTTGGCCATATTCTCTAGAAATATGTTCTGGAAGGCTTTTCTTCAGCAGTTGAAGTCTAGGACATAGTGTTCTTGGGCTGGGTTGAAGACTAAACTTTGTTACGTCGTTTTAAATCCGTAAATATCTAGACAATCATTGAATAGTTCTTTAATTTAATAATAAGGAAGTGTAGCCAAATGTCCAGCGTGGCGAGATTTGATCATATTCTCCAAAAATATGTTCTGGAAGGCTTTTCTTCAGCAGTTGAAGTCTAGGACATAGTGTTCTAGGGCTGGGTTGCAGAATAAACTTTGTTACGTCGTTTTAAATCCGTAAATATCTAGACAATCATTGAATAGTTCTTTAATTTAATAATTAGGAAGTGTAGCCAAATGTCCAGCGTGGCGAGAATTGGCCAAATTCTCTAGAAATATGTTCTGGAAGGCTTTTCTTCAGCAGTTGAAGTCTAGGACATAGTATTTTGGGAGCTGGTTTGATCACTTTATTTGCTACGTCGTTTTAAATCCGTAAATATCTAGACAATCATTTAATAGTTCTTTAATTTAATAATTAGGAAGTGTAGCCAAATGTCCAGCGTGGCGAGAATTGGCCAAATTCTCTAGAAATATGTTAAGGAATGCTCATCTTTAGGAGTAGAGGCCTAGGACATAGTGTTTTGGGATCTGGTTTTATCACTTTATTTGCTACGTCGTTTTAAATCCGTAAATATAGATAGATAGATAGATAAATTCTTTATTGCACAGAAAATAAAACATTTTACAGTACATAGGCAAGCTTAACGTCTAAAAACATTATCTAACAGCTAACCTTTAGGAGAAGTGAGCAGGGATTGTGGATGCATGACCACTAATGTTTGACAAAGAGTTTTATTGAGAAAACAACTTATAACTAAAATAAATATATATATATATATATGATATATATATAAATAATAAAGCTATATCTAGACAATCATTGAATAGTTTTTTAATTTAATAATTAGGAAGTGTAGCCAAGTGTCGAGTGTATCGAGAGTTGGCCATATTCTCTAGAAATATGTTCTCGAAGGCTCATATTTAGCAGTAGAGGCCTAGGACATAGTGTTTACTGGTTTGATCACTTTATTTGCTACGTCGTTTTAAATCCGTAAATATCTAGACAATCATTGAATAGTTTTTTAATTTAATAATTAGGAAGTGTAGCCAAGTGTCGAGTGTATCGAGAGTTGGCCATATTCTCTAGAAATATGTTCTCGAAGGCTCATATTTAGCAGTAGAGGCCTAGGACATAGTGTTTACTGGTTTGATCACTTTATTTGCTACGTCGTTTTAAATCCGTAAATATCTAGACAATCATTGAATAGTTTTTTAATTTAATAATTAGGAAGTGTAGCCAAGTGTCGAGTGTATCGAGAGTTGGCCATATTCTCTAGAAATATGTTCTCGAAGGCTCATATTTAGCAGTAGAGGCCTAGGACATAGTGTTTACTGGTTTGATCACTTTATTTGCTACGTCGTTTTAAATCCGTAAATATCTAGACAATCATTGAATAGTTTTTTAATTTAATAATTATGAAATGTAGCCAAATGTCCAGCGTGGCGAGATTTGGCCAAATTATGCAGAAATATGTTTATAAAGCTCATCTTTAGCAGTAGAGGTCTAGGACATAGTGTTCTAGGTACTGAAATCACTTACAGTAGTATGTTTTCCGTTAAGCGTAGTTTATACTGAACTGATACAATGACATTGAATTTTTTTTTTTCAGAATGATCTATCAATAGGAATTCCATCTCAAAACTCTACAAAGTCAATAAAAAAGCCCCTGAAGGAAGGATTTTCATCCCGAATGGTACAAGAGACAGAAATATATACAGTTATAAAATTAAGCAAAGAAGAAGTGTTAAAGGAAATGGAGGACAAGTATGTTTTTTTTTAATAATAATAAAAATACTATATATTATATATGTTTTTTAACTTAAAATTATTAGGTTGTCTTTTTTAGTAATTTAATTTAAAAATTTTGACATTTATAACTTAAATTGATTTTGGACATTCATTATAAAATAGTATTTAATTTAGATAAATAAGTAGATAAATTATTTTAATTTATGTAATACTATTGTTTAAAGTTAGTTAATTTATATTTATAATGTATTTGTATGACGAAATGTTAATTATATTTATAATATAGAATCCCTCTTTCGTTTAATACGCGACAGTGAACAGACGTGTGCTTAATTAAATAGTGTTTTTTTAATTATACCTCACGCGAAAATAACTTCAATTCTACATCCATAAGTCATATTGTTGAAGTATCAAAACTGTCGTGACATACGCCGTTTACTTTCAAGTAACTGAAGATAGTGAACAATAGTGGACAGAGCTGTTTGCCGCGCCCCGCAACTCCTCACCGCTCCTCCTCGAGTAAAGAGGTCAGTCGCGATTTTTTTTGTCTCGCGCGCAAGCGACTCATTGATTTAGCGATAAGGCATCGATCGGACATTCGCGGCATCCACAGCAAGGCTACACTACGCATAACTAAATAAAAATAAAAATCAGTATGATGCGATCCAAGGGTGGAAATAATCATTTCGATAATATAACTGATACAATAAAAAAAGAAATGAAAGATCTACTAGACCAATATGCTCAATCTCAGAATGAGCGAACAGAGACTATCCTAACCAGTTTAAAAGAAATACAACAGACTAGTAACAGTGTACAGAGCACAATCACTTTCTTGTGTGAAGAAAATGCAGATTTAAAGTTAATAATTGAAAAATTGGAAATTCAGGGAAGAAAGGACAGGGAGTATATACAATTACTGGAAAGTAAAATGGAGGAAAATCTGAGAAACGATAGAAAGTGTAACATCGAAATAAAAAATTTACCCCTGAAGGGTGGTGAAACGAAGGAGGATCTTTTTGGAATGGTTGTTAAACTTTCTGAAAGCCTAGACTTAAAGGTGGAAAAATCAGACATCAAGGACATTGTGAAAATAAATAGGAAGGAAAAAAGCTCAATGATAGTGGAATTTTCCAATACTTTCATTAAAGCAGACACAATCAAATCAACTAAAAAATACAATAACAAAAACAAATTTCAGAAAATCAGTGCTAAGCATATGGGTCTCAAACATAACCCGGATGTCCCAATTTTTATATCGGAACACTTGACCCCCAAAGCCTCCAGGCTTCTCTTCCTGGCCCGAGATCTCAAGTTAGCAAAGAATTATAAATATTGCTGGACTAACTATGGAAAAGTTTATCTACGTTTTGATGACAATGCACCGATCATAAATGTAACAAATGAAACGCAAATACATCAATTATCAAATAAGTGACTCCGAATATCGCTAAGTAAAAACACATATATAACCTATATTTATATTTTATATTTATTATATCTCATCTTAAATTTAGTTATTTATTTATTATTCGTATATTTAATTATTATTAATATTTTCAAATCCTCAATCTCTTTTGTGAAAACAGTATTTCATGTCCCAGCATTTAAACTAGTAATAATTCTTCTACATTTAGGTTTTTTTATCGTGTTAATAAGTTACTATGAAACTTATTATATTTTTGTGTATCTATATTGTTCAAATTATCAATTAAACATATCGATTATAAATATTTCAAGTAGTACTTATAACCATAAACAATATTATTATAAACAAAAAGGTTATCAAAACTATATTGTAAAAACTTTTTGTATAGACCCACAAGCCACAAAAATAACAACAACTACAAAATCACTTATCGCCTATTTCTGGCATGTTATTATTTGTTCTATCTATTTACGAAATTCTCTACGAATATACCACACTTACACAAGTTATAAAATAGTCCTAACTTTATATTATTACAACTTCTTGGCGTTAATTAATGTAAAACACTTTATTTTATCTGGACCGAATTGCCTAGCAAAAATAATTAAAATAGTCCTGGATTCATTTTATGTAAAAAATAAATTTATTTCAAAAACATCAACACAATACTTTTTACACATACGCGATCTACAACTATCACTAAACACATATGACTATAGCTATAAATTTAAAAACTACGAAATACAAAAAATCCTCATTAAAATAACACTGACCACTTTGATAAATAAACAATCTACAGGTACTATCCAATATACAGGAACTAAAAAAACGGCTATAAAATTTTTTTCATATATATATATTTATTTGTATACACGACCTAACGCATTTTATTTGACTCACATAGTGGTCAATGCAAAAGACATTAAACACTTAATAGCAAAAAAACATGGATAATACACAAACAATTTGCACACAAGAATTAGACGCTTTCAACGTTGCCCGATCGTTATGTTGTGCACCGGAAGATTGTCACAAACATATCCCCATAAATAGTGGCCTAAAAATAATTACTCAAAATATAAGAAGTATTTATAAAAACTTTGATCAGTTTCTTGTAAGCCTGGCGTCCTTAAAATTTGACTGCGATGCTATAATAATGACGGAATGCCATTTAATAAAAAATAAACCAATCCCTGTCATTGATGATTACAAATTTTATTCCACTAAGTCAATTAAAAACAAAAATGATGGTGTAGTAATTTATTTAAAAGATAATATGGACTATGATGTGTTTGAGCCTACCCTGAGCGACGGTACCTGTCTGATATTAAAAAATAATAATACAGCTATTATCGGCATATATCGTTCTCCCTCTATCACCAATGCGAATAATTTTATCCAATCACTAAATGATATATTAGCGACATTAAAAAATATTCCTACTGTTATCTTATCTGGTGACATAAATATTGACATAACGCCCAATAACTCTAATACTAATAGTGCCAATTACCTGAATATGCTTGCTAGTCATGGATTTCTCCCAGCACATACCCTTCCAACCAGAAAAAACAGCTGCCTTGATCACATTTTTCTTAAATGTGTTGGGACTGCTTTGGCCTTGGTCTTAGAGAACTCTCCCACTGATCACTCATCAGTGCTAATGCACCTTAAAGTTGAAAATCCCTTACCCAATCCTAAAACTTATTACAATAAAGTAGACTATAAAAATGCTGTAATATCGCTAGCAAAACTTAACCTATGTGATATATTAAATATTCAAGACCCAAATGCAGCCACAAATGAACTATTAAAAAACATAACACTAGTATTAGAAGAAAATACTAAATTAATACTGGTACCAAGACGCAAACGTTGTATAAAACCGTGGATCACGCCAGGCTTACTTCGCTGCATTCGAAACCGTGACAAACTACATCAGAAAGCAAAAAATAATCCAAATGACCAAATCTTACAAATTACATACAGAAGATATCGAAATTTTTGTAGAAACATAATTAAAAAGACAAAAAATAAATATGATGCCAGTAACTTGGAAGCTAACTCAAACAATCCTAAGGCACTCTGGAAAACAATTAAATCAATTGCTAATATTCAAGACAAAAAATCTAAAAATGATAAACTTCTACTTCTTAAATCGTGTCCTCTTGAATCAGTAAATTATATAAATAATCATTTTATTAACATAGGTAAAACACTGGCTGGAAACATACAACAAAATAACCAAAACAATGCATCCTATAATTTTCCTTCTCCCTCTTCTTCCATTGTTCTGAATGATACTGATCCTACAGAATTAAATAATCTAATTAAAACTCTCAAAACCGATTCATCTCCAGGATGGGATGAAATTCCAACTAGATTCATAAAATTGGCCAAAACCACCTTAATCCCCATTCTTTGCCACATATTTAACTTATCTCTCTCTTCTGGCATTTTCCCTGATGCCTTTAAGCGAGCAACTATACACCCAATACATAAGGGCGGAAGTACAGATGACGTCAATCAATATAGGCCCATTTCGCTGCTACCGGTATTGGCTAAATTACTTGAAAAAGTTATTAACAATAGACTAAAAAACTACCTGATGAACAACAATTTTTTGTCCCATAACCAATATGGTTTCAGAGCTGGCGTTTCTACAGAGGATGCAGTCCTGTCTTTAACAAAAGAAATAGTTGAACATCTTGACAATAGAAGGAAGTGTGTTGGCGTGTTTCTTGACCTTGCGAAAGCGTTCGATACGGTTTGTATTCCTATCCTTCTGGATAAAATGGAGCGCTTCGGCATAAGAGGCACGCCTCATGCGCTTTTTCAAAGCTATCTTCAGGGTCGTCGACAATTTGTTAGTGTCGGCCCTTACACTAGTGAAGACAGGATTGTATCCTTTGGTGTCCCGCAGGGTAGCGTTCTTGGACCTACCCTCTTTCTCATCTACATAAACGACCTCTGCCAGGTTTCCCTTAAAAACTGTAAAATGTTCACATATGCCGATGACACAGCGCTTATATTTCATGGGGACACCTGGAAGGAGGTTCGTGACGTGGCGGAGGTTGGTCTTGCAGAGGTAAACAAATGGCTTCGCTGTAATTTACTTACCCTAAATGTAGGGAAAACCAACTACATTCCCTTTTCCATTAGACATGACTCCCTTCCTCCTTCATCCTTTTCAATCAAAGCTCATGATAATATCAATCAATGCACTTCACCCTGTAACTGTAATAGCCTAAATATGTCACGAAGCGTTAAGTACCTTGGTGTTATAGTGGATCAGCACTTAAATTGGAACGATCATGTGAATAAGGTATCAGATAGACTACGCAAACTTATTTGGGTTTTTAAAAAGTTGCGTCAAGTGGCAAATCAGAAATTGCTTGTATCCACATACTTTGCTCTTGCACAGTCCATAATCTCCTACTGTATTACAGTCTGGGGAGGAGCAAGTAAGTCTTATCTACTAAAATTAGAACGATCGCAACGAGCCCTACTTAAAGTGATGTTCTTCAAACACTTTAGGTTTTCAACTTACCAACTCTACAGTACCTACCGTATCCTTACAGTTAGACAGCTTTACATCTTAAACACACTATTAAAGAAACATCGGGACACTTCATTACGGACCGATACACGAACAAAGAGAAGAAAGGACATAGTTTACAAACCATTTAAAACAAACACCGAGTTTGCAAAAAGACATTTTAAATTTAAATCTTACTTTATGTACAATAATGTTAATAAATTACACAAAATAGATAAACTTAGCTGTAAATTATTAAAAATAAAAATAACAAACCTGTTTTTCACCTTCAACTATGATCAAACAGAAAACCTAATAAATACTTGTAATACAAACTTTATATAATAAATAAATAATTCAATAGAATAATAATATAACATTCCCTATACAAACCCCTTAAGTACTTGGGTAATATTTTTCCGTATCTATTTTATTTTTTTACATGTATATATTTATTAATGTTTATATATCTATAATATAATATTTAATTATTTATTATAAATTGTATATGTATGTATCTTAATATATTATATTTATCTATCTATTTATTATTCCACACAACACTGACACAATTCGTATAAAAAGAGCGGGGCACCCTGAGACACAGGCATCACGCTAAGTTTAGGGGCCTTCGTAAAATGTAAAAAAGTACTATGAAAAATAAACGTTTATTTATTATTTTTTTTTTTTTTTTTTTTTTTTTTTTTTTTTTTTTTTTTATTGTGGGCAGATTGTTTAAAATTTAAGTAATGTATATCACCTCTTTATACCAATGTACACAATCTTGACAATAAAGAATTTTGAATTTGAATTTTGTATTTTTTATTATAATCAAAATCAGGAGCATAATATTAGATCATTACATCTGTAATTGACGTTTTGTCGAACTAGCCACTTCAATCTCAAATATCTGGCGTTTAACTGAGAATTCCAAATTTAAAATTATTTTAATTTATGTTCTTAATGTGAATATTTTTTTTTTTTTTTTTTTAGATCAAAGAGTGAGAAATACATTCATTTGCCTTTCAAATGCGTTAAGTGTGTAAAAGGGTTCAACTATGAAGAAATACTCGACACACATATGGAAAAACATAGTACGGTAAGTCATTTTAGTCCATAGAACACAATGTCCTAGACCTCTACTGCTGAAGATCGGCCTTCTAAAACATATATTGGTTACAATTCCATTTTTTTTTTTTTTTTTTTTTTCATTTTGGAAAACCAACAGTTGAATATAGATATTAAACAGTAAATTCCCTAAGAACTATTAAAGGTTTTCATATTATTTAATTCAAAAACTAATAAATAAAGCATGTCTAATGAAGTAGAAAACATTAATAATAATAATAATAATAAATATTTCCAGACAGGTCACACAGCGCCATCTAGTTTCCGTGGTAAGCTACGAGGCTTGTGTTACGGAAACTAGATGGTTGATAAACTACATATTATACATATAAACACCCAGACCGAGACAAATTATACAATGTACAACTTGCCCCCGGTGGGAATCGAACCCACGACCTCCCGAGTTCACGGTAACGTTTGTTACCACTAGACCACGGAGGCGGTCAACATTAATGATAAGTTGTTGATCATCAAGAACAAATTAAGAAGGACGCCAAATTCATCGGGAGACTGTCCTTATAATTTAATGTTTGGTAGAGATATCAGAACCAAATTACATACACTAGTGGGAAATAGTACGATCACTAATAGGAAAAAGCAGTTGTACAATCTCCACGTATTAAAACATTTCAAATGGGTCAAAGAGTACAAGTTAGAGATTATACAATGAAGAATATAAAATGGAGATTTGGTTCAGTTATTCAAAGATTAGGCAGATTACACTATCAGGTCAAAACGGAAGGAGATATATGGAGAAGACATGTTGATGAAATGCTTAACACAGAAGTAACTTGACCGCCTCCGTGGTCTAGTGGTAACAAACGTTGCCGTGAACACGGGAGGTCGTGGGTTCGATTCCCACCGGGGGCAAGTTGTACATTGTATAATTTGTCTCGGTCTGGGTGTTTATATGTATAATATGTATATATTTACAAAAAAAAAAAGTATAATATGTAGTTTATCAACCATCCAGTTTCCGTAACACAAGCCTCGTAGCTTACCACGGAAACTAGATGGCGCTGTGTGACCTGTCTGGAAATAAATAAAAAATAAATAAAAAAAATAAAAAATAAAAAAAAAAAACTGAAGAATTTTCATATATGAAAATGTGGCGGAAGACTGTTACATATATGATAGGGAAAAGCATAGTGTATTATTTATATTATAAATATTTATCATTATTATTGAAAATTGAATGACATCATAGGTGACACTATCCCCTCATTCCGAATTGCGCTCAGAGCGCTTAGAACGATTATGACACTGACCGTCGCGTCGTTCCGAATCAAATATCGCGATTTGGATGTTTAGAGCGTGATATCAATTCGGAACGGTCTAAATCACATTTTCATTCATAAAATAATAGTTTTTTTTTTAAATGTATGGAAGATAAATTGCGGATTCCACATCTTTGAGTATGAATACTAACAGATCTCTACTGCTGAAGATGACCCTTTCACGATATATTAGAATGAATATGGCCAACTCTCGCCACACTGGACATTTGGCTACATTTCCAAATTATTAAATTGAAGTAGAACTCTATGTCCTATAACTACTACTACTACTCATTTTGTACTAACCCATTGATGGCATCTACTCATTTCGTACTAACATTGTTGGCTTCTACTCATTGTGTACTAACCCATCGTTGGCTTCTACTCATTGTGTACTAACCCATCGTTGGCTTCTACTCATTGTGTACTAACCCATTGTTGGCTTCTACTCATTGTGTACTAACCCATCGTTGGCTTCTACTCATTGTGTACTAACCCATCGTTGGCTTCTACTCATTTTGTACTAACCCATTGTTGGCTTCTACTCATTGTGTACTAACCCATCGTTGGCTTCTACTCATTGTGTACTAACCCATCGTTGGCTTCTACTCATTGTGTACTAACCCATTGTTGGCTTCTACTCATTGTGTACTAACCCATTGTTGGCTTCTACTCATTGTGTACTAACCCATCGTTGGCTTCTACTCATTGTGTACTAACCCATCGTTGGCTTCTACTCATTGTGTACTAACCCATCGTTGGCTTCTACTCATTGTGTACTAACCCATCGTTGGCTTCTGTTTACGCGTTTACGCCTTAATTTTTAATATACTATGTAATATATACAACACTGCCTTTGCCGCTTGTAGAAAACAGGCGTTTCGTCATGTGTCAGTTGTCAACCATGTTCGTTTGATAGTATCGTATCTCAATATACTTAAAATTTATACAAAAAGTTCCAAAGTGGTTTTTTTTCATCCAACTACATATTACTACATATCCCAACATGGCCCTATCGACCGGATTGATTGAATTTAATGGATATTTACCGAAGATTGGACTTTATTTGAAAGAAAAGTAAAATTGCAAGATTCGTCATAGTCGGCACGTGGATATCGGACTTACGAAGATTGGAATTTATGAAATTGCACAGTGTTAAGTGTAAATACTTATTTTTTACCCAATACTCGGTACTCAGGTAATATGCAATTAGGAATTAGGAACTTTTTATAAGGTTTGTACCAATTTTTATGTATAAATATCCTCAGTCAAGTAGTTTTGTTACGACATTCATTTCACTTGCTAAGTATTTTGCACTTTACTTATTGCCTTATATATTTAAATATAGCCTTATTATTGTAAATTATATTTCAATATTGCTACTTTATATTAGGTATTAGTTAGTTTAGCTAACCTTAGCATATAGCAATTAGCAAGTGGTCGTACATAGCATTTTTGTTAACTTGCATTGTAAAGATATTAAATTAGGTACTTCATTAAATTTAAAATAATAATTAGCTATATTATTTAATGCTGTTTCCATATTTACTTATATAACTTATTTTTATTTTCGCTTTTTAGTAGATTTTATGCCTATTTTGTAAAACTTATACTTTTTAGTTAGGTACAGTTTTAAACTTTTTTATTGTATACATTCCAGGTGGATCTCACGCCCTCCAGAATGACCAGTAATAAAGATCAGTTGCTTAAAAAGCTAGTCAGTTATAAAGGACGACTTAGTGCATTTTGTTCCTATGTAAGCACTATAACTGAACCATTAAGCAGGACTCAGATAAATGAACTACAATTAAGAATCACTAGGATGACTAAGGTATTTGAGGACTTTGATGAGCTACAGTTAAAGTTAGAATGTTCGGTGGAAGATGTTGAAGCTCAGTTAGGCGAGAGGAATGATTTTGAGTCACAATATTACAAAATCATTGCAAAGGCCAATGACCTTGTGTCAGTACAGGTTCCATCACCTCCATTCAGCGAAAAGGGTTCTTCTCGTAATCATCAACGTCTCGTTAAGTTACCTACTATTCAACTGCCAAAATTTAGTGGTTTATATGATAATTGGTTGGAGTTCCGTGATACGTTCTCGAGTCTTATTCATTCTGATAGCGATATTGACGATGTTAATAAATTTCATTATTTAAGGGCCTCTTTAGAAGGGGAAGCTGCAGTAGTTATTCAGTCTATCGATCTTTCCTCCAGTAACTACATAGTGGCGTGGAATTTACTGTGTGATCGTTTTAATAATGAGCGATTACTCATACAAAACCATGTAGCAGCATTATTTGATTTAGAACCTTTATCGAAAGAATCGTCAACTGCTATAAAGCGTATGAAAGATCGTATTAATAAAAACTTAAGGGCTTTAGAATCATTAGGTGAACCTATTAAGTACTGGGACACCCTACTAATCTATATTATAAGTAGTAAGTTGGACAGCAAAACATTTCGTGAGTGGGAGGAATATAAAATAAATTTAGACAAGAATATATCGATTAAATTAGCTACACTTTTCACTTTTATGCAATGTCGTTCAGATTTGCTAGAAACTTTGGAAATGTCGCATAATAAACAATTAAGTCAGCCTAAAGTAATAGCTAAGCACAAAACTATGATGTCTAGATCGACGCCACATCGTGATGGACCCCGTGCTGGATCCACATATGTAAAAACATGTCCTAGGTGTAACGGCGAACATCAGCTTAGCACTTGCATTCAGTTTTTAGGCCTAAGTATTGAAGAACGACTAAAGGTACTGCCTGATTTCAAGGTTTGTTATAATTGTTTACAACGCGGTCACTACGCTAATCGCTGCAAGAAAGTTGGTTGTAGTCTATGTAAACGTAGACATAATATACTTATTCATTCTGCGAACGCAATGCAGCGGCCGGGCGTACGTAATTCATCTCCTGAAAATACTGCGAGCGATAATAATAATAATAACACGTCCTTATCGGCGCGCGTCTCGAAGAATACTGCATCGTTGTGTGCGTTGTTGTCGACTGCGCTAATAAAGGTCTACGATAACAATGAGCGTGTGTGCGTCGCCCGCGCAGTGCTAGATAGCGGTAGCACTTCATGCCTTATTACAGAGCGATTAAGTAGCAAATTAAATCTACCTATTTATAATGTGAACACAACTGTGTTTGGTATAAACAATTCTATGTCCCGTGTAGGCAAAATGTGCCGTGTATCAATGAAATCATTGAATGAAGATTACGCGACACAAATTAAATGTTTTGTCTTACCCTCAATAACTGATAATGTTCCTTCTTATTTCATTGATGTAAATAAGCTAAATATACCTAGCTATATTCATTTAGCGGACCCTAACTTTTTTGAGCCTTCTGCAATTGATATGATAATTGGCGCTGATCTCTTTTGGGACTTATTAGGGTCGCAGAAAATTAGCTTAGGTATTGGTAAGCCGGTGCTCTTTGAGACTAGACTGGGATGGTTGGTCTCAGGCCCCAATAATTGTGGCCAAGCATCGTCTTCATCGTTTAACATAAAATGTAATTTTACAACTGTTGATTCCACTGACACAAATCTGCTCAACGAAGTTCTTCATAACCAATTATCGCGTTTTTGGCAACTTGAAGAAGTTGACCCTAAGACTTCGTATTATTCTGAAGAGGAGAAATTGTGTGAGGAACACTTTGTAAAAAATACTACTCGTCTTCCAGATGGTCGTTTTTGTGTCAGAATTCCGCTCAAACAACCCGAAACCATGTTAGGTAATTCTTTTAATCGTGCTAAACATTGTTTGATATCATTGGAGCGTAGACGTATATCTAAACCAGCATTTAGTAAAATGTATTGTGACTTTATGTCAGAGTATTTATCTCTCAGTCACATGTCAGAATGTGACTTTAATCCTCAGTCCTTGTCGTATTTTATTCCTCATCATGGTGTACTGCGCGAATGTAGTACCACAACTAAGTTAAGGGTAGTATTTAATGCTAGTAGCCCTAGCACTTCTGGAGTTTCTTTTAATCAAATCCAGATGGTGGGTCCTACAATTCAGGATGATCTCGTGTCTTTACTTCTCCGTTTCAGGCAACATAGGTATGTGATTGCAGCTGACGTTGAAAAGATGTATCGACAGGTGATTGTGCATCCTGATGACCGCCACCTGCAGCAGATTGTTTGGCGTGATGCTTTGTTTGAGCCCTTAAAGGTATTCCAGTTAAATACCGTCACGTATGGTACAGCCAGTGCACCCTTTCTCGCAGTGAGATGTCTTAAGCAATTAGGTCTTGAGTGTGTTGACAAAAGAATCGCTGAGATTATTATGCACGATTTTTACGTCGATGACTTAATCTCTGGTGGAAACACGACTGAGGAGATTTTAGAGATTCGTAATAAAGTCACCTCTGTTTTAAAGTCAGCTGGCATGAATTTAAGGAAATTTAAATCTAATAATTTCTACTTACAGTCTGACAATCAGTCGTCTGTAGATTTAAATATTGGCACATTAGAACCCAGTAAAACACTAGGTTTAGGCTGGCAGACTGAGTCTGATAAGTTATATTTTTCTTTATTTAATAAAAATTTTGTTTGTTCAAATCAAACTGTTTCTAAGCGCTCAATTCTCTCAATTATCGCACAAATATTCGATCCCTTGGGACTAGTAGCTCCCTGTGTTATTTCCATGAAATGTATTTTACAAAAATTGTGGTTACTCAAGTTATCTTGGGACGAGTCTGTACCACCAGAGATTTTAAAACTCTGGACTGATATTGTTGCCTGTTTGCCGATTTTAAATAGCATCCGTATTCCGCGTCGTGTAATCTCCGAGTTAAATGAAAATATAGATTTACATATTTTTACCGACGCATCACAGATCGCATACGGTGCTTGTGTTTATGTTCGCAGCTGCAATCAATCTGGTGACATTCTTGTGCGATTATTAATGGCTAAGAGTAGGGTGGCTCCTCTTAAACCTACAACAATACCCAGGCTAGAGCTTTGTGGTGCGTTGGTGGGAGCACGCCTTTATGAAAAGGTGAAGAGCGCACTTAGACTTAAAATTAGGCATGCTACTTTCTGGACAGATTCCACAATTGTTTTGGGATGGCTAAAAATGCATCCAAGCAAACTTCAACTGTTTGTTCGTAATCGTGTCGCTGAAATTAACGAAATTACTAATAACTGTACCTGGAGACACGTTACGACTGACCAAAACCCAGCTGATTATATTTCGCGTGGTGTAAATGCTGAAGTTATTAAATCGCTTGATATTTGGTGGTCTGGTCCGAGCTATTTAAAGTTAGATTCGTCTAACTGGCCTTCTAATATAGGTACATCGGAAGTACTTCCGGAAATAAGGAAGGAACTTGCGCTTAGTGTTAAATTAATTGATAACTTTAAGATAATTAATTTTGACCGTTTTTCTAATTTTACTAGACTTATTCGTGCCGTTGCGTATATGTTACGTTTTATTAACTTATGTAGGAAATCAAAAATTATTTTAAATTATCTCACCACTGACGAACTGAACGCTGCATTGAACCTAATTATTATTTTGCATCAGGAGGAGTCGTTCCCTGAATATAATTTATTATTAAATAATAAACCTTTGCCCTCTAAATGCCCTTTGCTCAAATTTAATATTTTTCTTGACGACAACAAAATAATTAGAGTTGGCGGTCGTCTTGAAAATTCAGATTTTTTGTTTAATAAAAAACACCCTATATTGTTACAGTCCACTCATATCGTTACAAAATTGTTATTTAGATTTGAGCATATTAAATTAATGCATGCAGGGCCTCAATTGTTGTTATCTTCGATTAAGGAAAATTATTGGCCAATCGGAGGCCGAAACTTGGCAAAGTCGTGCTATCGTCAGTGTGTAAAATGTACTCGTATGAGAGGTAGGGTAGTCGCACCCCTTATGGGTAACTTACCGCAGCCACGTCTATCGCCTGTTGGATACCCATTTTATAATGTTGGGATTGACTATGCGGGTCCTATTCTCTCAGCTAGTCGTCAAGGTCGTAGTTGTAGACTCGTGAAGGTATACATCGCCATTTTTGTATGTTTTACGACCAAGGCTATTCACCTTGAATTAGTGGGTGACTTAACGAGTAATAATTTCCTATCAGCATTGCGTAGATTCATGTCGCGCCGTGGTAAACCTAGTAACATATACTCTGACAACGGTACCTCCTTTGTCGGAGCTTACAATGACATTGGTAAGTTCTTAAAGTCTAATTGTGGTTCATTTTCTGAGTCGATTGCTAATGATGGGATTAATTTTCATTTTTCTCCGGCTTATTCTCCTCATTTTGGTGGTCTCTGGGAGGCGGGAGTGAAATCTACCAAATTTCATTTAGTACGAGTATTGGGGAATTGTAATTTAACGTACGAGGAACTTAACACTGTGTTAATTCAGATAGAAGCCATCCTCAACTCTCGTCCCCTCACACCTCTGTCGGCGGACCCCGACGACTTACTCGCACTAACTCCCGGCCATTTTCTCATCGGGCGCCCTCTGACGTCGCTGCCGACGCCGAACTTCGAGAAAGACAACTATAGTCGTCTGTCACGCTACCAACGGATCGAGCAACTCCGTCAACATTTTTGGAAGAGGTGGAGCAAAGAATACGTGTCTGAGCTGCAACAACGGGTCAAGTGGCGCAAGGATCAGCATCCACTTAACATTGATTCCCTTGTTCTTCTCAAAGAAGACAACCTTCCACCCCTCAAATGGAGATTGGGTCGCATAGTTGCTGTTTATCCTGGATCCGATGGCATCAACAGAGTGGCGGACGTGAAAACGACAAATGGAGTTGTCAGGCGAGCTTTTAGCAAGATTTGCCCACTAATTGATGGAAGCCGTGAGGATCAGTCGACTACTGCCTTCCTGCCTGAGAAAGCTTGTTGAAAGCCGAGCTTTCAACGCCCGGGGGCATGTTTACGCGTTTACGCCTTAATTTTTAATATACTATGTAATATATACAACACTGCCTTTGCCGCTTGTAGAAAACAGGCGTTTCGTCATGTGTCAGTTGTCAACCATGTTCGTTTGATAGTATCGTATCTCAATATACTTAAAATTTATACGAAAAGTTCCAAAGTGGTTTTTTTTCATCCAACTACATATTACTACATATCCCAACAGCTTCTACTCATTGTGTACTAACCCATCGTTGGCTTCTACTCATTGTGTACTAACTTATCGTTGGCTTCTACTCATTTTGTACTAACCCATTGTTGGCTTCTACTCATTGTGTACTAACCCATCGTTGGCTTCTACTCATTTTGTACTAACCCATTGTTGGCTTCTACTTATTGTGTACTAACCCATCGTTGGCTTCTACTCATTGTGTACTAACCCATTGTTGGCTTCTACTCATTGTGTACTAACCCATCGTTGGCTTCTACTCATTGTGTACTAACCCATCGTTGGCTTTTATAGTCACAGTTTAAAACTTCTGGATTCAATAAATATAAGTTCTTATCTGACACCCGTCTATTTTATTTTTTTGTAATTTTATAGAGTAACGGCACCAATCAATGTGACATTTGTTTCCAATACTGTCCGACTGTCGTATCTTTGCGGGGTCATATGAAGTCGCACACCACTAGGTAAGTTATTTTTTTTTTCTTTTATTCATTCGTGGTTAAATTTACAGCTTTTACAATATTATGTATACAAAAAATATATGTCATCTTAAAGCTTTACAAATTTAAATAACAAAAAAAATCAGTACCATAACAATGAGATATTAAAAAAAAAAGTTCGGGAGTTCTTCGCGCCATTTTGCACGGACATGTCAAATGCAAGTTTTTGTTTTGTAAATTAATTTGCTGTGGATATTATTGGTCAAAAGTGGTGTTGTTTTGTTTAATAATGTGAATAATTATGGAAAACGATAAATTGGACGTTAAATATGGGGCACAAGTGGCTGTTTATTTTTTGCGGTTTTCCCGCGCTGTCAACTCCCATATTTTACCCAACGTGTTTGAGCTATGGTGTCGCGAGTGACTCCAAGAAAGCATCAAATTCTGCAGCATCTGGAATTAGATGATGATTGAGATAACTCACAGAAAAGAAAGATATACTACGTCACACTTGGCTATATGGGCTACACCCTTTGCCTTCCCTATCATCTCATTCATCATTGGCTAAATAGGGCTAAAATATATAATTGTTTGCCAAAGGTATGGACAGAGATGCCTTATAAAAGATTCTGCAGAGTACTGCATGCGTGGCTAGTTCAGGAATATTTCTATACTTTGGAGGAATACTATGTGTATTTTAAGCAACACAAAGGTTTTTGTGAAGTAAAGCTACTAAAGAAGCAACTCTGAGTTCTTTAGTCACTTTACTTCTATAACAGTTGTTGTAAATTTTTGCATGCTTATGGCGAAATATGTGACCCATTTAATAATAATAAGACCTAATATTGTTTGTTACCATGTTTCCTGCAAATAAATATTTCATTTCATTTCATCCATCGGGAGAAGTGAACCAAAAAAAAAAATTTTGCAGCATCTGGAATTTGATGATGACATCATTAAGTTATAGAAAAGAAAGATATATTATGTCAAAGTGAGAACTTTATTGCGCGCGCTTGGTTTAGTTCGACAGTTATATATAAATTAACATTTTAGATATAAATGCAAAGTTTGTGGCGAAATAAGACTATCTCGGCAACACCTTATGGAACACCATAGTGACTTACACGGGAGCGCCGCCATTACCTACAGCTGTCAGTACTGCCACTATTGTACTTTGTAAGTAATACATGTAATTATAGGAATAGTGCGTAATTATAGGAATAGTGCGTAATTATAGGAATAGTGCGTAATTATAGGAATAGTGCGTAATTATAGGAATAGTGCGTAATTATAGGAATAGTGCGTAATTATAGGAATAGTGCGTAATTTCAGGGAGCTGCCACTAAAACTGTTCAAATTAAGAGTCAAACAAATGCTGGTTAATAAATGTTTTTATTCGACAAAAGAATACCTAGACACTAAGCTCGACAAAGTCATGTGACTAAATAAATATTTGTATGCTAGAAATAGCGAAGCATGTGATATAATTACATATAATAATTTACATCCCTGTACCTACCATGTTTCTGACAAATATTTTTTTTTATTTCATTTCATTTCAATCTGAAAAATCAAAATAAAATCATTTATTTTCTTAGGAAATAAAAGTAAAGTATCATCACGACCGTTTCCCTTTCGGGGTGGTCAGAAACCACGCTTGTAAAGAAGCGGATTTTAGGCCAATCATGACAAACGGCAAGCTCGTACCAAACTCGAGAAATATCACAAATAAATTAAATATTAATTCAATGTATTTCTTTACGTTAATAAATATTTTTCGAACCCGGTACCTCCGGGTCTAAATCCACAGATTTAACCGCTAGACCTACGGAGGCAGTAAGAAGCAACTAAAATGTGCTTACATATAATATCTAATCCTTTAAATTGTTCCATTACATTTATATATATAATCCAGTGTTAGTAAGTAATACACACATCAAAAGTGTCTAGGGATCAACATATATTTTTGCAATAACTTTTCTCCTGATTGATATTCATTAAAATTTTCTTTAAGGATTGATCAAATAAAATGTTTTCGTTTGTCTACAGTAACGATAAACCAAGTCACCTTTGCATTAGTAAAAAAAATTGCCATTTTCCTAATAAAGGGATTTTTGACATTTGAACCACTAACATTAAAGTTCGAAAAAAAGACTGAAATAACAGTTTTTTTTTTAATTTTATTGGGTAACTTAAACAATTAATAATCCGTGTTTCTACCGCGAACACTAACAACACAAGAACATCGGTTTGGCATACTCAAAATGAGTTCATCCAAATCACGCTGTGGAATGGCCGCCCATGTTCGTTGCAACAACAAAAAAAGGTCTTCTTGCGACTGGATACCCTCCATATTCGGCAGAGCTCTTCTCTGAAGAATATCCCATGCATGCTCAATCGGGTTCAAGTCTGGCGACTGAGCAGGCCAGGGCAGGACATTGATGTTAGCTGCGGCGAGAGTCTGTCTTACAACTCTTGCGGTGTGCGGTCGTGCATTATCATGCATTAACTGAAATAAGGGACCGATATGCACTTGTAGAGGAACGATGACGTCTGATACAACCGTCTCAGCATAAATTTGAGCGTTGAGGTTGCCTCTGATCCAAATCAACTCAGTTCTTCCGCCGATCGAAATACCCGCCCATACCATGATGGTTCCACCACTATAAGGATGGACTTCCTGGCAGGATTTTAATCGCTGTTGGCGTCCAGGGGTTCTCCAGTGTCGTATACGTCTTGTATCCGGCCTCATACCAAAACGAGACTCATCAGAAAAGCACACGAAACGCCATTGTTCTTCTGTCCAATTTCTGTGTTCAAGAGCCCATTGATATCGAGTCCTACGATTGTGCATTGCTATAGGTGGTACCCGTAGCGGTCTTCGGGAATGAAGGTTCACTTCATGCAAGCGGTTTCTGACTGTTTGGTCGCTAATTAAGTTCCCTGAAGAGCGATGAAGGCTCACGGCTAACATCATGGCGGTTATTGTTGGAGTTCTTCGAGCTGTGATTTGAATGTATCGGTCTTGTCTCCGTGTGGTGCAGCGATACCGTCCTCCATGGCGCTCAGCCACGGTACCAGTGGTTCGGTAACGTGTCCAAAGTCGACTGATAACACTCTGACTTGTATTCAGAGCTAAAGCCACAGTACGTTGCCGGGAACCAGCTTCTATCATTCCCACGGCTCTGATCATTTCTTCCCTGCTTAAATGACGTCGCCGCTCCATAATAACGTTGGTTTTAATCAGTAGTAGGGAAACAGTAGCACTAATAATGTCTTCAATGCGTCTTATGTTTTTATAGGGAAAATATTGACAGCTGATTTTCATCTTTTACTCGAATTTGATTGACAGTTCCTGTTTTAAATTATGAAATGCACCAAAAAGGATCCATATAAATTTATAAAATCATAAATTTATTACAAAGCCACATCTCAATCACAAGAAATCCGCATAAACATGCTTGATCCCTAGACTTTTTTGATGTGTGTATATATGTATGTTTATGTATATTAATATGTATGTATTAGTATTTAGTGTATCGATATTATAATATTTATTCCATATATATTGTAAGTAAGAATATATTAAATTGCTGTTAATTTAAATAGTTATTTATTTCCCTTATTATCTTTATGATTGCACCTACATTTGATCAAATTTGTCCCCAAGGTTTGGCTGTCAGAGAATGTCTTCGGGCATTAAGTCCGCCTTTGTACTTTGTGCAATAAAGTTTATAAATAAATAAATAAATATTATTAGTTTATCATATTAAATTTGCACCCATGCATTGTTTTTACACACTCCCAAAGGTTGGTTGTTAGAAAATGGCTGGCCATTAAGCCCGCCTATGTACAGTTTTAGTGCAATAAAGTATTTAAACAATAATAATAATAATTCTAAATGGACGGAATCGGAGAAAAAAGGTGGGGGTAAAAATGTTTTAAACATAATGTAAAATTGTCATACGAAACGTACAGACATGCCATAGTATGCTTTACAATGGAGGCCGTCTTTTTTACATACAAGCAATCACCATTCTGCTCCATTACATAAATTATTAGTGTTTAATCCGTAAATATCTAAACAATCTTTGGATAGTTTTACAATCTAACAATTAGAAAATGTGGTCAAGTAAAAAATGTTGTCATAGATTTACAATACCACCGTTGCCGTGCCTCAGAGAGCACGTTGAGCCGTCGGTCCCGGTTCCAGTAATACCAACGTATGGAATCGTTAATACATACATACATATCTTCACGCCAAATCCCTTGCGGGGTAGGCAGAGACAATTGAGCGCCACGTGTCACGATCACGACATACCTCTTTCGCTTCTTCGACATTCATCAACCTCTTCATACATGCCCTTTTGTTTTGATGGCTTTTAAATGCACCGTCAGCTATTATTTTATTTATTTGATCGTGATAAGTGAGTCTCGGTCTGCCAGGGCCTCTTTTACCCACGACTTTCGCATTATATATCTGGTTCGTTCTCTCTTCATTCATCCTTTCAACATGTCCGAACCATCAGAGCATGCCTTTCTTTATTTTTGTCCCTATGCTTTCTTTAATATCTACCCTTTTGCGTATTTCGTCATTACGTATGCGGTCCGTCAAAGTGACGCCGCATATCCGACGCAACGACCGCATTTATATTGCATTAACCCTACTCTCATGCGTATTCTGACATATCCACGTTTCGCTTCCATACATTAGTGTTGGTACTAGCATTGCCTTGTGTATGGCGAGTCGAGCTTTGTCACTGACATTCCTACTGGAGATCAGGGATCCCAGGGCACCGTTAACACTATTTCCCGCATTCACTCTTCTTTCAACATCCCTATCATACTTCCCATCCGCAGTGAAAACACTGCCCAGATATATAACTTCATTTACTTGTTCTAGAGTTTCATCATCAATCTTTATCGTCACGTTTGTCATCCTTCTTCTTTCAAATACTAGTACATTGGTTTTTCTCTCATTCAAATCGTTAATAACAACCAAAAATAATAAATATTTTTATTTTTATTGCAATTTTTATGTTTAAGTTAGTTATAGTTTATTATTATTATTGTTTTATGTTTCTTAATATCTGTTTAAATTCATTATACATAACTTTTAAGTAAATAGTGGAACCTATGTTGGCTGAGGCAATTTTAATCTGTTTTTTTTAATGATCTGGGAATATAGCTGTAAGGTTTATCATATAATAAATAAATTGTCATTAAAAATTGACATCAGATCCTCGCCAAGCCGTCTGGCCAGCGTGGCGAGTGTAGGCCAAATTCTCCAGATATATGTTCTGGAAGGCCCATCTTCAGCAGTGGAGGTCTAGGACACTGTGTTCGAGGGGCTGTAATGAATGAATATAATGTGGCGACATACATACATAGCTTCACGCCAGATCCCTTGCGGGGTGGCAGAGACAATTGAGCGCCATTTGACACGATCACGACATACCTCTTTCGCTTCGTCGACATTCATCAACCTCTTCATACATGCCCTTTTGTTGCGAAGGCTTTTTAGTGCACCTTCAGCCAGTGTTTTATTTATTTGATCGTGATATGTAAGTCTTGGCCTGCGAATGTGGCGACAGTTGGCTATATTCTCCAAAAAATATGTTCTGTGAGGTGTTTTGCCATAGTTTTCTTTACCCATAGATTAATATTTGTGTTTTAGTTACCGTACAGCTATGCAACGCCATTCGCGTACACATTCCAACACTGAGACTTACTCCTGTCATAATTGTGGAAAAGTTTTCAAAAGCAAGAAATCCTTAAGGTCTCACATACTGTAAGTATCAGACGAGGGTCAAACTCTTATACTGTAAGTATCAGACGAGGGTCAAACTCTAATACTGTAAGTATCAGACGAGGGTCAAACTGAAAGTTCTTAGAAAATCAAAAACTGATCAAACTAGTAAGTTAATAGTTTTATTATCATCATCACGACTGTTTCCCTTCCGGGGTGGTCAGAAACCACGCTTATAAATAAGCTGATTCACATTTAGCCAACTTTACTGCCGGCCAATCATGACAAGTGGCAAGCTCGTCGATGTCTCCAGCGTACCAAAGGAGAGAAATATCACAAATAAATGTATTTATTTACATTAATAAATATTTTTGTTTCCCGACCAGGAATCGAACTCGGTCCCTCCGAGTCTAAATCCAGCAACAGTAAAAAAGCTGGATTTACTGTTATGATTCGGAAACTAAAAGACAGTCTGCTCAGTGGGTGTTTTCTTCCGAGGAGTTGCCAATTAAAGTGAAGCAAGGTCGAAGTATAGGAAAAAGATGGTAGCCTCGTTCTTTGGAAGGATAAATCATTATGCGACGATTGATTTAGAGTCGACATCTCAGTAGGATTCTCCTTTACCAAGACAATGCCTCGTCGCACTCCGCCGGGTGAACGATCGACTATTTGGCGACGTCAGACGTGGAATTACTGCGTCACTCGTTGCGGCCGTATAGCCCCGACCTCGCACCTTGTTATTTTTATTTATTCCCCAAAACGTTAATAGACTTCCTTTTTTTTAAAAGTACCCTCAGATTTGAAAATTCTTAAAAAATATTGGATTGTGCAATATCAATCATGATTCCTATTCCAGATGCCATAACAGCAGTCGTAAATATCCATGTACGGAATGTCCCAAAGAATTCGTGTCCCTTTCATTCTATCGCTCACATATGAAGTCACACCATACAATCGTCGATTACTACTGCGTGGAATGTGATAAACGATTCAAAACTAAGGTAAACACATAATTGTTTTATACTGATTAGGTATGTTCGCACTAATGATTGACATCAGTGACACTATCCTCTCGTTTCGAATCATGCTCAGAGCGCTTAGAACGAATATGATACTGACAGTCGTTCCGAATCAAATATCACTATTTGGATGCTCAGAGCGTGATATCAATTCGGAACGGACTAAATCACATTTTTATTCTTAACATAATAGTTTTTTTTTGTAAATGTATGGAAGGTATATTTCCGATTCCACATCTTTGAGCATAAATACTAACAAACACACATCTCTCGGTTATTTCATCTTTATATGTGTAAATATTATTAACTTATTTTGGTCTTTTAAAATAACTTGCCGTATTACAGACATTTTTTATTCACTCCCTACTTAAATAATAATTATAGATTTGTTTTAGAAGTAATATACAAACAGTATAAACGAATTACAATATTAAATAATTTAAAAGAAAACCTAATATTAAATAAACTTGAAAATGGCGCGCGACTTAATTACAAAAACTGACAGCGCTCAGAGCGATCTACCTCGATATCGTGAGCAGCCTGAGCGCGAGGAATAATGTCATTTGTGACGTCACATAGCTTTGCCAAAACAGTATTTGTACGTCTCGGAACACCTTTAAGCATGCTTAGGTTACTATTATCGTGTCTGACTAGAAATGACGGCAATTCGAGCCTGATCCCATAACGTGTGGATACACCCCGCCAGACTGGGGAAATTACCACCATCAATCCGCCGACCACCGTTGTTGTCGTTGAAAGTAGATGTCAAATGCCATTTTTACTTCAAAGCGCTGACGCTTTAAGCTAAACACTTCGTTCGAAGTTCGGTAAATGTTACGGACTGATGTCAGTCATGATTGTCTGATTCTAGTTGCTAACATTTGCGAACCTCGCACGTCATTTACTATCAGGTAAGCCCAAGGTTACAAATAAAACCTACAAAAAAAACAAATAAAAAAAAAATGTTCACTCAGATTCACAGACCGCCTCCGTGGTCTAGTGGTAACAAACGTTGCCGTGAACTCGGGAGGTCGTGGGTTCGATTCCCACCGGGGGCAAGTTGTACATGTTTATATGTATAATATGTATATACCATCTAGTTTCCGTAACACAAGCCTCGTAGCTTACCACGGAAACTAGATGGCGTTGTGTAACCTGTCTGGAAATATTTATTATTTATTTATTTGATTAATCTTTAACAATATTGGATTGTGCGAGAGAGAGGAAAGCGTACGCGAAGGGATGGTGACTACGGTATGTGGGTGCATATTCTGACCTGTGCGTGTGGTTCGGTTGCGGAATGGAGAGGGAGGGATTAGGTTATAGAGTTCTTCGGAGCACTCACCATAGTATAGCCGGTAGAACACGCTCAGAGAAGCAACATCTCGGCGAAGCTGCAGGGATTCGAGAGTTCCAGATGTAGTGGCATCGTCCACAATTCGTACAGCTCGCCTCTGCAGGACATCGAGAGCATCTGTGAGGTACTTGGCGGAACCATCCCAAAGGTGAGAACAGTATTCTATACATGATCTGATCTGTGCTTTGTACAGCAACAGTCTAATTGAAGGCGGAAAAAACCGCTTCACCTTGTTCAGTATTCCGAGCTTTCTTGACGCTGTTTTGGTGATGCTCTCAATGTAGTTCCGGTGGCTAAGGTCTGAGCGTATTTTCACCCCGAGAATGTTGAAGCTGGGTTGTAGGTCCAGCGTGGTGCTCTGAAGAGTAGGGGGAGGAGAGAAGGGGGACTTCTTGGCCGTCAACGCGCATGCCTGGGTCTTGTTGGCATTGAACTGGACAAGATTTTGAACATCCCACAAATAGATTTTGTGGAGGGTGTCGTCCAGTTCTGCCGTTATGATGCGCCGTGACTCCTCTAGTTGGTTGCCTACCAAAGCTCGATGACTCAGATACCGCCCGTGAGCCGTGCTGTCATCTGCATAACAATGAATGCTGCCCAGAGACAACATATTTGGTGACAACACAGAGCCCTGCTTCTTATTTGACTTTGAAACGTATATATTTATATTTCTTTTTTTTTTTCAGGAGACATTATATTCACATTTTAAGAAGACTAAAGCGCATCGAGACCCCAACTCTCTGATGTAGGTACTCTTATATATAAATGTATTGTTTATTATATGACATAGTTTTAAAATTGATATACCTAATAAAGGCCGCTGGTGGAGGGTAGGAAGAAAAAAGTCAAGACCAAATTTCCCATACTACTGATTATATTTCTACTTGTGCTTTCCTTGCATATACAGTTGTTTACATAAACCCTAATGGTTCAGCTATAATAAAATCTCTACATGCATTAAGTCCGCCTTTTCACTTTTTGAAATAAATAATAGTATTATACAGATTCTCATTAAACATGTATAATGATTCTTATTAAACATGTATAAATATTCTTATTAAATATTTATAAAGATTCTAATTAAACATGCATAAAGATTCTCATTAAACATGTATAATGATTCTTATTAAACATGTATAAAGATTCTTATTAAATATTTATAAAGATTCTCATTAAACATGTATAATGATTCTTATTAAACATGTATAAAGATTCTTATTAAATATTTATAAGGATTCTAATTAAACATGCATAAAGATTCTCATTAAACATGTATAATGATTCTTATTAAACATGTATAAAGATTCTTATTAAATATTTATAAAGACTCTAATTAAACATGCATAAAGATTCTCATTAAACATGTATAATGATTCTTATTAAACATGTATAAAGATTCTTATTAAATATTTATAAAGATTCTAATTAAACATGCATAAAGATTCTCATTAAACATGTATAAAGATTCTTATTAAATATTTATAAAGATTCTAATTAAACATGCATAAAGATTCTCATTATACATTTATAAAGATTCATAGGTATTAAATATTTAGGAACGTTCTTATTATACGAATACATTTATAATGATTTTTATTAAACATTTGTAACAATTCATATTCAATATTTATAAAGATTCTAATTAGAATAGAGAAAAAATGTTTAATTAAACATGTATATAAATTCTTATTAAACATTTATAAAGATTCTTAATAATCATTTATAACGATTCATATTAAATATTCATAAAGATTCTAATTAAACATGTATATAAATTCTTATTAAACATTTATAAAGATTCTTATTAATCATTTATAACGATTCATATTAAATATTCATAAAGATTCTAATTAAACATGTAAATAAATTCTTATTAAACATTTATAAAGATTCTTAATAATCATTTATAACGATTCATATTAAATATTCATAAAGATTCTAATTAAACATGTATATAAATTCTTATTAAACATTTATAAAGATTCTTATTAATCATTTATAACGATTCATATTAAATATTCATAAAGATTCTAATTAAACATGTATATAAATTCTTATTAAACATTTATAATGACTCTTATTAAACATGTACAAAGATTCTTATTAGACATATTGTTATTATTTTGTGGTTTAAGTATTCGCTAAGCCAATGGAAACAACATTTTATCATAGTATTTTAATTAGACCCTGGAACCTGATTGTCTGGTAATTGTTTGAGGAAGTTTGGTATTAATCATAGAACTATCGAATGCTCTGCTTTTTGGCTCATGGTCCTTCGAGCCAGATTTTTGGCTCATGGTCCTTCGAGCCGGATTTTTATATTTATTGCCATAAAAACTTTTGTATTATTATTATTATAGCTTCAAATGTGACTCGTGTCCGTGTCGTTTTCCGAGTCAGTCGTCCCTCAGCTCGCACGTGTCCACTTTCCACCAACTCGCACATTTCTCGTGTCCACAGTGCGAGAGACGGTACCGCTCGCAAGACGCCCTGAGGTTCCACCTCCGAAGGGCTCACTCTTCCGTTCCCAGAAACAAACCGCACAAATGTCAAATATGTCATCTAGCTTTTACTGTAAGTAATTAACTTTACTAGTTTTAAAAACGTGAATTTGTTGTTGAAATAAAATGTATGTAAAGTGCATTTATTTATTTTAAATTCTTTATTGCACTAAAACTTAAATGAGGTACATAGGCGAGTTTAATGGTTAGGCATTCTCTGACAACCTTTGGGATGGTGAGAGATTATAAGCAGGGTGCAACAATCTAATAATATTAGTCTAATTTATAAATACACTACATACCAAGCAATTACATAAACTAGATGCAAGTATTATAAACATACATATATATATATATATATATATTAATGTACGCAATATGTTTATGTATATATATATACAAATAAACATACATAAACATATTGCGTGCCAAATATTCAAAATGATTCCTAATAATAATAATAAATAATAAATATTTCCAGACAGGTCACACAGCGCCATCTAGTTTCCGTGGTAAGCTACGAGGCTTGTGTTACGGAAACTAGATGGTTGATAAACTACATATTATACTTTTTTTTTTTGTAAATATATACATATTATACATATAAACACCCAGACCGAGACAAATTATACAATATACAACTTGCCCCGGGTGGGAATCGAACCCACGACCTCCCGAGTTCACGGCAACATTTGTTACCACTAGACCACGGAGGCGGTCAATATATTATATATATAGTTAGTAGCTTTTTCTTTAATTTTATCAATGTTGGTATATAATATTAAGTGTTTCTGACTCCTCCTTGCATGGTGTATTGGTACTGTAATACCATGTAAAGTGTATACAAAAAAAAAAATGTTTACAGTTATACACAGGTTATATACAGGAAAAAGTTCCTAGGATCTAGGATCCTTAGGTTTTATATATAATTTAGTTTTAATATTAAACTAGTTTATATAGTTTTATATAAATAAAACTGCCTCCGTGGTGTAGCAGTTAAGTCCGTGGATTTGGACTCGGAGCTACCGGATTCGATTCCTGGTCGGGACACAAAAAAATATTTATTAATGTCAATAAATACATTTAATTATTATGGAATTTATTTGTGATATATCTCGAATTTGGTACGCTGGAGATATCGACGAGCTTGCCACTTGTCATGATTAAAAGGGAAACGGTCGTGATGATACTTTACTTTTAACACTTTTTTTTTCTCCGAATCGATTATTTTTCTCATAAAGTGCAAACAATTTAGTCCAAACAATTTAGTCCCATACAAGAATGTCCTTTATATTGTACATTAAAAAAAAAATCATTTTTCAAGGAAAAAGCTGTACTAATCAAGCACGTAAGAGTGCATACTGGAGAAAGACCATTCCCCTGTGGAGAATGTGGACTAAAATTCTCCCAACACGGAACCAGGTACACACACATCAGGCTGGTGCACAACAAGCTACCGAGAAAGGTACGTGGAAAAAATATACCTTAAAACGTTACATAAACAACATAAAACATTATAAAAACAACAACTGAACCACACGCACGGGCCGAAAACTCCCGGAGTCCTTCAAGAGAAGTATGAAAAAGCATCTTGATAGGCCGCATAGTGGTAAGGACTGATGTCAGTTGTCAGAAAAATAAAAATAAAGACTATAATTACAAAAACAATGTAAAACACATTAAAAGACCTAAAAATATCACAAAAACAACATAAAACACTTTAAAACATTACCTTACCAACATAAAACATTAAAAAATACATTAAAATATTTTAAAACCAGCATAAAACACTTTAACACATTACTTAACCAACATAAAACATACAATAAAATATTACAAAACCAGCATAAAACACTTTAAAACATTACTTAACCAACATAAAACATTAAAAAATACCTTAAAATATTAGAAAACCAGCATAAAACACTTTAACACATTACTTAACCAACATAAAACATACAATAAAATATTACAAAACCAGCATAAAACACTTTAAAACATTACTTAACCAACAATAATAATTGGTCGATGGCAAGTGTCTATTGGCAATGGGCTGGACACATCTGCCGCAGAACTGATGAACGATGGAGTAGACGGGTTCTGGAGTGGAGACCACGTACGGGAAGACGCACAGAGGGTCAACACACGCCAGATGGACAGATGACCTGAGGAAGGTCGCTGGTGGGGGATGGATGAGGGTGGCTAGTGTAAAGTGGCTCCCCTTAGGGGAGGCCTATATCCAGCAATAGAGAGACACAGGCTGATTATGATGAAGTGTCTAAATTTTTCATGATTCCACAAGTTGGATCCGATGGCTTAACGTGCTTTCCTCGCACGGGAACGGTGGTGTTGTAAATCTTTGACAAAAGTGTATTTCACATTGGTACGAGGATGGTCTGAAAAGTTTCCGACCTAACAAAGATACAAGACATTTTTTCTAAAAAATATTTTTTATTGTTGTGTCTCCTTGTAACTGTACACACTTCTCCCAGCGATGCTCCCATCTCTTTAACCCGTCCAAATAGTATAATAGTACTCGGCATTCTTCTCTGCAAAATAATTGTTCACGAAGGTGATAGCCTCCTCGTTTGACGAAAATCTCTGTCCTCCGAGCGCAATTTTTAGCTGAGGGAACAGAAAGAAGTCGCTTGGGGCTAGATTAGGTGAGTAAGGTGGATGGTCAGGCAGTTCACTCGTACTTCGTGGATTTTCGCCATGGCAACCGCTGATGTGTGAGACGGCGCGTTGTCTTGGTGACAAAGGATTTTCTTTTTCTGGAAAATTTGGCCGTTTTTCCGCAAATTTGGCCGTTTTTCCGCAAATTTTGGCCGTTTTTCCGCAATGGGGTGTGTCACTAACTTTTTATCACAATAGATGGCGCATGACAGATGGTACCTAATATAACTGTCAGTTGCATAGAAAACTTGTATTTTTATTACGAAATTTATTATTTTCTGGATATTATGCCGAAGTGAGCAGCTTTTAAGTGTACAAATCGAGATTTCCAAGCGAAAGCAAAGATATGGTGATCTCAAAATTGCCGTTCTATTAATTCAACCTTTTTTTATTTTAAAGACGGTGTTCGCTTACTTAATTCGTCTTTTAAGTTAGGTAACGTTAAGTTAAAATACATTTTTCTGTTATAAAAATGTAAAACTTCAAATAAATTTAAAAAAATATAAAAAATAGGTGTAAACAAGGTACCATTGCCGCTAGCGACATCTACAAAAAGCTTTGCCTGATACACCCCATTTGTACCTTCAGTTTGTCGAGTAATGATGCGTAGTATCTCCCAGTAATGGTTTTACCTTTTTGAAGATAATCGATTAAGATAACTCCATGACTATCCCAAAAAACAGTCGCCATCACTTTTCCAGACGAAAAAACAGTTTTTGGAGCCGGTTCCCCCTTGCAGTCCACTGTTTTGACTGTATTTTTGTTTGGTTTTTAATGGTGTATCGAAGTTTCATCTACAGTAATTAGTCTGCGCCAAAACTCGGATTTATTGCGCCTTAACTGTGCCAACAGACCCCTCATTCCGAATCGCGCTCAGAGCGCTTAGAACGATTATTACACTGACCGTCGTTTCGAATCAAATATCGCGATTTGGATGCTCAGAGCGTGATATCAATTCGGAACGGTCTAAATCACATTTTCATTCATAAATGTTAGTTTTTTTTTTAAATGCATGGAAGATAAATTGCGGATTCCACATCTTTGAGTATGAATACTAACAAATATACATCTCTCGGTTTATTCATCTTTATATGTGTAAAGTTTAATATTATTAACTTATTTTGGTCTTTTAAAATAACTTGCCGTGTTACTGACATTTTTTTTTCACTTCCTACTTAAATATTAATTATAGATTTGTTCTAGAAGTAATATACAAACAGTATAAATGAATTACAATATTAAATAATTTAAAAGAAAACTTAATTTAAATAAACTTGAAAATGGCGCGCGACATAATGACAAAAAACTGACAGCGCTCAGAGCGATCTACCTCGATATCGTGAGCAGTCTAAGCGCGAGAAATGATGTTATTTGTGACGTCACACAGCTTTGGCAAAACAGTTTAAGCGCGTTTTGGAACACCTTTAAGCGTGCTTAGGTTACTATTATCGCGTATCGGAACGAAGAGAGCGTTGGAAATTTTCATTCGAACACGTTTTTGATCTAACGTCAGCGAACTTTTCAGACCACCCTCGTACAGCCCGAGTTTCGAACAGCGAAAGTTTTTCTATTATAAACCGTTCTTACAACCGAGTCAGCACCGCTCTAGGCAAACAACTTTTAGAATTTTATTTACTATGTTTTTCTTTTACAGAAATCGCAAGAAGCTCAAAGTAATTCGGAAAAATAGATAGATTAATTTTTGTTTTATAATCACACAGAATTTCGTTTAAATGGGGTGTATCACTAACTTTTTATCACGATAGATGGAGCATGATAGGACGGTACCTAATATAACTGTCAGTTGCATAGAAAACTTGTATTTTTATTACGAAATTTATTATTTTCTGGATATTATGCCGAAGCAGCTTTTAATCGAGATTTCTAATCGAAATCTCAAAATTTCCATTCAAATATATATTTTTTTTTTTTTAAGACGGTGTGCGCTTTCTTAATTCGTCTTTTAAGGTAGGTGACTTTAATTTAAAATACATTATTTTGTTATAAAAATATAAAACTACAAGAACTAGAAAAAAAAAAAATGTATGATGCGATATATGTGTAAAACAAGGTACCATTGCCGCTAGCGACATCTACAAAAAGCTTTGCCTGACACACCCCATTGACGCAATTACATTTTAATAAAAACAAATACATTAATTTAGATTTGAAATAGTTACCTTAAAAAATATAGTCAGCCGAGTGATGTTTGTGGGGGATATTTCCAACTCCCTTCCCCGTGGGTAGACGAGTGGACAGTATATGGTATGGAGGGGTTTAATGACGAGCCAGCCCCGTGAAGTCCAAAGAAAGGGGCAAAAGCACTTCCAGCAACAGCTGACAATGTCTCTCTTTGGTTCCAGAAGAAGACCAGCTCCAATACCATAAATGTCATATCACATAAGACTAATAACCCAAGTAACAGTTCCAAACGATAAATACACTCCCGTGGCTATTCAACAGACACTGCTGCAGCACCCAAAATTGAGCACAGAAACACAAATTGTTGACGTCCGCAGCCGACCGAGGCTGAGGTGGAACTGGACCCACCGATGGGTCACAGAACTGGCTTTAACAACGCCACTTAATAATACTTAAATTCACATTTAGCCAACGTTACTGCCGGCCAATCATGACAAGTGGCAAGCTCGTCGATGTCTCCAGCGTACCAAAGGAGAGAAATATTCCAAATAAATTAAATGTATTTATTTACATTAATAAATATTTTAGTGTCCCGAAAAGGAATCGAACCCGGTACCTCTCAGCCTAAATCCACGGACTTAACCGCTAGACCACGGAGGCAGCCGTTTCGCGCTGTTTCCTCTCCTTTTCCCTGTCCAAAATGTCCGTAATTTTATAATAATTCTCAATATGACAATGACACGGCCTCTTTACAGCCACGATCTTATTTAAGTAGTTTCTAAGTTAGTTAGTTTTACTTGCTTGTAGCAATAATGTTGTGCCTAACATACATAAATATGGATTATTGCCTATTTACGGTCCAACCATTATTACCACTTTGATTAGTACATATGTTTTGATAATTGTATTGATTTTATTAGTTCTGATTGTATCCAAGTTGTTTTAAGCGAACCAATGGAAATAAACTATTTTGATTTGATTTGTATTGAATAAAAAGTCTGATATTAAATAATACATTTGTTTTTTTTCTCACACTTACCACTTTTTTAGAGCGATTCCCTTCATCAGCAGCTTTGCTAACTCCTCGGCCAGGCGCTTCCGCCTATCTATCTCTCGACCCCATCAGCGCAAATTCGTAACGATTGCCAAGGTCGACATATATTGTTCGATAGGAACTTTGAGGGATACCATACTATTATTTTTTTTTAATTTGTTATCTACTTTCATTAGCCAGACTCTATCCAACCCAGCAACCCTATTCTTTTACAGTATTCATTCCGAATCGCGCTCAGAGCGCTTAGAACGAATATGACACTAAACGTCGTCGCTTGTTACGAATCAAATATCGCGATTTGGATGCTCAGAGCGTGATATCAATTCGGAACGGTCTAAATCACATTTTCATTCATAAAATGTCAGTTTTTTTATTAAATGTATGGAAGATAAATTGCGGATTCCACATCTTTGAGTATGAATAATAACAAATATACATCTCTCGATTTATTCATCTTTATATGTGTAAAGTTTAATGTTATCAACTTATTTTGTTTTTTTTTAAATAACTTGCCGTGTTACAGACATTTTTTTTTCACTTCCTACTTAAATATTAATTATAGTTGTTTTAGAAGTAATATAGAAACAGTATAAACGAATTACAATATTAAATAATTTAAAAGAAAACCTAATATTAAATTAACTTGAAAATGGCGCGGGACATTATGACAAACAAGTGACAGCGCTCAGAGCGATCTACCTCGATATCGTGAGCAGTCTAAGCGCGAGAAATGATGTCATTTGTGACGTCACATAGCTTTAAGCGTGCTGAGGTTACTATTATCGCGTTTCTCATAGGTACTGTTACTAAAAAACTAAATTTAAAAGGTTATTAATTGATCGTTGTGGTGCAGTTCTGTATATGTTTTATTTTGTAAATCTGATATAGCTGAGTTTTCCTTGCAGATTCCTTTCTCAGTCAGATTAAACATTAACAGGTCACTGGAATCTGCTAAGCTGCTGGTCTTCTGCTAACAGCTTACTCTTTAGACCACATTAGTCTTCTACTAGCAGGAGTAGAATCATTCTAAATTATTGACGTTTCATAAATGCCTGTAATAGGTTTACGTGAATAAAGATATTTTGACTTTGACTGTTTCTGTCTTAGCTTAGTGTGACAATGCCTATCTACAGCAGCTATAATGTTAAGCGTTATTCTGTATTTAAAATTTTGTTATTTTATTGTTCCTCTTCCTAAATGATGGTTATCATGTACTGCTCCAGATTCACCAATGATATTGTTTATATCAATATTGTAAAAATTTACGTGTAAAAGTGCAGAATACATCTCTTTTTGTCCTATGCCTACTTGCAAAATAAACGAATTGAATAGACTTCGGGTGTCGTGATGACAGATCAAACAGCTAGTGGGAAAATAAAACAAATGTGAATTATAAAAAAATATTTATTAATCCTATAAAAAAGGTGTATAATATAATATATAAATAAAAATCACATTAGAATTACAGATATGTAAATATAAACGGTTGTCTCAGAATGTTATTCCTAATTGTTTAATATTCAAAAAGTGACATCAGTAATTCTAATTCGATTTGTTTCATACTAATGCTATGATCGACTTGAAAGCTTTTTTACCGGATTTTGCTTAAAATGTATGAAAAAAGCATACAGCAACGCCAAGACGAACGAGTTTAAAAGCAAAAAAAAAGCGACAAGTCAAACAAACACAGGGGGTATATAAAAGATTGGTTTTCAAGTGTTCCCGTGCTCTTAAAATTTGGTTTATATAACACTTACTGTCGGTCTCTGTACACACCGCAGTTGTGGTGCAACTACACTAAAGACTCGTACAGAAGACTGAAGGTACAATACAATAATGCCTTCAGAACTCTGTTTCTGCTCCCCAGGTGGTGTAATGCATCCAGCATATTTGCCGAGGCATGTCTGCTTGCCACTTGTCATGATTGGTCTATAGTAAAGTTGGCTAAATGTGAATCCGCTTATTTATAAGCGTGGTTTCTGACCACGGTCGTGATGATACTATACTATGTCTGCCAGTATTAGACGCGGTAACTAGTATCAAATAAACCAATATAACTTATATAATGATATATAATATATACTAATGTCTTTTTTTAATATTAAAAACGTAAATCATTCTGAGACACCTCCTAACTATATATATACTACTTCCATTAGTTTATTTTACTTCTCTTCAAATAATGAAAGTTATTAGGAAAAAGTTCCGCTAGTCATTCATAGATGGCACATAATAATAGTCTTTAAAGCTGTGGAGAAGCCCATTCTGGCTGGGGTTCCACGGGGCATCTGCTTATCTCCCCTACATTATGCACTGTACACCAATAACAACCCAACCTTTTCTAAAGTCCTGGAGGAGGACAAGACTCCAAGTCAATATGAGGCTGCTGACAAAATGCAGGACCTTCGACCTGCGTGGTCGGAGAAGTTTCGTGTGTCCATCAATGTCGGCAAAACTCCTTCCACCACTGCAGTTTCGAGTACAGAACATCGAGTGGACTCCGATCGTTAAATCCTCATTATCATCATTACAGCCCCTAGAACACAGGGTCCTAGACCTCCACTGCTGGGGATGGGCCTTCCAGAATATATATCTGGAGAATTTGGCCTACACTCGCCACGCTGGCCAGACGGCTTGGCGAGGATACGATGACAATTTATTAACGATTCCACAAGTTGGTATTAGCGGAACCGGGACCGACGGCTTAACGTGCTCTCTCGTCACGGGAACGGTGGTGTTGTAAATCTATGACGGCAGTACGTAAGAAAAGTGTATTTCTCATTGGTACATGCCGGGGGAGTTTGAACCGACCTTTGTAGGATTTAAGGACGCGTTCTTACAACCGAGTCACCACCACACTTCGTTAAATACCAGGGCTATATTAACAGGACGTTCACAATGGGTGAAATGGCCGTTAATCAGTCGAAGGCGGCCCGACCCATGTTACGTCCTGTTATAAATTCCAGCTGGGCGCTCAGGTTGAAGGTTCGGATCTACAATCGATCTGCGCCAGCCTGGCACCACCTTTTGGCAAACACCAACAGGGACAAGATCCAAAGTCAGCAAAACATATCGCTCAGAGTGCGCCGTGGTTAGTGCGTAATTCTGTCATAGTTCAAGACCTGGATATGCCTACTATTGAGGAGTTTGTCGTCGGCCTGACTGGACGTATGTACGTACCAAAAGTGCATGAATTACCAACAGGGGTAACGGCTTAGATCCTGCCGGGATTAACAGGGGAATATCCCCAACCCAGGCCCATTAGCCATCCAGTTTGCGTTCTCTTTTCACAGTGGATGATGAATGAGATGATAGGGAAGGCAAAGGGTCTAGCCCATACAGTCAAGTCTGACGTAATATATCTTTCTTTTTTATATGAGTTAATGTTGATTTGATGCTTTTCTTGGAGTTACTTGCGGCATTATAGCCCAAACACGTCGGTTATAAAAAAAACTGCAACTTTGGTCCCATATTTAAAGTCTAATTTACCGTTATCCATAATTATTCACATTATAAACAATACAAACAGTTGACATGTCTGTGAAAAATGGCGCGAAGAACTCGTTTTTGTTTCTTTTCTCCCGATCAATAATGAATGAGGTGATAGGGAAGGTAAAGGGATTTAGCCCATACAGCCATGTCTGTCAAAATATATTCTTTCCTTTTTATAATGAGGTTATCAAATTCCAGATGTGATAGGTCAGTAAGCTTATCACTTTGGCTATTTCATTCAATGACGTGTCTCAGTCATACGTTAAACATGTCAATAGTGTGACAAATGGAAATAGTATAATTTAAAACTAAGATATGCCCTAAATTCACAAATGTTCTTAAAATTAGATTAGACTGCCTGCAGAGGTGCCGGGGTTGATTCCTGGTTGGTAACACAAAAATATTTAATGCAATTAAAATATAGCGGAATTATTCGATATACAATTTATTGATTTATTTATTTATTAATTCATTTCCACAGCACATTACAGAACATAAAGGTTAGTATATAATTGAGTTTATACATTGGCCAAATTAGGAAACACACTTTATTACTGATACTTAGGTGTCAAAGAAAACGAGAAAAAACAAGAAATACAACCAATAGATATAGAAATTCAATTAAACAAAAAACAATAACATAAATAATATTACAGATATCCAATATTGAATTAAATTAAATTAAAAAAGAAAAAAAAATTAAGGATTAAATTAATAATTAAATTAAAAAAGATTTCTAAATTAAATAATTAAATAAAATAAAAAAACAATATTTAACAGAGTCTATTATACTGTCTGACTTTGACAAACCATATGTCGGAAGTGACAAGATTTATTGGCTATTCCATTTTAAATTTAGCAGTTTGTATGGAGAAGAATGTTATGCATCTTGAATCAAACCACAAGACTGACATTAGTCCCTAACAGTATACCAGCTTGACTTGGAATGACGGCAATTACAGCCTGATTCCGAAACGTGTGGATAGTAAAATAGGTGAATAATTGTTATTATGACAACAAAGATATTTAATAAGCTTCCAGTTACTATAAGGGAGCTGCCACTAAAACTGTGTCCACTAATCCCGCGCCACCAACGTGTAATGAAATAATTTATTTGTCAGAAACATGGTAGGTACAGGGATGTAAATTATTATATGTAATTATATCACATGATTCGCTATTTCTAGCATACAAATATTTATTTAGTCACATGACTTTGTCGAGCTTAGTGTCTAGGTATTCTTTTGTCGAATAAAAACATTTATTAACCAGCATTTGTTTGACTCTTAATTTGAACAGTTTTAGTGGCAGCTTCCTTATAGTAACTGGAAGCTTATTAAATATCTTTGTTGCCATTGCATAACAATTTCGGCTATATTGGGTACTTTTATGGGTCTGGAATAATTATATCTACTAAGATAACGCGTTTTAAAATTGCAATTATCCCCAAGAGTTTTAAAAAGTTCCGGGTGGCTTTTTACAAATAAACAGCATTCAAGTATATAGATAGAAGGTTGTTACAGGAATCAAACCCGGACCTACAATAAAGTTTAATATCTAAAATTGTGCAAAAATACATTGTATAAAATATTGACTAATTTTACTTAAAAAAATACATCACAATCATTAAAATTATTAAAATATAAAATCACTTGGTACAGTGCCACTAAGTATTCTGTGAAGCGGTGAAAATTGGAACTACATTCGCTACTAAGTGTTGCCAGCTTACATTAGTAAATATTCCGCATAAAAATTAATTACCTAATACAAATAGAAGGGAAAAGGGAAAGAAATAAACCATTGGACATATACCTATTAGAAATATTACTATTATTTTTTACTAATTTAATTTTGACCTTTATATAGTTTTGATTTTTGACATTAATTGACAGTATCAGTAGGTGACAATTACTTTTTTCTATTTTTATTAATTGTTTCTCATAATAATGAAACAAATGTAGAAAAGGGAAATCATTAATAAATAAATAAATATTTCCAGACAGGTCACACAGCGCCATCTAGTGTCCGTGGTAAGCTACGAGGCTTGTGTTACGGAAACTAGATAGTTGATAAACTACATATTATACATATAAACACCCAGACCGAGACAAATTATACAATGTACAACTTCTCGCCTCCATGGTCTAGTGGTAAGAAACGTTGCCGTGAACTCAGGAGGTCGTGGGTTCGATTCCCACCGGGGGCAAGCTGTGTTTATATGTATAATATGTATATATTTACAAAAAAAAGTATAATATATAGATTATCAACCATCTAGTTTCCGTAACACAAGCCTCGTAGCTTACCACGGAAACTAGATGGCGCTGTGTGACCTGTCTGGAAATATTTATTATTTTATTATTATTAATGATTAGTTAATTCAAAACGAAAAACAGTCAGATTAAAGGTACTCTGATAAAAACAATATTACAATAGTCAACCCAATGGGGTGTATCAGGTAAAGCTTTTTGTAGATGTCGCTAGCGGTAATGGTACCTTGTTTTACACCTATATCGCATCATTTTTTAAATGTTTTTCTAGTTTTTTATTTTTATAACAGAAAAATGTACTTCAAATTAACGTTACCTACCTTAAAAGACGAATTAAGAAAGCGAACACCGTCTTTAAAATAAAAAAAAGGTTGAATTAATAGAACGGCAATTTTGAGATCACCATATCTTTGATTTCGCTTGGAAATCTCGATTTGTACACTTAAAAGCTGCTCACTTCGGCATAATATCCAGAAAATAATAAATTTCATAGTAAAAATACAAGTTTTCTATACAACTGACAGTTATATTATGTACCATCTATCATGCGCCATCTATCGTGATAAAAAGTTAGTGATACACACCATTAGTTAACCTCGATTTATTTTAACACTGTGGTGGCACTGTACCTACTTATTGTGATCATGAATGGAAAGCAACTGAAAGCAGTCCCATTATGCCGGCCTGGCACAATATGGTTCAAGATCGTATATTAAGTATGTTTTTATTAGCTTTGACAGCGGCGCGGAGTTTTTTTACTAATAAACTTGGTTGTATGAGAATCGATACTTCGGAACCGCAAGACGAGAGTCTAGTCATTTCTTCTTCCCCACCCTAGAAATATAATTATTAATAATTAATAACACACCATATGGGACATATCCCAGACCTGCTGGAAATAAGGCTTCCTGGAAACCATCATTACAGCGCTTTTTTTTTTTTTTTTTCTTTTTTATGGCAACAAACAGTCACAATACAATTCATATAACAAACAATGACCTGGAGTACCAAAACTGTGAAAGAGAATTACAATTAAACCATAATTAATTCATCTTCTCCTGGATTCGATGACATGTAGAAATTAAGATATTTGTAAGTATTTAGATTTTTATATTAATTAGGTTCATCTTTTAGTTTATTTAATTTAAGGTTTTGTTTAGTTAATTTTTAATTTTATTATTAGGTAGCTTTTAATTTATATTTTTGTCTGTCTTAATATTTATTTATTAATTTATTTATTTATTAATACAACATTACATGGCTTAACAGTAACGCCCAATTTACCTTGCAGTCAATCTTATAATTAATACATACATTTTAATTAAAAATGGATTGTCAATATACCTATATATATTTTTTAAATTTACTATATAAATATTAATATTATTAAAAATATTATGAAATATATTTCTTCGAAATGAAAAACACATTTAAGTCGTATTCTATCGAATACTTAACTTAATTAGGACTTTGGATGGAGGTACCAAGTCACAACAGTTAGGTTTGTATATTGGCTAAGAGCTTGGGATTTTTTTTAAGCCTGCAACCAATTTGTACCTAAAGATTATACCCGACTAATCTACCCAAGATGTGTAAGTGAATATTACAGCAGAAACTGCCACATAATGTGCATTAGAGTATATAATAAAATTCCTAGAGAGCTACGAGAGTTACCTATAAAACGTTTTACTATTGAGTTAAAGAAAATTCTTATTGACAACTGTTTTTACTCAATAAAAGATTTTTAGCATGAAAATTTTGACATTAACATTGTATTCCAATAAATTGACAAGAACAATATTAAATATAAACTATATACAAATAAATATCTATTGACTATTGTATGCCCATAATATGGGCAGATTGCATCATCGTGACATGTACAACCGCCTCCGTGGTCTAGTGGTAACAAACGTTACCGTGAACTCGGGAGGTCGTGGGTTCGATTCCCACCGGGGGCAAGTTGTACATTGTATAATTTGTCTGTTTATATGTATAATATGTAGTTTATCAACCATCTAGTTTCCGTAACACAAGCCTCGTAGCTTACCACGGAAACTAGATGGCGCTGTGTGACCTGTATGGAATTATTATTATTATTATTACATACAACTGTAATTAGAATAAGCAATCTATACAATAAATAATTTTTGAATTTGAATTTTGAATACAGCTGAAAGGTATGGTTGAGTGAAAGATACGTTGGACAATATATGTGACATTGTTACATACATATCTTCACGCCAGGTCCCTTGCGGGGTAGGCAGAGACAATTGAGCGCCATTTGACACGATCACGACATACCTCTTTCGCTTCTTCGACATTCATCAACCTCTTTATACATGCCCTTTTGTTTCGATGGTTTTTTAATGCTATTGTTTTATTTATTTGATCGTGATAGGTGAGTCTCGGTCTGTCAGGGCCTCTTTCGCATTATATATGGTTCGTCATTCTCTCTTCGCTCATCCTTTCAACATGCCCGAACCATCGGAGCATGCCTTTCCTTATTTTTATCCCTATGCTTTCTTTCATATCTACCTTTTTGCGTATTTCGTCATTACGTATGCGGTCCGTCAAAGTGACGCCGCATATCCGACGTAACGACCTCATTTCTACTGCATTAACTCTACTCTCATGCGTTTTCTGACATATCCACGTCTCACTTACATACATAAGTGTTGTTACCAGCATGGCATTGTGTATGACGAGTCGAGCTTTGTCACTGACATTTCGACTGCCGATCAGTGACTCCAGGGCACCGTTAACACTATTTCCCGCGTTCACTCTTCTTTCAACATCCCTATCATACTTTCCATCCGCAGCGATAACTCTGCCCAGATATATAATTTCATTTACTTGTTCTAGAGTTTCATCATCAATCTTTATCGTCACGGTTGTCGTCCTTCTTCTTTCAAACACTGTGACATTGTTATTTGTCCATTATACAGTATATACAACCTGTAAAGAGATTTTTATTGCTTGACAATATTTTTGGTTAAAATCCTTACCTTGACGAGGTTAATTTGTCTATTGTTAACCTCAGTGAGACTCCATTTCCCTGGTAAAGGTAGCCCGCAGTCTTGCGCTGGGGAAAGCGGGTCTATTGATACTATATGACATTCGTTGTCAAGTTTTATACCTGGGAAATAAAAATAGTTATTCATTAAGAGGATTGCCTCCGTGGTCTAGCGGTAAAGTACGTTTTTTTTTTTTCTTTAACTATTTACATTTTTAAAATTATACGCAAATAGTACACTATTTTTTTTACACTATATTAACACTTCACGATTATTAGTTCTATCGTTAGCACAGCTCCAGAAGATCACGGTAGATCATAGACTTCTCACTGGGTCGGGGCGCGACTGACGTTTCAAGCAATGAAGCTTATAAAGAAAAAACCATTTTCTGCAAGTCCACAAGTGGGTACTTCTCGTTGCGAATTAACGAAGCAAGTGGCGCCATCTTGTGGTGGCATACTTGGTTATTGGAAATGGAGGGATTTTTGTATTGCTCATTATTAACCGATTCAACTATTACAAATATAAGTTAAATATTGGCGTAAACAGTTATGTTGATGCTTGTGTGTGTCTCGAAGGTTGTAGTCAGTGTTCAGGTTCTCATGGTGTGGCGTGTCCGGTGGTCGTCCCTTCCTTAGAAGGTCATTGCAGTGGTGGCACGTGTGTCGGGTCCCGGTCCGCACCCTAAGGGCCTGGTTGGTGCTGCTGGGGGGGGCCTGGGACCGAGGCCGAACACGTTCAATTTATTGTTCTTAAATTAGCGTTTTGTCGACTTTCGGGTTGCACATGAGCACCTTGATGGGTTACTGCTGTACCAGATATTGTAATCTCATAGGTACTGATAACTAAATTTAAAAGGTTATTAATTGATCGTTGTGGTGCAGTTTTGTATATGCTTTTTTGTAAATCTGATATAGCTGAGTTTTCCTTGCAGATTCCTTTCTCAGTCAGATTAAACATTAACACGTCACTGGAATCTGCTAAGCTGCTGGTCTTCTGCTAACAGCTTACTTATTGGACCAGTTTGCTGCTTAGTCTTCTACTAGCAGGAGTAGAATTATTCAAAATAATTAAGACATTTCATAAATGCCTGTAATAGGTTTACGTGAATAAAGATATTTTGACTTTAGAGAGAGAGAGAAAGAGAAGAGAGGAGAAAATTAATAAAATACATACATACCTATATTTTGATTTTCACTTTTCTTATTTAGTACAAATATTTTTCCATGTGGAACCCGTTGGAATAATATATCGATCTGAAATATTAAGAACAGAAAATAACACTTGTTATTTTTTTTGATACCTGATGGTAAGTGACGCGAAAGGTCCATGATTGTAAGCAAATCAGACAAAAACTTTTATCCCTTTCAGCACGACAAAACATTTATCCCTTTCAGCTTTACAAAAACATTTATCCATTTCAGCACGACAAAAACATTTATCCCTTTCAGCACGACAAAAACATTAATCCCTTTCAGCACGACAAGAACATTAATCCCTTTCAGCACGACCATATTTTTTTTGGTATTGAGGGGTTTATTGATAACTTTAAGGTCTAAAATATCTCATATAAATAGTAATAAAAATCCTCTCCTAGGGAATTCTACAAAACCCCTCCGCATATTGGTATATTTATTTATTTATTTATTTAAAACTTTATTGCACTATGTACAAGGGGCGGGCTTAATGCCGCTAGGCATTCTCTAGCAGCCAACCTTTGGGACAATGCAGAGAATTTTGATTATGAGGTAGGTGCAAAGGGCTTAAAAAAGAAACTTATTAAAAATATTAAATAAACTTAATCTAAGATAAAACAATACATATTAATATACACACCAATACATACAAATATGTACGCAATAATACATATACTACACACTATATATATATATATACTACATACAATATATCTTACATACACTTTTGGGAGCTGTTTAAGTAATGTGAATATACCATCTTTTTAAAGAGTGATCTTTTGGGCGCTTGGCGAATTTCTACCGGCAAATTGTTCCACAGATTCGCGGCCACCACTGCGAAAGAGTTTGACTTGAAGCTAGAGTGATGAGATGGGATAGACAAAACAGAATTGTGGGCCGAGCGAAGTGACCTGTTATGAAGTGACGAGAGATAGGCAAACTTGTCCTTGAGGTATTTCGGTGTCGCAGGCTCATTAAGAATAGAGAAGAGCAAGCAGAGGATTCTGAGGTTCCTGCGACTACGAATTGGTAGCCACTTTAACTTAGCGCGATACTCAGAGATGTGATCGTACTTGCGTAAACAAAAGATAAACCGGATACAGGTATTTAGTAACCGGTCCATCTTGTTGAGCAACACCTCCGATAGATCGACGCTACACACGTCACCATAGTCAAGGAGAGGAAGGAGTAGGCTTTGGGCAAGGGTTATTTTAGCTTTTAACGGCAGAAAATTCTTCAGTTTATTGAGAGAGTGCAGTGAAGCAAATATTTTACGACTAGTATTGGTAACCTGGGACACCCAATTAAGGTTAGAATCCATATGTACACCCAGATTCCTTACCTCGCTATTAAACGCAATCGGGACGCTGTCAAACCGAACAGGGTCAATACTGTTAAGATCCATCTTACTTAGTAACCGAGAACTCCCTACTATAATTGACTGGCACTTGCTCGGATTGACAACGACCCCATAGCGTGTTGACCACGAGTGTATGTTAGATAGATCAGAGTTAAGCCAAGCTATTGCACTATTTATAGTGGTGATATCTGTCTGCACATAGAGCTGCAAATCATCTGCATACAGGTGGTAGTGGCAATGTAGACAACGCGTAATAACATTTATAAATAGAGAAAATAGCAGCGGAGAAAGAATGCCCCCCTGGGGGACACCCGCAGCCAGGTCGCACCACCCCGAAGACACCTGATCAACTCGCACCTGTTGTTGGCGACCGTGCAGATAATTTGAGAACCAAGTGAGGGTATCCGATGTGATCTTTAGACGAGACAAAATGGCGATGAGCAAATCAGGATCTACTGTGTTAAAGGCATTTGTGAAATCAATGAGTACAAGAACCGTAACCTTGGTTTCTTCCATGCCACTCCGGATATCTTCAGTTACTTTAAGTAAAGCTGAAGTTGTGCTATGACCAGGTCGGAAACCGGACTGGAAGGGGTTTAGGAGGTCATTGGAGTTTAGGAAACTGGACAATTCCCTATGGACTACAGATTCGAGGACCTTGGATAAAAAAGGTAATATGGAGATGGGACGAAAGTGGGTCGGAAGTGTAGGGGATGATATTTTTGGAAGCGGTATGATGAAGGCTTTACGCCATTGGGAGGGAAATTGACCTGAGGTGAGGGAAAAATTAATAATGTGCGTGATAATAGGTAGGAGAAGGTCAATGATTGTGACGATCATAACACGACTAATATCATCACATCCTATTGATTTAGAAGTTATTGAGTTAATCGTCTTTAAGACCACATCCATCGAAACATCGGTCAGGACAAAGGGTTCGATTCCGCCAGGCAAAGGAAATTCTGCTATTTCACTAAGGGTTTTAGATTTTACACCACTGCTAAGAACTGGAGCTGAGGAGAAGTGAACGTTGAGCTGATCTGGTGTCACGGAACCTAGATTAACCTGACCGCGACAGCGACCCAATCCCAATGAATTAAAAAACTGCCAAATTTTTGCGGGCGGCTTATTGTTTATGTTATCATAAAAGTGATGACGTTTTGCAATTCTACACACCTGATTGCAGCGATTTCTCGCAACCCTATATGCAGCCAAGCTATCATCACTACGGGAACGTCTATATTTTCTATACGCACGATCTCGCTTTCTCATCGCTGCCCGTACATCTTCAGATATCCATGGCGCAGGTAGTCGTTTGAGTTTAGTAGGTCTGAGTGGAGCATGGGCGTCATACAATCTAAGTAGCTCCCTATTAAAGATGTCGACCATTATGTCTATGTTAGTAGTGGTAGTTAAGATGCTCCAATCGACGCTAGCTGCGTCTTTACGTAGTTTATCGACGTTTATGCGGCTATAATGACGCATAACGATAGTAGGCGGTCGATATCTCGGTGGCCTGACTTGGTACGAAGCGAAAAGGAGATCGTGGTGGGAGAAGGGGGCAGGAAGCTGACCGTGTCTGGCAACAATATCAGGGCGAGAAGTAAATATCAAATCTAGGAGGGTATCAGATGCAGATAGATGGTGAGTGGGCCCAGACGGCAGTGGGGACAAGTTAACTGAAGAGGTAAGGTTTAGGAGTTTAGACGCCCTGTGTCTACCAGTGACACGGTCATCTAGGAGGCACGTGTTAAAATCGCCCATGATGACGTGATGATTATAAAGTGGTACCACCTCCTCAAGGACGCCCTCGAGGTGAGAAAAATAGTTTGTAGATGGGGGGCAATACACGACACCGACCAGTACCTGCGATCCTGCAAAATTTACCTCAATAAATAAATACTCTGCAGATGCAGAATACAAATTGGGTGAGCAGCTTACTCTCTTGTATGGTAGGTCGGCGCGTAAGTAAATAGCAACACCTCCTCCATTCGAGCCAGTGCGATCATTGCGGATAAGAAGAAATCCTGGAAGGGAGTAAGAAGTAGAAGGCAAAGACGGTTTGAGCCAAGACTCAGAGACAAGAATGGCATCGGTAATATTAGGAGAAGAGAAAGTTGCAAGGAGATCCGAGTAGTGTGCCGGTACACTCTGTGCATTAATGTGGCACAATTTAAAAGTATTTTTGCAGGGCGAAAATTCATTATTTAACAAGACGTCCAAGTCCAGATCAACTGCATCATGATAAGAGTCATTAGAAGTATCACTTATGATGGAGTGAAACGAGTCATCATCACTTAAATAGTCCATAAATATGTAAGTATAATAAAATAATATAATAAACTACTTATAAAAAATAATATAATATATACTATCTAAAAATATACCTATATACAAAGTATTCTACTGCAAATCCTGCTGGTCAAGCGCTTCACAAACTTACTAGTTACATCTTATTTACAAATCATCAAACATCAATATTAATATTTTAAAAATTTTAAAAGCACAACAAAAATAAATATAAGAACAAACACACAGCAATGAGAAACTTTCCGTTAAATTGAGAAGGCGTGCGTGCCTAGATGGCGCAATAGATAAGTAGGAATAAATGTCAAACTATTTCTCAGTAAAAATAATCTGATAGGCAATTTAACAATTAGGTAGTTACATTTTAAAACATTTAGGTACTTTAAAATTCACTCACTGCATACCTATAACTATACTACTAGGTTGTTAAGAAAAAGTCACAATAGAGAAAAAAATGTTATCTAGTTCCAGGAGACAGAACAAGGAGCATAATACAGGCAGAATTCCATGTAATAAAATACATCTACAGAATTTCGACCTTAAAGTTATTAACGCCATCTATATTGTACAGTATAAACTACAGAAAAAAAATACTAAGGAAAATCGCTCATTACCATAAACCCCTGTCATGTAGGGCACATAATGGTTGGCTAATTAAAAGCCTATATGCACAGATTATATAGGATACCTATATGAGCTTTCTCTTTACACACATAATAACAAAATAGGTACCTATAAAACAAAATAAAATAGAAAAAAAAAAAACAAACAAAAATGTAATGAGTCTAGATCAATGACAATAATTTTGGGACTTCTAAACCTAGACCCATAAAAAAAAAAAAAAAACACTAATGTCAGTAAGTGCCATCAGGCGTCAGGCGGCTCTATTGATAGCATTGATTGTTGGTTGCGATTGTCATGTAATAAATCACAGTAACAAATTGTACACGGATAAGTGTATTTCATTGGTCTTGCATGCAGTAATCCTGTGTTTACTATGACTATGTATTTAAAATATTAACAATCCACATGCAAAAACACATACATATATCGTTGCAAATAAGCAAGAGACAAAAGGACTGAACTATTTTAATTATTTAGTCCGTGCTGAAAGAGTTATGACTGAGATTAGTTCCTAATACTATGCCGGCTTGACTGGGTATGACAGCAATTCGAGCCTGATCCAGAAACGTGTGGATACACTTTACTAGGTTTAAAAGCACGAATGGTGGATGCTTCCCCGTCCCGACAAACTAGGAAAATTACCACCATCAGTCCGCCTACCACCTATTTATTATCAAATATTCCAAAAGACCACAACATGAAGTTAAATAAATAATAATATTAAATAAATCTCACAGAATAAATAATGTTACTGTGTTTTTTGGAACGAACGGTGGATAGACTGAACTGACTGGACAAATTACCACCAACAGTCCGCCTAGCACCTATGATTGCCTATAAATGTTTAAATTAATACTTTTTAATCCGTAAATATCTCGACAATCATTGAATAGTTCTTCGAATTAATGATTAAGAAATGTAGCCAAATGGCCACTGTGGCGAGACGTGGCCAAATTTAACAGAAATATGTTCTGGAAGGCTCATCTTCAATAGTGAAGGTGTAGGACATAGAAGGGACTGTAATGATTGCCTGTATTTGGTATGTCTAAATTATTGCTTTTTAATCCGTGAATATCTCGACAATCATTGAATAGTTCTTCGAATTAATAATTAGGAAAAGTAGCCAAATGTCCGGCTTGGCGAGAGTTGGCCATATTTTCAAAAAATATGTTCAGCAATGAAGGTCTGGGACAATGTTATTATATGACTCACCATATGTGTCCGTGTATCTTTGATCATGTTTTGTATGTGTTTGATGTCCCTCGGAGTGACCCCTCTGACGGCGCTGACCCGATCCCCTGTCCTCCCACTACAGGTGGCCCCTGACCGACCCCATTTAGCTACCCTGTCATCATAGAACATTAGAACACAACAGAAATTATTTCTCGCTTTGGACAGGAAATTATACAAGGAGACAAGGATACAGCAGCTATGCATACTAACAATTATATTTTTATAATTGTGTATGTATTAGCTTATAGTATGACAATGCCTCTTTACAGCACCTATCATCCAAACTGATATTAGTATTTTTTATAATTGTTATTTTTATTGTTGTGTCTTAGCTTATAGTATGACAATGCTCCTTTACAGCAGCTATCATCCAAACTGATATTTATAATTTTATAATTGTTATTTTTATTATTGTCTGTCTTAGCTTAAAGTATGACAATGCTCCTTTACAGCACCTATCATCCAAACTGACATTTATATTTTTATTGTTGTGTCTTAGCTTATAGTATGACAATGCTCCTTTACAGCAGCTATCATCCAAACTAACATTTATATTTTCATAATTGTTATTTTTATTATTGTGTCTGTCTTAGTTTATAGTATGACAATGCTCTTTACAGCAGCTATCATCCAAACTGAAATTTATATATTCATAATTGTTATTTTTATTGTTGTGTCTATCTTAGCTTATAGTATGACAATGCTCCTTTACAGCAGCTATCATCCAAACTAACATTTATATTTTCATAATTGTTATTTTTATTATTGTGTCTGTCTTAGTTTATAGTATGACAATGCTCTTTACAGCAGCTATCATCCAAACTGTCATTTATAAGTTTATAATTGTTATTTTTATTATTGTGTCTGTCTTAGCTTATAGTATGACAATGGCTCTTTACAGCAGCTATAATTTTATTAAAAAAAACCCTTTATTTTATATAGATTAGGTGTGCTAAATGTTAAAATATTATAATGACAGCTCAAGTACCAAAGGATGGATACAAAAACTATTTAATTTATTTTCCAAATATCTTACGAGTAATTACACTATTACTTTTTGTTATTGTGCTGTGCAAAAATAGCTCTAACTGGATGATGTGGCCAGAGTGGCGAGTGTAGATCAAATTCTCCAAAAAAATATAGAATAGCCATATCCAAAAGTGGAGGTTTAGGGGCTGTGATATTTTTTTTTTTGCATAATGAAATAAAATTTATATAAAGTCAAATACATACCACACGCATCCTGATGCTTCGGCGAAAATTGGCAAATCATTTCTAAAAAAAAAAAAACTATCATTATCTCTTTCCATGGTCTAGCGGTTAACACCGGTTCCTTCCTTCCAGCTATCAAACGGAGGAATATAACGGAGTCCTTGGCGCCTATACTACGTCAGACTTGGCTGTATGAGCTAGACCCTTTGCCTTCCCTATCACCTCATTCATCATCCATCGGGAAAAGACAACACAACAACAACGGAATATAACTGGAGTCTTTGTTTTGTCTGAAATTTCATGATGACCTCATTAACTCATACAAAAGAAAGATATATTACGTCAGTCTTGGCTGTATGGGCTAGACCCTTTGCCTTCCTTATCATCTTAAGTGATTTTTTGAGCTTTTGCACAGACATATCAAGACCGCGTTTTTTGTTTTGAAAATGAATTTACTGTGGATATTGTTAGTCAACAGTGGTGTTGTTTTGTTTAATAATGTGCTATAATGTGAATAATTATGGAAAACGATAAGTTAGACTCTATCATAAGTTGCAGTTTATAAACCACAGATCTAGGATTACGCTAAATATGGTACAAACTAATAAGAATTTCTGAGCATAAAATTTCACGTACCGAAGTGTACTGATCTAAGAAAAATATAATTACATACCAACGCGATTTTAAAAATATAATTTATACGGTAGCTAACTACTTAATAAAATAAATTTCAGCTTTTGGCGCGAATTGATCATTATGGAAAGGCAAAGAAACTAAGCCAATACTGCCTATTATTTTATTATAATTGGTTAAATAAACAGCTTAATTAATAATTATTAAACATAGTAACAAGTTTTTTTTTAAAGTTTCTTTAAAGTACATTGTACAATACATAAGTCCTAAACACGTAATTTATTTGCATAATATATGTTCATAACAGAGTTGGGAAACATCAAATTCCAAGTGCTGCAGAATTTGATGCTTTTCATGGAGTAATTCACGTCAATATCGCCCAAACACGTAGGGTCAAAGTCAAAGTCAAAGTCAAAATATCTTTATTCACGTAAACCTATTACAGGCATTTATGAAACGTCATTAATTTAATTATTTTGAATGATTCTACTCCTGCTAGTAGAAGACTAAGCAGCAAAGTAATCCAATAAGTAAGCTGTTAGCAGAAGACCAGCAGCTTAGCAAATTCCAGTGACCTGTTAATGTTTAATCTGACTGAGAAAGGAATCTGCAAGGAAGGGTATACGGGAGTTCACAGCGCGGGAAAACCGCAAAAAATAAAGTGCAACTTCTGAACTCACTGACATGCTGATAGACAAGTGCTACTATTCAGTGCGGGACTTTCTAGAAGATAAATCGCTTGCTATAACAAATTCTTAAAATTATAATTTACAAATTTGACATTAATATTATTGTATATGTAAGTTAGTATTTAAAAATTTATGTACATAGATATTAATATAATTATTATTATTATATTGTACCGTATTGATAGACGGTTGTACTTGTTACTTATACGCCCTCCGGCAAAACATAGAGTACAACACCAACTACACTGTATAACATCACAGAAATGTAAAATCTATTGTTTATAAGAAATAAATGAAATGAAATGAAATAAAGTGCAACTTCTCAACTTCTGAAATAAAGTGCAACTTCTGAAATAAAGTGCAACTTCTGAAATAAAGTGCAACTTCTGAAATAAAGTGCAACTTCTGAAATAAAGTGCAACTTCTGAAATAAAGTGCAACTTCTGCCCCATATACTCGTATAGAGTCAAATTTATCGTTTTCCATAATTATTCACAACATAGCACATTATTAAACAAAATAACACCACTTTTTAATAACAATATCCACAGTAAACTAATTTACAAAACGTGAAACTTGGGACTTGTCATGTCCGTGCAAATGCCCAAAAAATTACCTAAGATGATAGGGAAGGCAAAGCGTCTGGCCCATACAGCCAAGACTGACGTAATATATATTTCTTTTGTATGAGTTAATGAGGTCATCATCAAAATCCAGACAAAAGCAAAGACTCCAGTTATATTCTGTTGTTGTTGTGTTGTCTTCTCCCGATGGATGATAAATGAGGTGATAGGGAAGGCAAAGGGTCTAGCCCATACAGCCAAGACTGACGTAATATATCTTTCTTTTGCATAAGTTAATGAGGTCATCATCAAATTCCAGATTCCAAGTCACTCGCGGAATTATAGCTCAAACACGTCGGGCAAAATGGCGCGATGGACTCCAGTTATATTCCTTTGTTGTTGATAAGAGGCCGTCCATTAATCAAAAATCACAAAATATTTATTTTTTCGTCAAATAACCTGCAACCTATCTGAAGAAAATGTGTAGAATAATTAAATAAATGACACTTACCTAGGTACTCTGGCGACTATAGAAGCTCCACAGCTCTGTTCTGCTTGCAAAGTTGCAGCTTGACGCATGCGGAGTGATTGGAGAAGGGTTTGGGGGGTACCTAAAGTAATTGTCGTAAGTCAATGTCAAAATATCGTTATTCGCGTCAACCTATGGCAGGGAAGTATCCACCATTTGTGCCGATAAACCCTGTGAAGTGTATCCACACGTTTCGGAATCAGGTCATGCCGGCATAGTGTTAGGGACTGAAGTCAGTCATTTGCTAGTATAAAAAAAAAAACTATTACAGACATTTGTAATCATGACGCCATATTGCCTATGTCGTTGCCTGGTATCTAACTATATTGATGGACTTCTAGATAAATTTCTAATGGATTCACCTTGAGAGTGTCGGTCCCATCGTGTGTAGGAAAGAGATGGGAAGAATGGTGTCTCGGGCTTGTGACCTACTTGGTTAATAAGACTATACACCATTCTACTCCTCTCCCTACCCAATCAAATACTATATGATTTCGTTAATGCTAGATTTAGCTGGAACTCCTCTCGCACCAACTTCCACTGCGTAAAGCTGAATCTTGAACCCGTTCCTGATCATTTCTTCTGTAAGATCATAATATTTGTTCGACTTCATGTTGTGGTCTTTTGGAATATTTGATCCTATAAGAATAACTTTTTTTTTGTGTAAATAACTTGAAATGACTAACCATTATTTAGTGAACTGCTCCGTCTTCTTGAATTGTCGGCTCTACTATCTCCTCGGGATCTGTGCACCGCTTTTACTGGGGTTATGCTGTAATAATAGTATTAGATATTCAAATAGTAAATTTTTAATCCGTAAATATTTGGACAATCAGTAAATAGTTCTTTAATTTAATTGTTAGGAAATGTAGCCAAATGTCCAGCGTGGCCAGTGAAGGCCATATTTTCCGGAAATACAGCAATGGAGGCCTAGGCTTTTATAGACTGTAATGATAGACTATATTTGTTATAATACATTTTTAATCTGTAAATATCTAGACAATCATTGAATAGTTCTTAAAAATAATAATTAGAAAATGTAGCTAAATGTCCAGCGTGGCGAGTGTTGGCCAAATTTTGTTGTCAGTTGGCCATAGTGTTTAATTAATAGTTTTTAAATCCGTAAATATCTAGTCAATCATTAAATAGTTCTTAAAAATAATAATTAGAAAATGTAGCTAAATGTCCAGCGTGGCGAGTGTTGGCCAAATTTTGTTGTCAGTTGGCCATAGTGTTTAATTAATAGTTTTTAAATCCGTAAATATCTAGTCAATCATTAAATAGTTCTTAAAAATAATAATTAGAAAATGTAGCTAAATGTCCAGCGTGGCGAGTGTTGGCCAAATTTTGTTGTCAGTTGGCCATAGTGTTTAATTAATAGTTTTTAAATCCGTAAATATCTAGACAATCATTGAATAGTTCTTAAAAATAATAATTAGAAAATGTAGCTAAATGTCCAGCGTGGCGAGTGTTGGCCAAATTTTGTTGTCAGTTGGCCATAGTGTTTAATTAATAGTTTTTAAATCCGTAAATATCTAGTCAATCATTGAATAGTTCTTAAAAATAATAATTAGAAAATGTAGCTAAATGTCCAGCGTGGCGAGTGTTGGCCAAATTTTGTTGTCAGTTGGCCATAGTGTTTAATTAATAGTTTTTAAATCCGTAAATATCTAGTCAATCATTGAATAGTTCTTAAAAATAATAATTAGAAAATGTAGCTAAATGTCCAGCGTGGCGAGTGTTGGCCAAATTTTGTTGTCAGTTGGCCATAGTGTTTAATTAATAGTTTTTAAATCCGTAAATATCTAGACAATCATTGAATAGTTCTTAAAAATAATAATTAGAAAATGTAGCTAAATGTCCAGCGTGGCGAGTGTTGGCCAAATTTTGTTGTCAGTTGGCCATAGTGTTTAATTAATAGTTTTTAAATCCGTAAATATCTAGACAATCATTGAATAGTTCTTAAAAATAATAATTAGAAAATGTAGCTAAATGTCCAGCGTGGCGAGTGTTGGCCAAATTTTGTTGTCAGTTGGCCATAGTGTTTAATTAATAGTTTTTAAATCCGTAAATATCTAGACAATCATTGAATAGTTATTAAATTTTATAATTAGAAAATATAGCCAAATATACAATGAGGCGAGAGTTGAAAAAAATTTTCAGAAATAAGTTTTGGAACGCTCATCTCCAGCAGTGAACATCTAGGACATAGTGTTGTAGGGAATGCGATTATGATACATTTAAATTATGTAATTACCGTTCATTACTATCATGTGTTCCATCTCTATCGCTCCTATTAAGAGCTATACCTCGTATTTTGGTCAACAAAGACAACTCAGTTAAGCCGCGTTTCCAAATTGGTTTCTGCTGATTTTCCGCTGGTTTAGGTTCTGAAAACGTATTACAAAGTTTTAAAACCGGTTACAAACGGACGCAATGTCGTCAATACACCTGTATATACAATACACTGGAATCTGCTAAGCTGCTGGTCTTCTGCTAACAGCTTACTTATTGAACACACAAGTATGACAATGCCTTTTTACAGCAGCTATAATCTTAGTGACATCCTCATTATTGTTTTCGTCTTAGCTTGTAGTATGACAATGCCTATTTACAGCAGCTATAATTTTAAGATTATAATTATGTATATTTGGGTTGTAATGTGCTGCTCCAAATACAAGCTATTTCCCAGAAAATAGGCTTTTCGTTATATTAATTAATTTTTTGACATATAAAAGCGCAGAATACATTATATTTATTGTCCTATGCCTACTTACAAAATAAATTGAAATTGACTTTATTGCTTAGTCTTCTACTAGCAGGAGTAGAATCATTTAAAATAATTAAATTAATGACGTTTCATAAATGCCTGTAATAGGTTTACGTGAATAAAGATATTTTGACTTTGACATATTTTATTTGTAGTCCTTTCTGGCTCTTCCAATAGAAAGATTTACTGCTTCACGGATAATACCAGGGGCTTTGTCATGTCGGCGTGAGTAATAGATCTTTTTTTAGAAGAGTAACGCACCCTAGAAGTATGTGTCTAGCAGTTCTTATGGCAGCACCACACAATGTACAGTTCCTTTCCCCACCTTACTAGATTACTCTGGTCCGGGAGGGACATTTGAAGAATTTCAGCAATGCCAGAGCAATTGTACATTGGTGTGCAGAAATCTCACAAAGTTAGCCACTCATTTTCTTCTAGGATCATCACTTGCACTTTGTATTTCTGCTCTTTTATCTTTCCTGAGGAAGGATTTTCTAACCTCTTTGTCACTCTTGGGTGCCATCGTGTGTGGAGAATCGTGTAAGAGATGACAAGAATGGTGTCTCGGGTTTGCGACCAACAATAGGCTGGTTTAAAAAAGAAGGAAGGTCTATTATTGCGCGATAATACGCTAATCATCCACCATTCTACTCCTCTCCCTACCCAACCAAATACTGTATGATTCCGTTAATGCCGTCTTGGAAGCTCTTTCCATAAATGTATCTCCTGCAGACCTGCTTAGGCCTAATTCTTTCAGTAAGTGATGCAAAGATTTAACTGGAACTCCTCTCGCACCAACTTCCACTGCGTAAAGCTGAGTCTTGAACCCGTTCCTGATCTTCTGTGAGATCACAATAATTTCCTTCGTATTCGTTTATTGCCTGAATTGTCTTTTTATATCAAAAACATCTGTCAAACTAGACATTGCTACTATTTTTAATGGTATCTAAATCAGCCTGTCCGGCACAATAACTTTTTTCAAGTTCCGAGAAAACACTAAGATGTCTGGCCTATAGGCTGATACAGCTAGTTCATCTGGAATCCTATAATGATGTAATCCTGTAATTTTATTTCCTAGCAAAGTACACACTGACTTGAAAATCTTAAAAAATATCGGATTGTACGATCATTAAGATAAAATTAAATAAATACATTTAATTAATATTTAATTTATGTGTGATATTTCTCTCCTTTGGTACGCTGGAGACATCGACGAGCTTGCCACTTGTCATGATTGGCCGGCAGTAACGTTGGCTAAATGTGAATTTGTTGTGTGCTTATTTATAAGTGTGGTTTCTGACGACCCCTGAAAAATAAATAATTATTTACTTACCACTTTTACTTATTTTTGGACCTTGAATTTGATTTCTTCTTAGTAACCGTTCTCTTAGACCATTCTCAGAACTTTGACTATTTGATCTTTCTATGCCAATCGATCTATTCGATGTATCAATTGGAATACTTGCATTCGATCTTGTCGCATTCGAATTTGAACGAATGGAATTTGAAGCTGTTGAATTGTTTAGTGGCGTGTTTCGAATGTTTGAAATCGAATTCGTTGGTCGAGTGTTGGAATTTGTATTTGGAATGTTTGAAGTTGTCACAGTTATTCGAGAATTATTCGAATTCGGAACTGAACTCGATGTTGTTATATTTGTAATATTGTTTCTTGAAGCATTTGGGTTTGAAATTATATTTGTTTGAAAGTGAGAATTCGTTGTATTAGTTCTGGAATTATTTGAATTAGAATCTGTGTTTGTCTGTCTGACATTTAAATTTGGAATATCAATTGAGCTGTCATTGGGAAAGAGGCATTCGTATGGTGATTCTTTAATATTGACATTTAGATTTGGCAAGGACGTTTTTCTGTCGTCATTTTTGACAGTCGAAGCCATGCAGAGCCTTTCGTATACACTGTCGTTGTCAACTTTGACGTTTGTTGTCAAACTAACGTGTCCGTAGTTACCGTCAAATACACATCCGTAAGGGTTGTCCTCAGTATTGACGATGTTGACGAAATTATCGTTAACGTTAACGTTTTGTTTAAAATCAAACTGGAATACGTCTGTTTCGCCTATAACAGGAATAGCGCTGTGTGGTGGACCTTTATTGGACACCTTTATTACTGTCACGTTTGTTCCAGAGAACTCGCTAAAAAGAAAGAAATTTACTTAAATAAGATTGTAGATACTATTTAAATAGACTATTTAACATTTATTTAAAATGTTATTTAAATTATTTACATTTACTTAGTTTTTTAAGCTATTGCATAGCTTTTAAGGCGGGCTTTAAGCGCGGCGACCGAATCAAGAAATTTCGTAACGAAAATAAACCTAACACCCCCCACTCCGACTGACACAGCATCGTCTAAAGTCGGTTCAGTTCGGCAGACTTCGGCACGGTGTTTGTGTGCGTACGACTAGACGTATGCGTGTAGACTCTCTTAGATCTCTTTTAGACACAATGCTAGGTGAGACAGCGTGCTTTTCGGCCGCATCCACGAGTAATATAAAAAACTTGAATTAATATCAAAGAAAAAAAAATACTGCATAAATAAATCATTATAATTGCATAAGTTGATAAAATGCTATGCAATAGCTTTACCACGGCAGTCACCAAGTGCCACAAGTATTATTATTATTTAGGTTTATATCGATTTTTAGGCCGGATTTTAATAATGCTAGCGAGCCTTAGCTAAGGGAGCATTATTTATGGAAGTGAGTGAATACTTTTAATTATGATCTGGTTCTGTTTGTAGGAATTTCCTGACGATTCTGCATGTGTTAAGTATTGTGGCTTTCTGTAATGAGATGTATGTGTGTGGGGATAAATCTAGTAATTGAAGTGAATGCTGTAGGTTTTTAGGGATGACACCTGTAGATGACAGGACTATTGGTACTATTGTGACGTGGCGCATGTGCCACATGCGGGATATTTCGTCTTTAAGATCAGTATATTTATTATTTTTCAGAAAAATCACTATATAAATGGGTATATACAATATATATACATACATGTATAAAGTATTATATAAACTACATACATTACAACATCTATGAAGAAAACTGACTTACAAGACTTATTGCAATTTTTAAAAGGTGATTGTAATCTAGTTTTCTAAAGATGGCTCTGCTTGCCTAAAGCATGGGGCTTTACGGATATTAAGGGGCAAGCTTTCCAAAGCAAAACAAAAGCGAAAAAAAATCAGAAAAATATTGAGTTTGAATTTTGTCTCGGAAACGCTCCAGTTGCCAATGGCTGCCGGATGACGTCACGTAATAGTAAACACTAACATAGCTTTAATGAAAGTAGGTTCCAATTTATTATTTTTTCGTTTACTTTCTGCTAATATACTTAGAAAAAACAACTTAATAGTAATATTAAAAATAAAATAGTAAAAGTACTTTAAAAATAGTAATCGAACCTCCGAGCCTAAATCCACGGACTTAACCGCTAGACCACGGAGTCATTCGGCAATAATCATTCCCGGCATTCTAGGCCAAAACACTGCAAAGTACAGTTGCAGTTAATTAGCGGTTAAGTCCGTGGATTTAGACTCGGAGGTACCGAGTTCGATTCCTGGTCGGGACACAAAAATATTTATTATTGTAAATATATACATTTAATTAATATATAATTTATTTGTGATATTTCTCTCCTTTGGTACGCTGGAGACATCAACGAGCTTGCCACTTGTCATGATTGGCCGGCAGTAAAGTTGGCTAAATGTGAATCCGCTTCTTTATAAGCGTGGTTTCTGACCACCCCCAAAGGGAAACGGTCGTGATTATCTATCACTCGTGTATCTATCTATCGTGATAGGGTACAGTTACAGTATTTTTTTTGCGGTGTTTTGGGGTGTAATGCCGCGAATGACTACAACAAAAACATGAAATTCTGCAACATCTGGAATTTGATTATAACCTCATTAACATATTAAATCTATCACCTCATTTATCATCCATCTGGAGAATACATACACATCTTCACGCCAAATCCCTTGCGGGGTAGGCAGAGACAATTGAGCGCCACTTGTCACGATCACGACATACCTCTTTCGCTTCTTCGTCATTCATCAACCTCTTTATACATGCCCTTTTGTTTCTTCTTCTTTTGGCTTCTTTTACCCACAACTTTTCCATTATATATCTGGTTCGTCACTCTCTCTTCATTCATCCTTTCAACATCCCCGAACCATCGGAGCATGCCTTTCCTTATTTTTGTCCCTATGCTTTCATATCTACCCTTTTGCGTATTTTGTCATTACGTATGCGGTCCGTCAAAGTGATACCGCATATCCGCATTAATTCTACTCTCATGCTTATTCTGACATATTCACGTCTCGCTTCCATACATAAGTGTTGGTACCAACATGGCATTGTGTATGGCGAGCCGAGCTTTGTTACTGACATTTCGACTAGTGATCAGTGACCCCAGGGCACCGTTGACACTATTTCCATCAATTTAACTTAGCATAACTTACCCATTATTTTCGTGAACATCATTAATAACCACTCTTTGCGTATAATCGCATTCACTATCACTAGAATCGAAATCATTTCTTCTTAGCACCGAATCATCTAGACAAATGTTTTGGCCACAAATCTTAGCCAAACTGGGCTCCGGATTCTTTGTACTAGTACTCGGCAATGATTGCAAGGCTTGGTCCCATGGTATCGAGTCTGGTTCGAATGGTTGTGGAATAGGTGGTTGTTGTTCAGTTGGTTGTGGTTCCGGTACCGGTTGCGTTTGAGGTTGTTGAACCATTGGTGCAATTTCGATTCCTGGTATTCTGTTGATGGAATTAAAAAATATTTTTAAGCTACTCGCATGTACCCTCAAAACTATTTTTTTTTCATTCAAGCGTCGATATACATATATCTATACCTTGGCACAGTATCAGCTGGAGTTGGTGGTAGAGGTGAAGCGGGGTCCCTTGTGCCCCCCCTAATAACAGGTTGGGGAGGTATAGGTGCAGCACAGTATACATTCTCATGTTGTGGTAACACACGTAATTCTACTAACTTACTACGCAATGTGGTCACCCAGTCTTGCATGCTTTCCCTGATAAGTAAAAAAAAATCTGATTAAAATAAATGCACTTCCCTCAAAATATTCTGGTACACTTCTAGAAAATAGCACGTTACGCATATCAGTCAGCCTATACACTTCTAGGAAATAGCACGTTACGCATATCAGTCAGCCTATACACTTCTAGAAAATAGCATGTTACGCATATCAGTCAGCCTATACACTTCTAGAAAATAGCACGTTACGCAAATCAGTCAGCCTATACACTTCTAGAAAATAGCACGTTACGCATATCAGTCAGCCTATACACTTCTGGAAAATAGCACGTTATGCATATCAGTCAGCTTATACACTTCTAGAAAATAGCACGTTATGCATATCAGTCAGCTTATACACTTCTAGAAAATAGCACGTTACACATATCAGTCAGCCTATACACTTCTAGAAAATAGCACGTTACGCATATCAGTCAGCCTATACACTTCTAGAAAATAGCACGTTACGCATATCAGTCAGCCTATACACTTCTAGAAAATAGCATGTTACGTATATCAGTCAGCCTATACACTTCTAGAAAATAGCACGTTACGCATATCAGTCAGCCTATACACTTCTAGAAAATAGCACGTTACGTATATCAGTCAGCCTATACACTTCTAGAAAATAGCACGTTACGCATATCGGTCAGCCTATAGACTTCTAGAAAATAGCGCGTTACGCATATCGGTCAGCCTATAGACTTCTAGAAAATAGCGCGTTACGCATATCGGTCAGCCTATAGACTTCTAGAAAATAGCGCGTTACGCATATCGGTCAGCCTATACAGTTCTAAAAAATAGTATGTTACGCAGGAATAATTGAGTGGAGCAGTTTAACGCCTTCAAGAAGTTTTACGTCATCTATAAAGTATGGAATCGATACTTGAAAACCATTCCAACAATCTTAGTTGTGTAGTGTAGTTATGGATAATATTCAAAAGGTATCTGCCCTTACTGTAGCAGCTTAAATATACATGCTGTAGTTACTTCTTATAGACTCACCAATCATGAGCTCTGAGTGTAAGCTGTGTGTCCTGAGTAGTGACACAGAAGTCGTGAGTGAGCCCTGCAGTCACATGTCTGGTGTCTCCGAGACACTCCAGCCAGGAAGGTTGGTGGGCTGCGGGCGACGGATACTGCTCCAAGTATGGAGTGCGACCATTGTGGATGCAGAATACTGTCCACATAGGCTTTAGGGGGGCTTTCTGAAATTAAACATTAGTAATAATGTTAGTAATAGGCGCGGTGGTGGCTCGGTTGTAAGAACGCGTTCCTTAAATCCTACAAAGGTCGGTTCAAACCCACCCGACATGTACCAATGAGAAATACACTTTTCTTAAGTACATTTGTCATAGATTTACAACACCACCGTTCCCGTGCCTCGGAGAGCACGGTAAGCCGTCGGTCCCGGTTCCATTAATATAAAACTTGTGGAATCGTTATTGTCATTAAAAAATTACATCATATCCTCGCCAAATCAAGGCCAACGTGGCGAGTGTAGGCCAAATTCTCCAGATATATGTTCTGGAAGGCCCATCTCCAGCAGTGGAGGTCTAGGACGGTGTGTTCTAAGGGCTGTAATAATTGAAAAAAAAATAGTGTAGAAAGCATATGTATTAAAGTTTATAACAAGCTACCTGATAAACTGATTTTTTTTATTTTTTTTTATAAATATTTCCAGACAGGTCACACAGCGCCATCTAATTTCCGTGGTAAGCTACGAGGCTTGTGTTACGGAAACTAGATGGTAGACAAACTACATATTATACTTTTTTTTTTTTGTAAATATATACATATTATACATAGAAACACCCAGACCGAGACAAATTATACAATGTACAACTTGCCCCCGGTGGGAATCGAACCCACGACCTCCCGAGTTCACGGCGACGTTTGTTACCACTAGACCACGGGGGCGGTCAATTGTTACCTGAAATGTCATTTAGACGAAAACTAAAAGACTATTTACTGTCACATGTCTTTTATACAATAAACAAATACTTAAATGTTTAAAACACACACACATTAATTAAGTTACAAACATATCTTCACGCCAGATCCCTTGCGGGGTAGGCAGAGACAATTGAGCGCCACTTGACACAATCACGACATACCTCTTTCGCTTCGTCGACATTCATCATCCTCTTCATACATGTCCTTTTGTTAAGTATTAATGACAACAGTTTTTACTCAATAAAAGAAGTTTTAGCATGCTTATTTTGACATTAGAAGTTAATTAATATAAATTAAAAGCTACCTAAATAATAAAATTAAAAATAAACTAAACTATAAATAATAAAGTATTAATTAAGTTGCTATTGTATTTTAGCTATGTTACTAGCTAGTGCGCAGATACAAAATACTAAACCTAGTATGTGCGTAGCAAACTGAAAAAGTTTGGGAACTCTGTATTAGACATACCTTATTTCGTAGTTTTCCTCCGGTATCTGTAGGTATACGTTTAAGGAAACCATTCTTCTGGATCTCTCTGTAAAATACTGGTCCTACATCATGACGTGACATTTTAGAGACGTTTTACTGAAAAAAGAATATCAAACATATTATTATTATTATTGATTAATAGTCTCGCAGCGCATTGCTGATATGCCTACTGGTGTAAAGTTCATAAAATAGACAGTTATCACCATAGTCTATGTCAATTGTCACTTGTCCAGTTTGTTTTTAAAAGTGTTTACAGTTGGGGACTTCAATATGTCTTCTGGTATTTTGTTCCACATATTTACAACTCTGTTATTCATAAAGTGATATTTTACATTTGTATTGCTGGATTTTATCATCAATTTCATTCCGTGATCACGACGGGGAAATATCAATTCAATTAGTTTATTTCTGTAATTAGGCATAGGACAAAAAATATTGTATTTTGCACTTTAACATGTCAAATTTACAATAAGTATACTTTAATATTAGGTTACATAATTTTACAGCATTCTACCAGGTAGAACGCCATGAAACTACACAACCTTACTTAAATGTAGAGCAGTGCGTTACAATACAAACATAAAATATTTTTTTTATAAAAACCTACATAATTTATATACACAATAATAATGCCACACAAAACTAAATTGTCATTGTTTTCAACTTAAACATTTTGGCTAGGTGAGGGCAGTTATACCTTCCTGTTAGAATTTTAAATGTCTCAATTATATCTCCACTCATTCTGCGATCTCTGAGTTACAGTGTATATTTTAAATAAATTTATGCTGCATGTAGTAAATGCCAACCATTTGGTCACCCCTGATAAATGACTACACAGGTCTGAATTAATTAATACAGTGAGTCAATAGGACCTATGTCATTCCTTTTTTAGATGGCTATAATTTTTTTATTATTGTCTTAATTTAGGGCGATATTTACCGTTATAGCTATGTCACGGTTGCCAAAGTATAGCTATAGAATACGTTTAAAGTGACATCACAAAGTTGTTAACCAGTTTTGCTACAGAAATACAGAATTGTAGCAATGTTTTGTAGTGAAAAAGTTGTGCTAAGTATTAGTAAATATTTACCTTTAGATTTATGCAGTCATTGCCTAGTTCATGTTGTTTTTCGGCACCCTGTGTCTCTTTATACATCACTTTTTCACAACACACTTATAAATTATGATCAGTCTTCAAAATTAGCCGTACTACTCGTATAAATTACAAAATTAGTCGAAGCAATGCAATCCAATTGCAAACGTCAGCCATGTTTTTGTAAAATCCGTTTAGGGTAGTGGTGTGATTAATAATATATTAGTAACAGGCTATATGGTCTGTGGTAACAGGTATGGGTAATAGGTACAATGAGGCGTCAATCGTATTATTGGCGCCTCCGTGGTCTAGTGGTAACAAACGTTGCCGTGAACTCGGAAGGTCGTGGGTTCGATTCCCACCGGGGGCAAGTTGTACATTGTATAATTTGTCTCGGTCTGGGTGTTTATATGTATAATATGTATATATTTACAAAAAAAAAAAGTATAATATGTAGTTTATCAACCATCTAGTTTCCGTAACACAAGCTTACCGCTTACCACAGAAATTAGATGGCGCTGTGTGACCTGTCTGAAATATATTTATTTATTTTATTTATTATGTTATTTTAAAATGTTGTATTAGGTTACACAGGTAATAGGTTAATAATATCAGAAGTTAAATAACTTGGTTTTTAAGTTAATAGGACCCTATTATTTATTTTATTAAGAAACAATAATAGGTTACGCGACGACATATATCCTTGTATGCATGACGACTTGTAATCTTTATAGTCTGTATGCCTAGTGTGACAGTGAAGTTTCGTAAACGCAACTATAGTAGTAGAGTTTTTTTACTGAATTTTCGATGTACATTGCCTGTTATTATAGCCAAACTTGCAATAACACGCAATGTAAAACAAAAAACGTAACTACAGCAGTTACGTTTTCCGAAACTTGGATTTTACACTAAGCACACTGTGGTGGCGACTGACGGCCGGGTGTGCCAAGGAACATAATACCTACAAGGGTCGCGCCATAATGCCACGTTTAGAGCTCACGTTAGCTATACATTTCGTGCTGATTATGAAAACAAAAATAATAATTAATAGTAAGGAAGCAATGGATATATAATTGGAAATATCAATGAAGTTATATTAATTCTAATACGTTGCTAATGGTGCTTTCTTTAAAACATAATAAGCTATCCTATTATTTTACTATTATTAAGTAATAGGTATGATAACCTAATATCAGTAAAGTTTTTATTCAATATAAGGATTACAAGAATATGATCCTAATAAACCATATCTAGTTTAGGTGTCAATCACAACATACAGACAGATTTCTATCAACTAGATTCCAAGCAATATATTAGAAATGAACCCTTTAAAATAAAAAAGTAGAATTTCCAACCATGTGCTGAAAGTATAACTTATAATCTTTAGCTGAGTGTCATTGTTGCAAAAACAAAGTTCTCGGTAGTTTAGAAAGTTGCGAAAAAATGTTAGCATCGCTAGTCTCGGAACGTACTCGATTTGACTTTTCTTTTATTGCCAGAATAATAAATAACTACATTGGTACTGGAACACCAAAACATCATACAAGCTCATAGTTTTATATATTTTAATTAATTAATATCATTATTATTATTTGTGATGTTTTCGTTTTTAAAATTAATATTTAACTTATTTTGGTTTTTGGCCAAATTCTATAAAAAAAAGTATGGCAATAAAAAAGTAAAACGTCATCGAGTCGAGTGACTTCAGCGAAAAGCCGTAATTTTCCATAAAAACCTGTAAAACGTAAGTTGAATTGTTTTTAGAATAACAATAGTTATACAATAGTTCGTGAGCTATCATTGAAAATAATATGCGTAAACATATATTGCTTTACTCCGTTATAAATTGGTAAAAACCCTTTGTAAATTTGATTACGTTATCTTCCGCTAGGATTGCTGTAATAGATTCTATTTTGGTCACGTGACCAAATGAACCGCCAAAATTATTGTCACCTGTCATCACCTCGTTTTTGTTATTACGTTTTTCCAATTTTCCTGTGAATTTACGTGATTTATTACTGTTTTTAAGCTTGATTCGGTGTTATTTGTGATCTCCATCGTTAATTACATTGGATTAAGTTTGAAATATGGCGAAGGTGCATATAACGAACGTGGTTGTACTGGACAATCCGAGTCCATTTCTTAATCCGTTTCAATTCGAGCTTACCCTCGAATGTATTGAAGAATTGCGTGAAGATTTGGAGTGGAAGATGATATATGTTGGATCTGCTGAATCCGAGAGACACGACCAAGTTTTAGATACGATTTATGTTGGTCCAATACCCGAGGGTCGACATATGTTTGTTTTTCAAGCGCCCCCTCCAGATGTGAGCCGTATACCCGAAAATGATGCTCTAGGAGTGACAGTGGTGTTACTGACGTGCTCCTACAGAGGGCAGGAGTTCGTTCGGGTTGGTTACTTCATAAATAACGAATATAATGATTCGGAGCCGGAATTACGAGAGAATCCGCCAGCAAAGCCTCAATTTGACAAGGTTATTATTCTTATTTTTATTCATACTATAAATATATTAATAATACAATACACAATACTATGGATATTGATATAAGTCCCGTCCATGTGGAATGGTGGCAAGAATGCTAGCTGCATTTCCCTAATGAATACTATACCTGCATTATTTAGTCATACTAAACTATATATGTGAAATAATGATGGCCGGTTGCAGAAATAAAGATTACAATAATCCATAATCAACATTTTGTTATACTCCAAATGATTGATAGGTAGCTTGTTTTGGTCATTTCAGCCAATGACGTGTCTCATAGTGTTATGTTAAACATGTCAAAAAGCCTGCAGTGAACCGGCAACAAGTTCAACCAGCACTCAGTCTTTTTACTATGCACTTTTAACTGTCCACCATTTTTCATTAAAATTATACTTTACAAAAAAGTTTGTAGTCAAGATGGGGATCAAGAATCAGTATTGTATTCCGTGGGGAATTTGGGCCTTCCTTGCCACCATTCCATTCGGACGCAACTTATATACATATCCATAGTATTAATATAAATTTTGTAAATATATATTTTTAATAAATATATCGTCATGATCGTAGAATAGTGTCGGATTTAAAAAAATACCCATAATTTTGCATATATATTTATAATTTTATATTGTTTGTGGTCTGTAATTTATATTGCAAATATTAGAAAGGGTTCCAAAATGAAATCTAGAAGGTTTGCACTTATTATGAGACTTAAAAAGTGACAAAAAAACAGTCGAAAAAAATATTTTTAAATATAACAGATCCGTCACTGTTCTACGATCATGACGATATTCTGTATATTATGATAATAATTAATTTATGAGTTGATATTCCACAGGTTGTGAGAAGCATACTGGCTTCAGAGCCGAGAGTAACTCGATTCAAGATTAACTGGGCAGATCCCGATGCAGTACCAACTACAGACATAGAAGTCACAAACACAGATTCTTATGGACAATATTTCGCTGAAAGCTTCAGCGGTTATTGTGAAAATTCTAATTCTCTCTTGCAGATGGAGCCTTGAGGTTTGTATCGTCAATTCTGTGTAACAATACCTCCCGGGATGGTGAGATGGGATGGTGGTTGTAAAGAAGCTTCACATTTAGCCAACTTTACTGCCAGCCTATCATGATAAGTGGCAAGCCTATTGATGTCTCTAGCGTACCAAACTCGAGAAATATCACAAATTAATTTGTGTTCCGACCTCCAAATCCACTTAATCGCTAGACCACAGAGTTAGTTGCAATAAGTATTTTAAGCAATACCTATAATATTGGCCTAAAATAAACAACACACAGAATAAGTTGATGCAATAAAATGAGTATTGTTTTATTGTAATCTTTATTTGATCAGAGTATCCAAAATCAGACAAATTTCTAAGCATTCCATGGATTCACCATGCCGGTGCCGGGTCCATTGTGTGTGGGTAGGATGAGAAGAATGGTGTCTCGAGTTTGCGACCAACAATAGGCTGGTTTAAAAAGTAGGTTATTTTATTGCGCAATAATACACTCACCATCCACAGTTCTACTCCTCTCCCTACCCAAACAAATGCTGTTTGATTCCGTTAATACCGTCTTGGAAGCTCTTTCCATAAATGTATCTCCTGCAGACCTGCTTAGGCCCAATTCTTTTAGTAAGTGATGCAAAGATTTTGCTGGAACTCCTCTTGCACCAATTTCCACTGCGTAAAGCCCAGTCCTGATCATTTCTTCTGTGAGATCATAATATTTACATCGGCGAGCTTGCCACTTGTCATGATTGGCCGGCAGTAAAGTTGGCTAAATGTGAATCCTCTTATTTAATCTGCCTTTTTTTTATGTAGGCTGGTCATTGTTTAAAAAAATATATTTTTTATTTGTTTCAGATTACAAAATACCAAATGTACAAATGTGGGACTGAAGTATGAATGTATGAAAATTGTATGGACTGATAAAAATGTATATAATACAAGGGTTTAACTTTTGCAGCCCTCTCTCTCGCATCTCCTCCTCCTTAGTCGGTACCCCACTGATTGTGACACCAGCCGTCTCCAACGGTTTCGGTCCTCGGCGTAGTGGATGGCCTGGTGTACAGGGATGTTCAGGTGGTCAGTCACCTGACTACCTTGCCCGTGATTAGACTTTTTTCCTAGATTATCGTCTTCTCTTCTTGCAATGTGGCCAAAGTATTGCAGAATTCGTGCAAAGCAGACGGTAGTCTTTGCTCCCTGGTCAACTTAAGGTCTTTGAGCACAGAAATGTTAGTATGTCGTACGGTCCAAGGGATTCTAAGCAAACGACACCAGCACCACATGTCAAACGCATCAATCCTTGCTCTATCCCCGGCTTTTATGGTACATGTCTCCGAACCATATTTTTGTCTTTCTGGATATGTTACTGTCACCCCATATTCTGTTAAGTTGGCTCGCACAATGCAACGTTTTTCTAGGATTTTAAAGTCTAATTGTAGAATGAATAAAAAAATCTCTAATCTAAATTTTGATACACGCCACGTAACTCGGCAAGTTATTTTAGAAGACCAAAATAAGTTAATAATAGTAAACTCTCTCTTACAAGTCTCAGAGATCGCAGAATGAGGGGAGATATAATTGAGACATTTAAAATTCTAACAGGAAGGTATAACTGCCCCCACCTAGCCAAAATGTTTAGGTTTAACACAACGATATTTCCCCGTCGTGACCACAGAATGAAGCTAATGAGAAAATCCAGCAATACAAATATAGGATATCACTTCATGAATAACGGAGTTGTAAATATGTGGAACAGAATACCAGAAGACATATTAAAGTCCTCAACTGTAAACACTTTTAAAAACAAACTGGACAAGTGGCTAGTGACAATCGAAATAGACTATGGTGATAACTGACAATTTAATAAACTTTACACCAGTGCTTGATATAGGCATATCAGCAATGCGCTGCGAGCCTATTAATCAATAATAATAAACGTTACACATACAAAGATGAATAAACCGAGAGATGTATGTTTGTTAGTATTCATACTCAAAGATGTGGAATCCGCAATTTATCTTCCTTACATTTACAAAAAAAAACTTATGTTATGAATAAAAATGTGATTTAGACCGTTTCGAATTGATATCACGCTCTGAGCATCCAAATCTTGATATTTGATTCGGAACGACTGTCAATATTCATTCTAAGCGCTCTGAGCATGATTCGGAACGAGAAATGTATATCAAAATTTGATCAGAGATTATTTTAATAATCCTTTCTGTAATGGGGTGTGTCAGGCAAAGCTTTTTGTAGATGTCGCTAGCGGCAATGGTACCTTGTTTACACCTATGGCGGATCCTTTTTTAAATTTGTTTGTAGTTTTTTATTTTTATAACAGAAAAATGTATTTTAACTTAACGTTATCTAACTTAAAAGACGAATTAAGTAAGCGAACACCGTCTTTAAAATAAAAAAAGGTTGAATTAATAGAACTACAATTTTGAGATCACCATATCTTTGCTTTCGCTTGGAAATCTCGATTTGTACACTTAAAAGCTGCTCACTTCGGCAAATACCCAGAAAATAATAAATTTCGTAGTAAAAATACAAGATTTCTATGCAACTGACAGTTATATTAGGTACCATCTGTCGTGATAAAAAGTTAGTGATACACCCAATTGGTCGTATGACTTTGTGCGAGCGAGAGAGATGCAAGTGTTTAAAACCTCTTAACTTTCAATATTGTGTTTTTATTCAACTAGTTTCTTTGTCTAGCTAGCTTGGTAGAGCAAAGCTGCTCAACCTTTGTAATGCTAGTGCACCACATGTGCCCTAATCATCGATGTATATAGTAGGCCCTCACTGATATAAAAACGTTCCCGCAAAACTAATCGAAGTCATGTAGCTGCACCAACAGTCGCGAGCTAGCAAGCTTTGAGAGCGCTTATATATTCATATTTATATCGAGTGAAACTAACCTTTATAGCATGAATTGTGACAAATATCGCATGTGACATTCATTGCTTAAAAATTGGCCCCCAAAGTTATAATAATAATAAATAATAATAATAATAAATATTTCCAGACAGGTCACACAGCGCCATCTAGTTTCCGTGGTAAGCTACAAGGCTTGTGTTACAGAAACTAGATGGTTGATAAACTACATACGAGGGGCGTTCAAAATATTCTCGGTATGTGGATAAAAACAAACAAGTACGAAAAGTTTGATATTTTTATTTTTCAATATACTCCCCCCCTATGTTCATACACTTATAAGATCGATCAATTATTTTTTTTAATCCCTCATAAAAATATTTTTTATCTTTGGTGTAAAAATGCTCCTCCACGGCCGTCTTCAACGCTTCATCGTCAGAAAATTTATTTCCACGCAGATCCTTTTTAAGATTGGGAAACAAAAAGAAGTCGCTTGGGGCTAAGTCCGGACTATAGGGTGGATGAGTAACAGTTTCAAACCCACATTCAACAATAGCTGCCTTGGCAATATGAGCAGTATGGACAGGGGCGTTGTCATGCAGAAGCAGAACACCTTTGGTTAACTTTCCTCGCCTCTTTTCTTTGATCGCATCTCTTAATTGACGTATAACGTTAGCGTAGTACTGCCCTGTGATATTTACACCTTTTTCTTTATAATCGATAAGCAAAACTCCTTCACAATCCCAAAATATTGTGGCCATGACCTTGCCAGCTGACGGGATTACCTTGAACTTCTTGGGATGAGCTGAACCCTTAATGTGCCACTGCATGGACTCCTGTTTGCTCTCTGGGTCATAATGATGAACCCAGGTTTCATCTCCAGTAACTATTTTTTGCAGCACCTCATCGGGATTTTCACCACACAGGTCGATAAAATCTGAACAGCAAGCCACACGCATATCCTTTTGAAGAAGCGTCAGCATTCGCGGAACCCATCTTGCACTTACTTTTGACATATTAAGATGGTCATGTATAATGTCATGTACGGTACCAATAGAGAGATTGGTTACTTGAGCTATAGATTTTACCTTCACTCGGCCGTCTTCCAATATAAGTTTTTCCACTTTATCAATATTTTCTTGTGAGGTAGCCACTACAGGCCGGCCAGGTCTAGGGTCATCTTCAATACTCTCCCTTCCACGCTTAAATTCGCTTGACCATTTTTGAATAGTAGATAAAGAAGGAGCAGACTCACGGTAAACACAATCCATTTCCTCTTTTATGGTTTTTTGATTTTTACCCTGTTTTGTCAAGAATTTTATGACGGATCGGTGCTCTAATTTCGTTAAAATTGTTAATTCGCTCATGGTGTTCATGTTTGTTCGGCAATTGCAGAAAAACAAAAGAACATCTCGGTTCCAATTTTACTTTTTTTTAATGTCAATGGATGAATCTTAGCGGCCAGTAACAAATATATATATAAAAGAGGTTGTAACGTATCAATACCGAGAATATTTTGAACGCCCCTCGTATTATACTTTTTTTTTTTGTAAATATATTATACATATAAACACCCAGACCGAGACAAATTATACAATGTAGAACTTGCCCCCGGTGGGAATCGAACCCACGACCTCCCGAGTTCACGGCAACGTTTGTTACCACTAGACCACGGAGGCGGTCATGGTAGGGACACGTGGCAAACGGCACGTTTTTAGAGTGCATTTTGTATTGAATAGGCCTATCTATATACATCAATGGCCCTAATGCATGTATTACAGGTTAGGTCAGGGATAACATGGATGGGAAGAAGGTTTGAGAGGACTTTACTTTAGGTACCAGATCTGAGGGGGATGGGGAGAGGGACCCTATGTAGGGAAGAAGAGTTACGGAAATGTATAGTTTTCGATATATGTATTTAAAACTTTTAGGTTATGCTTTTAATAATTAGTGTTGTTCGTGGCTCTTTTTTTACGTGTTCGGATGTAAAAAATCGATTAATTATAGTAGATAATAATTTTGTATGAAAATCATAGAGCAAAGCGCGTAAAGCGACAAGTCAAACACTCTTAGTCATCGATGTATATAGATAGGCCCTGACTAATATAAAAACGTCTCCGCAAAACCAATCGAAGTCATGTAGCTGCACAGCCACGAGCCAGCAAGCGTCAAGAGCGCCTAATATTAATATTTATATCGAGTGAAACTACGTCTTTTTGTATGCATTGTAACTGAATTTTCGATAAATATCTCATGTGACTAGGGTTGCCAGATGTCCGGTATTTAAGCGTACAGTCCGGTATTTTCGAGGCCTGTCCGGTAAAAAATAAATGGTCATACCGGACAGAACAATGTCCGGTATTTCCCTCGAACGCAACCTAGGTACAGTACAACATAAATTAGTTTTAGAAGAATGATTCAACTTTATTATTTGTTCATTGGAAGTTCCTATTATTTTTGTTAAAGATACTTATCTAGTTTTAGGTGTTTTTTTTTTCTGAAGTTCCTACCTTTATTTTGTTAAGTAGTAGATTATAATATTCATACCATTGTTTAATAAAGACTTTGTCAAAGTTAGCATAGTCTTTACCCCCCCGTTTGGGATTGTCCGGTATTATTTCGCGACTCACCTGGCAACCCTACATGTGGCATTATCATTGCTTGAGAATTGCCCCCCAAAGATGGTAGGTACACTTAGCAAGCGGCACGTTTTTAGAGTGAGTTTTGAATTGAATAGGCACATCTATATACATCAATGCTCTTTGTAATTCTCTGTTTAATATTTTCAATAATAATTTTCTATAAAACTATGTTTTTTCAACCTTATCAGATCTGGTACGGATATAAAAGTTGAGCCAAAGGTTTTATCTAACACATTATTTTGCTAGAAAAATACATATGGTTACATAATTAGTTAAGAAAAATTATAATCACCCATTTGGGACTTGGGTGTTCGTTTTTACAACACTGCCAAATAAACTATATGTCATTCAAGATAGCAAAAAAAATTCAGATTTTATTCGAAGTAATATACAACCAGTATAAAAAAATACAATATAAAAGCTACCTAAATAATAAAATTAAAAATAAACTAAACTATAAATAAAAAATGTCCTCTAGAGACGTCCCATCCGAGATAGTCCCAAGGAGACTGTCAACATTTCCCCTCTGTATAGCGAGGCTAATACGTTGGCAGAAATAATTTCCAGTCTTCCTGTCTCCAGACCTTTCTGTCAGCCGCTTTGACAACTCCTTGGCCAAGCGCCTCGCTATGTAAACAATAAAATAAGCGGTTCTAAAACTGTTTTTCATAAATATATATGTATCTGGAGAATTTGGCCTACACTCGACACGCTTGACGGATTGGCGAGGATATGATGTCATTTTTTTATGACAATTTATTAACGATCACAAGTTGGTATTAGTGGGACCGGGACGTCTTAACGTGCTCTCCTCCATCGGGTGTTGTAAATCTAAGACGGCAGTACGTAAGAAAAGTGGATTATTTAAGTCTATTACAGCTAATATCATCACAACCTCTACTAAACCACTGTTGGAGATGGGCCTTCCAAAAATTCCTGGAGTATTTGGCCTACACTTGCCACGCTGGCCAAATTGGTCAAAGTCAAAATATCTTTATTCACGTAAACCTATCACAGGCATTTATGAAACGTCATTAATTTAATTATTTTGAATGATTCTACTCCTGCTAGTAGAATACTAAGCAGCAAAAATGGTCCAGTAAGTAAGCTGTTAGCAGAAGACCAGCAGATTCCAGTGACCTACCTGTTAATGTTTAATCTGACTGAGAAAGGAATCTGCAAGGAAAACTCAGCTATATCAGATTTACAAAATAAAACATATACAGAACTGCACCACAACGATCAATTAATAACCTTTTAAATTTAGTTATTATTATTTCTCATTGGTACATGCCGGGGTTTGAACCGACCTTTGTAGGATTTAAGGAACGCGTTCTTACAACCGAGCCACCACCGTTCCTATAGATCTATGCTTTTATGATATCTCCAATTTCGTGTGCACGCACTAAATAGTTTAAAATCTCTTTTATTGTTTGGCAGGTAGTGAGATTTGATGGTGTGCATAACTCAAAAATGTTGTTTTTTTTTTTGAGTAACTCCCTATAGATCTAAGTGTGCGATATGGAACTTGTCAAGCGCAGATATATATATATTTAATAGTTTGTTTTTATTTAATTGAAAGATCTACATAAGTCATTACTATTTTTTTATAATAACTATAGTGTAATTAAAGATTATTTAAATTACTATTGTTTTTTTATTTCTAAAATTCCCTGGAGCCCAGGTCTGGACATAGGCTCGAATGACATGTGACCTGGCCGCCGCTGCCTTTTCCTCTAACCAAACGGAAAACTAATTACCTACATGTCACAAATGCTTGTAGATTGTAGACGATGCTTGTTCTATGCTGTAGATGTAATCCCTATGACTTTGGCATTGGCAAATTGTTACTAATGCCATATAGGTACATTTATTTATTATTAGGTGTGCAAACAGATTCCAGTCAGTTGCAAATTTGAGTTCGTTTAATTTATACATGGACTAGACTGGAATCCAAGCAGCACACACAACATGCAAATTATAATAAAATTAGAAATTACACAAATTAAATTCAATCATAATTACAATTCAATAATATCAATTAAATAATTCCTTACACAAATACAATTTTCAACAAAATATACATTCACAACAATACAGGTAACATAATAATAATTTAACGAAAGATAAAAGTCAATATGAGTCAAATAAGGCAGAGGAGGTCTGTGGTAATGGACTTTTTATACGCTGCAAAACCACTGTCAAAAACATCAATATCAGGCCGCAAGCTAAACACTCTATTGTAGGTGCGACACATTCTCACCAACGGGTTAAAGAAAGATGTGTTGTTTACATAGGTACATAAAGAGAATGTATTCGGGCATCTTGTTCTGTAACGAATATTAATGTTAAGCGACGACAGCAAATGTTTAGAGGAAATGGAAGAGTGCAGGATTTTGTGTAAGCACAAAAGGTCATATCTTATGCGACGGTTCTTCAAAGATAGAACCCCAAACTTGGATAATCGAGCGGAGTAGTCCCCTATGGAACGGCCGTACCCGCACCTATAAGAAAGCGTCCTAAGGCACCGTCTCTGCAAACCCTCGATCCTGTTACAATGAACCACAAAAAATGGAGCCCAAATAGGACAGCAATATTCTAACACACTGCGGACGAGGCTGTTAAAGAGAAGGATAGCTGTGTTAGGGTTTCTAAATTCCCTAGTTGATCTCAAGACAAATCCCAAAAGTTTACTGCGTGAAATATATTAAAGAGCTAATATTTTTATATTATGATCTAGAATAAAAATAAAGAATTACGTGTTTTTTTATTTTAATTATTCAGTAATAAAATCTTAAGTTACGATGCAGAGAAGTTGTCCTAAAAAAATCGCCACTCATACTGAGCCTAATCAAGTAGATAGCGAGAGGTCGACGATCGCGCGAACGTTGACTTACGTAATTCTTTCTCACTCTATTTCGGTTGTGGGCGATAATAACACTTCCCAGCATTTAGATGTTTATTGCGATTTTCAGACGCGGCCTTATTCACCATGCAGTAGTGTTTTGTCCTTTTTATTTTAAATAGAGATTCTACTAATGATACCTGCCCTATTGAGTTACTTAGTCGCAAACGTTATATAATGGGATTTGTTAACTATATATTCGCATTCAAATATTTAACGGTTTGCATATAGAATTAAAACAATTGACATCAATAATTAATTATTTAAGAATCTGTTAATTAAATGGTTAAAAGAACAATGTTTTTATAGTATCCAAGAATAAATATAATTTTAGTTGTAATTGACATGTACTATTATTTGCATACAATTATGGTAGGATACAGCTGAACTGTAAAATTGTATTATCCCATATCTATCTGTATTCTGTGCAATAAACGATTTTAAATTTTGAATTCAATTAAAGTGGCTTAACATCGGTTTTCGCAGATCTGTACACATACTTACCTTTTTATACGACATTCTTAATAATCCCAAAACGCCCCCTTATCTCAGTGATCGTTTCGAGTACCTGCGTGACTCGCACTCCCGCTCCCTTCGCTCTACTCACAACAATCAACTCTATTCCTCTTCACTCTTCCAGCAGATATTCAGATTCTCTTACTGTTTCTGCAGCCCGCCAATGGAACAGGCTACCTTTATCTATTAGACAGGCCCAAAAAACAAAATGACATCTAATTTCCACATCTTGACATAGATAATTATTGACCGCCTCCGTGGTCCAGTGGTAACAAACGTCGCCGTGAACTCGGGAGGTCGTGGGATCGATTCCCACCGGGGGCAAGTTGTACATTGTATAATTTGTCTCGGTCTGGGTGTTTATATACATATGTATATATTTACAAAAAAAAAAGTATAATATGTAGTTTATCAACCATCTAGTTTCCGTAACACAAGCCTCGTAGCTCACCACGGAAACTAGATGGCACTGTGTGACCTGTCTGGAAATATTTATTTATTTATTATTTTATTTATAGTTAATACAATGAATTAAATAATAAGTTAATGACTACAAGCTAATTAATAGTAACAACACGTAACAAAAATATAAATTATGATGGATATATAATAAACTAAAAACTTACATTTTAAAACATAAATGACTATTAATAAAAATAAACCTAATTAATAAATAAAAATACAACTAAAACAAGTTCTACATACATATCTTCACGCCAGATCCCTTACGGGGTAGGCAGAGACAATTGAGCGCCACTTGACACGATCACGACATACCTCTTTCGCTTCATCGACATTCATCAACCTCTTCATACATGCCCTTTTGTTACGAAGGCTTTTTAATTCTCCTTCAGCTAGTGTTTTATTTATTTGATCGTGATACGTGTGTCTTGGTCTGCCAGGGCCTCTTTTACCCACAACTTTCGCATTATATACCTGGTTCGTCAATCTTTCTTCGCTCATCCTTTCAACATGCCCGAACCATCGTAGCATGCTTTTCCTTATTTTTGTCCCTATGCTTTCCTTCATACCAACCCTTTTCCGTATTTCGAGTAAAACAAGTTCTATTTATATTTAGTTTTTTAATCAATTTTATTTTAATATTTTTGTATCTAAATACCTACTTCGAATAAATATATTGTCATTGTTTACATAGAAAAAAAAAAAAAAACTAAAATGAAGAAAAAACAAAATATTTTTTTTTATAAATGAAAAATTTGCTCCAAATCGCTGCCAAAGGGCAAAGTGCCATGGATACTGGCAGCATTGCCACGTTGAATGGCAATGCTGATCCTTTGGCCCAAATATTGTCCAGCCCTTTTGTCTCCCGAGGTGTTGACGAGCTGTTTTGACAACGCCTTGAAAATGTTATTTATTATTTTAGTATTTATTTAATTTAAGTATTTATTATATCGTATGACATATTTATATATTGGTATGTTATTTATACTTACTATGGTATATGTATGATTGATTTTCACTATTATTATTATTCTTATTTCGTACTCTGCACCCATTATAATAATGTCTCCCTCTCCCAAAGGTTAGCTGGTAGAGAATACCAAACGGTATTATGCTCGCCTATGTACATTATTTTATGTGTTGTGTGCAATAAAGAATTATATTATTATTATTATATACTGCCTCCGTGGTCTAGCGGTTAAGTCCATGGATTTAGACTCGGAGGTACCGGGTTCGATTCCTGGTCGGGATACAAAAATATTTATTAATGTAAATAAATACATTTAATTAATATTTAATTTATTTGTGATATTTCTCGAGTTTGGTACGCTGGAGACATCGACGAGCTTGCCACTTGTCATGATTGGCCTATAGTAAAGTTGGCTAAATGTGAATCCGCTTATAAGCGTGGTTTCTGACCACCCCGAAAGGTTTTTTTTTACTTAATGTTATATATATACGTTTATCATTGTATTGTATGTATATTTGCACGGTCGAGCGCTTATAGAGTTGAGAATTGAATAATATTTTGTAATTATGACGCAAACTCTGATGTAATTAACGAAATCCATTAATAACGTTTGCGACTAAGTTACAGAATAGGGCTGATGAATCATAAAAAAATATTGTCTCTTTTGACAATGGGGTGTATCAGGCAAAGCTTTTTGTAGATGTCACTAGCGGCAATGGTACCTTGTTTACACCTATGTAGGATCTATTTTTAAATGTTTCTGTAGTTTTTTTTATTTTTATAACAGAAAAATGTATTTTAACTTAACGTTATCTAACTTAAAAGACGAATTAAGAAAGCGAACACCGTCTTTAAAAAGAAAAAAGGTTGAATTAATAGAACCGCCATTTTGAGATCACCATATCTTTGATTTCGCTTGGAAATCTATTTGTACACTTAAAAGCTGCTCACTTCGGCATAATATCCAGAACATAATAAATTTCTATGCAACTGACAGTTATATGGGTACCATCTATCATGCGCCATCTAACGTGATAAAAAGTTAGTATTACACCTCATTACAAGCGGTAAACATAAAAAAAACGATGTGTATTTTGGCTTTGAAATTATGATACTTGGAGGATATATTCTTCACTCATCTTTGCTGTATTTAAATGCGGAGGTACCGGGTTAGATTCCTGTCAACAATGATTTCTTAAAGGACAATTCATCTTGTATGGGAATTTGGACTAAATTGCATTTTAGATAAATTTAAGGATATTAAACCCTATATTTTGTATAGTTTAGGTGTGCAAAATATATATTACTTTCCAAATGATTTAATTGCACAGTAATATATAATAAAAATAACATTAGTCTTATCAATAAAACTATCAAAACTACACCACAGTACAAGTGGTACAGAGCTCTTCGCGCTATTTTGCGCGGACATGTCACGTGCAAGTTTTTGTTTTGTAAATTAATTTACTGTGGATATTATTGGTCAAAAGTGGTGTTGTTTTGCTTAATAATGTTCTACAATGTGAATAGTTATGGAAAACGATAAATTGGACTTTAAATATGGGGCACAAGTTGTAGTTTATTTATTGTGGTTTTCCCGCACTGTGAACTCCCGTATTATACCCGTCGTGTTTGGGCTATAATGCCGCGAGTGACTCCAAGAAAAGCATCAAATTCTGCAACATCTGGAATTTAATGATAACCTCATTAACTTATAAGAAAGAAAGATTAGGTCAGACTTGGCTGTATGGGCTAGACCCTTTGCCTTCCCTATCACCTCATCATCCATCGGGAGAAGAGTGCATACATAAGTAGTACAAGAAAAAAAACAAAATGGCTGATATTATTTATTTAATTTCGACCACCCCGAATTTTACGTCATTACATCTTGTGACGATTCGCCTAGCTTCGATTCTCATTCTGTTTGGCTTGTTGCCCTCTCTTGTTATGTATTAAAAATATTTGGTATTATCATAAGATATAGCACTACTTATCAATAAGTATTGATTTGATAGCCAATATTGGCTACTTCAAAAGATAGCATACATTTTAGTTGAGCGCTCGATAAGTAGTACTTTAAAATACCTATATAAAAAATAAACGTGATTTGGTAAGCAAATATTTTGATTATCAGTCTCTTAAAACATGGTAGACCTCCACTGCTGAACATATTTATGAAAAATATGGCCAACTTTTACCACGCTGGACATTTGGCTACATTTTCCAATTATTAAATTAAAGAACTATTTAATGATTGTCTATATATTTACGGATTAAAAACTATACACAAGTATTAACGTAAAAGAACTGTATTTATCTTCTAGAAAAGGGTTGGCTTATCCGTGAAGAAGTAAGTCTTTCTATTGCAAGAGCCAGAAAGGGACTGACTATATTTGTGAAGAAAGGGCAATGTACGAAAACTCAATGCCACCTCGATCCTAGGCGGTTTTCCAGTGTGTAAAATTCCCATGAATATATCATAGGAACTGGCTATATCAGCCAATCCAATGTTTTCTCGCAATTAAAAAAAAGCTATTTACTCAACATGAAGTCGAACAAATATTATGATCCCACACGAGAAATGATCAGTATGGGTTCAATACTCAGCTTTGTGCAGTGGAAGTTTCTGACTTGCCTGGTGGGTTACTGCTGTACCAAGTATTGTAATCTCATAGGTACTGATAACTAAATTTAAAAGGTTATTGATTGATCGTTGTGGCGCAGTTCTGTATATGTTTTATTTTGTAAATCTGATATAGCTGAGTTTTCCTTGCAGATTCCTTTCTCAGTCAGATTAGACATTAACAGGTCACTGGAATCTGCTAAGCTGCTGGTCTTAAGCGATAAGCTTACTTATTGGACCACTTTGCTGCTTAGTCTTCTACTAGCAGGAGTAGAATCATTTAAAATAATTAAATTAATGACGTTTCATAAATGCCTGTAATAGGTTTACGTGAATAAAGATATTTTGACTTTGACTTTGGTGCGAGAGGAATTAGTCGAACTGACATTCTTGAAATTTCGCTACCAACAAAAGTTCTAGATGATAGATTTAAGTTTTTAATTTCTTATTATAATTTTATTATAGTGCTGAATAGCTAAGCTACGAGTATTTCAATTTTTTTTTTTTGTTCTCTTCGGATGGATGATGAATGAGATGATAGGGAAGGCAAAGGTTCTAGCCCATACAGCCAAGTCTGACGTAATATATCTTTCTTATTCATGAGTTAATGAGGTCATCATCAAATTCCAGATGTTGCAGAATGTGATGCTTTTCTTGGAGTCACTCGCGGCACCATAGCTCTAAAACGTCGGGTAAAATAGGGGAGTCCGCAGCGCGGGAAAACCGCAAAAAATAAACTGCAACTTGTGCCCCATATTTAAAGTCCAATTTATTGTTTTCCATAACTATTCACATTGTAGAACATTATTAAGCAAAACAACACCATTTTTGACCAATAATATCCACAGTAAATTTATTTACAAAACAAAAACTTGCACTTGACATGTTCACGCAAAATGGCGCGATGAACTCCTGACAATTCATACTTTAATGTTGAAACTGATATTCAAGCCCTACCTACATCACAGCACACTCGGAATTGGTTTATCGTTCAATTAAATAATAGCTTGGTATACAATATATCACGCAATGTATATTGAAAATACAGAACCTGTAATACCTCTGAGAAAAAGAACGATGTATTTCAAATCGCACAACAAATAAGGTCATCAAAGTAATCGGACCTATTTCGTGTTGTTTCTTGTGACAAACAAAACAATGTTTTTTGTATTATATCTCCTGGTGTTACCGGTTATGTGAGTTTGTTGTCTACCACATTATTTATGGATGGATCAACTCCATCCCAGTCCTTAGGCCACTCTAGTCCCGCCACTTCAGAAGATCAGCTCCTTTTTTTTTTTTCAATTTTTTTTATTGTCAAGATTATTTACATTGGTATAAAGAGGTGATGTACATTACTTAAATTTTAAACAATCTGCTCACAATAGGCATACAATAATTCTATATTATAAATATAATTAACATTTCGCCATACAAATACATTGTAAATAGAAAACAAACTAACTTTAAACTATAGTATTATCATCATTATTATTATTACAAAAATTAAAAAACATTTGTCTACTTATTTATCTAAATTAAATACCTACTATTTTATAATGAATGTCCAAATTCAATTTAAATTATAAATGTCAAAATATTCAAATTAAATTAGTAAAAGAGACAACCTAATACAGAGACAGACGTATTTATCTAGGATGGGCGGAATTCCGGAAGCTGCACCACATCTTTATACCAAACATACCCCGGTGTTTGAAGACGAGAGTTTGCAGCCAGTGCGACATAAACAACCATACTGTCGTATGGAGCAGAAACGTAGAGACTCACAGTGGGTCTGGTCAACAAATTTAAGGTCGCTAAGGCTATGTAGAGAGCTATGCTCGGGATTTCTAAATATAAAGTCCCGAAACGTGGAAATCCGTCGGAGAACCAAAGTTACCGATATAGCCTTTAAATTAGTAAGCTGAACTGATACACGATGGAGTAGACGGGTTCCAGAGTGGAGACCACGTAGGGGAAGACGCAGAGAGAGACGATCCCCAACAGATGGACGGATGGCCTGAAGAAAGTCGCTGGGGCGGGGTCTGATGAGAGTGGCAGAAGATAAGCAAGTAGCGAGTTGGGAGAATAAATATAAATATTTAGGAGTGGAGAGACACAGGCTGATGATTGTTGCTTAGCAAACAATGCCGCGTCAATTTGCCTTATTTTACTAGACCAATCTTGGTAATTTTTGAGGTATTTGGGAAACTTCGACACATCCTCTCATCGTCCACACCAGTGTCTTAAGACAAAAGTCTTCAACCAGTGGGTCTCCCCGCACGAAGCAGAGACGTGGACATTCAAGGTCGCTATCAAGAGAGCTATGCTTGGTATTTATCTGACGGATAGACTTCGTTAGATATCCAAAGTTACTGACATAGTAGTAGCCTTCAAAATTTGTAAGCTGAAATGGCAATGGCCCATGAACGATGGGGCAAACGGGTTCTAGAGCGGAGACAACGTACAGAACGACGCGGAGTTTTACCCCCGCCAGATGGACGGATTATCTTTTTAGCAGGGGTCGGATGAGGGTTGCTAGTGACGAGCCTTTGATTACATCCAGCAGTGGAGAGACAGGCATTAGTGACACGTCATTAATAAAATTAATTAGAATGATTCAACTCCTGCTAGTGGAAGACTAAGCAGTGAAGTGGTCCAAAGAGTAAGCTGTTAGCAGAAGACCAGCAGCTTAGCAGATAAGAAGTAAAAAATTACTTAATGGAAATCCTACATACTGTTTTTAGAACATCGTTTTCGGAACCACGAACATGATTCCAAAACGAGGCTTTGCGTGATCTTATTATGGATATTTTCCCCACTGCTGGGCAGACCCATGTTGCTAGAGAATTAGGCCAACTCTGCTACGCGTTGGCCAGAATTAGGCCAACACTGCTACGCGTTGGCCAGAAATTCTGGAGAATTGAGCTTTTCTTAATTTAATTTTTTATTTCTTACAGATCTCAATGCGGTTTGAGTTATAAAGAAAGAAACGGTAAGTTGATAATTTACTGGTATGGGTTAGCAGTAGTGGTCTATTGGTAACCAGTTCAATCGAACGGTCGCGGTTCTTTTCCCTGTATGTATCAATGAGAATGATAATAATGCTGCGCCGTCATTAAGCCGTAATTGTTTTAGCTATAGATATTTTTTTCCAAAAAGGATAGTTCTGTTGCAACCAGACACAATACTATATAATAAATTAATATTTTTATATTGAAGTAAAGTAAAGTATCATCACGGCCGTTTCTCTTTCAGGGTGGTCAGAAACCACGCTTATAAATAAGCGGATTCACATTTAGCCAACTTTACTACTTACTTTTAAAATGTGTTATCCTAGTAGAATAATTATTCCAGCGCATAGAAGTACTTAATATAGCCGAAATTGTTATGCAATGGCAATAAAGATATTTATTAAGCTTCCAGTTACTATAAGGAAGCTGCCACTAAAACTGTTCAAATTAAGAGTCAAACAAATGCTGGTTAATAAATGTTTTTATTCGACAAAAGAATACCTAGACACTAAGCTCGACAAAGTCATGTGACTAAATAAATATTTGTATGCTAGAAATATCGAAGTATGTGGTACAATTACATATAATAATTTACATCCCTGTACCTACCATGTTTCTGACAAATAAATTATTTCATTTCATTTCAAAACAAAAAAAAAACGCTCAATAAATTAATGTAGGTACGTTAATTTATAAAAGCAAAAAACTTAAAAACATAACACGACATTCAGAGATATGATCATATTTTCGTAAACCGGAGTTTAGTAGCCGGTCCATCTTATTTATATTTGTACGATTTAAGGAAAACCTCACACGACCTATTCCATTAACCTTTCTTTGTCTTAACTTAATAAGCCGTGAGCGTCAATAAAGGTCAATTAAAACAGTTTTAACTTTGCTCTGACTTTCCACAAGATTTCTATTTTTATACCTCGCTCTTGCTAAATTAAAAATGTACACTAACACTTCGTTCCGAGACACGATAATAGTAGGTAACCTAAGCACGCTTAAAGCTGTTCCGTTTTGCCAAAGCGACGTCACAAATGACATCAATTCTCGCGCTTAGACTGCTCACGATATCGAGGTAGATCGCTCTGAGCGCTGTCACTTGTTTGTCATAATGTCCCGCGCCATTTTCAAGGTAATTTATTATTAGGTTTGCTTTTAAATTATTTAATATTGTAATTCGTTTATACTGTTTCTATATTACTTTTTAAACAAATATATAATTAATATTTAAGTAGAAAGTGAAAAAAAAAAGTCTGTAACACGGCAAGTTATTTTAAATTACCAAAATAAGTTAATAATATTAAACTTTACACATATAAAGATGAATAAACCGAGAGATGTATATTTGTTAGTATTCATACTCAAAGATGTGGAATCCGCAATTTATCTTCCATACATTTAAAAAAGAACTTACATTTTATGAATGAAAATGTGATTTAGACCGTTCCGAATTGATATCACGCTCTGAGAATCCAAATCGCGATATTTGATTCGGAACGACGCGCGACGTTCAGTGTCATATATATTGAAAGTTCTTCGCGCCATTTTGCGTGGACATGTCAAGTGCAAGTTTTTGTTTTGTAAATTAATTTACTGTGGATATTATTGGTCAAAAGTGGTGTTGCTTGGTTTAATAATGTGCTACAATGTGAATAATTATGGAAAACGATAAATTGGACTTTAAATATGGGGCACAAGTTGCAATTTATTTTTTGCGGTTTTCCCGCGCTTTCAACTCCCATATTTTACCCGACGTGTTTGAGCTATGGTGTCGCGAGTGACTCCAAGTAAAGCATCAAATTCTGCAGCATCTGGAATTTGATGATCCCCAACTCGGTTATGAACTCTGTTATGGACATATATTATGCAAATAGATTACGTGTTTAGGACTGATGTATTCTGTACAATGTCCTTTAAAGACAATTAAAAAAAAAATCAGTGTCATATTCGTTCTAAGCGCTCTGAGCACGATTCGATTATCACAGCCTCTGGAATTACTCGTAGATCTCCACTAGAGATACGCAATGTAGTACTGACCTGCAGCCCTATTCTGTTACTTAGTCGCAACACAGATAAGTTTTTGGCCTTAAACCAGAAAGTTTTCTGTGCTTTTGTGGATTTGGAGAAGGCTTTTGATAGAGTTGTAAGAAAGAAGCTTTGGGACATATTGCCGGAGTATGAAGTGGATGACAAACTGCTACAGGCTATACAGTCCCTGTACAAGGGCTGTAAAGCTTGTGTGCGGGTGGAGGGAGGTATGTCGCCTTGCTTTGAATCCCAAATGGGCGTCAAACAAGGCTGCGTGCTGTCCGCCAGATTATTCACTTTATATCTCGACAAATGCCTAAAAAGAGTAAGGGAGAGTGACTGTGGGATAAAAATGGGTGATCTTGTGGTGAACTGCCTGCTTTATGCAGATGATGCTGTTCTTATGGCATCGTCCGAACAACAATTGCAATCACTAGTCACAGAAATGAAAGAGGGATGTGCAGAAAAAGGACTCCGTTTAAATGCGAGAAAAACCAAGGTACTAGTGTTTGAAAGAAGAAGGATGACAACCTTGACGATAAAGATTGATAATGAAACGCTAGAACAGGTAAATGAAATTATATATCTGGGCAGTGTTTTCACTGCGGATGGGAAGTATGATAGGGATGTTGAAAGAAGAGTGAACGCGGGAAATAGTGTTAATGGGGCCCTGGGGTCACTGATCGCCAGTCGAAATGTCAGTGATAAAGCTCGACTCGCCATACACAATGCCATGCTAATACCAACACTTATGTATGGAAGCGAGACGTGGATATGTCAGAATACGCATGAGAGTAGAGTTAATGCAGTAGAAATGAGGTCTTTACGTCGGATATGCGGCGTAACTTTGATGGACCGTATACGTAATAACGAAATACGCAAAAGGGTAGGTATAAAAGAAAGCATAGGTACAAAAATAAAGAAAGGCATGCTCCGATGGTTCGGGCATGTCGAAAGGATGAGCGAAGAGAGATTGACGAACCAGATATATAATGCGAAAGTTGTGGGTAAAAGAGGCCCTGGCAGACCAAGACTTGCCTATCATGATCAAATAAATAAAACATTAGCTGAAGGTGAATTAAAAAGCCATCGAAACAAGAGGGCATGTATGAAGAGGTTGATGAATGTAGAAGAAGCGAAAGAGGTATGTCGTGATCGTGACAAGTGGCGCTCAATTGTCTCTGCCTACCCCGTAAGGGATTTGGCGTGAAGATATGTATGTTAGTCGCAAACGTTATTAGTGGATTTCGATATTTATCCGGTAAGTCTTGTTTCAAGCGGTGTTATGTTTATATAAATATTTGACCGCCTCCGTGGTCTAGTGGTAACAAACGTTGCCGTGAACTCGGGAGGTCGTGGGTTCGATTCCCCCCGGGGGCAAGTTGTACATTGTATAATTTGTCTCGGTCTGGGTGTTTATATGTATAATATGTATATATTTACAAAAAAAAAAGTATAATATGTTGTTTATCAACCATCTAGTTTCTGTAACACAAGCCTCGTAGCTTACCACGGAAACTAGATGGCGCTGTGTGACCTGTCTGGAAATATTTATTATTTATTAAATATCACCATGGCAAGCTTGCAATATTAGTTCTCCTTGAAAGTAAAAATTGGCATTTGACATCATTGCAAATGGCACATACTGTCGACGAGAACAACAAATAGGTACTGATAGTGCTAAATTGCCTAGTCTGCCGGGACGGGGAACCAGTAAAGTGTATCCACACGTTTCTGGATCAGGCTCGAATTGCCGTCATGCCCAGTCAAGCCGGCATAGTGTTAAAGACTGATGTCAATCATGAGTGTCTGATTCCAGTTGCTAACATTCATGGACCTGCCACTTACCATCAGGTGGGCGCAAGGTCTCATGTCGCCCTAGTATAAAATATATATATATATATTTACGTCAGAGCTTGCATCATAATTACAAAATATTGTTCAATTCTCAACTCTATAAGCGCTCGACCTCGACAGCGCCGTGCAAATATCAACTTTAATAGCGTGATTCATATTTCTTAGATAGGCTCCTTCTCGAAATTATTTTCTTCTCAACTATCGCTTCACAAAAACTAGACGTTTAAAAATATTAATAGCAACAGCGGTAGCTTGTTCCACTTAGCCACACATTAAAGGAATCTGATTCACTGTCATGATGAGATTCATCGCTATCATCTCTGGTAATATTATAAATCTCTTCTAGTCCACATCAATTTTTCCAAGGTTTTTGAAGTATTTGTGTTCAATAACAAATAAAAAAAACCTCGGTTTTAGTCTTTTTTTTTATACTAGCACGACATGTGACCTTGGGCCCACCTGATGGTAAGTGGCGCGCAAGGTCCATGAATGTTAGCAACTGAAGTCAGACACTCATAGCCACCATCAGTCCCTAACACTATGCCGGCTTGACTAAATGCTTTTTCACACTTCGCTTGAAGGACTCCAAGTTAAAGGAAAGTGGAAACACAGAGGCTGGAAGAGCATTCCACATCTTTATCGTTCGAAAGGTGTATGAGTCCCCAAATTTATACGTACGCGAAGGGATGGTGACTACGGTATGTGGGTGCATATTCTGACATGTGCGTGTGGTTCGGTTGCGGAATGGAGAGGGAGGGATTAGGTTATTTATTTATTTATTAGGGTCGCCAACAGTGACAGCAACAAAAGATACATCGATTTTTACTTACAACTAAGACAGAATACAGATGCTGCACCAATTACAGGCAACCACCACATGCTATTATACTGTATCCATTAATTGGGCCTTTGAGTAGCGAAAACAAAAACACAACACAATTACAGCAACAACTAAGTAAATCTAAGCAAAAACAAAAACAAAAGAACATGATACAATCAAGAAACACAATTCCAAGGATCAAAATTGGTTAAACAGCAGTTCAGTTTACAGTCCCAGCCAGGATCCGCTGCAGTGACAATACATTGTGCTTAAAAACATGCAAAGAATTTGCAAATATGTCTAGACTGTCATTATTTTTTCGTGAAAATATGTTGTATTGACGACATGTACGGTTCAGTGATGAGTGGTAACCCAAATTGGATTTAGATTGTTATACCCCGAAAAGGATACAGTCGTGATGATACTTTACTTTTTTTATCATCTATGTCTTTCCACTGCTGGATATAGACCTCCTCCAAGGCTCGCCATATCACACGATCTTTTGCCACCTTCATCCAACCCCACCAGCGTTTTTAGGTCATCCGTCCATCTGGCATTATTATCTATTTATAAAAAAAATATATCTATGTGTTGTACTGATGCGTCTATATTTAAATTGTTTTTTTATTTGATTTTCAGATACGTACAGCGATATGGCTTTACAACGGCTCGCAGCTCTTAGAGGGCTGATGGCAACTCAGCAAAAACCACTGGCCGCATACATAGTACCTACTGCCGATGCTCATAATGTAAGTTTATTCAAAAATACTAGCTTATAACCCCCTTCTCGATTTTGTCAAGAAACATATAGCAGCTGTAAAAAAAATGCCAAATAAACAAGTCAGCAATAAATAAATAAATATTTCCAGACAGGTCACACAGCGCCATCTAGTTTCCGTGGTAAGCTACGATGCTTGTGTTACGGAAACTAGATGGTTTTTTGTAAATATATACATATTATACATATAAACACCCAGACCGAGACAAATTATACAATGTACAACTTGCCCCATCGTGGAATCGAACCCACGACCTCCCGAGTCCACGGCAACGTTTGTTACCACTAGACCACGGAGGCGGTCAGCAAAACACCTAATGGATAGTGGCACAAACCATTGGATAAAGCTGCATGACCCGAAGATACTGTCCACCGATAATAGTGACGACCCTAGAATAGTACGTAAAGCTTTTGAAATAAATAGTACAGTGATCAATAGGTTTCGCCGCCGGGATAAATCGCCCGGTGTCGCCAATGATATTATGAATGTCGTATGTAAAAAAACTTAAATCAAATCAAATCAAAATAATTTATTTTTCATTGGTTCTCTCAAAACAACTTGGATACAGTCATATTATCTTCCATGGGTATTAAATAAAATGCATTTAATAAGAATCAAAATCACTATAATTTCATATAAACATTACACAATATTGATTATTAAATATAAATTACACAATATGGCAGCGTTCACACGAACGTCTATCTCGAGCACGGTCGCCGAATGGTTCCCACTTTTACCGACATGCGCTAGCGCCACTTACAACCGGAGTGTTGCTTGCATACAAAAATAATACCTTATGGTTAAAACATTGTATAAAATAATAAATATTATAGCGTATTATTAAATGATGATTAACAATCTAGATACAGGTAATATTGAGTATTGTGTATTATTGTAGTATGCTAACAGTCAGAACTAATAAAATCAATACAATTATCAAAACATATGTACTAATCAGAGTGGTAATAATGGTTGGACCGTAAACAGGCAATAATCTATATTTATGTATTCTATGCACAACATTACTGCTACAAGCAAGTAAAACTAACTAACTTAGAAACTACTTAAATAAGATCGTAGCTGTAAAGAGGCCGTGTCAGTTTACATTCTAAATACTTAATAATTATGATGTACAAAAATTATATACACATGTCAGATAATTTATAAATTTATAAAACAAATAATAATAATAAAAAAAATTAAAAAAAGACGTGTCATCTTATAATCTAAATAATAATAATGATATGTCAATTAAACATAAATTCATAGCTGTAAATGGGCCGTGTCATCTTATATTCTAATAGCATTAATGTTAATTAATATTCGTGGCTGTAAAATGGCCGTGTCACCTTTAACACATAAGTGGGTAGGTTTACATCTACCGCCCAGTATGTACAAGACAACACCGCGCAGCTCCAGTCGACGTGTGACGACGGCCAATGCAACTTGGCTGAAACGTCGAGAGAAATAAGTCTCTAAGGTCAAACCCGTTTAAATTATATCAACTATTATGATTCCGTGATTATTATTATTGAGGTCGAGCGTAGCATTGTTTGGCGGACGGCGTTTCTGCGCGTGCGAACATGCCAGCTTCCAGACGACGCCCGAATTCGTCCAGTGTTTCCATCCCTTTCTCACGTATCGCGTGGCGCCGGCAATGGTACGCAGCGTCAGTTTTTGTTGCGCTTGTAAACGTGCTCTCAGAGTAGCTAAGGTGAGAGCATACCAGATTCGGATGTAGGATTGATATATCTAGCGAACACTGGGCGAAGTTTGGCTCTCGATACCATCGTCATGTTCATAGTGGCGGTCACTTGTGAACGCATGTTGATGCTTTTGTCTATCGTGACACCCCAGGTATTTTATTCAATTTCAAAATTCTTTATTGTGTAGATTGCTTATTCTAATTACAGTTGTATGTACCTACATGTCATGATGATGCAATCTGCTCATATTATGGGCATACAATATGCTTATGTCAATAGATATTTCTTTACAATATTTATTTGTATATAGTTTATATTTAATATTGTTCTTGTCAATTTATTGGAATACAATGTTAATGTCAAAATTTGCATGCTAAAAATTCTTTTATTGAGTAAAAACAGTTGTCAATAAGAATTTTCTTTAACTCAATAGTAAAGCGTTTTATAGGTAACTCTCGTATCTCTTTAGGAATATTATTATATATTCTAGTAATTTATTATGTGGCAGTTTCTGCTGTAATATTCACTTACACATCTTGAGTAGATTAGTCGGCAATAATCTCTACTTTACTGGATTAGTCCACGACAGATTCACGCCGTTCAACTGAAGCGGACGGTCGGGTTTCAGGCTTCTCAGACCAGTCTCAAGAAACGTAGCCTGAGTCTTTCTGGCGTTCAGCGACAACATCCAACGGGAGAGCTACTCAGGGAGGTCACGCGTAGCAAGACGCGTACGGAGGGCATCTTCGCTTTGCGATTGGAGAATTACCAATTTACCTTATTAGTCAATAAACGCATTATTATTTTAGTCGGAATACATATCCCCATGTGACGCTCGTCGAGAGTGGCTGACTGGGTTCACTGGATCAGCTGGAACAGCAGTAGTGACATCAGACACGGCATTGGTTTGGACTGATGGAAGATACTACACTCAGTTCGAGAAGGAAGTAGACCTGGCCGTATGGAAGCTTATGAAGCAATGTAAGTTGTAATTCTGATATAGCTGAGTTTTCCTTGCAGATTCCTTTCTCAGTCACATTAAACATTAACAGGTCACTGGAATTTGCTAAGCTGTTAGTCTTACTTACTCTTTGGACCACTTCGCTGCTTAGTCTTCCACTAACAGGAGTAGAATCATTCTAAATAATTTAAATTATGACGTGTCACAAATGCCTGTAATAGGTTTACGTGAATAAAGATATTTTGACTTTGACTTCATCACGACCGTTTCTCTTACGGTGTGGTCAGAAACCACGTTTATAAAGAAGCGGGTTCACATTTAGCCAACTTTACTATAGGCCAATCATGACAAGTGGCAAGCTCGTCGATGTCTCCAGCGTACCAAACTCGAGAAATATCACAAATAAATTAAATATTAATCAAATGTATTAATTTACATTAAAAAAAAAATTGTGTCCCGACCAGTAATCGAACCCGGTACCTCCGAGTCTAAATCCACGGACATAACCGCTAGACCACGGAGGCAGTTTTCTATCAGCAATTATCTACTGGCTAATAAAATCCTTGTCCCCTATCTTTCCATTGATTTTCTAACGTGGCGCCATCTAGTGGCCTACTTCGGAACATAGCTCAGGTTTAAACCCCCTAGAGGCAGTTAGTCGTGATCAATCAGCCTTCGCGTATGGTCATAATCTCTTAATAAAAAGAAGCAGTTTATCGTAGTGCTATCAGACCGCGTCGTGTCCACGTCTTCCGTGGGTAATCATTATCAGGACGTCCACGACCGCTGGTTTCCGAGTGAGCGCTAGCTAGCCTTAAACTATATGAACTTTCGTAAATTGTGTAAAACAATACAGTCCACGTACCTGCTAAATTCAATCTGGAGGGTTCCAGGAGGAAGACAGGTGACAGCTGGACCCACGTATGTAACCTTTATTTTCCTTTTCCTAAACTGTCTCCTTCAGCCAGTAGGTATTTTCCCCTACAAGAACTAACAACAAAATTATTGATACTTATGTATCTATTTAATATTTATAAACAGTTAGTCCTGTGGGTGACCAGAGTAAGGCGATAGCGGGGTGATGTGCCTGAGTGAACTACCCGCACGCGTGATGGTAAATGACGTTGATGGTAGTGTCTGCATAAAAAAAACTTTTTTTTATAGTTCGATTTCGCATTTATTTAGTTTAATTTTGTATAGTTTTAGTGTCGGGTTTTTTTTTATTTATATTATTATTATTACCTACATTTAAACTGGTCTAGCGGTTAAGTCCGTGGATTTAGACTTGGAGGTACCGGGTTCGATTCCTGGTCGGGACACAAAAATATTTATTAATGTAAATAAAAATACATTTAATTTATATTTAATTTATTTGTGATATGTGAGTTTGGAACGTTGGAGACATCGACGAGCTTGCCAGTTGTGATTGATGTATGATTGGCCTATAGTAAAGTTGGCTTATTCATAAGCGTGGTTTTTGACCACCCCGAAAGGGAAACAGTCGTGATGATACTTTACTTTTTTATTATTATTTATTTTTATTCGAAGAAAATAAGGTACAATGATTTAAAAAAAAAAAATATTAATTAAACTAAAAACTTACATCTTAAAACATAAATTACTATTAATAAAAATAAACCTAATTAATAAATAAAAATATAACTAAAATGAAGAAAAAACAAAATAAAAATTATTATAAATAATAAATTTGCTCCAAATCGCTGCCAATGGGCAAGGTGCCAAGGATACTGGCAGCATTGCCACGTTGAATGGCAATACTGATCCTTTGGCCCAAATATTGCCCAGCCCTTTTGTCTCCCGAGGTGTTGACGAGCTGTTTTGACAACGCCTTGAAAATTTCGTGTGCACTTGGTCCCCACGGCCCGAGAGTTTCAACTCCAAACGGCGCAAAAACACATCTCCCAATAAGCTGAGTGTATTTCCGCCGCTTGAGGTTCTCTGCTTGTGATGCAGCAGCGCCTGGGTCCTTAGAGGTCAAGGACAAGTGGGAAGGCGCCAGGGTGTCCACACAGGTGGCATCCCACACTAAAGGCATTATTATTATTATTTTAATTTCATTTCATATTTCAGCACTCCCGGATACTCCTGCTATAGAGAAATGGTTGGCTAGTCATTTACTCTCGGGTGCTGTAGTCGGGGTTGACCCCACCACTATGGGAAGGGATGATTGGACCACCATTAAGGTAATTCATTTTTTTCATCCCACCTATTCGAAATACGATATTTTATACTTAAAAGGGTGTAACGCAGTTTTTTTTTTAAATGAGGGTACTTTTGAGAAATATCAATCAGAAAATCAAATTAATGTCTTTGAGACATATTTTCACTTTTGTATACCAAATTTTAGACAGAGAAAAAATGTTTTTTTTGTCTCTATTTTACTAAAAAAAATCTATGAGCAAAGTATGATTTTTGGATCTCGAGCTATGACGGAATTGAGCACGAACCACAGCGCTCGGAAGGCCACTTAGAGCGTTTTGCTGATTTTGTCCCTGTTTGTCTTGGCTAGAAGGTGGTACTAAATGAGACGGGAACGGTTGAACATCTTGTAGTTTCGGACCTTCAACTTGAGCGACAGTCTGGAATTCATAGCATGGCTCAGTCTGATTGAAACATTCGCTATGCTCTTAAATCAAAACTTCCTTCACGTATTATGACTATTTTAAGGGCATACTGCCAGTCCTTTTACACGTGCCTATGGGTGGACTATACTCGGAGAGTGTACAGCGACTGTCCAGTATAATAATGCGTTTAGGATCCTTATTATGACCGCCTCCGTGGTCTAGTGGTAACAAACGTTGCCGTGAACTCGGGAGGTCGTGGGTTCGATTCCCACCGGGGGCAAGTTGTACATTGTATAATTTGTCTCGGTCTGGGTGTTTATATGTATAATATGTATATATTTACAAAAAACAACCATCTAGTTTCCGTAACACAAGCCTCGTAGCTTACCACGGAAACTAGATGGCGCTGTGTGACCTGTCTGGAAATATTTATTTATTATGGGGCTGCCGAGGTTCTGCAATGCCTCGGGTATATTTGCTGATTCGAGGACTGACAGTTTTTAAGCAATTATGCGCAAAAGATCTGCGTCTATGCTATGCCGCATGAGGACCAGTACCAACAGGATCCTAAACGTATTGACAGATCGGTTGGACTCTCCGCTGCTGGAGCACTGGATACAGCTGCATACAGTCAAGTAGACAGTCTCCAGTAGCGGATAGTTTAAAATGAATTATTAATTATACTAAATATAGATTGTTACTAACAATTTTCGGATGTAAAGTCTGAAATAAAAGTTTATTATTATTATTATACAATTTCATCATCATCAGCTGTGTCTGTCCATTGCTGGATATAAGCCTTCCCCAAGGGGAGCCATTTTACACTATCTTCCGCCAACCTCATCCAGCTCCCCATAGCGACCTTTTTCGGATCATCCTACTCTGCGTTTTTCCGTACGTATATATACCATACCCTATACCCATTGCCACTTCAGCTTACTAATTTTGAAGGCTATGTCGGTAACTTTAGTTCTCCAGCAGATGTCAACGTTTCGGACTTCATCCATCAAAGAAATACCGAACCTAGCTTTCTCTTTATACAATCTACTATTTTAATAATTTTTCAGACAGCATTAACTGCAGCTAATATCCATATAGTGGGAGTTAAGCAAAATTTGGTAGACGCGACTCGGGTTCAACTAAATGACCCTCCACCTCCGAGGCCAAGTAATGAAATTAGGCCACTCAGCATTAAATATACAGGTAAATATATTTGTTTATCTACCCTCATATCGTAAAATGCGAATTACAAACTTCAAAACGAATTTATATTGACATACTTTATAAACATCCTGCTGAAATTTAAAAATAGAATCACATTATAACCCTTTTTCTCTTTGAAAATAATGTTATAATTCATTTTAAAAATAGAAACAGAAAAAATAGAACAATTATTTTTTTTAAGGCAAAGGTACCATTACAAAAAAGTTTTGATTCCAATTTTTACTTGTCTATGGCAGCGCCCGCTATAGCGCGTGCACGGTCATAAGCTAGGTTTTGGCGCCATTTAATTGTTTAGGACTTATGTATTCTGTACCATGGTCATTTAAAAAAAAAAAAAATTAGCGCTATTCAATACGTTTTGTTGTATAGCATTTCGTGTGATTTTTCTTACTCTTTTAACTTTTATCTTTTATTTAGTAGGTTCAATCCCAATGTTTGAGAGTAGATAAATTAGTGTATGAAACTGCACATAAATAAATATAAATAAAATAAATAAATTTATAAACACACACTCGTGTATAATACCCCTTATTATGCAACAGTTTCATAAACTACTATTTAATAATCATTATTACACTCCCTAGAACTCCTATGCTGGAGATAGGCCTTCCAGAACATATTTCAGGAGAATATGGCCATTTCTGGCCACGCTAGACATTTGGCTACATTTCCTAATTATTAAATTAAAAAACTATTCAATGATTGTCTAGATATTTACGGATTAATATAGACATACCAAAACCATTACCGTACATATGTAGAAGACGTCCTAGACCTCCACTGCTAAAGATGGGACTTAAAGTACACATTTCTGGAAAATATGGCCAACTCTCGCCACACTGGACATTCAGCTACATTCCCTAATAATAAAATTTAAAAAATATCCAATGATTGTCTAGTTATTGACGGATTAAAAATCTATTAATTTAGACATACAAAAATATAGTCAATCTTCATAGTCCCTAGAACAGTTGCTAAGCTGCTAGTCTTCTGCTAACAGGAGTAGAATCATTCTAAATAATTTAAATTATGACTTGACACAAATGCCTGTAATAGATTTACGTAAATAAAGATATTTTGACTTTGACTTAACACAACTCTTGTTAGGCTGGATGTTTTATTAAATTGTCTACATATTTACGGATAAAAAAAAACTTAATTAAACTAAATGCAAGCTCACCACGATCCTTGGCGCCGCATCAGACTGGAAAATTCTCATGTATACATTTGAACAGATTGAGACCCCAGATGAACTAGCTGTATCAGCCTATAGACCAGACATCTTAGTGTTTTCTCGGAACTTGAAAAAAGTTATCCTTATTGAACTTACCGTTCCGTGGGAATCAAATATTCCAAAAGACCACAACATGAAGTCGAATAAATGTTATGATCTCACAGAAGAAATGATCAGGAACGGGTTCAAGACTCAGCTTTACGCAGTGGAAGTTGGTGCGAGAGGAGTTCCAGATAAATCTTTGCATCACTTACTGAAAGAATTGGGCCTAAGCAGGTCTGCCGTCAATACATTTATGGAACGAGCTTCCAAGACAGCATTAACGGAATCATACAGTATTTGGTTGGGTAGGGAGAGAAGTAGAATGGTGGATGGTGAGCGTATTATCGCGCAGTAGAAAAAAAAAGGAGGCCTCCTTTTCTTAAACCAGCCTATTGTCGGTCGCAAGCCCGAGACACCATTCTTCTCATCTCTTACCCAAAATTTCTGAAGAATTTGGTCACGCCAGACGGGTAGGCGAGGGTCTGATGTCAAGTTTATTAATGACACGATTCCACAAATTAATATTAGTGCAACTAGGATCGACGGCTTAACCTCTCCTCCTCACGGGAACTGTGGTGTTGTAAATCTATGACAAGTGTACGTAAGAAAAGTGTATTTCTCATTGGTACATGCCGGGGTTCAAACCCACCTTTTTGGAATATTAACGAAAGCATGCTTACAACCAAGCCACCACTGTCCTAGACTAAATTAAATTAAACATAAAACAATACTATAAATATATACATATAGGGCAGTGTTCCAAGAACACTTGCAGCATTCCCCCGCTGCACAGCAATGCTGATTTGCTGCGCGAAAATACTGCCAGCCCTCTTGTCACATACAACAATAACCAGCCGCTTAGACAGTTCTTTAAATAAAAATATTTTATACATATATATATATATATATATCTTCACGTCGAATCCATTGCGGGGTAGGCAGAGACAATTGAGTGCCACTTATCACGATCACGTCATACCTCTTTCACTTCTTCGCGAATTCATCAACCTCATACATGCCCTTTTGTTTCGATGTATTTTTAATGCACCTTCAGCTATTGTTTTATTTATTTGATCGTGATATGTGAGTCTTGGCCTCGTTTACCCACAACTTTCGCATTATATGACCGCCTCCGTGGTCTAGTGGTAACAAACGTTGCCGTGAACTCGGGAGGTCGTGGGTTCGATTCCCACCGGGGGCAAGTTGTACATTGTATAATTTGTCTCGGTCTGGGTGTTTATATGTATAATATGTATATATTTCCAAAAAAAAAAGTATAATATGTAGTTTATCAACCATCTAGTTTCCGTAACACAAGCTTCGTCGCTTACCACGGAAATTAGATGGTGCTGTGTGACCTGTCTGGAAATATTTATTTATTATTTATTTATTTATATATCTGGTTTGTCAATCTCTCTTCATTCATCCTTTCAACATGCCCGAACCATTGGATTCATACCTACTTTTTTCTGTTTTTTATTATTACGTCATAGTGACGCCGCATATCCGACGTAACGACCTCATTTCTACTGCATTAACCCAACTCTCATGCGTATTCTGACATTAATGCTATTGGAATATTAGATGACACGGCCTTTTTACAGCTATGAATTTATGTTTAATTGACATATCATTATTATTATTTAGATTATAAGATGACACCTCTTTTTTTTATAAATTTATAAATTAACTGACATATGTATATAATTTCTGTTCATCATAATTATTAAGTATTTAGAATGTAAACTGACGGCCTCTTTACAGCCACGATCTTATTTAAGTAGTTTCTAAGTTAGTTAGTTTTACTTGCTTGTAGCAATAATGTTGTGCCTAACATACATAAATTATTGCCTGTTTACGGTCCAACCATTATTACCACTTTGATTAGTACATATGTTTTAATAATTGTATTGATTTTATTAGTTCTGATTGTATCCAAGTTGTCTTAAGCGAACCATTGAAAATAAACTATTTTGATTTGATTTTTGATCCCACGTCTCGCTTCCATACATAAGTGTAGGTACTAGCATGGCATTGTGTATGGCGGGCCGAGCTTTGTCACTGATAAAATATATTTCGACTTGGAAATTTATAATTGTATATTTAATTTTTAGGAAAGCCTTCCGGAGAAAAGATTGAAGCATTGAGAGAAAAAATGATTGACAAAAAAGCATCTGTTTTGGTTATTACAGCCTTAGATGAAATTGCTTGTAAGTTGAAGGTTCCTATTTTTTTTATTACAGTACAAATACATTTGACAAACATACAATTAAATAAGTGGTAAGTTTGTCAACCTAACATTTTTAATAATAATAATAAAACTTAATTTCAGAATAAATTCCATATGTGTTAGTAACAATTTCTAAACAACTATAATATCTAGTAAAGTATCATCACGACAGTGTCCCTTCCGGGGTGGTCAGAAACCACGCTTATAAATAAACGGATTCACATTTAGCCAACTTTACTGCCGGCCAATCATGACAAGTGGCAATCTCGTCGATGTCTCCAGCGTACCAGACTCGAGAAATATCACAAATAAATTAAATGTATTTATTTACATTAATAAATATTTTTGTGTCCCGGCCAGGAATCGAACCCGGTACCTCCGAGTCTAAATCCACTGAATTAACCGCTAGACCACGGATGCAGTTAATATAGTATAATCTAGTGTTAGTAAAAATGCAAAAAAAAAAATTTTTTTTTCCTTTTCTGGGGACCTGCTGACATGCAGGCGTATCCAGTGCCCCAGGAACGGAGAGCCCCACCTATCAGCCCACACGGAAAGGCATTTTTATAAGCCCACCTCGATCCTTGACGCCGCATCAGACTGAAGAATTATCATACATTTAAACATCATTATAGGATTCCAGATGAACTAGCTGTATCAGCCTATAGACCAAAATTATTAAATTGCATAGCATTTTTTATCAACTTGTGCAATTATAATTATTTATTTATATTTTTCGTTGATATTAATTCAAGTTTTTTATATTACTCGTGGACGCGGCCAAAAAGCACGCTGTCTCACCTAGCATTGTGTCTAAAAGAGATAGAATGAGTTATGAGCAGTTAGCAGCTAGTCTACACGCATACGTCTAGTCGCACGCACATAAACACCGTGCCGAAGTCTGCCGAACTGAAACGACGTTAGACGATGCTTTGCCGGTCGGAGTGGGGGGTGTTAGGTTTATTTTCGTTACGGAATTTCTTGATTCGGTCGCCGCGGTCAAAGCCCACGATAAAAGACCACAAGATGAAGTCGAATAAATATTATGATCTCACAGAAAAAGCGGGCAGAAGGGAACGGGTTCAAGAATCAGCTTTACGCAGTGGAAGTTGGTGCGAGAGGAGTTCCAGCTAAATCTTTGCACTACTTGAAATAATTGGGTCTAAGCAGACCAGAAGATACATTTATGGAAAAAGCTCCCAAGATGGAATCATACAGTACTTGGTTGGGTAGGGAGATGAGCAGAATGGTGAATAGTGAGCGTCTTGTTGTTGACCCACACACTATAAACCCGGCACCCGCACGATGAATCCATGAAATGCTTAATTTGTTTTCTCTCCCTCTCGACATCACTACCTACCTAGTAGAGGCAGTAGTAATTTATATATATATATATGTATATATTTTCAGATACATTAAATCTCCGAGGTTCAGATATAGAATTTAATCCAGTATTTTATTCCTACCTCGTTATAACACCGACAGCGGCCATTTTGTTTTGGCAAGATGGAGTTTTGGCCCCGTCAATAGTACATGCTCTGACTGAGGAACAAGTACCTCTCATGTGCAAGCCGTATGTCGAAATATTCGACTTTTTGGAAAATTTGGCGGTTAGTATGAATAGGTGGTTTTTAAATGCATGAGAATAAATAATAAATATTTCCAGACAGGTCACACAGCGCCATCTAGTTTCCGTGGTAAGCTACGAGGCTTGTGTTACGGAAACTAGATGGTTGATAAACTACATATTATACTTTTTTTTTTGTAAATATATACATATTATACATATAAACACCCAGACCGAGACAAATTATACAATGTACAACTTGCCCCCAGTGGGAATCGAACCACGGAGGCGGTCGATGGAAGACAGAAGATAGAAGTTTCGATGGTTGTTGTCTATGATATATATTTGACAGTTGAGAATGTCAAACTGTGTTGACATTTCTGTTAGTCGTTCCGAGACACGATAATAGTAACCTCAGCACGCTTAAAAGTGTTCCGAGACGTGCTTAAACTGTTGTGCCAAAGCTATGTGACGTCACAAATGACATCATTTCTCGCTCTGAGCGCTGTCAGTTGTATGTCATGATGTCGGGCGCCATTTTCAAGTTTATTTAATATTAGGTTTTCTTTTAAATTATTGAATATTGTAATTCGTTTATACTGTTTGTATGTTACTTCTAAAACAAATCTATAATTATTATTAAAGTAGGAAGTGGAAAAAAAATGTCTGTAACACGGCAAGTTATTTTAAAAGATCAAAATAAGTTAATAATATTAAACTTTACACATATAAAGATGAATAAACCGAGAGATGTATATTTGTTAGTATTCATACTCAAAGATGTGGAATCCGCAATTTATCTTCCTTACATTTAAAAAACAAAAAACTATTATGTTATGAATATAAATGTGATTTAGACCGTTCCGAATTGATATCGCGCTCTGAGCATCCAAATCGTGATATTTGATTCATATTGATTCTAAGCGCTCTGAGCATGATTCGGAACGAGCGTAAATCTTAAAAACAAGATGGCCGCCAATATCTATTTGTATTAATTTCAGAATGAATTATCAGTGAATGGAGATGGTATTCACGCTGTATGGTTAGCTAATGAAGCCAGTGAAGCTGTACATATCGCTGCTGCTGGGGTAAGTTATCTTTCAGGTGATAACTTCCAAAGAATCAAATCAATCATTTATTTATTAACCTTTTAGTACATTCGTTTAGATTCTAACAGGTGGTTGTGAGCTACAAAAGTCGAACATCTCTTAGGTACATACATACATATCTTCAAATCCCTTGCGGGGTAGGCAGAGACAATTGAGCGCCACTTGTCACGATCACGACATACCTCTTACGCTTGGACGGGCGTGAAAAAAGAGCAAAATTAATAAATTATTGCCGAGTTCGTTTTATAGCATTTCCAACATCTCGTAGCAACTTCATAAACCAGCGCGAAATGTCGTTTTTGTTAAGAAATAACACTTTTTTTAACAATGCTAACATTTCTTAAATAAAACGAGCGGTGAGGCTACTTTTTGACAAGTGTTTTCGTTCATGTTTTATCATACCATGGCATCCAACACACATGATATTATTATTGTCTTTGAATTTATTACATAAAATCGTTTAAAATACCTTTTTAACAAATATAATAGAAAACTATAAAGTATATAAAAATGTCATCGAAACAAACCATTTTATATGTTAATGACATCTGTCAAAAAGTAACATCAATAACTCTCCTTTCAACACGGTACTGACATACGAAATTAGCATTAAATGTTAGAATATTCATGCTAACATTTCTTAAAACGAACGCGGCCTTAAAGCAATGACCCTGGCACATTTCTTTTCTTTGTGACGCTTCTGACATCTGAGTCGCGTTCATAATTTTCATTTTCTTCCCATGCGCAAAGTGCGTTCGGAAAGATCTCGCAGGTTTTAGAGCGAGATAGGTAGCTAGTGCGTATAAGAGGGATAAAGGATGGGTATGGCGATATACAAAATTAATAGACAATAAATAATAGACAACCTTAAAGTTGATTTTAAATATGATTGTTTGCGCCTTGCAAACAACGCTTCTTCGACATTCATCAACCTCTTCATACATGCTCTTTTGTTTCTATGACTTTTTAATGCACCTTCAGCTATTGTTTCATTTATATGATCCAAGTATGTATCATTACTTACACCGAAGCCTGCCGCTAACTCTGACGTGGTTTGCGATGGATCTGCTTCCACGATCACCTTTAATTCTTTAGTGTCAACGAGGGTTTCTGGTCGTCCATGAGGTGTGTTCTGTAGGTCAAAATTACCAGAACTAAAACGTTGAAAACGAAAAAGTAACGCAATTTTCGTTTACAGTAGCTTCCCCATACACATCATTAATCCTTATAGCTGTTTCTGCAGCGTTGATGCCACGGTGGAACTCGAATTCTCCTTATTGTGAATAGACCAATGTCGAAAATTTTAAACACAGATCAGCATGGCATTTACTAAGCTGCTGGTCTTCTGCTATCAGCTTACTTATTGGACCACTTTGCTGCTTAGTCTTCCACTAGCAGAAGTAGAATCATTCTAAATAATTAAATTAATGACGTTTCATAAATGCCAATATTGAAAGTGGCAAGTTCGACAAAACGTCAATTTCATATGTAAGGTCCTAATATCTACATTCGAACACTCCATATATTCGAACAGGGCATACGGAGAGCGATATGATGTTTGAAATAGCGAGTACTAAGTCCAATTGTCGATGGACAGCCTTGTGTCTAGTTTGTCTACTATACCACTCAGCACTGAATACTGTTATTCTTCTTGTTAGTCGCTACACTCTTGGCAGAGTGGTCGTGGTCGTCACTTGAGTATCAGTTGCACGCTTAACAGGCCGTCGCCACTCGTCTCGAACTGCAGCCTTCCTGGAGCACTTATGTAGTGATCCATTGCTGCATTAACCTGGTCAGTCCATCTCATCGGAGACCTTCCAAGCGCACTCATGTAGGGGGTGATCCATTGCTGCTTTAACCTGGTCAGTCCATCTCAAAAGTCAAAAGTCAAAATATCTTTATTCACGTAAACCTATTACAGGCATTTATGAAACGTCATTAATTTAATTATTTTGAATGATTCTACTCCTGCTAGTAGAAGACTAAGCAGCAAAGTGGTCCAATAAGTAAGCTGTTAGCAGAAGACCAGCAGCTTAGCAAATTCCAGTGACCTGTTAATGTTTAATCTGACTGAGAAAGGAATCTGCAAGGAAAACTCAGCTATATCAGATTTACAAAATAAAACATATACAGAACTGCACCACAACGATCAATTATTAACCTTTTAAATTTAGTTAACAGTACCTATCTCTCAGTATCTAACAGTATATATCTCATCGGAGACCTTCCAAGCGCACTCATGTTGGGGGTGATCCATTGCTGCTTTAACCTGGTCAGTCCATCTCATCGCAGAGGCGTGGTAGACGCATCCTCTTGCCATCGACTTTTCCCTGATCTACAAGGCGCTCAATGGATGTATCTCCACGCCGCGACACGTGTCCAAAGAAAGTGAGAATGCGTCATTGTACGATTGAGGAAAGGCGCTGTCCTATCTCCAGTTCCTCCAGCATGGACTTGTTAGTTCGGAACTCCGTCTACGATATGCCTAACATTTCCGCCAACACCACATTTCTAGAGCATTAATCAGTTTTATTTCAGTTTCGCGCAGGGTCTATGTCTCTGCAGCATACAGGAAAATTGGGAACACAAGCTCTGACCAGCCGGATGTTAGTAGCTTTCGTAATGTTTCGGTTCATATTTACTACTACTGCTGTTATAAGTTACCAAAAATAAACGATTTGTATTGGAAAATATCAAAATTAAATTTCAGGGTCCAGACGTCCCGAAACCTCTGACTTTGATATCAGAAGTGTCTCCAGTCGCTCTCGCCAAGTTTATCAAAAACGACATTGAACTTCAGGTAAGGTACTTAAAAAACTAAGGATTCATACACCAAAGTTATACCTCATATATGTTAGTAAATATTATAAGAAAAAATAAATACATTAAAAAAAAATGTACTACTCTTATTGTTGTTATACAACTTGTGGCAACACATTTTTAGATGAATTCAAATCAAATCAAATCAATCAAATCAAAATAATTTATTTCCGTATGGTTAGCACGTAACACTTGGATATTGTCAATACATACAAGCCAATAAATAATAAATAAAAAAAAACACTTAAAAAATATTACCATTGACCATGGCTGGACCGAACCTAACATCAATACAATAATTATAACTAAAACATTGTTGCCATAAACAAGGAATTTGTTTTTACTTACAGCTAGATACTTAATATTAAATTCGTGGCTGTAAAAAGGCCATGTCAGCTTACAATCTAATCATAATTATGTCCATAAATATAAATATTGAACCGAGATGTCATAGCGCGCCCGTTCATAAACCTAAAATCACTTTCCCTGTGTTTGACTTGATTGACATTTTAAGCAAAATTTAGTAAAAAAAGCGTTTTGCTTTGTTTTTATTTTTTTTAATTGTCTTTAAAGGACATTGTACAGAATATATTAATAAATATATAATATAAATATTTATTATTATTATTATAAAAAAAAAAAAAAAAAGACAGCCTCCGTGGTCTAGTGGAACAAACGTAGCCGTAAACTCGGGAGGTCGTGGGTTCGATTCCCACCGGGGACAAGTTGTACATTGTATAATTTGTCTCGGTCGGTTTATATGTATAATATGTATATATTTAGAAAAAAAAAGTATAATATGTAGTTTATCAACCATCTAGTTTCCGTAACACAAGCCTCGTAGCTTACCACGGAAACTAGATGGCGCTGTGTAACCTGTCTGGAAATATTTATTATATTTATTATTTATTTATTATATCAGCCTATATATTCATAACAGAGTTTATAACCGAGTTGGAGATCATCAAATCTCAGATGCTGCAGAATTTGATGCTTTACTTGGAGTCACTCGCGGCATTATAGCCCAAACACGTCGGGTAAAATATGGGAGTTGACAGCGCGGGAAAACCGCAAAAAATAAACTGCAACTTGTGCCCCATATTTAAAGTCCAATTTATCGTTTTCCATAATTATTCACATTGTAGCACATTATTAAACAAAACAACACCACTTTTGACCAATAATATCCACAGCAAATTAATTTACAAAACAAAAACTTGCACTTGACATTTCACGCAAAATATAGCATTACATATATACATAGCATTTGTGTTACCAATGTAAAAAAAGATTTAATTTAGTGCTAACAAAACTAATAAAATGTATTAAAAAATCTTAATATTTTTTTATAAATTTCTTGTTTTGGATGAATGATTATTTTTACACAACGAGACGCTCACCATCCACTATTCTGTTCGTCTCCCTACCCAACCAAATACTGTATGATTCCGTTAATGCTGTCTTGGAAGTTTGTTCCAAAAATCTTTCTACAACAAATTTCTGGACAATATGGCCATATCTCGCCACGCTGGACATTTGGCTATAATTCCTAATTATTAAATTGAAGAACTATTCAATGATTGTCTAGATATGTACGGATTAAAATCCTATAATTTAGACATACCAAATATAGTCATTCATCCCAATATGTACTAAGACCTCCACTGCTGAAGATAAACCTTCCAGAACATATTTCTGGACAATATGGCCAACTCTCGCCACGCTGGATGTTTGGCTACAATTACTAATTATTAAATTGAAGAACTATTCAATGATTGTCTAGATATTTACGGATTAAAAAAAAATTTGGACATGCTAAATATAGTCAATCATTACACTATATCCTAGACCTCCACTACTGAACATTTTCTAAAGTAGGTGGGTAAATCGTGTGTGTACAGAGAAGAATTTCGGCCTCGTAACCGACACGGACTAGGTTTTGTTAGCAATATTTTGTTTAACTTCCTCCAGGGTTTCCGTAACTGCCATATCCGTGATGGTACAGCGGTGATCAGATTCTTCAGTTGGTTAGAAAACGCCATGCAAGATGGAAGCATTCTGTCCGAAACTGAAGTCGCTCAGAAATTATTGGAGTTTAGACAGTAAGTACTAATGGTATATACTGTAGTCTGCAATGTGACCCTGAACAGATATATGAACCAAAAAATCACTTGTCATAATTATTTCTAGACAAGAATCCGACTTCATGGGACCATCGTTCGATACTATAGCTGGTGCGGGTGAAAATGGTGCTATAATCCATTACACACCTTCAGAGAAACATCGCCGGGTCTTGAAGATGGACGATGTTCTACTATTGGACTCTGGCGGCCAATATTTGTGAGTTTACACCAGCCTTTCCTGCTATTCGATTATTTATTTAAAATTTTATTGCACTATGTACAAAAGTCGAGCTGTATGCCGCTAGCAGCCATCCTTTGGGACAATGCAGAACATTACAGTCATGAGGTAGGTGCAAAAGATGTCCTACACAATAATACATACGAGGGGCGTTCAAAATATTCTCGGTATGTGGATAAAAACAAACAAGTACGAAAAGTTTGATATTTTTATTTTTCAATATACTCCCCCCCTATGTTCATACACTTATAAGATCGATCAATTATTTTTTTTAATCCCTCATAAAAATATTTTTTATCTTTGGTGTAAAAATGCTCCTCCACGGCCGTCTTCAACGCTTCATCGTCAGAAAATTTATTTCCACGCAGATCCTTTTTAAGATTGGGAAACAAAAAGAAGTCGCTTGGGGCTAAGTCCGGACTATAGGGTGGATGAGTAACAGTTTCAAACCCACATTCAACAATAGCTGCCTTGGCAATATGAGCAGTATGGACAGGGGCGTTGTCATGCAGAAGCAGAACACCTTTGGTTAACTTTCCTCGCCTCTTTTCTTTGATCGCATCTCTTAATTGACGTATAACGTTAGCGTAGTACTGCCCTGTGATATTTACACCTTTTTCTTTATAATCGATAAGCAAAACTCCTTCACAATCCCAAAATATTGTGGCCATGACCTTGCCAGCTGACGGGATTACCTTGAACTTCTTGGGATGAGCTGAACCCTTAATGTGCCACTGCATGGACTCCTGTTTGCTCTCTGGGTCATAATGATGAACCCAGGTTTCATCTCCAGTAACTATTTTTTGCAGCACCTCATCGGGATTTTCACCACACAGGTCGATAAAATCTGAACAGCAAGCCACACGCATATCCTTTTGAAGAAGCGTCAGCATTCGCGGAACCCATCTTGCACTTACTTTTGACATATTAAGATGGTCATGTATAATGTCATGTACGGTACCAATAGAGAGATTGGTTACTTGAGCTATAGATTTTACCTTCACTCGGCCGTCTTCCAATATAAGTTTTTCCACTTTATCAATATTTTCTTGTGAGGTAGCCACTACAGGCCGGCCAGGTCTAGGGTCATCTTCAATACTCTCCCTTCCACGCTTAAATTCGCTTGACCATTTTTGAATAGTAGATAAAGAAGGAGCAGACTCACGGTAAACACAATCCATTTCCTCTTTTATGGTTTTTTGATTTTTACCCTGTTTTGTCAAGAATTTTATGACGGATCGGTGCTCTAATTTCGTTAAAATTGTTAATTCGCTCATGGTGTTCATGTTTGTTCGGCAATTGCAGAAAAACAAAAGAACATCTCGGTTCCAATTTTACTTTTTTTTAATGTCAATGGATGAATCTTAGCGGCCAGTAACAAATATATATATAAAAGAGGTTGTAACGTATCAATACCGAGAATATTTTGAACGCCCCTCGTATACTACACTACTATACACTATATATGCTACTATACACTATATGTTCTACTATACACTATATATGCTACTATACAATATCTACTTATATACATTGTGAGTAGAGAATACAATCCCGGCCGTTTACTGCAGAGATTTCAGGATCGTCACAGTAAGACAATGCAGAACATTACAGACATTAGGTAGGTGCAAAAGATGTCCTACACTACTATTCACTATATATGCTACTATACACTATATATGCTACTATACACTATATGTTCTACTATACACTATATATGCTACTATACAATATCTACTTATATACATTGTGAGTAGAGAAAACAATCCCGGCCGTTTTCTGCGGAGATTTCAGGATTGTCACAGTAAGACAATGCAGAACATTACAGACATGAGGTAGGCGCAAAAGATGTCCTACACAATAATACATATATATGCTACTATACACTATATATGCTACGAGTACTATACAATATCTACTTATATACGTTGTGTGTAGAGAAAACAATCCCGGCCGTTTTCTGCGTAGATTTCAGGATTGTCACAGTAAGACTTGTTTCAAACACAATATATATATCACCCCGGCAAGTTTACAATATTAGTTGTCTATGAAAGTAAAAATTGGCATTTGCATCATTGCAAGGTTGGAGGAATAGACAATAGACACTTATATGCTGTTTCTAAGTGATATCCAAGAACTCCTCCATTTTCGAACTGGCTCATTTCACGTCTAATACTATTTGCCAATCCCGATTTATTATTTACTTGTACTTCTGGATCTGGGGATTTTATACTCTTATCAATTTCCAGCTGTAACTTTTCCTTAAAAGTTAATTGAGTGTCAGTTTTTTTTTTAATACTAGCACGACATGTGACCTTGCATGTAAGTGGCGCGCGAAGTCCATGAATGTCCAGCTCCCAACACTATGCCGGCTTGACTAGATGCTTTTTCACACTTCGCTTAAAGGACTCCAAGTTATAGGAAAGTGTAAACACTGGGGCTGGAAGAGCAGTCCACATTTTTATTGTGCGATAGATGTATGAGTCACTAAATTGAGTCGAATCGAATGAATGATGACTACGGTTTGGTTGCGGAATTGAATTGGAAGGGATTAGGTGATAAGAACTCTTCCGAGCACTCACCATAGTATAGCTGATAGAAGACATCCAGAGAAGCTACATCTCGGCGAAGCTGCTGGGAGTCCAGGGTTCCATATACTCGTATAGTGGGATTGTCCACAATTCGAACTGCTCACCTCTGCACATTGAGACGATCTATGAGGTACTTGGCAGAATCATCCCAAAGTTGTGAAAAGTATTCCACGCATGATCCTATCAGTGCTTTGTACAGCAACAGTCTGATTAAAAATCCTTTTAAATGTGTGAATATTATATATTAATTTTGTTTGCATTGCAGAGATGGCACAACAGATATAACTCGTACCCGCCACCTGTCCCATAACCCAACTGTGGAACAAAAACAAGCCTTCACTAGGGTACTTAAAGGACAAATGTTGATGGGGACAGCACTCTTTCCTAAGGACGTGAAGGTATGTTAACTGTACATTGCAGCGATTGAAAAAAAGAAATACATATTTATATATACATACAAGGAACAAGGTGAAGCGGTTTTCCCCACCTTCAGATCCAGCGTGGAATACTGTTCTCATCTGATGGTTCAGCCAAGTACCTCACAGATGCTCTCAATGTTCGAATTGTGGACAATGCCAGTATATCTGGAACTCTTGAATCCCTGCAGCTTCACCGAGATGTGGCTTCTCTGAGAGTGTTCTACCGGCTATACTATGGTGAGTGCTCCGAAGAACTCTATAACCTAATCCCTTCCTCTTCATTCCGCAACCAAACCACACACACAGGTCGCACAATAAAGAAGTGGAATGCTCTTCCAGCCTCTGTGTTTCCACTTTCCTATAACCTGGATTCCTTCAAGCGAAGTGTGAAAAAGCATCTAGTCTAAAATATGTTTCTAACAGGGCAATGTACTGGACAGTTTTGCCCGTAAGTTCCTTTGGGACGTGGGGCTGGACTATGCACACGGGACAGGACACGGGGTGGGACACTTCCTTAACGTGCACGAGGGACCTTCCGGGATCTCTTGGAGAACTTACAGCGCCGACCCCGGTATAGGGCAGGGAGCTATCTTCAGTAATGGTGAGTACAGTTTTTACAACACTTCCAGATCTCTACTGCTGAATTTGAGCCTTCCAGAACGTATTTCTGGAGAATATGGCCAATTCTGGCCACGCTGGGTATTTGGCCACATTTTCTTACTATTAAATTAAAGAACTGTTTAATGATTGTCCAGATATTTACGGATTAAAAACTGTCAATTAGGACATACTTAAGACGGTCTATCATTATAGTCTCCAGAACACTGTGTCCTAGACGTCCACTGCTGAAGATTCCAGAACATATTTCTGGACAATATGGCCAACTCTGGCTAGGTTGGATATTTGGCTACGTTTTCTAATTATTGATTTGAAGTACTATTTAATGATTGTCTAGATATTTACGGATTAAAAACTGTCAATTAGGACATACCGAAGACGGTCTATCATTAGTCTGTAAAACACTATGTACTAGACTTCCACTGCTGAAGATTCCAGAACATATTTCTGGACAATATGGCCAACTCTGGCTAGGTTGGATATTTGGCTACATTTTCTAATTATTGATTTGAAGTACTATTCAATGATTGTCCAGATATTTACGGATTAAAAACTATTAATTAGGACATACCGAAGACGGTCTGTCATTATAGTCTCCAGAACACTGTGTCCTAGACGTCCACTGCTGAAGATTCCAGAACATATTTCTGGCCAATATGGCCAACTCTGGCTACGTTGGACATTTGGCTACATTTTCTAATTATTGATTTGAAGTACTATTCAATGATTGTCCAGATATTTACGGATTAAAGAATTGTCAATTAGGACATACCGAAGACGGTATATCATTATAGTCTGTAGAACACTATGTACTAGACTTCCACTGCTGAAGATTCCAGGACATATTTCTGGACAATATGGCCAACTCTGGCTACGTTGGATATTTGACTACGCTTTCTAATTATTGATTTGAAGTACTATTCAATGATTGTCCAGATATTTACGGATTTAAAGTTGTCAATTAGGACATAAAAAACACTCATTTAAAATTAACCTCACTAAATTGTTTGTCGGTAGGTATGCACAATAAATTGTGGAACGGGTTAGGAAGGAAAAAGTGATTTTGTTTCATGTTATTATCTCATTTTGTTATTATTATGTTTACTTTTATAATCTTATTAGTTATTACTTTTAGTTTTTATAGGTTTTACTTTTTTATATATTTTTTTACTATTAACTTTTATTTTATATTATTACCATTTTTTGTATTATTCAATGTTGTGTACATTTTTTTTAGGCTGGCAAACCCGACAAGATTATTTGTCTATGATTTCAATAATTGTTTTGTTTGTTAGCTGTTATTTGTACCTTACTTCGAATAAATAAATAAATAAATACCGAAGACGGTCTATCATTATAGTCTCTAGGACACTAAGACCTAGACCTCCACTGCTGATTTCTGGAGTATATGGCCAACTCTCGCCACGCTAAATATTTGGCTACATTTCCTAATTATTAAATTAAATAAATAATTAATATCATATAATGTCTTGCTCAGTTTTTTTATTATTATTATAGAACCTGGGTACTACAAGGTGAACGAATTTGGTATCAGACATGAAGATTTGGTCGAGGTGATAGCTGTTGATAGGAATACTGATCATCCTAAGGTAACCATTATTAGGGTAAACCATACAATGTTTGGCACGTTAGGCATAGTAATTGGCAACATGAGGTATATTCACTTGCTATTGGCATGGCTAATGTTTAAAATGTAATTGGAAGTAGTACGAATTAAATTTTAGTATTCTATCATAACCCAGTAAAAATACTAAATACTGCCTCGGTAATCTAGCAGTTTTTTTTTTTTTTTTCAAATACAAATTTTCTTTGTTTGTTCTCTTCTCCCAATGGATTATGAATGCGATAATAGGGAAGGCAAAGGGTCTAGCCCATACAGCCAAGTCTGACGTAATATATCTTTCCTTCTTATGAGTTAATGAGGTTATTATCAAATTCCAGATGTTGCAGAATTTGATACTTTTCTTGGAGTCACTCGCGGCATTATAGCCCAAAACACGTGGGGTATAATATGGGAGTTCACAGCGCGAGAAAAACTTGTGCCCCATATTTAAAGTAAAATTTATCGTTTTCCATAATTATTCAAATTGTAGCACATTATTAAACAAAACAACACCACTTTTGACTAACAATATCCACAGTTAATTAATTTACAAAAAAAACAAACTGTCAATGCAAAAGCGCGGGAACTATCATTGTTATTCTTTTTTTTAGGCAAAGGATCTAATTGGGAATTATGACGGGCGTGGTGTTTTGGGATTTAGGACTTTAACTCTGGTGCCAAATCAGAGAAGCTTTATTGATGTCACTCTACTGGATGATTTCGAGGTAAGAATCCACAGATCTGCACATCTTCTCACAAGATCCTACACCGATTTATTTTATTCACATTAATTTTAAAATCTCACTAGGATATGGCACGTCAAGAAATCTCTAACTTTTTTCCGTGTGGTATAGAAGCTCTTGAGACGATTGGATGATTGATTTGAACATCATTATAGGATCCCAGATGAACTAGCTGTATCAGACTATAAGTTCCGTCGAATAAATATTATGATCTCACAGAAGAAATGACCAGGAACGGGTTCAAGACTCAGCTTTACGCTGTGGAAGTTGGTGCGAGAGGAGTTCCAGCTAAATCTTTGCATGACTTACTCAAAGAATTGGGGCTAAGCAGGTCTGCTGGAGATACATTTATGGAAAGAGCTTCCAAGACGGCAATAAAGAAAGGTGACCTCCTTTTCGACCCAGTCTATTGTTGTCGGTCTTAAGCCCGAGACACCATTCTTCTCCCTTCGTATTGGTACAACCCAGAACCAATGAAAATTATAAGTAACAAAAAATTAATTTAAAATATATTTTTTTCCCCTAACACTATGCCGGCTTAACTGGGTATGACGGCAATTAGAGCCTGATTCCGAAACGTGTGGATACACTTTACTGGGTTTATCGGCACGAACGGTGGAATCAAATCATTTATTTCCTTTGGTTACATTGTAACAACTTGGATATTGTCAGCACTAAAATAATATAAAACAAAACTTTAAAATATATAAACAAACACAAGTTAAGTAATCATGACTGGACCGTAACAGGTAATAATCTAGATTTTTGTGTGTTATAATAGCATTATTGTCATAAGCAAGGTAATTGTAACTTAATTACTACTTAATATAAGATCGTGGCTGTAAATAGGCCGTGTCAACTAATTATAAATTTGTGGCTGTAAATAGGCCGTGTCAACTAAATATAAATTTGTGGCTGTAAATAGGGCGTGTCAACTAAATATAAATTTGTGGCTGTAAATAGGCCGTGTCAACTAAATATAAATTTGTGGCTGTAAATAGGCCGTGTCAACTAATTATAAATTTGTGGCTGTAAATAGGCCGTGTCAACTAAATATAAATTTGTGGCTGTAAATAGGGCGTGTCAACTAAATATAAATTTGTGGCTGTAAATAGGCCGTGTCAACTAAATATAAATTTGTGGCTGTAAATAGGCCGTGTCAACTAAATATAAATTTGTGGCTGTAAATAGGCCGTGTCAACTAAATATAAATTTGTGGCTGTAAATAGGCCGTGTCAACTAAACATATATTGGTGGCTGTAAAAGGGCCGAGTCAGCTTACAATCTAACTATAATAATAAATATCAAAGCTTAATACTAATTTGTGGCTGTAAACGGGCCGTGTCACCTTACAATGTAAATAATAATAATATGTCAATTAAACATATTCGTGGCTGTAAAAGAGCCGTGTCATCTTAGCTCAATATGGCTCATTGTCAACAAGACTGCAATACAATGGTACTCCATAAATATATATATGTGTATATATATATGATATATATTATACTATAATAACGTTATTGTGTCATTCATGAATATGCATTTATTATGATTGTTTATTATTTACTTGTGTAATATATATAATAAATTATATTATTATTTATTATTTTAGTTCTGTACCAGAGCCTCGACACATTTATGCTTGTATATTAAGGATTTAGCTGAAAATCAGCGCTGTGACTCTTAAAGCGTCGCAGCTCAATGCTGAACTGGTTCCCTATTTGTCACCACACACTATTAATTTTAAGTTTACTTTATTTGTTAATCATCATCATCACGACCGTTTCCCTTCCGGGGTGGTCAGAAACCACACTTACAAAGCGAATTCACATTTAAAATTAATGTGACAATTTTTTTTTTTCTTTTCTTTCATATGACACGTATTTTCAGTTGGACAATATAAATAAGTATCATCAGCGCGTTTTGGAAGTTATTGGACCGATTTTGGAAGAAAGAGGCTTTCACGACGACCTCAAGTGGCTGAAAAATGAATGCAAAATTATTGAGAGATAATATTTGGTAAGTTTTACATGAGAAGCGTTTGCATAATAACTTGTGGAATTCTCCAGATGTATGTTCTGGAAGGCCCATCTCCAGCAGTGGAGGTCTAGGACGCTGTGTTCTAGGGGCTGTCATAATGAAAAAAAAATATATTTATATACAATTTTATTTCCTAAAAAACTGATAGATGACATGTTTTAATACTAAAGTATCATCACGACCGTTTCCCTTTCGGGGTGGTCAGAAACCACACTTATAAATAAGCGGATTCACATTTAGCCAACTTTACTATAGACCAATCATGACAAGTGGCAAGCTCGTCGATGTCTCCAGCGTACCAAAGGAGAGAAATATCACAAATTAAATGTGAATCCATTAATAAATATTTTTGTGTCCCGACCAGGATCGAACCCGGTACCTCCGAGTCTATCCACGGACTTAACCGCTAGACCACGAAGACATTTTTTAATAGTACATTCTAATTGATTTTTTTTTATATGTTGGAATGTGCGAGCGGGAGGGATGCAACAGCATTCATTTACAATAATCTTTCTTTAATCCTTTTCAGATATTATAGAAAAAAATCAACACAATAACGACGACTTTTGACATTTAAAAATGGCATTTTAAGAACAAATAAAAATATTTTTACTAACAAATGTATTAATTAATACTAAGGGCTGCAGCCCTATTGTGTTATTTAAGCGCAAACGTTATATAATGGAATCCGTTAACTATATATCATCACAACCCCTAGAGCACAGTGTCCTAGACCTCCAATGCTGGAAATGGGCCTTCCAGAACTTATATCTGGAGAATTTGGCCTACACTCGCCACGCTGGCCAGACGGCTTGACGAGGATATTATGTCAATTTTTATGACAATTTATTAACGATTCCACAAGTTGGTATTAGTGGAACTGGGACCGACGGCTTAACGTGCTCTCCTCTCACGGAAACGGTGGTGTTGTAAATCTATGACAAATGTACTTAAGAAAAGTGTATTTCTCATTGGTACATGCCGGGGGGGTTTGAACCGACCTTTGTAGGATTTAAGGAACGCGTTCTTACAACCGAGCCACCACCGCGCCAACTATATATATATCACGCTAATAAAGTTGATATTAGCACGGCCGCTGTCAAGGTCGAGCGCTTATAGAGTTGAGAATTGAATAATATTTTGTAATTATGACGCAAACTCTGACGCAAATAACGAAATCCACTAATAACGTTTGCGACTAAGAAAGAGAATATGGCTGCTGGTAATTCAATTATTCTTTTATATAACATGCTTTGCTATTTCTAGCATACAAATATTTATTTAGTCACATGACTTTGTCGAGCTTAGTGTCTAGGTATTCTTTTGTCGAATAAAAACATTTATTAACCAGCATTTGTTTGACTCTTAATTTAAACAGTTTTAGTGGCAGCTCCCTTATAGTAACTGGAAGTTTATTAAATATCTTTGTTGCCATTGCATAACAATTTCGGCTATATTGGGTACATTTATGCGCTGGAATAATTATTCTACTAGGATAACGCGTTTTAAAATTGCAATTATCCCTAAGAGTTTTAAAAAGTTCCGGGTGTTTTTTTTACAAATAAACATGAGGGAGAGTAGATAGAAGGAACAGCCAGGAATTTTAGTTTTTATAAATAAAGGACGACAGGAAGTCATAGGAGGTGTGTTACAAATAGCACGAATGCATTGTTTTTTTGTCCAATAAATATTCTATTTATTTCCACTGCATTACCCCACAATAACCATATCTTATATTTGACGCAACTTTGAGATTTCAGAAGATTTGAGTTTTCCCTAAGTTTAGGAATTTGTATGGCAATAGAGACCTCAAAGTTAAGGAATTACCTATCCTAATTAAATGTTCTCCCTTAATTGTGGGAATTTGTATGACAAAGGCGACCTCGAAGTTAAGGAATTACCTATCCTAATTAAATGTTCTCCCCAAGTTTAGGAATTTGTATGGCAATAGAGACCTCAAAGTTAAGGAATTACCTATCCTAATTAAATGTTCTTCCCAAGTTTAGGAATTTGTATGGCAATAGAGACCTCAAAGTTAAGGAATTACCTATCCTAATTAAATGTTCTTCCCAAGTTTAGGAATTTGTATGGCAATAGAGACCTCAAAGTTAAGGAATTACCTATCCTAATTAAATGTTCTTCCCAAGTTTAGGAATTTGTATGGCAATAGAGACCTCAAAGTTAAGTAATTACCTATCCTAATTAAATGTTTTCCCTTAATTTTGAGAATTTGTATGACAAGACGACTTCAAAGTTAAGGAATTACCTATCCGAATTAAATGTTCTCCCTAAGTTTAGGAATTTGTATGGCAATAGGGACCTCAAAGTTAAGGAATTACCTATCCTAATTAAATGTTTTCCCTTAATTTTGAGAATTTGTATGACAAAGACGACCTCAAAGTTAAGGAATTACCTATCCTAATTAAATGTTCTCCCTAAGTTTAGTAATTTGTATGGCAATAGAGACCTTAAAGTTAAGGAATTACCTATCCTAATTAAATGTTTTCCCTTAATTTTTGGAATTTGTATGACAAAGGCGACCTCAAAGTTAAGGAATTACCTATCCTAATTAAATGTTCTCCCTTAATTTTGGGAATTTGTATGACAAAGGCGACCTCAAAGTTAAGGAATTACCTATCCTAATTAAATGTTCTCCCCAAGTTTAGGAATTTGTATGGCAATAGAGACCTCAAAGTTAAGGAATTACCTATCCTAATTAAATGTTCTCCCTAAGTTTAGGAATTTCTATGGCACTAGAGACCTCAAAGTTAAGGAATTACCTATCCTAATTAAATGTTCTCCCTTAATTTTGGGAATTTGTATGACAAAGGCGACCTCAAAGTTAAGGAATTACCTATCCTAATTAAATGTTCTCCCCAAGTTTAGGAATTTGTATGGCAATAGAGACCTCAAAGTTAAGGAATTACCTATCCTAATTAAATATTCTCCCTAAGTTTAGGAATTTGTATGACAAAGGCGACCTCAAAGTTAAGGAATTACCTATCCTAATTAAATGATCTTCCTAAGTTTAGGAATTTGTATGGCAATAGAGACCTCAAAGTTAAGGAATTACCTATCCTAATTAAATGATCTTCCTAAGTTTAGGAATTTGTATGACAAAGGCGACTTCACAGTTAAGGAATTACCTATACTTTAAATGTTTTTAATTTTATAAAAAATTAAGTATCCTAATTCAAAGGGGTAATGCTGCTAGTGTATTGGGCACCATGCCACAAGACAGCGATTTGGAGGAGCTATTTTTTTTGTATTTAATTTTTATTTTCTATGTATTATTATTATTTTAGGTTAAATTTTGATTTTATTATCTGCAACAAATAAAATGTGTTAAATGTGTTTCTTACTTGGTAAAATATATAAAAAGCTATAAAATTTTATTGCCAAATATTTCGCCTCTCTTTGGAGCGGCGTCATCAGTGACAGTGACTGAAGGTCTTTGTCATAAATTTTGAAACAGTAATTTTATTTCTTTTAGCAATGGTAAAGGTAATGCACTATACAGTTTCGTATTTATTTTTTAGAAAAATATCATCATCACCTAGCGCATCATGGAAAACATCTTCAGCATGTTATGTCCATTGTTGGTTCGATATTAATAAATTTACAAAACAAGTTAGACAAAACCTAATGCATTACATTCAGACCAGGGCTATAGTATGCACCAAGCTATAGTATGCACCAAGCTATAGTATGCACCAAGCTATAGTATGCACCAAGCTATAGTATGCACCAAGAATTTAGATTTTATTGTAATATAGTTTATTAATTAATATTGTAATTCTTTTATATTGTTTGTTTGTCTATATTAACAAATGTAATTTAATTTAATCTACATAATACAGAGTTGTTAATTTGAAATAATGATGTTTTATTTTTTTCATTATTTTTTTGGTTCGAAATATTAATACATTTCGACGCTTGAGAGACGAAATTTAGATCAAGCGACATTTTACAAACATTTCAAAAACTAAGCAAACTAGTACGTTATTAGTTTTATTATATATTTTTAAAATGGACTCTCCATTCATATCAATACAGTGACTCGGAGGTACCGGGTTAGATTCCTGGTCGAGACACATTAAAATAAATTTAAATTTTATTTAATTGTGATATTTCTCAAGTTCGTAAATGTGAATCCGCTTCTTTATAACCACCACCAATACTTTCTGACCACCTCAGAAGGGAAACGGTCGTTAGTGGCGCCATCTGTGTAAAATTATTATCAATTTTTTTTTTCTTTTTTTTTTTGCCAAGCTTGCATCCTATTCCTTTTTTTCCTCGCCCCACGCACAGGGCTGAGGCCAGAGTGCATTTGACATTCCCGCCGCGCGCACGTGTCATTCTTTGATTGTTCCACACATCGCACTCACCCGCATACACTACGCTGACGCCTCGAAGACCTGCCGTCACTCAGAGACACCCGCCACACTTTGAGCTTTTTCATTTGTGTTCCGCATAGGCTCCTTTTCCAGCAGTGTGCCAACCCCGCATATACAGTCCACTTTTATCACCATCATATTATTCACCCCGCATCACATCACAGGCGTTCAAAGACCACGCCACCAGTCGTGATGTGTGATTCCTATTAATATTTAATCAATCGAAGAAGAATATCTTCAAAATTGTCGCTTAGTAATTTTATAACATTTCAAGCATCGATATGGTAAAGTTATTCATTCGTTATTTTATTTATCCATTCAAAAACATGGCGGTTACCTATGTTAAGGTCATCATGTAATATTTACAGATATTTTCCTAATCTTAAATTAATATAAGGTAGATAATATTAATAGATGCAATAACAATTAGAGATATAATTTTATCTAACATATAATATTGATTATCGTATATTAGATTGATATCTTAGTTCACAGATACATATAATAATATTGGGTTCTGTAGTCGGCCATTTTGTTTTTTTTTTTAAACTACTAACCGGTAACAAATTTGACAAGTAAACTATATACAGCTCTCCCAAAGTGATAATGCGCATAGAAATCTTCGTCACTGTTCGGCAACGGTCGCATTCTCCGAGCGTCGGAAGACGATTTGTATATAGAGTGGTTAAGTGCATTTTCTTCATGCATAATTTAGTAGAATTATGTGTTTTGTGCTAAAAGAGATAAATATTGATTTATCAGTAACGAAATTTGATTCGATAATTCCATGTAAGTAAATAGCGAGGAAAACCACACGATTGAGAATATGCTACAATCTTTGTTGGATTGATTTACTTCGAAAATTTTATAGTACTGTAGTGACCTCCTTTAAATATAAAATCTCTGCCTGTGTCAGACAGACAAGCAATTGTCAAATAAACTATTTAAATAAGATAATTAAAGTTGAAATTAAATTCACCTTTGAAAACAAAACCAAGAAGTGTAATAGCAGCTCTATATAATTTCACACAGAGAGAACACGTGCAGTCACCGCCAATAGGTATATAAAAACGACTGCCCGAATTGTTTTCGATTGTGTACTAATGATATTGACTTCTAATTCTTTCGAACAAGGTGCAAAATGCAAGTGCATTGTTCAGGGCTCTTACGATTCAATGATTCGGGTGTTTCCGGGAATACGACAATAAGCGAAGATCTGCATGCGCATTATTAATTTGGGAGTACCATAATCTTATAACAATATAAACAGGGATTGTAGTCGCAATCCCGCTCCGAGATCCGCACCGGTAAAAAAATCACCAATCTGGTTGAACAGTTAGCATCAAAGGTTGATGTTGATTGCCTCGTGTTCACGATTCTATCATCATCAGCCTGTGTCTCTCCACTGCTGGATGTAGGCCTCCCCCAAGGCTCGCCACTTCACACGATCTTCTGCCACCCTCATCCATCCCCCACCAGCGTCCTTCCTCAGGTCATCTGGCGGAGGGTCGTCCCTCTCTGCGTCTTCCAGTACGTGGTCTCCACTCCAGAACCCGTCTACTCTATTCATCGGTTCTGCGCCATATGTGTCCGGCCCATTGCCACTTCAGCTTGCTAATTTTAAAAGCTATATCGGTCGGATGTCAACGTTTCTTTCGATTCTATACCGCAGCCTATATTGCTATTTAATATAATTGTGAAGGCCGACAACTAACAAGGGCAAACTACAACTTGTGCCCCATGTTTAAAGTCCAATTAATCGTTTTCCATAACTATTCACATTGTAGCACATTATTAAACAACACCACTTTTGACTAACAATATCGACAGTAAAGTCATTTACAAAACAATAACTTTCATTTGACATATCCGCGCAAAATGGCGGGAAGGACTCATTTTTTTTAAGTAAGTAAATATTTAAATAACACACATAACATAACACCGCGTGTTGTCGTCTCCTCCGGTGACAAGAGGGCTGACTCTTTCTTCGCCCAGAGAATCAGTATTGCAATTCAGCGGGGAAATGCAGCCAGCGTTCTTGCCACCATTCCACGCGGACGGGACTTATATCCCTATACTTAATATTAATTCTATTTTATATGTTGTAAATATTTTTTTCGAATAAATGGTTTTTATATTTTGCCCAAATGTGCCAAAATTTCTAAATGATTGTTTTATTGGATAACAATCTATTTATTTTATTAACAATCAAGATGTGGACTTCAAAATACGTTGCTGTGGTCTTTTTAATATGGTAAGTGTATATATTTTTTTTAAACCTTCCAAAACAATTTTCTGGAGAATTTGGCCAAATCTCGCTACGCTGGATATTTGGCTACATTTCCTAATTATTAAATTGAAGAACTATTCAATGATTGTCGAGATATTTACGGATTAAAAAGTGCATACCAAATATTACAGTTCCTAGACAACTATATCCTAGACCTCCACTGCTAAAGATGAGGCTTGAAAAACATATTTTTGGAATATATGGCCAACTCTTGTCACACTGGATATTTGTCTAATTTAATTATTCGAAGTAGATACAAAAATAAAATAGATTAAAAAACTAATTATAAATAAAACTAAACTAAAATACCTATGAAATTAAAACTATTCTACAAAATAAACTAATTATTAAAGGAACTATTCGATTGTCTAGATATTATTATATTATGATAATAGATTGTGATAGATAAAAGTTATAGACCAAACATAGTTAATCATTACAATGCCTTAGGCTGCTGAAGTCGAGCCTTTCAGGCCATATTTATGGAGAATTTGGCCAACTCTCGTCAAACTGGACATTTGGATACATTTTCTAATTATTAAATTGAAGAACTATTAAGTTAGAAGGATTACACGACAACTGAAAACCTAGCTGTTACGTAAGCGCAAACGTTATATAATGGAATCCATTAACTCATCATATATATCATGCTATTAAAGTTGATATTCCACGGCCGCTGTTAACGTCGAGCGCTTATAAGAGTTGATAATTATTAATATTTTTTAATTATTGCGCAATCGTTGACTTAAATAACGAAATCCACTAATACTGGTAGGCGCCCGGGGCTGCTTCAAGCATGCCGCTGCCAAAATATGGAATGATCTTCCACCGCCCGTTCGGGACGCGATAGTTACAACGTTACCCACTTTTCGTAAAATGTGTGCAGCATGGCTGCTTGTGAAGCAGGCTGGGGCAGCTCCCGTCTAGGTTTCTGTTTTTTATTTATTTATTTATGTTCTTGGTGTTTTTTCTTTTTAATTTTTTCTTTTTTTTTTTAAATTTTGTTTCATTATTGTTTTATAACTTTTATTTATATTACTGTTCCACTAAATTTAAATGTCGGCTATGGTATAATAACAGAGGTTGTTGGAACCTGCTTCCAACACCATTTTCTGAACCATAGACCCTTTTGTCATTATATCTTTGTTTTATTTATTAACTATATTTTTCATTTTTATTAACTATTTTTGTGACAAATAAAAACTGATTTTATTTTTATTTATTTTATTTTATTTTAATAAATATTGCGACTAACATAATAGGGCTACTGGCCTCTTCGCGGACCCACGCTGAACGACATACTAACACAACTAACTTAAAAGTCTGGAGACAGGAAAGCTAGCAATTATTTCTGCCAACGTATTAGCCTCGCTATACAGAGCGGAAATGTCGCTAGTCTTCTTGGGGCTATCCCTGAAAGGTCGTTTCTAGAGGACATTTTTTACTTATAGTTTATTTTTTATTAGGTTTAGTTTTAAGTAGTTTTTATTATTTCAATAAATAAATAAATTCTTCAACTAACGTATACACTCATACCTACATACCCACAAAGAATAATTTTGGTAGGTTTTTCTTTGTTTATTAATCAATATATATTGTACAACAGCGTTCAATAAACATTGACAAATAAATGTATCTAAAATACTTAAGATAAATATAGTTTAATATGTAAGTTTATATTTTAATAAATAAGCTAAAATCGTTTAAAATACATTTTAAACAAATTAATAAACCTAATTAATATAAAAACTAAATACTTACAAATATCTTGTTTATAATCTCTACATGTCATCGAATCCAGGAGAAGATGAACCCAATGTTCCGAGGACTCCGGCGACGTTGCCTCGTTGGATGGCAACACTGATCCTCTGAATAAGATATTCCCTACTCAAAGGATCACCTGTTGACGCTCAGATGGCAACGCTTATGTCGCGTATTAACGATTAGCGTCCTCAGACCAAGGGCCCATCGTCTCTAAAATATGTATAATTATTTGTTGCGGCGCGTCCGACCTCTTGACAGACTCTGACCTCCTTTTTGACTGACAATATTGGAGGAGAAACACCGTAAATACGACAGGGCAGCAGAAGATCTCAGAGCTTCATTTACGCCGTTGGTTATCTCGTGTGATGGATCATTGGGTGCTGAGTACGCGGCTTTTGTCAAAAAGACCGCTTCACGGCTTTCTGAAAAATGGCAGAAGCCATTCTCACAAGTTGCAGGCTGGCTAAAAACAAAAATACAAATTTCTGTAATAAGGGCTATAAGCTTAAGGATCAGAGGAACCAGAAAGCGAGTGAGATGGATAGGATGTGAGGATGGAGCAGGTATGTTTGAAGGAACGAATGAATGATTGAATGTGAATGAATGTTAGATGATTTTATATATTTAGTTTTATGTTTTTTTTTTAGTTATTATTGTTATTTTGTTGAAATAAATATCATTAAGTGTTGAATCAAAAAAAAATATTGGAGGACTATTTTATTTGACAGATTGTTGAACTACGACATTGACAGACGACTTTTTACTGAGACTTGACCAAGACGGAACAATTATATGTATTTTTATTAAAGTGAGAACTTTATTGCGTGCGCTTGGTTGGGGAGCTATTTCGTTGTACGTACGTCTGTACGTCAGAACAGTGCTCAAGGGGAAACAGCGGCGGATAGGCGCGCGCGTATTGCCGCTGCCTCTCTCGCTCTTTCTTCCTCTCGAAACAACGCGGCGAAAATTTATACGTACGCGAAGGGATGGTGACTACGGTATGTGGGTGCATATTCTGACCTGTGCGTGTGGTTCGGTTGCGAAATGGAGAGGGAGGGATTAGGTTATAGTCCTTCGTAGCACTCATCATAGTATAGCCGGTAGAACACGCTCAGAGAAGCCCCATCTCGGCGAAGCTGCAGGGATTCGAGAGTTCCAGATATAGTGGCATCGTCCACAATTCAAACAGCTCGCCTCTGTAGGACATTGAGAGCATCTGTGAGGTACTTGGCGAAAGGTGAAAACAGTATACATGATCTGATCTGTGCTTTGTACAGCAAAAGTCTAATCGAAGGCGAAAAAAACCGCTTCACCTTGTTCAGTATTCCGAGCTTCTTTGACGTTGTTATGGTGATGCTCTCAATGTAGTTCCGGTGGCTAAGGTCTGCCTGTAGACCACGGAGGTAGTAAATAAACGTTTTTTTTTTTATTATTTTACTTTTAGTGTGAACATGGCTAATGCTTTTTTATTTACAGTATATATACAGAATATTCCAATGGAGTGGTCAGCGAATATACCTACGAATGGGCAGAACCCAGCGGGCCACAAAGACGTACGTATTAACATAGAAAAGCTATTCAAATAAGTTTAGCCAAATCTAATCCACCATTTCCTTAAAGAGGGATTAACAGTTTTGCATTCCTCTCGTATCTTCCGGTTTCTCGAAACTCTAAATTATTTCCTAGCTAATGAATCGTTATCTTTGGCCGCGTTCGTTTTAAGAAATGTTACCATGAAAATACCACTTTTTTTTAGCACAAGTCGTTCATTTAATGAAAATTCTAACATTTGATGCTAATTTCGTATGTCAGTACCGTGTTGAAAGGAGGGTTATTGATGTTACTTTTTGACAGATGTCATTAACATATAAAATGGTTTTCTAACCATTTTTATAGTTTTCTATTATATTTGTTAAAAAGGTATTTTAAACGATCTTATGTAATAAATTCAAAGACAATAATAATATCATGTGTGTTGGATGCCATGGTATGATAAAAAATGAACGAAAATACTTGTCAAAAAGTAGCCTCACCGCTCGTTTTATTTAAGAAATGTTAGCATTGTTAAAAAAGTGGTATTTCTTAACAAAAACGTCATTTTACGCTGGTTTATGAAGTTGCTACGAGATGTTGGAAATGATATAAAACGAACGCGGCCTTTAAGTCAAATCGAGTTTCACGACCAAATGTCAAAATGATTATTTAGTTAAAAAAATAGACTTTATTTTCGTTTGATAGCTGGAAGGAACCCACTCCACTCAGGAACCTTTAAGGAAACGTCTTAGAATAGTGTGTTAGTTTTAAACTCTTTAAACCTCAAAAAGCAGAAATATTGTTATTTTAAATATTTATAGTAATAAGATAAGTTTTTTTTTCTGGCAACATTGAAAAATGCGTTCCTGTATTCTAAATATTTATTTTGCCCGAATTAATACATATAATATGAATATTTGTCACAAAAATATATTTATGATTTTGGAACGATATCTCATTCGAATAAGTTTGACTATTTGTTTTGTTTTAAAATTGTAATTTAAATACAGTGTAAACTCTATGTAACGTCACTAGATTTAACGACAAACTCCCTAAAGAGTCTAAATCAATTTGTTTTGTTTTAAAAATTGGCTTTGGTTGGTTTAGGTTAGTCCATTTAACGACAACTTTCTATAACGCCATAAAATTCGCAGTCCCTTCAATGTCGTTATATAGAGTTTACACTGTAATTAGTAAAGTATCATCATCACCGTTTCCCTTTCGGGGTGATCAGAAACCACGCTTATAAATAAGCGGATACACATTTAGCCAACTTTACTATGTCTATAGGCCAATCATGACAAGTGGCAAGCTCGTAGACGTCTCTAACGTACCAAAGAAGAGAAATATCACAAATAATTTTAATATTTCCCGTGCCTCGGAGAGCACGTTAAGCCGCCGGTTCCGGTTTCACTAATACCAACTCGTGAAATCGTTAATAAATTGTCATAAAAAATTGACATCATATCCTCGCCAAGCCGTCTGGCCAGCGTGGCGAGTGTAGGCCAAATTCTCCAGATATATGTTCTGGAAGGCCCATCTCCAGCAGTGGAGGTCTAGGACACTGATCTAGGGGCTGTAATGAATTTAAATATAAATTAAATGTATTTATTTACATTCATAAATATTATTGTGCCCCGACCAGGAATAGAACCCGGTACCTCCGAGTCTAAATCCACGCACTTAACTGCTAGACCACGGAAGCAGTCACTGTAATTATTAATAAGAAATATAAGTTTAAATCATCGACGAACTTGCCACTTGTCTTGATTGGCCTATAGTAAAGTTGGCTAAATGTGAATCCGCCTATTTATAAGCGTGGTTTCTGACCACCCCGAAAGGGAAACGGTCGTGATGATACTTTTATAAGTTTAAATATTAGTGGACAACTTAACACTTCAAATTTTTTTAAGGTCGTCACTTACCTTGAGTTTGACAGTAGTCGTACCTCTTGACAGATGGAAGGAATAATTAAGTATAGGAGCCGTTGAGGTTAAGGTTAGGCTATAAAGGATACATCTTTTTTTCAGCTATAAACATTACTCAGAAAAGGCTAACAAGAGACAACAGCTTGGAACGCTTGCAAGCCTTACGGACTGTTATGAGAACCCACAACCCGCCTATAGACGCGTATGTTATACCGACAGCAGATGAACATAATGTAAGTGCGGTATTAGTAAATAGTGGAAAGGAGATTGACCGCCTTGGAGTTCATTTGCTATCCTGTTCCAAAAGTGCGAGCAGTATTTTTTTTTATAACAACTGCAACTGGAATCAGACATGACTGACATCAGTCCCAACACTATGCCGGCTTGACTAGGCATGACGGCAATTCGAGCCTGATCCCGAAAAAACGGTGGATACTACTCCGCCCCGGCATACTGGGTAAATTACCACCATCCATCCGCCTACCACCTATTTAATTTTCCTGCCACGGCTCTTTTAATGATACTATTAAAAGGGCTCTAGCCACCATCGAGGTTCCAGCTCTTCTGGAGCCTGCTGGAGTAATCCCAGATGATGGCAAGAGATTCGATGGTATAACGTTGGTCCCCTGGGAACGTGGACGTGCTCTGGTCGACACCCTCGCCGCGTCGCACCTCCTAACAGCGTGCGGACTCCGGCCAGCGGCACAAATATGTAAGTATATTAAAAGATTACATATTTGTGCCGTTTGCTGTAGAAACTCTGGGCCCATGGAGTCCATGTTCCAAAAAAGTTTTAAAAAAGACATATCACAACGTCTTGTCGTCTTCTCCGGTGAAAAGATGGCTGGCTCTTTCTTCTCTACTATATAAAATTAAAATATAAAATTGGTCTAAAAACTACCGGCCTACGAACTAGGAGCACTTCCGTTCTGCATGCCCCTATGTGCTTTACCAATTACAGACAAAGCTCGTTCTTCTGGAGGTCATGCAACTATTTTAATTGTAACTGTTCGGAACTTGATTTGTTTAATACGAAGCCAACGTTTGCTCGCAGCTACTTGACCAGATTGTACTGTACAACCCATATGCCTTAGCTGTGTAACCCACAACTGCTTTTATTAATTGTTGTTGTTTATTTTTTGTAAGTATTATTTATTTTATTTGATGTTTGTAGTCCATTTGCGGTAACTTCTAATTGACCCTTTATGTTTCCATTTATTTTTTCCAAATTTGTTATTAGTCGTTAGTTATCCTTTAATAAATAAATATATCCCAACAGAAATAAAACAAGTGAAAAGTAAAAATGTTTAAAAAGGAGCTGTATAAATGAATGACAAAGGGCTGTTACTATAATATTGGCGAGTTCTTCGAGCGGAATATAAACTAAAAGAATTTGTATGACATTTTTTTATTTTTTTTTTGTTTTTAAAAACATCATATTATTATATGTATTAACCTAAATTTAATTATGTAATGATGACTAGACTTACTAGATAAGAATATATTTAAATTAAACAATTTATGCATGCCACAACAATGGCTAAAAGTGCAGAGCCAACTTACTAACCATAATTCTGTATGTACCACATTTGAAGCAAGTAAACGATTTTGAATTTTAATTTATAATTAGATTAAAAGTTATAAAGACCGTGACAAAAGCCACGAAATTAATTAAATTTTATTTAAATTAGACTTCTACTATAATTATTCAGATTATAAGTCGACACGGCTATAATGCCTCGAATTTAGTTAAAGCTACAGTACTTGTTTATGGCAACAATGTTACTTGCTTCTTTGGCTCCATCCGTAATTTAATTTAATCTGTTAATTTATTATTTGTTGCTTATAATGTTTTGTAAAAATCGACTTTACCCGAGTGTTACCTGCAGCCCTATTCTGTTACTTAAGCGCAAACGTTATGTAATGGAATCCGTTAACTATATACATATACCGGTATGGTGACCGGGCCCGGTAGGTACGAAAACTTGTAGAAAACTATTAATACAATTAGTTTTTTGCTTTATGCAAGCTAAAATATGCTTTTTGTTATATAGTTATTGCTCATAAGAATTTGTTTTGTTTTTACTAAAGCTACCAAAGTTTATCTATCTAAGTTGGTAAGACAAGTTTAGTACATTAGGCTGCGTTATTAGTTTATTATTCTAATACTATCTTTTCAAATAGTTACATTAGTATTAGTAATTAACTTTCAGCAAGCAGGTCTTTCTCTTTACTCTGTATAGTATTAGTAATTAAATTATGGGCGACTTCTTAAATAATTTGACTACTTTCCAAACATTTTCTCGAAATCCTCTAAATCCAGGCATTTCATCAGCGCGTGGAAGATCATTTCTATCCTAAACTTAATTACTGAATACTAATGCTTGCTTAAACTTAATTAGTAATACTAATGTTACTATTCCGTTCATAAGTGATACTAACTAATTCTGTATTAAAAACTCGTGATTTTGAGACTGATTAAGACTGATTATTGTTGATTTGCTGGTTTGAAATAAATATTATTCCGTAAACTTGAATCATTTTATTTTCCTCCATTTACTTAAAGCAAATTTTCATAAAATACTTCAAAGGTTTCATCCTAACAAATTAACCCGGCCGGGTCTGGCCGTAAAAGGGCTGTTTTCTGTTTAAACTGTAATAAAAACATCGTACCTACATTAATATTATAATTTATTTTAGTCTCAATACATAGCGCCAAGCGATGCTCGGAGGGAATGGATTTGTGGCCTCAGCGGGTCTTCTGGGACTGCAGTTGTGACACAAGATTATGCATTAGTCTGGACTGACGGAAGATATTTTACTCAGTTCGAAATTGAAGTGGATACGAATTTATGGACTCTTATGAGGCAAGGTTTGTAACTAGGGTTGCCAGATGTCCGGTATTTAAGCGTACAGTCCGGTATTTTCGAGGCCTGTCCGGTAAAAAATAAATAGTCATACCGGACAGTACAATGTCCGGTATTTCCCTCGAACGCAACCTAGTTACAGTACAACATAAATTAGTTTTAGAAGAATGATTCAACTTTATTATTTGTTCATTGGAAGTTCCTATTATTTTTGTTAAAGATCTACTATCTAGTTTTAGGTGATTTTTTTTTTTGAAGTTTCTACTTTTATTTTTAGTAGTTTCTTTTTTTTTTTTTTTTTTTTTTTTTTAATACTAGCACGACATGTGACCCTGCGCCCACCTGATGGTAAGTGGCGCGCAGGGTCCATGAATGTTAGCAACTGGAATCAGACCCTTATGTCCGACATCAGTCCCTAACACTATGCCGGCTTGACTAGATGCCTTTTCACACTTCGCTTGAAGGACTCCAGGTTATAGGAAAGTGGAAACACAGAGGCTGGAAGAGCATTCCACATCTTTATTGTGCGACAGATGTATGAGTCACCAAATGTATACCTACGCGAAGGGATAGTGACTACGGTATGTGGGTGCATATTCTGACCTGTGCGTGTGGTTCGGGGTTGTCCGGTATTATTTCGCGACTCACCTGGCAACCCTATTTGTAGATAGAAAAGTATCATCACGACCGTTTCCCTTCCGGGGTGATCAGAAACCATTTCACATTTAGCCAACTTTACTATAGGCTAATTACGACAAGTGGCAAGCTCGTCGATGTCTCCAGCGTACCAAAGGAGAGAATCACAAATAAATTAAATTTATTTACATTAATCATTTTTTTTTTGTTTCCCGACCAGGAATCGAACCTCTAAGCCAAGACCACGGAGGCAGTATTTTTTACTTTATTTTTACTTCTACATTCCCAGGTCAAGACATGGCTATTCCGACGTGGTTAACCACTAATCTAACAGCTGGCAACATTGTTGGCATTGACCCCACCACCTATACTAGAAGTTCGTGGACTCCATTGCAAGTAAGAAGGTTATTAATTATTTAGGAAGCAGTGGCAATAAAGAACCGGAATTGAAAAAAAAATAATAACGCGTTATCCTAGTAGAATAATTATTCCAGCGCATAAAAGTACTCAATAAAGCCGAAATTGTTATGCAATGGCAACAAAGATATTTATAAGCTTCCAGTTACTATAAGGGAGCTGCCACTAAAACTGTTCAAATTAAGAGTCAAACAAATGCTGGTTAATAAATGTTTTTATTCGACAAAAGAATACCTAGACACTAAGCTCGACAAAGTCATGTGACTAAATAAATATTTGTATGCTAGAAATAGCGAAGCATGTGATATAATTACATATAATAATTTACATCCCTGTACCTACCATGTTTCTGACAAATAAATTATTTCATTTCATTTTAAAAAAGTATCATCACGACCGTTTCCCTTCCGGGGTGGTCAGAAACCACACTTATAAAGAAGCGAATTCACATTTAGCCAACTTTCATTAATTCATTACAGCCTATAGAAGACAACATCCTAGACCTCCACTGTTGGAAATTTGCGTTTCAAATCATATATCTGAAGATATTGGCCTACACTCGCCATGCTGGCCAAACGGCTTGTCGAGGATATGATGTCAATTTTTTATGACAATTTATTAATGATTCCACAAGTTGGTATTACAGTGGGTCTGGTCCATAAATTCAAGGTCGCTCAGCGAGCCATGGAGAGAGCTATGCTTGGTGTATCTCTGATGGATAGAATTCGAAACGTTGATATTCGTCAGAGAACGAAAGTTACAGACATAGCTTTTAAAATTAGCAAGCTGAAGTGGCAATGGGCCGGACACATCTGCCGCAGAACCGACGATCGATGGGGCATACGGGTTCTAGAGTGGAGACCACGTACGGGAAGAGGCAGAGTGGGACGACCCCCCGCCAGATGGACAGATGACCTAAAGAAGGTCGCTGGTGGGGGTTGGATGAGGGTAGCGAAAGATCGCGTTAAGTGGCGAGATACAGGCTGATGATGATGAAGTTGGTATTAGTGGAACCGGGACCGACGGCTTACCGTGTTCTCTCGTCACGGGAACGGTGGCGTTGTAAATCCATGACAAATGTACGTAAGAAAGTGTATTTCTCATTGGTACATGCCGGGGGGGTTCGAACCGACCTTTGTAGGATTTAAGGAACGCGTTCTTACAACCGAGCCACCACCATTTGCTTTAGTGACTAATTTTCTAGACAAAGTAGCAGAGTAGATCGCCTGACCGATGGCTGGACCCGTGGTACGTGGACTAATAATATCCGCAGATTTTGTACTGGCGCCAACTTAGGCGCCTCTAGTGGTAGATCACGAAATTACGCGCGATCCATAGACGATTCTACCACGCTTTGGCCGCGTTCGTTTTAAGAAATGTTAGCATGAAAATACCACTTTTTTTAGCACAAGTCGTTCGTTTAATGAAAATTCTAACATTCGATGCTAATTTCGTATGTCAGTACCGTGTTGAAAGGAGGGTTATTGATGTTACTTTTTGACAGATGTCATTTAACATAAGAAATGGTTTGTTTACATTGTTGTATACTTTATATTATATTTGTTCAAAATTTATTTTAAACTATTTTATGTAATAAATTCAAAGACCATTACATTGTCAATTGATTTGTTATTATTTGTGACTTGTTATACTTTTCAAAAAGTAGTCTCACCGCTCGTTTTTTTTAAGAAATGTTAGCATTGTTAAAAAAAGTGGAATTTCTTAACAAAAACGACATTTCACGCTGGTTTATGAAGTTGCTACGAAATGTTGGAAATACTATAAAACGAACGCGGCCTTCCTTGGTAGGAATTTTGGAATGAATGTGGATGGAATAAATGGATATCTTAACAGGCAGTATAGAATAAAATTTAACCTTACCGCCTTGTGTACTCATATTTATATCCTAATAACTTGTTTTTAATTAATAAAATAAAATAAAAAATCGTTTATTGACACTATTTATTAAATATGTTTTTTACACTTTTTTAGATTGGATGTCCTGACCCCGTCGTAGATATTTCTGAATGACAGGGATCAGTTCACTCCCAGGTGACACAATAATAATAATAATAATAAATCGTTTATTTCCAATTAAATCCTATGTACATGTTTTCTATTGGAGACCCACACTAGGAAGGCCGGTATTGTGGGGTCTCAATTGCACTAAATCTATAATTTATATAACTTCAAATTAAATCAAACAATAACAAGCTTATACAATTTATTTAAACATTGTAAAGCTTACCCAAGTACAAACAAATAAATAATAATAAAATAGTATTATAGGGCTGTTGGTGGGTATTTTAGGAATTTCGTGTATCCTCTCTGTGTGTTATGTGAATGTGCATGAGTGTGTGTAAGAAAAAAATAAATAAAAAGAATAAATGCATCGATGAAGTAACATATCGACAATCACATATACCTACCATATATTATATATACCACAATAATATACAATTTGAATTGTATTCTTTTAGACGTCTCTATCCCAAGTGGGTATAACCTTGGAAGGAACTCCTACTAACTTGGTAGACGCGGCTCGGCTCGTTACATCCGACCCTTCACCTCCCAGACCTAACAATAATCTAATACCACTCGCTTTAGATTCTTCTGGTGAGAAATTATTTATTTTAGTTTTGTTATTTATTTTTAAGTAGTTTACTAAGGGAAGTTACGCCACATCCAAAACGAAAGTTTTCAACCAATGCGTTCTTCCAGTATTGTCGTACGGAGCAGAAACTTGGACACAAAGTGAAAGTCAAAATATCTTTATTCACGATAACCTAATTCAGGCATTTATGAACCGTCATTAATTTAATTATTTTGAATGATTCTACTCCTGCTAGTAGAAGACTAAGCAGCAAAGTGGTCCAATAAGAAAGCTGTTAGCAGAAGACCAGCAGCTTAGCAGATTTCAGTGACCTGTTAATGTTTAATCTGACTGAGAAAGGAATCTGCAAAGAAAACTCAGCTATATCAGATTTACAAAATAATACATATACAGAACTGCACCACAACGATCAATTTTAAACTGACAAACAAAAACACTGACAGTGGGTCTGGTCTTTCTCTGTTGGATAGAGTCCGAAACGTAGACATCCGTCAGAAAACTAAAGTTACCGACATAGCCTTCAAAATTAGTAAGTTGAAGTGGCAATGGGCCGGACACGTCCGTCGCAGAACCGATGACCGATGGAGTAAACGAGTTTTGGAGTGGAGACCACGTACAGGAAAACGCAGAGTGGGAAGACCCCCCGCCAGATGGAATTCATTTTATGCATTTTTTTATCCTGGTCACACTTCCATGAGTTGAGTAAATTTTTAATTTCTGTCGTAAACTCATTAAAGTCATCCTTCACAATACTCTCCAAATTAGCCTTTATAAAGGTAATGTTAAGAGGTGGCAATGAAGATCGCTGTAGTTCTGGATCCGATGCAAAGTGTTGGAGAGAAGAAGAGGCTTTTCTTTGTCTTCTCGGCGTCCTGTGCATGACGGGTTTATTGACAAGGTCCACTCTGTTTTTATGTCCACTAGCTATTCTTTGACGGTAAGTGCGACTTGTATTGGCGTGTGGACGTGTAGGTGTACTATGCTCTGTGGACACAACTGCTCGCTTCAACAGCCGGCCGACAAACACGTCGGGAAAACCGCATAAAATAAACTGCAACTTGCCCCATATTGAAAGTCCAATTTATCGTTTTCCATAATTATTCTCGTTGTAGCACATTATTAAACAAAACAACACCACTTTTGACTAACAATATCCACAGTAAATGAATTTACAAAACAAAAACTTGCACTTGACATGTCCACGCAAAATGGCGCGAAGAACTCTCTTCAGTTTTTGACAATTATGATCTTTTATGCATGTTACAGGTCGAGTTGCCAGTGATAAAATAACAAATTTACTTCAACAATTATCTGACAGACGTGCGTCTGCGCTGGTTCTTACTGCCCTAGACGATATTGCCTGTAAGTATACATCCATATTGATTTGTTTTTTTTTTAATGATTTTTTTTTTTGTTTTTTTTTTATTAAAATAAAATAAATATTTATTTTTAAAGGCTTAGGTCTGTGACAGTGTTCTAGGAACTATGATGATTGACTGTATTTCATAGTTTATAATCCGTAAATATCTAGTCAATCATTGAATAGTTCTTAAATTTATTAATTATGAAATGTAGCCAAATATCCAGCGTGGCGAGAGTTGGCCACATTTTCCAGAAATATGTTCTGGAAAGCCAATTTCTAGCATTAGAGGTCTAGGATATAATGTTCTAGTGACTTGAATAACTATTTTTTTGTATAAATAGAGAAGACAAATTTTTTAGCATTTCATATTCACCGTGCGGGTGCCGGGTCCTTCGTGTCAAGAATGGTGTCTCGGACTTGCGACCAACAATAGGCTGGGACCTTCTTTACTTTATTGCGCTTTACTCTCCCTACCCAACCAAATACTGTATGATTCCGTTAATGCCGTCTTGGAAGCTCGTTCGATAAATGTATCTCCTGCAGACCTGCTGAGGCCCAATTCTTTCCGTAAGTGATGCAAAGATTTAGCTGGAACTCCTCTCGCACCAACTTCCCCTGCGTAAAGCTGAGTTCCATGTTGTGGTATTTGTTGAATTGAATGGAACGTTAAGTTCAATAAGAATTACTTTTTTCAAGTTCTGAGATAACACTTAGATGTCTGGGTTATATGCTGATAATTTGGAAACGTCCAGCGTGGTGAGAGTTGGCTATATTCTCCAGAAATATGTTCTGGAAGGCCTAATTCTAGCATTGGAGGTCTAAAATATAATGGTCTAGTGATTTAAATGAATAACTATTATTTAATTGTCTAAATAGTTTTTAATCCGTAAATATCTAGACAATCATTGAATAGTTTTTTAATTTAATTAGCAGGTAATGTAGCCAAATGACAAGCGTGGCGAAAGTTGGCTATATTCTCCAGAAATATGTTCTGGAAGGACCATCTTCAGCAGTGGAGTTCTAGGATAATATAGTGTTTAATACATTATTATTACTTTCAGATACGTTAAACATTCGTGGTTCTGACATTCCGTTCAATCCAGTATTCTTCTCTTATTTAATCATCAAACCAAGTACGGTATGTATAATTATGTAGGCTCCTAATTCCTAGAACCCAAGCGAAGTGTGAAAAAGCAACTTCTTTGGCCAGCATAGGAGGAACTGATATCGGCCCCCAATAGCCTCCTTAGCACCTTAAGACTTGCGTATCGCTTACCATCAGATGAGCTTCATATGTCGTAAAAATATATTCGCGGTATATTGACTAATTTTGGATGGTTAGTCAATATTGTGCATAAACAGATATTTCAAATTTGTTACCTTATACCTTGTCCTGTCTCTTTCTCGCCGATTTCTTTCTACATTGTTCATCCCGCTCACGCTAGTCTTAAGGACGGCGCTTTCGCACCGAAGCGAGCGTCTATATAACCGTCCGCGAAACAGCTGCAGTATTAATTATTATATTTAATAGTTTTGGGGCTTTGTTAATGAAGTAATTAACAAAATTAAAGAGAAAAAAGAGAGGAAAAGAGAACAGAAAAGAAGAGACCATGGTGAATTAATTAATCTTTGTTTTAGCCACAATCACAAAGTAACGCAGTATTGTTCTGGAAAGATGGTGTATTGGAAGATGAAGTAAGCCAGCAGTTTGCGCGGGAAAATGTTAACATTGAAGTCAAGCCGTATAATCAAATATTTGACTATTTAACCAATATGGCGGTGAGTTTTTTATTATCATGACAATGCTCGAGATGAGCTTTCTAAAACATATTTCAGAATGATTTGGCCAAACCCTCGCTACACTGGACATTTGGCTAGATTTCCTAATTACTATATTGAATAACTATTTAATGATTGACCTGATATTTGCGGATTAAAAACCATTACTATTTTATTAAAACCATTGCTATATCATTCTACTATGTCTAGACATCCACTACTGGAGATGAGCCTTCCAGAACATATTTCATAATAATTTGGCCAACTCTCGCCACGTTGAACATTTGGCTACACTTCTTAATTATTAAATTGGAAAACTATTCAATGATTAAGTAGATACTTACGGATTAATAAACTATAAATTTAGACCTACTAAATAAAGTCAAACATTACAGGCCCTAAAACAACTAGACCTCGAGATGAGCCTGGCTTATCTCCAGCAGTGGATGTCTAGACATAGTGGAATGATGAAGCAATGGTTTTAATAACAATGTTCCCTGTTGATTCTGTGTCTTGTATTTCAGGATAACATATTGTCAGAAGGTAGTATAGTCTGGTTGTCCCAAGATGGCAGCGAGGCGGTTCATAGAGCAGCTGTCGGGGTAAGTTATGACTCTCGTAAGTCAAAGTCACAATATCTTTATTCACAACTTACAGGCATTTATTTATAATAGGGTAGCCAACAGTGCTAACATCACACACTTATTTGTACTTAACACTAAATCAGAAGTTAGATGCTGCACCTATTATAAGGGACCACCACATTACCACAGACTTCTGCAAAGCCTTTGACAAGGTGAACTTCGTGGTGCTTCCGAGTAGGTTGGACTCATGCGGAGTGAGCGGTATGCTTGGGTGGTTTCGCTCGCATCTGTTTGACAGGCGTTACAGAGTGGTGGTAAATTGGCACTCCTCAATGTCGTACACTGACTAATTAGGTGTTCCGCAGGGATCTCATCTAGGACCGTTGTTATTAATGATATCGGTGCCTGCTTTCACAACTCAAAATACTACCTTTTCGCAGATGACCTTAAGCTAGTCAGTCAGCTGATGTTAGCTTGCTGCAGGATGACATAGACGGACTCAGTTGATGGTGCGGGTCAAGTGGCATGTCCCTGAACGCCGACAAGTGCTTTGTGGTTCGCTTCATTAGAGCCAAATCAACTTTTGCAAGGAGCTAGGGAAATGCAGATAAAGTTATATCCGATAAAACTTTTATTAGGGACTTGAGGATGACAGTGGACAGGGTTTTGAAATTCAATATACATATGTATGTTACTAGAGCGAGTTCTTGGGTTTGCTCTACGCACAGCAAAGGATTTCAAAAGGCCTGCGACTAAGATCATTTTGTTTAACTGCAGCATTGTGTGGAATCCACACTATGACGATCCTCTTGCTCCTCTTGATCCTCTTGCTGACACTATTGGCGACCCTAATAAATAAATTACATTTCTTATTAAAAAATATACTATTTTAAAAATATATTATTGTTCATATTCATGACCTTTTCAGACAAAAGGGCGCGTAACAACTTTGTCAACTCTCTCCCCAGTGGCGTTGATCAAATGTTATAAGAATAAAGTCGAATTGGAGGTAAACTTTGATATTTTTATTTAAAATAACACTCCCCATCATTCACACTCATCATAATGATATCTGTATATATGTATTTGGGGAGTTGGGCAAAAATCATGAAATATCACAAGTAGGTATGGAGGGGGGTGTAGTGTATTTATTTTTTCGTCAAACGCGTGATAACTAAACCGAAAAGCGGCGTGTAGTGATTGAATGATGACGCCGAGTGGCTTGATGTTGTTGATCTTCAACAAAGCACAGTGCCAACAACTGACTTGCAACAAGACAGTTGTTGGTGTTGAAGAAAGTCTTGCTAATCCGTGGTCCGAGGACAATGTACATTAAATTCGTTCATGTACTAGTACTCCGTGGTCGGAGGACAATGTACATTAAATTCGTTCATGTACTAGTACAACATATATTTGATTATATATTATTTTTATGTCAATCAAAATAACCTGCAACTTTACCGTCTAGAATTAAGATAATTTGTAGGTACAAAAAATACACGTGATTTTTGATGGGGGGGTAAAAAATGCTAAAAAAAAACATCACGTGATTAATGGACGCCTCCATAGACAGGCTAAACAAAAAAATTGTCGCATCTTGATGGCAACCGGGACCGACAGCTTAACGTGATCTCCTCCACAGGAACGGTTGTGTTGAAACCTATGACTTCACAGTGCGTAAGAAAAGTGTATTTGTGACCTTAAATTTTATCATATTTCTAGGGTTTCAGAGAGACCCACATAAAAGACGGCATAGCGGTGGTTAGGTTTCTAAGATGGCTGCATACTGAAGTCGAGGCTGGAAGAGAGGTCACTGAAGTAGACGCCTCAGACAAACTACTGGAATTAAGAAGGTATGACAAATGTGCTAAACCGTGGCCAAATTTTCCAAAAATATATCAACCAAGGTTTATCTCCAGAAGTAGAGGTCTAGGAAATGTAATGATTAACTAAGGTTTAGCTCCAGAAGTAGAGGTCTAGGAAATGTGATGATTAACTAAGGTTTAGCTCCAGAAGTAGAGGTCTAGGAAATGTGATGATTAACTAAGGTTTAGCTCCAGAAGTAGAGGTCTAGGAAATGTGATGATTAACTAAGGTTTAGCTCCAGAAGTAGAGGTCTAGGAAATGTGATGATTAACTAAGGTTTAGCTCCAGAAGTAGAGGTCTAGGAAATGTGATGATTAACTAAGGTTTAGCTCCAGAAGTAGAGGTAATAGCTAAATATCTATAGGTAATATATATATCTAAAGGCTGGGAAGTGTTATTATTAATTGATCTTGAATAGAGAGAGAAAGAATTACGTTGGTCAACGTTCGCGCGATCGTCGACCTCTCGCTACCTACTTGATTAGGCTCAGTGATATTTTTAGGATAACTTCTCTGCATCGTAACTTAAGAATTTATTATTTAATAATTAAAATGAAAAATACGTATTTATTTATTTTTATTCTAGATTATAATATAAAAATATTTGCTTTTTAATAAATTCAAATAAGTATAGTCCAGCGTGGTAAGAGTTGGCCATTTCTCCAGAAATATAATCTGGAAGGGTCATCTTCAACTTTTTTATTGCTTTCAATCCAAACATTGCATTAAAATCTAAAAATACCGTATTCCAGTAAAGACAAAGACTTCATGGGTCCGTCTTTTGCCACGATTGCTGGTGCGGGGGAAAATGGTGCAGTCATCCATTACAAGCCGTCAGCTGAACATCGCCGGGTTATCGGAAGAAACGACATGTTTTTAGTTGATTCTGGTGGACAATACAGGTAATTTATTTAAGTTAACTTAGCGTTTTTTGACGTTATAGAGAATTTAGTGGTAGTAAGTTGAAAATAAGATAAAAAAATTGTATGTAAAAAAGGAGACTTTTAAAATTAAAAGTCTGTTGTGACAAATAGGAAATCAGCTCAGCATTAAGCTGCGACGATCTAAGTGTCACGCTCAAAGTAAGCATAGGGACAAAAATAAGGAATGCTCCGATGGGTCAGGCATGACGAAAGGATGAGCGAAGAGAAAAGTTGTGGGTAAAAGAAGCCCTGGCAGACCAAGACTCACATATTTCGATCAAATAAATAAAACAATAGCTGAAGGTGCATTAAAAAGCCATCGAAACAAAAGGGCATGTATGAAGAGGTTGATGAATGTCGAAGAAGCGAAAGAGGTATGTCGTGATCGTGACAAGTGGCGCTCAGTTGTCTCTGCCTACCCCGCAAGGGATTTGGCGTGATATATGTATGTCTAGTTGATTTGGACGATTAGTAGTGAGTAGATTTCTTGATTTTTTAGAGCTGGTACAACAGATATAACCCGCACTCGGCACATGAGTTCAAACCCCACAGACTTCCAACGAATGACTTTCACCAGAGTTCTTAAAGGACAAATTCTTCTTGCCACTGCTGTATTTCCCAGAGGGTCAGGGGTAAGTAATTTTTTTATTAGTTCGTCCGTCTTTTACGGTGATACAATGGTTTAAAATCTAATTAACGGCGCGGTGGTGGCTCGGTTGTAAGAACGCGTTCCTTAAATCCTACTAAGGTCGGTTCAAACCCCCCCGGCATGTACCAATGAGAAATACACTTTTCTTACGTACTGCAGTCATAGATTTACAACACCCCCGTTCCCGTGTGAGGAGAGCACGTTAAGCGGTCCCGGTTCCACTAATACCAACTTGTGGAATCGTTAATAAATTGTTATTCAAAATTGACATCATATCCTCGCGAAGCCGTCTGGCCAGCGTAGCGATTGTAGGCCAAATTCTCCAGATATATATTCTGGAAGGCCCATCTCCAGCAGTGGAGGTCTGGGACGCTGTGTTCTAGGGGCTGTAATGAATGAATATTTAATTTATTTGTGATATTTCCCAAGTTTAGTACTGTAGAGACATCGACGAGCTTGCCACTTGTCATGATTGGCCTATAGTAAAGTTAGCTAAATGTGAATCCGCTTCTTTATAAACGTGGTTTCTGACCAACCCGGAAGGGAAACGATCGTGATAATACTTTACTTTTATTAACCAAAATACCAAAATAAAGCGTACAATATAGAAAAGCCTTAAATCTAAGTACAAATAAATATTCTGCAAATATTGGGTTCCCTGGCCTCTATGAAAAGTTATTTGTGAGCGTAATTGAAACCTAATAGTACATATAACTATCAAACAATTGCGACTGCAAATATAAAATAATACACAAAATGCAGGTAGTTTAAAAAAAGATAAAGCTATTCAATAACACTCGCCAATCGAAGTCAAAAAGTATCGGGGGTTAGTTGATGGAACAACTCATCAAACTCACTCGTAGTAAAATTAAAAATTTCGATATAATTTCATTAGAAAAGTGGTAAAAAATAAATATATGCTCGTCTATAATTGATATCTATTAAGTGTAAACTCTATATGACGACACTGAAGGGACTGTGCATTTTGTGGCGTTATAGAGAGTTGTCGGTAAATGGAGAGAAGAAAAATCGGAATTGGAAGACAAGCTAAACCAACCAAAGCCAATTGATTTCAACGCTTTAGCAACGAGTTTGTCGTTAAATTGAGTGACGTACATGGAGTTTACACTGTATGACGTACATGGAGTTTACACTGTGTGACGTAAATGGAGTTTACACTGTGTGACGTACATGGAGTTTACACTGTGTGACGTACATGGAGTTTACACTGTGTGACGTACATGGAGTTTACACTGTGTGACGTACATGGAGTTTACACTGTGTGACGTACATGGAGTTTACACTGTGTGACGTACATGGAGTTTACACTGTGTGACGTACATGGAGTTTACACTGTGTGACGTACATGGAGTTTACACTGTCATTATTTGTGAAAAATAATAATAATATGCTTAGAAGATTATTGTTAATGCATGTTAATCACGAATGTCTTTGTAAGCAAGAGTGGGGTTCCCTGTATCACATACCTAAAGAGCTCCTCACAACGTATATAAGTATGTATTGTATGTAGTATATTGTAGCCAATTTAGTGTGTAGTATATGTATTATTGTGTACATATTTGTATGTATGTGTATTTATTTTAATATCTAGTGTATGTAAGATTAAATGAATTTATTTGGCAACATTTCTTACAATCGTTTGCACCTAGCCTCATGACTGTAATGTTCTGTATTGTCCCAAAGGTTGGCTGCTAGAGAATGTCTAGCGGCATTAAGCCCGCCCTTTGTACATAGTGCAATAAAGTTTTAAATAAATAAATAAATACCTTCTGGGACATAGTACAGGGATCCCCGTATTTACTGATTGATGTATCTAGGTTTTTAAGTCAATAAAGTTCATTATTATTATTATTATTAGAAGATAAGTAGGTAAAAATAATGCAAAATACATAGGAATACAATCAATATTCGCACATTTATATACAGTGTAAACTCCATGTCGTTACATATCACTCGATTTAACGACAAACTCCCTAAAGCGTCGAATTCAATTGGCTTTGGTTGGTTTAGCTTGTCTTCCATTTCTCATTTTTCTTCTCTCCATTTAACGACAACTCTCTATAACGCCATAAACAGTCCCTTCAGTGTCGTTATATAGAGTTTACACTGTAGTTTGGTCTTTTCTGACCATAAGTAATAGATGTGTGTTTTTTTCAGGGACACATTTTAGACATCTTAGCTCGCAAATCGTTGTGGGATGTGGGTTTAAACTATGCACACGGGACAGGACACGGGGTGGGACACTTCCTTAACGTGCACGAGGGACCTTCCGGGATAGGGACGGGGGCCGGAGCGAATGATCCGGGAATATCCGAGGGAATGATCTTCAGTAACGGTAAGGTTTTTCTTACAAGGGGGTGAGAAGGGATCTCGATAGTTGTGGGATCACATGTCGTGCTCTGATCATGGCGTCATATATCTTATTATCGTCTCAGAGTTCCAAGGAACATTATTGCTAAATTTTATCGACCCTCTGCTAGATGGACGGATGACCTGAGGAATGTCGCTGGTGGGGGTTGGATGAGGGTCGCAGGAGATCATGTGAAGTGGCGAGCCTTGGGGGAGGCCTATATCCAGCAGTGGAGAGACACAGGCTGATGATGATGAACCTTTTTTCGAAGACCAGTGACATCAGAAGCATAAAAAAATATTTGCTCTTTTCACAATTACATGCGGTAAGTATATATATATACATTTTTTGAATTCCAGAACCAGGTTACTACGAAGTTGGTGAATTTGGAATCCGTCATGAAGATCTGGTTGAAGTAATTACTATGAATAAGGATGCTGATCATATAATGGTAAGTCAACGTAATCGCAGCCTGTAGAATAGTTCCTTTACTGTTGAGGATGAGTCTACCAGACTTGGAATTTCCGAAGAATTTGGCCAACTCTCGCCACATCGGACATTTGGCAACATTTCCTAATTATTTAATTTAAAAAACATTTAATGATTGTCGAGATATTTACGGATTAAAAACGACATACCAAATATAGTCAAATCATCCCAGTCCCTAAAACACTAGCACTTAGACCTTCACAGCTGGAAATAAGTCTTCCAGAACATATTTCTGGAGAATTTTGCCAATTTTCCAAATATTTAATGATTGTTTATATATAAAAGGATTGAAATTTAGATATACCAATATAGTCAATAATTCCAGTCCCTATAACACCTTCCTAGACCTCCGCTGCTCAAAATGAGTCTTCCAACCATATTTCTGTAAAATATGGCCAACTCTAGCCACTCTGGATATTTGGCTACATTTCCTAATTATTAATTTGAAGATCTATTCAATAATTGTCTAGATATTTAAAGAGTTAAGTTTATAAATACCAAACATAGTCAATCATTACAGTCCATACTAAGTCCTCCACAGCTGGAAATAAGCCTTCCAGAACATTTTTAGGAGAATATGGGTCAACCCACGCCACACTGGACATTTGGCTACATTTTCTAATTATAATATTGAAGAACTATTTAATGATTGTCTAGATTGTCCTTATGATCATGTAACAATCACAGATGTAATAATTAATTAATAGCGCCAACAGAGGGCTCGCGTTCATTGTTGATTGCTCGCATATTATGTTATTTTTAAAGCGTGTACATTGCGTGTTTTAATAACAAATAAAGAAGGAACAAAGAATTTCAAATAATGAACAAATAATCAAAAGATACTTAATTTCTATGAAATTAAATATAAACTAAACCTAATATAAAAATTTAAACATATTATATTTTATAAAATTAAAACGTAATGTACGTCGCTGAGACAATGTTCTTGAGCCAGCTGTCACGTGTTTCTTTTTATTTTTTAAATTTGTTGGTGCATTGACATGGATTTTACATATATTTTTTATATTTAATTCAGTTATATACGATACTCGTATATATGTTTTCTACTAATAAAATACAAGTCAATGCTCCTCTAATGTTATTTTGATTACTTTATGTCACAAATCCGTTAACCGGCAGGAAATGCAGTATTATTGCAGTATTATTATTATTGTTAGGCATAGTTAAGATTTTATTATTATTAAGTAATAATTTATTATTTAATTATTCTATTTGCATATATACATATTATATTATATTTTATATATAGGTACTTACAAATAAAAAACTGGATTTGAATAGTGAAGATGATTCATTTTATTCTATTACAAGTAGCACTTCTGGTGATTCTTTTTATGATGCTGAAGGCTTAGATATCTTACTAAATAAGGAATTTTCTCTGTATAAAAAGTATCTTAACATATGTCATATTAATGCACAAAGCGTGCCCTCTTCTTACTCTGATCTTCTTTCTACCTTCACCTCTCCCAGTGTAATTGATGCCATTCTTATATCTGAGTCCTGGCTTAAACCTTCCTTATCCTCAACCTCTTATTCTCTTGCCGGGTATATCTTGATCAGAAACGACCGTATAGGCGCAACTGGGGGGGGTGTAGCAATATACTTACGTGCTGATCTGCCATATAAAGTAATCAGTTCCTCACCAAGCCCTTACTCTGCTTCGGCTGAATTTCTATTTATAGAAGTACAATTTTTAGGGTGTCAAGTGCTAGTTGGTGTAGTGTATTGTCCTCCCTCCATAAACTATTTTTCTTATTTGGAAAGCGTTCTTGAGGAAGTGGTACCGCTTTATACACACAACGTCATCATGGGCGATTTCAACACCTGTCTCCTGGATGAACGTCGGGCTGGCAAAACAAGGGCGTCTAAACTCCTTAACGTCACTTCATCAGTAAATTTGTCTCTTCTGCCGTCTGGCCCAACTCATCATTTAGCGACAACGTCCACTCTTCTTGATCTTATTTTTACTTCACGCCCTGATGTTGTTGCCAGTCACGGCCAGCTCCTTGCTCCCTTCTCCCACCACGATCTCGTTTTCGCCTCGTATAAAGTAAGACCGCCAAGGTACCGCCCGCCTACCATAGTGATGCGTCATTATTCCCGTATGGATATCGATAAACTACGTGGTGATGCAGCTAGCATCGATTGGAGTACTTTACTAACAGCAAACAATATAGAAGACATGGTTGATATATTCAATCATGAGCTGATTAAATTATATGACTCGCATGCTCCACTTCGAGCTACAAAAGTTAAGAGGGCCCCAGCACCATGGATTAATGAGAATGTACGAATCGCTATGAGGAAACGAGATCGTGCGTATCGAAAATATCGGCGTAATCGCTGTGATGATAATCTGTCTGCATTTAGGTCTGCGAGGAATCGTTGCAACCAGGTGTGCAGGATTGCCAAACGTCATTATTTCCTAGACAACGTAACCAACAAATCATCATCAAAAATTTGGCAGTTCTTTAACTCATTGGGTCTTGGGCGATGTCGTGAACAGGTAAATCCTGGCTCCGTGACACCTGATCAGCTTAACACTCACTTCTCTGCGGCTCCGGTGCTGGATAGTGTTATAAAAACTAATACTTTGGCAGAGATAGCTGAGCTACCGGTGTCTGCTGATGTGGAACCATTTTTCCTGACAGAGGTTGCTAATGATGTAGTTTTCAAGACGATAAATTCAATAACTTCTAAAGCAGTAGGATGTGATTCCATCAGTCGTGTTATGATCATTACCATAATTGACCTTCTTTTACCCATCATTTCTCACATCATTAATTTTTCCCTTACCTCCGGTCAATTTCCCTCCCAATGGCGCAAGGCTTATATCATTCCATTACCAAAAATTCCTACACCTATACTTCCTACCCACTTTCGTCCTATATCTATATTACCATTTTTATCCAAGGTCCTTGAGTCCATTGTACATAAACAACTTTCCCTTTTTATAGATAATAATGATATATTAAACCCCTACCAGTCCGGATTCCGCCCTGGTCATAGCACAACTTCAGCTTTACTTAAGGTAACTGAAGACATCAGAAGAGGCATGGATGAAACTAAGGTCACAGTACTTGTACTGATTGATTTCACAAATGCCTTTAACACAGTTGATCCTGATTTGCTTATCGCTATGTTGTCTCGTCTTGGAATTTCATCGGAGGCTCTGTCATGGTTTTCACAATATCTTCATGGCCGTCAGCAGCAGGTACAGGTTGATCGGGTGTCGTCGGAGTGGCGCGATTTGGCTACGGGCGTTCCACAAGGTGGTATTCTGTCCCCTTTATTGTTTTCGTTGTTTATCAATGCCATCACCTCCCTTCTACACTGTCACTATCACCTGTATGCAGACGACTTGCAGCTTTATGTGCAGACGGATATCAATACCCTCAATAGTGCAATAGCTTGGCTTAACTCTGATCTTTCTAATATAAGTTCGTGGTCGGAACGTTTTGGGATCGTTGTCAATCCGAGCAAGTGTCAGGCAATTGTAATAGGAAGCTCCCGACAATTATGCAAAATTGACCTTAACGATATCGACTTGGTTCGGTTTGACAACGTTCCTATTCCATATAGTAGTGAGGTAAAGAATTTGGGAATTCACTTAGATTCCAATCTAAGTTGGACAGTCCAGGTTACGAACACGAGCCGTAAATTTTTTTCTTCTCTGCACTTTCTTAATAAACTTAAACATTTTCTGCCTATTAAAGCTAAAATAACCCTTGTCCAAAGCCTTCTCCTTCCACTTCTCGATTATGGTGACGTGTGCAGCGTTGATCTCTCGGAGATATTGCTCAATAAGATGGACCGGCTACTTAACGCATGTATCCGGTTCATCTATTGTTTGCGTAAATATGATCATATTTCCGAGTATCGCGCTAAGTTGAAGTGGCTGCCAATTCGGTGTCGCAGGAACCTTAGAATTCTTTGCTTGCTTTTTTCTGTTCTGAATGAGCCTGCGACACCGAAATACCTCAAGGACAATTTCGCCTATTTGTCTTCGTTTCACGATAAATCCCTCCGTTCCTCTCATAATTCTCTTTTGTCTATTCCCTCTCATAGTTCTAGTTTCGTTTCGAACTCATTTGTAGTTGTTGCCACGAACCTGTGGAACAATTTGCCTCTTAGCATAAGGCAAGTAACCACCAGATCTCTATTTAAAAAAATGGTATATTCACACTTTCTATCACAAAAAAAGTAAGTATTATCTATGTATGTGTATGTAGTTACTATAACTTATTTATTAGAATTTAGTATATTGTTGTCATTGATATATAATATGTAGTGTATGTAATAATATGTATGGGTATATGTAGTATATGTATTTTTATATATATGTATTAGTATTACTATATTTATTAGTATATAGTTAAACCGTAGAATTTAATACAATTTTGCACCTACCTTTCAATATAATACTCAAGTTGTCCCAATGGTTGGCTAGGATAGAATGTCTAGCGGCATTATAAGCCCGCCTTTGTCTTTGTGCAATAAAGATTTAAATAAATAAATAAAATAAATATTTACGGATTAAAATTTAGATATATCAATATAGTCAATCATTCCAGTCCACTCTCCTAGACCTCAGCTGCTCGAGATGTACCTTCCAGAACATATTTCTGGAAATATGGCCAAAACTATCCACACTGGACATTTGGCTACATTTACAAATTATTAATTTGACGAACTATTCAATTATTGTCTAGATATTTACGAAATAAAATTATGTACATTTTGACTATTTGGAATAACTAAAGTGACAAGCTAACTGGCTATATTGATCACAGATTATTTCTTTCTCCTACCGCCTCTGTAAATTTAGTATATCTAAATTTCAATCCATTTATATCTAGACAATCATTAAATAGTTTATCAATTTTATAATTAGGAAATGTAGCCAAATGTCCAGAGTGGCTAGAGTTGGCCATATTTTACAGAAATATGTTCTGGAAGACTCATTTTGAGCAGCGGAGGTTTGGGAAGGTGTTATAGGGACTGGAATGATTGACTATATTGGTATATGTAAATTTAAATCCCTTTATATATAAACAATCATTAAATAGTTCTTCAATTTTGTAATTAGGAAATGTAGCCAAATGTCCAGAGTGGCTAGAGTTGGCCATATTTTACAGAAATATGTTCTGGAAGACTCATTTTGAGCAGCGGAGGCTTGGGAAGGTGGTATAGGGACTGAAATGATTGACTATATTGGTATATCTAAATTTCAATCCCTTTATATATAAACAATCACTAAATAGTTCTTCAATTTTATAATTAGATAATGTAGCCAAATGTCCAGAGTGGCTAGAGTTGGCCATATTTTACAGAAATATGTTCTGAAGACTCATTTTGAGCAGCGGAGGTCTAGGAAGGTGTTATAGGGATTGGAATGATTGACTATATTGGTACATCTAAATTTCAATCCCTTTATATATAAACAATCACTAAATAGTTCTTCAATTTTATAATTAGATAATGTAGCCAAATGTCCAGCGTGGCGAGAGTTGGCCAAATTTTTCAGGAATATTATCTAAAATGCTTATCTTCTGCTAATTAATTTAATGTTGTTACAATTACAGGCACCAAACCAAACGGATGACTTTTTCGGTCGCGGCGCCGTTGGATTCTACACCATATCGTTGGCCCCTCATCAAACTGCGTGTCTTGACGTGACATTAATGACTGATCACGAGGTTAGTTTGGTTTAGGACTTGTATGTAATCTTTAGTATGGAGGAACCGAAACTTTATTTATTTATTAGGACTCAAACAACAGTATATATACTCATAGCTGGGCATTAACTCGTTAATCCGTTAATCGTTAATTAACGAAGTTAACATTTTGATTAACGGGTTAACTTTTAAGTTAACTTTTAAAAATGTTAACGGACACGTTAACTTCCGTTAATATGCAGAAGTCCGTTAATCGTTAATCCAATGCCACTATTTACCGCACGGCACCGCGGTGTGGCGCGAAAAACAGGTTCAGACAAGTATGAAACGACAAGTGCCGGGCGCGGCGGCGCGTGAGACAAAAACAAAACTAGATATATTTTGCCGGCGCGTGCGAGTAAGAAAACTGCGAAGTACTAGCGCCAGTGCTTAGAGTGACGAGTGTTGTGTTTGTTGTTATTATAAATTACTGTCAGTGATAATTTGCGTGTTAATAAAGAAGAGTGCAGTGTAATTAGTTAGATAGAAAAGTGTACTGTGCAGTGTAGTAATTAAAACTATATCATGGAAGACATGGAATCGGATTTCAGCGGTCCTGATGAGAATCCATGGCCACATTTGACTGAGTATGTGGAATTTGTATCCAGATCGGGCCAGCAAATATTTTTTGCTTGTAAGCGTTGCTTGCCGAAAGACACCAAAATAAAAGTTCATGTATCAAGCCTGAATAATTTGAAACAACATGTAAGAAGGGTACATGAGTCACAATACGTACAGTTTGAAGAGATTGTTAAGGCGGGCTCTAACCGAGGCAAGACAAAAAAGAGAACTCATTCTGACAATATTATATAAGTATTAACCTGTTAACTTCCAGAACCTAAACCAACAGGTTTTATAAGTTCACTAACGCAACGATATAAAAATGCAATTTTACACATATTAACGGATTAACGATTAACATTAACTTCCGTTAATTCTTCCGAAATGTAGCGCTTTAACGTTTAACGAAGCTAACTTTTTTTGTAGCGGATTAACGATTAACGAAGTTAACTATTTGATTAACGGTGCCCAGCTATGTAGATACTTAACATTAGATTATTACACAGTTTGAAAACTTATCTAGTACATAAACTTTTTACAGTTGAGCACAGCGTTTGTCAACTTGTATTTTTCGAATTAAAGTTCTAATAAGAAAGCAAAAAATATTTTAAAAATAGAAGCAAACAAAATTAAGCTAATAAACTTATAACTATATATGTATTTACAATTTAAATTAAAAAGTTATATATATACGTTTCTTATTTTGCGTTGTCAAAACAGCTCGTCAACACCTCGGGAGACAAAAGGGCTGGACAATATTTGGGCCAAAGGATCAGTATTGCCATTCAACGTGGCAATGCTGCCAGTATCCTTGGCACCTTGCCCATTGGCAGCGATTTGGAGCAAATTTATTATTTATAATATTTTTTATTTTGTTTTTTCCTCATTTTAGTTTTTAGTTATATTTTTATTTATTAATTAGGTTTATTTTTATTAATAGTAATTTATGTTTTAAGATGTAAGTTTTTAGTTTAATTAATATATATATATTTTTAAATCATTGTACCTTAAATAAAATATAATTTATATATATACATATATTTTAACATTTTGGACTTTCCAGACATATTGCAATGATTACCTATTTATTTGAACTTTACCAAACTTTACCAAAGTCACTAAAATCCTGGTTAGGTTAGGTTAGGTTAGGTGTTCACTATTTTACTGTATATTATACTCTAGAGATGTGGTGTTGACTGAGAATGTTGGCCATATCATGGACGGAGTTCCGAACTTTTTTTTTGACATGTGATCTTGCCCCCACCTGATGGTAAGTGGCGCGTGAGGTCCATGAGAGTCTTTCGCGCCATTTTGCGCGGAGATGTCAAGTGCAAGTTATTGTTTTGTAAATTAATTTACTGTGGATATTATTGGTCAAAAGTGGTGTTATTTTGTTTAATAATGTGCTACAATGTGAATAATTATGGAAAACCATAAATTGGACTTTAAATATGGGGCACAAGTTGAAGTTTATTTTTTGCGGTTTGGGCTATAATGCCGCGAGTGACTCCAAAAAAGCATCAAATTCTGCAGCATCTGGAATTTGATGATCCCCAACTCGGTTATGAACTCTGTTATGAACATATATTATGCAAATAAATTACGTGTTTAGGGCTGATGTATTCTGTACATTGTCCTTTAAAGACAATTAAAAAAAAAATGAGGTCCATGACTGACATCAGTCCTTAATGCTTGGCTTGGCTGGGCATGACGGCAATTTCAGCCTGATCCCGAAACATGTGGTGATTGGATTGGATTGAAACAAGGTTTATTGGCAGGAACGGTGGATACTTCTCAGCATATTCTCACTACCCTCTTTGGAGTCCTAAACAACCCCCTTTCCCCATTATACCTTAGGGAACGTTTTAAATTTATTTCTTCGACTCATGTCCGTGACTTGCGATCTACCCAAAATAACCTTCTTGCTATTCCTCTCCACTCCTCGACAAGATATTCAAATTCCTTCACTGTTACCGCAGATAATCTCTGGAACACTCTCCCTCTCTCTCTTCGCAATCTAACGACTGCGCTTTCATTCAAAAATTATCTTTACTCCCATTTTCTATCCATTCAGAATAACTAAAGTTATGCATCTGTGTTAAACTGTTCTTTCACTCTTTTCTCTATTTTTAACCTTAACCCTATATTATAGTGTGTATTTATTTATTTCTGTATATATGTAATTATATGTATTGTATTATAGATATACTTGTATGTATTATAATATGTATGATATGTAGTATTAGTAAAAATTATTGTTTTTGTTAGTAAATACTTGGCACTCTGCCTGTAATCCGTTAAAACTCCCAAAGGTTAGCTGGTGGAAAATGCCTTACGGCATAAAGCTCGCCTGTGCACATTAATTTTAAGTTAATTTAGTTTTTGTGCAATAAAGATTTTTTTTATTTTATACTTCTCCGCCCCATCAGACTGGGGAAATTACCACCATCATTCCACCTAGCACCTATAAACTAACTAACAAATCCATACTGAAGGAACCTCCACCCGATTAATCGATTGGTACACCTCCACCTGATTGGTCGATTCGTATGTCATTTTTTGTATCGAATAAGCTTACTACGATATACGAATGAATATCTAATTTTTCCTATATTTTTCAGATCAAATACTTAAACGACTACCACGCGCGTGTTCTCTCCACTCTTGGTCCTCGACTTAAAGAGGAAGGACTGCTAGAAGACTACGCTTGGCTCGAAGAAGAATGTAGACCAATCGGAAGCGGATATTTGATCAAAGCTACTCCATTGGTTGTTATAGCTATCATTGTAGCATGGTTCAATTAAATTTAAAGTAATTTAAAATAAATTGTATTTAATTATATTGTGTTTTATTTTATGTCCACTCTCCCTATGTTCGACTTGTCACTGTAAGCGCTTTGTTTTTCATTTTATTTCCTTTTGACAGGTGTTTGAGTAGCTTTTCCATGCGCTTTGAGTTTTTAATGACGTCGAATAACCAAAGACAATGACTCGGGTCTCACGGCGAATGACTTCACCGATTTTACTATTTCAGCGGCACGCTGTGTTTGATAAATTGCCTTAAGCGCTTTGGTTTTCATACAATTAAAGCCAAATTCGTAAAAAAAAACTGTGATTATTAATTGTTTAATTTAATTGATTTTAAATAGGTGTGATCAAATATAGTTAAAATTATTTATCACAACTATCTGAAAATTAATTTTGAAATTGCGAAGTAACCCAATCTTTTATTTTACTATATTACTCCAGATTGGTGTTCCCAGTGAAACTAAAAACAACTTGGTATTGCAAGTAAAAAAAAAAGAAAACTTAAAGTGTGGCCAGTAAATGTAAAAACAACTATTATTTTATTTGATAGTAGGAAAATAATTTTACATAATACATTAAAAATAAATTAAAAGCTACCTGCCGCGATGGTGGCTCGGTTGCTCTCTTTAAATCCTACAAAGTCGGTTCAAACCCCCCCCAGCATGTACCAATGCTAAATACACTTTTCGTACGTACATTAATCATAAATTTACAACATCACCGTTCCCGTGCCTCGGAGAGCACGTTAAGCTGTCGGTCCCGGTTGCACTAATACCAAATTGTGGAATTGAAGTGAAACTAAATTGTCATTAAGACATTGACATCAAATCCTCGCCAACCCATCTGGCCAGAGCGTGGCGAGTGTAGGTCAAATTCTATATATGTTCTGGAAGGCCCATCTCCAAGTTTTAGTTTAGGACGCTGTGTTCTAGGGGCTGTAATGATGAATTGCTACCTAAATAATGAAATTTAAAATAAACTATATATAAAATATGTCCCAAGAAGCTGGCAACATTTCCCTACTGTATAGCGAGGCTAATACGTTGGCAGAAATAATATCCAGCTTTCTTGTCTCCCAGACCTTTCCGTCAGTCGCTTTGACTTCTTGGCCAGGCGTCTTGCTGAAGGTCCCCATGGGCCCATTGCTCGACCCCAAATGGTGCAAATTCGTAACCGATACAATTGCGTAACTTGAGGTTCTCAGAAGAAAACGAAGTCACCTAGATATGAGATGGAGCTAATGTGTCTACACAACGTAACACCCTGGAGAGTTCTAAGATTGCGGGTACTCTAGCAATGACAAGAGAGCCCTTCGGATGATGTCGTTTAGAGCCGCGTGATGAGAAATAAGCCTGTGGTGTCTGAGATGACTGGTTCTCCCCATCGACACTGGTGCAGGTGGACATTCCATACTTAAAACCAACTTAGGTGTTGCCAGTAGAAATAAAAGCCATTTAAATTAAGTTATATTTATTCTTAAATCTTTCTATATTGTGTATTAAATACATTGTCTAGGAATTTAGTTATTCTTCTCCTCTGTAATGCTTGATGTTGAGCAGGACCCAGGCTGGGATGGCCGTCCATCCCAATACCATGGCTGTGGAAAGGATGATGATTTCCTGAAAAAGTTAAATCAATTATTAATTTTGTTAGGTTCTCTATGTAACATGTGGAGAGGATTTAACACTTTTGCATGCCTCTCGCAACATTGCTCAGGAGATATTGAACTCAGTCTGTGACAACCCAAATGTACTCCAGAGGTTCATAACTGGTGACAAATCATAATCATAATCCCAAAACTGAAGAAGCCTATTAAAAGGACAAAGCTATGCTATGATTGAGGAAATTAAGACTGCATCAAAATAGGAACTGATAAAGATCAGAAAAAATGCTGGCATAAGTGCATCTGAGGGTAATTACTTTGAAGGGGACAAAATAGATATTCATGAATAAATTAATATTTTTTAATCAATACCAAATTCGCGATATGTACTTGTAAACACTTTTAAAAACAAACTGGACAAGTGGCTAGTGACAATAGACATAGTCTGATAACTGATTTTTAAGTTTTTAAGTTTAAATTATGTGTTTGAAGAAGCCTTTACAGCGGATTTAATCATAATTAAATCCTTTTTTAGAAATTTGTGACATATTATATATTAATTATATTGACATTTTTTACACATATATATTTATTTTTAGTTATAGTTTATTGACACATCTAAATTAGAATATAGTATTCTAAGTAATATTTATTAAAATACCCGACGAGGCACCTTTAGACCTACCAAACTAGACCTAAATTATTATATATTATAATAATTATTAGGCTTAGAAGTGGAAGAGATAGAGATAATAATAAAATAATAATAATGGAAATTGGGGCTGTTCCTTGCCATACTGTATCACCATATCTGGCCAGGTATTTTGTTTAGCGTTGTTATTAAGAAAAATTGACTTAACCGAGTGTTCCGATAGGATCCTATGGCGATAAATATATAAATAAATAAATAAAATGAACTTTACACCAGTGCTTCATATAGGCATATCAGCAATGCGCTGCGAGACTATTAATCAATAATAATAATAATAATACTTTTTAAACAGACCTTGTATAGAGATGTTACAACTACTCTAAGAAAGAGTAATAACAACTTCTCATAACAACCAACTCAAAATCCCACCCCACACTTCCAGCAGATATTCAGATTCATTTACCGTATTGTCTGCTCGCCAGTGGAACAAACTTCCATTGACCATCAGACAAGCTCCTTCTTAAACTTGCTTAACTCCACAAATTTCTACTTTCTAACAAGACAAATTTCTAAGCATTCCATGGATTCACCGTGCAGGTGCCGGGTCCATTGTGTGTGGGTAAGAGATAAGAAGAATAGTGTCTCGGGCTTGCGACCGACAATAGGCTGGTTTAAGAAAAGGAGGCCTCCTTTTTTTTTTATTGCGCGAATATTCACTCACCATTCTACTTATCTCCCTACCCAACCAAATAGTGTATGATTCCGTTAATGCCGTCTATAAATAAGCGGATTCACATTAAGCCAACTGTACTACAGGCCAATCATGACAAGTGGGAAGCTCTAGGATGTCACCAGCGTACCAAACTCGAGAAATATCACAAATAAATTAAATATTAATTAAATGTATTTATTTACATTAATAAATATTTTTGTGTCCCAACCAGGAATCAAACCCTCTGAGTCTAAATCCACGGACTTAACCGCTAGACCACGGAGGCATCATATATGTATATCTACTACTATTATTATTATTATTGATTAATAGGCGAGCAGCGCATTGCTGATATGCCTATATCAAGCACTGGTGTAAAGTTCATAAAATAGTCAGTTATCACCATAGTCTATGTCAATTGTCACTAGCCACTTGTCCAGTTTGTTTTTAAAAGTGTTTACAGTTGGGGATTTCAATATGTCTTCTGGTATTTTGTTCCACATATTTACAACTCTGTTATTCATAAAGTGTTATTTCACATTTGTATTGCTGGATTTTCTCATCAATTTCATTCCGTGATCACGACGGGGATATATCATTGTGTTCAACTTGAACATTTTGGCTAGGTGATGGCAGTTATACCTTCCTGTTAGAATTTTCAATTATATCTCCCCTCATACTGCGATCTCTAAGACTTGTCAGCTTTACTATAATAAGTATATATTGATGAGTATTTATGTACTCTATGTGTAGTGTTTGTATCTATTTAATAAGATATAATCCATTGTCTGATGTACACAAGTAGCGAGGGAACGACACATTACCAAACGCCAGTGTGCGCTGGAGAATGTGGACGTATCAAATGTAGGCCGACTTGGTGTTACAGGGAGCCAGTGATTAATAATGTAGGCAGGGGGTACTACACTATGTATACGTACTATTTTTGGAGTTTATTGGTTAGAATTGCAGGCAACATATTTATGCTGTCTCACTTTCCCAAAGGTTAGCTGGTAGAAGCCGAAATGACTTTAATTTCGCCTTTGTACATACTTTTAAGTATTTAATAATTATAAAGAGAGAGCACGATAAATACGAACTTTTTCAATAAAGTATGATCGAAAATCATAATGCACGGCGGCATCTGTAAGTTGTTTATAACAAACACGTAATGTAAACATTTTAATGAAACCGGTTTAAAGGTTTTCTAAATAGTTTAGTAATCTAGTTTTACAGTAAAAATGCCTTTACTGTATTATACGAAATAATCGATCGATAATAGATAAAAACATAACCTAACTCGTGTAAATTACGTAACTTAAAACACCTTTAAAAAATACCTCATAAACAAAGTACATAGCATAATTATACAAAAACATTTATAATTCTAAGATTTGTAATGCATTTTGATAAGTTTTTTAATGTATTTATTGCAAAATTAATGTTTACGACTTACGCCAGTGGAAACCTTATTTCTGGCTGGTGTGGAGATAACGCTCATGCATCTTTGTGGCTGGATGGTAGATTTGGCGAGGGGAGCTATTTTGGTCAAGTTCCTGACGGCCTGCATTTTGATTTTATTAATATTTTCCGAATAATACTTGAAATCACCAAAATTTCGATTTTGACAATCAAAATGTCGGAGTCATAGACAAGAGCATGAACTGAAAGGTCCTTAATTAACAACGGGTTTTATAATGATTATCCATTGCGTGTTATTGTTAAACTAAACACAACTTAGTTCATAATAAAACGTAATTTTATAATAAAATAAATTCAGTCTTCAAGTAAAGAGTAAAATAAATCTCTCTAATGTCGCTAACGGCTACGATATTTTTAATTATATGTTATTTATATCTTCTAATATAATTATTTTGAATTATTGTTTGCAAATGTTTATTTTAATACATCTACAAGTAATATTTTGAAATAAAAATGTAGGTAAGTATCAATAACTTTGGCCTTACTGTAATAGTAGATTATTTTAAACCATAGATTTGCAATATTGAATTTCATACTTCGCGCCTCGCAGCTTGGTAAAAAATTGTAATAATATAAAGCTTAAGGTTCGTTTATATGTCTGAACAACCGTTATATATCTAAATAATAGCTTATCCATAACAAATACCAGTTTTTTTTTATCTGGCATGTGAAAATTCATAGGCAGTTTGGTTACCTTGAATTGCGTTGAAAGTACATAATCTGTATCGGTAGATAGTGTGTATACTCTCTATACCTTTAATTATCGCAAAAAAAACATATAAAAATATATATATTTACTTCATTACGGTTAAAAAATACAATTTCATATAACAGACACCCATGTTCCACGCTATCCAGTTTTAAAGACCCCCATACATTGTATACGAGAATGTTAACTCGCGTTACAAAGGCCTTTGTTAATCCCCCAAAATACGTAAAAACCTAAATAATACCTATAAATACAATATTTAAGTACTAAAAAATATTTATTTTATCTTGTCTAATCTACTTCGATACATTTTGCTAAAATTAACTGCCCGTTTAGAAATATCCATAATTTAAAATTTAAACGGTGGTCAAATAATTATACAAGAATTTGTTAAATAATAATATAAATCATATTTAATATTTTACATAAGCATTTTAATATTACAAAAGCTCTAAATAAGAAGTAAAAAGCGATCAATTGACGAACATCTCGCGCGCTATCGAAGTTCTTCTGATTGACGTGTGTGGGTGCTTTATTTCTCGTGCATTGAAGAATTGAGGAGTTGAGTTTTTATCGTTTATAATTTGTGATTACTCATAAATTAATATAATTAGACTTCAGTAAACATAATAAATCGTTTATTTAAATAATTATTTGACTAGTTATCGTTTTCCGGCTTTCATATATCGAGGTATGTACTAATCACCACATTTTGATTCTGGGTAGGAAATTCCAAGTATTGGGTGCCTAAAAATACCTAATATGCGGTCTAGATTCATGGTTTTTAGTCCTTTGATGCTTATTTTAGCCTAATTTTACCATTTTTGTACATATATGTGTGAATGCTATTTATATGTAGGTATATATGATGCTTACCACGCAAGTTCCATCGATTTGGCTTGAATGACACATTTGGTTCAAAAACTTACATAATGTGCCATTTTAAGGGTAGGCAGTGCTAAAATATGGTTTAATTACTTGAATTAATACATTATAATTCTATAGATAGCTATATATTTTTTAAATAACACAGGTAGTAACTAGTGCCATAGTATACTATACTACACACCTACTTGTAATATATTTTGACACAAGCATAAAGTACCCAATAGTAATCTTTAATAATTAGCAAATTATATTACAGTATTCAATAAACTAATTTATTGATTGTATTACTAGGTTTGTTTTAGGATAAAATATAATCATGGCTTTTAAGCAGTTCTAATAACTAAACCTCATTTGTTATAAGTTAAATGCAGTATGAAATTTATAGGATAATATTAAATTAAATACAAATAATATTTTTTTTATAAATCATATTGGTTATTAAAAATGCAACTATTCAAATAAATTGTACAAAAGCATTCTAAAAAAATAATATACATAACACTGGCTGATTACAAAAACAAAAAAATAATAATTATCTATGCCTATATTTAAAAAATAGAATCTTAGGACATTTTTCTTAAATTTATGAGTTGCATGTTTACTACAAAATTAAATATTTGTTGCTATTTATTTCTGATTCTTATTTTTAATCAATTAAAAAATAATTATGGAAATTAAAGTATCATCAAGACCGTTTCCCTTTCGGGGTGGCCAGAAACCACGCTTACAAATAAGCGGATTTATATTTAGCCAACTTTACTATAGGGTGTCCAGCATATCAAACCCGAGAAATAAATTAAACCATAATATACAAATAAATATTATTTTTGTGTCCCGACCAGGAATCTAACCCGGTAGCTCCCAGTCTAAATCCACGGACTTAATTGCTAGACCACGGAGGCAGTTATGCAATTATGGAAATTAATTCATTATAAAACAATTTAAAAAGTAAAATATCTACACAACCGGAGTCCCTTGCGGTGTACTCACATATCACCAATTTACTACAAAGGTGGTTCATTGCTTAGCCAATTTTACTTGATACATCACGACAACTCGCTTATTAATATATACATTTTATAGTATACTGTTTGACCCACCTTTTGTACAGCGCTGCTGTTTTGCTGGGCGACAAAACTGCCAGCCCTCTTGTCACCTACAGCGTTAACCAGACCCTCAGACATTTCTTTAAAGAACTTTTTAGCCCTTGGCCCCCACGGTCCTATTGTCTCAAGACCAAATGACACAAATATGTAGTCATTAGCAACCAGACTTGTATTTGCAAGTAAAAAATTAATAAATATTTTAAATAAAATTAAATATATACTAAAAACAGCAGCGCTGCCTCCGTGGTCTAGCGGTTAAGTCTGTGGATTTAGACTCGGAGGTACCGGGTTTGATTCCTGGTCGAGACACAAAAATATTTATTAATGTAAATAAATGCTAAAAGATACAACAAAACACATGTCAGAATCCAAACTAATTTATTACATGAAAACATGTAGGTAGTCACACAAATACATAATATACCTTTCCCTCATATTAACAGGTCAAAATATAACTACAATAAAAGTTACATAATTAACACAAATTAGATACACTGATTATGTCCAGCATGTGGTATTACTATCAGTTCTTCCAGAATAGGTGGATGCTCATTCTCAAGCTTCGGTGGAGTAATTATTGGTTGATCAAGAGGTTCCTGTGTAGTCTGCGCCAGAAGCTGATCGACATGTCGCCGATGGAATGCTCTATCTCCCGTTCTCACCCAGTAAGAGCTTGGGCCCTCCACTGAATGTATTATGCCCCTCTGCCACTTCTCTCTGGGGCCCCACATCCTCACCAGAACCGGCTGATCTACTACAAACTGTCTGGCAGGTCCCCTATACGTCGCCTGCTCCAGCTGCCGATGTGCCCGACTAGGTACACACTCTGGGTACACTGACGACCCTGACATTCTAAATTTTCGTCCATTCAGCATCTCTGCTGGTGTCTTCCCTGTATATCTGTTAGGTGCCACACGTAAAAAATACAGCACTTTCCATAGTTTCTCACTCCAGGGCTCATCATCATCTATCATTTTCCTCAACTTGTTCCTAAAGGCCTCAATCACATCTATTTGTTCATTAGAAGCTGGATGGTATTGTGAAGAATACAGATGCTTGATTTTATAATTCTTTAGAAAATGATTGAACTCATCTGAACTGAAAGACCTACTATTGTCAGAGACTAGAGTGTCTGGTAAGCCTTGAGATGCAAAAATCCTTCTGAGAATTGTTATGACATTTCCACTACACATAGAAGAAACAATCTCAGCTTCTACCCATTTGCTATAACTGTCAACAAGTACCAAGAAGGTCTTTCCTTGAAACGGACCAGCGAATTCCATGTAAACTCTACTCCAAGGTGTCTCAGACATGATCCGGGTCTGCAGTTCCTTTGGTGGGTTATTTTCAATGGATTGACATTGCTCGCATTCAGCCACAGTGATTTCTATCTGTTGATGAATCCCAGGCCACCACACATATGTTTCTGTTTGGACAATTCCATCATGTGAAGCATGTAATAATTTCAGTACCATATGTTGAAGAGATGTTGGTATAATGACTCTGTTGCACCATAATAAGCAGTTTTTATCATGTGAAAGAGCCTTTCTGCGTGTCCAAAATGGCTTGAGTGCCTGGTCTGTATTTGTACGTGGCCATCCATTGAGAATGTAAAATAACACCTTCTGTAATAAAACATCTTTCTTGGTCTCAGTAGCAATACTCTTAGCATCAACGTCCCATCCATCCGGTTGTTTTCCCAACAAAAGAACTTCTCTTAAGCCTTCATCCTCACTCTCAGAGGTATTGGGAGCTGTCCACTGATTTGAAACATTAGCATTGCCTGTTGATTTCCCAGGTCTATATTTAATACTGTACTTATAGTATCCAAGTTTCAGAGACCAACGTAACATGCGAGGGGAAATCTGGTCAGGGATTTGATTAGTAGGGTGGAACAGATCTACCAATGGATTATAGTCTGTGATAATACAAAATTCCCGACCCGCCAGGAATTGATGGAACTTGGTCAATCCGAATACAATCGCTAAAGCTGCTTTGTCAATCTGCCCATACTTCCTCTCATGGGGATGTAAAGTTCTTGAAGACATCATCACGGGTCTTTCAGACCGATCATCCATGACATGTACCAATATTGCTTCAAGTCCGTAGTCTGTTGAGCTGCAAATACATAATATCTCCCTGTCAACTTCATATTCTACTAATGTCATATCAGATGACAAACAACCCTTAGCTTTCTCAAAGGCATCTTGTTCCCGCTGTCCCCACATCCAAGATCTCTTAGACTCCAATAATCTATATAATGGTTTAAGATTTACTTTGTCCGATATAATCTTTTCGTAAAAGTTATACAAGCCTAAAAAGGCGCGTAATGTATTTTTGTTAGTAGGAGCCGCCTCTTCCTGGATCTCTCTGGGTACTTTCTCAGCTTCAGTCATATGACCCAATGATTCCTTAACCAGTTGCTTCTGCCGACCCTCAGGTTGCAAGTTTAATGACACATCTGGACCTTCTACATGATGTCCCGTCCAACACTTTCCTGACACATCAAGTCCTAGAGCCTTAAACCAGTTCCTCCCAAGAAGACTTGGACCTTTACCAGCTACTACAATTAGTTCACACTGTGCTTCCATTTTGCCCATTACAACACATACACAAGCCAGTCCCAAAACTTTTAACACATGGTTAGTCCACGTGACAAGTCTAATGTTAGTAAGTTGCAGTGGAAGGGGTCTAGGCCACAGCTTGCGGTAGGTTTCTTCAGAAATAATAGTTCTTGATGCACCAGAATCAATTTCCATAGATAGTTTCACATCATTAATTATAACAGTCGTGAGTATAGGTGGTTGAAGACTTTCTAAAGAGTTATAGATTCCCAACATCTTCTCAGGGCTTGGAGAACTTCGTGAGATATCGTCAGCAGCATCTTCTACTTGATGCACTTTGGATCCTCGTTTCTGACATGCAGCAGTGATGTGTCCAAAACGTTTACAATAAAAACATTTGGATTTAGCAAACAAACACCGCTCGCCTTCTTTGTGTTGTCTTGCACAGTGTCGACAACCCATCACCTTGATTCTATCGATCTCCATAGGTTCATCATTATGAAGAGGAGTTTGGTTCAACTTCATGTCGTTAGGGTACAGATCAGAGAAGCTGGCTTGGTAATTGAGGCATGTCTGTACAGCAGTTTCATATGTGACGTCCTTAGACTTTAACAGATCACGCCGCAAGCGATCATCACGTACACCCAACACCAGTCGGTCTCGCAGCTGGCGCTTTAAGTCTGAGTAGTTGCACTTAGCGCCCAGCACGCCGAGAGCCGCAATATATTCCTGCACGCTTTCTTTTTGTAATTGATGGCGTTTATGAAACTTTCCCGCTTGTAAGATTTCATTGACTTCAGGTTCATAAAAAGAGTCCAACAAAGAAAGTATTTCCCGAAAACCGACACAAGTAGGCCTGTTTGGTACTAATAGTGACACAATCAGAGAATAAGTCTCCTTTCCACACTGAGATAAAAACAAAGCACGGGCTTTGTCAAGGTTGTCATTGCCAATGCCCGCAACATCCAGTGCAAAAAGTAATCGTTCCTTGTATTCACACCACTTATCAGTCTGAGGGTTAAACTGTCCAGGAAATACAATATTAGTAACTCCTGACGCCATATTTCACTGAATTACATTAATTTTTCGTAGTCGCCAATAAAAGATACAACAAAACACATGTCAGAATCCAAACTAATTTATTACATGAAAACATGTAGGTAGTCACACAAATACATAATAAATGCATTAATTTAATATTTAATTTATTTGTGATATGTCTCGAGTTTGGTACGCTGGAGACATCGACGAGCTTGCCACTTGTCATGATTGGCCTATAGTAAAGTTGGCTAAATGTGAATCCGCTTATTTATAAGCGTGGTTTCTGACTACCCCGAAAGGGAAACCGTCGTGACGATACTTTTTTTTCTGTATACTAAAACTAATTAGAAAAAGTAGCTCAATATAATTTTAATTTTATTAAAATTGACATCATCCATTTTGGATTATTTTTTGTACTACTTGTGCAATGATAAAAAAAGTAAATAGTAGTTTTGATACAAATGTTATTTTTACTATTGCTATGTTCGTCTTGAAAGGAAATAAGGCAAAGCTTGCTTTTTTACCGAACTTCATATGTAAACGCCAAGTCAAACGACCTTCGAAACGAAACAACGTGAAAAAACGCTCTTACTGTGACAAGTCGTACATAGGGTAGGTATATATTACTGAGCAATTAATAATAAAATTCTTTATTGCACACAAAATATACAATATAGAATTGTACATAGGCGAGCATAATACCATGAAGGTATTCTCTACCAGCTAACCTTTGGGAGACTGAGAGATTAATATTATGGTCGCAGAGTGTGAAAATGGAAATAATATAGTAAAAACCAAAGTTAAAACATCTAAATAAAAACAATATATACTATGCAAATAAGTTTATTGGATAATAAATACAATATATACTGTGCAATTAAGTTTATTGGATAATAAATACAATATATACTGTGCAATTAAGTTTATTGGATAATAAATACAATATATACTGTGCAATTAAGTTTATTGGATAATAAATACAATATATACTGTGCAATTAAGTTTATTGCATAATAAATACAATATATACTGTGCAATTAAGTTTATTGGATAATAAATACAATATATACTGTGCAATTAAGTTTATTGGATAATAAATACAATATATACTGTGCAATTAAGTTTATTGGATAATAAATACAATATATACTGTGCAATTAAGTTTATTGCATAATAAATACAATATATACTGTGCAATTAAGTTTATTGGATAATAAATACAATATATACTGGTCAATTAAGTTTATTGGATAATAAATACAATATATACTGTGCAATTAAGTTTATTGGATAATAAATACAATATATACTGATCAATTAAGTTTATTGGATAATAAATACAATATATACTGTGCAATTAAGTTTATTGGATAATAAATACAATATATACTGGTCAATTAAGTTTATTGGATAATAAATACAATATATACTGTGCAATTAAGTTTATTGGATAATAAATACAATATATACTGTGCAATTAAGTTTATTGGATAATAAATACAATATATACTGTGCAATTAAGTTTATTGGATAATAAATACAATATATACTGTGCAATTAAGTTTATTGGATAATAAATACAATACATACTGTGCGATTAAGTTTATTGGATAATAAATACAATATATACTGTGCAATTAAGTTTATTAAATAATAAAATATTTGGTTTTCAATCAAGTCCTTTCATACTAGAGCTGTCATGACACACCTAAACTATATAAAATAAAGGTTTTTTCTACTTAAATTGTAATCTTTAAACTGTAAACTGCCTCCGTAGTTTAGCGGTTGAGTCGTGGATTTAGACTCGGAGGTACCGGGTTCCTGGTCGGGACACAATAATAATATTTATTTGTGATATTTCTCAAGTTTGGTACGCTGGAGACATCGTCGAGCTTGCCATTTGTCATGATTGGCCTATAGTAAAGTTGGCTAAATGTGAATCCGCTTATTTATAAGTGTGGTTTCTGACCACCCAGGAAGGGATATGGTCATGATGATACTTTACTTTACTTTTTACTATAAATTGTAATCTAGTTAAAAAAATATTCTAAAAATGTATATAAAATTTTGCCCAAATTCCTATACAAGATCAATGAAGTCCGTTACAGTTTTTGTTTAAATTTTACAGCTCCAGCCAGCATCATGGCTTCGAAGAAGAATGAAAAGAAGAAGATAGAAGACCCCATCTTCAGGGTGTCTAAATACAATAAAAAAATTACCTTATCTAAGGAGGTAATAAATTAATAAATATTTCCAGACAGGTCACACAGCGCCATCTAGTTTCCGTGGTAAGCTACGAGGCTTGTGTTACGGAAACTAGATGGTTGATAAACTACATATTATACTTTTTTTTTGTAAATATATACATACATATTATACATATAAACACCCAGACCGAGACAAATTATACAATGTACAACTTGCCCCCGGTGGGAATCGAACCCACGACCTCCCGAGTTCACGGCAACGTTTGTTACCACTAGAATGTACGAGTTCTGGACCTTCACTGCTGGAGATATTTCTTTTTTTGTTGTTGTTCTCTTCACCCGATGGATGATGAATGAGGTGATAAGGAAGGGCCCATACAGCCAAGTCTGACGTAATATATCTTTCTTTTTCATGAGTTAATGAGGTTATCATAAAATTTGATGCTTTTCTTGGGGTTACTCGCGGCATTATATTCCAAACACGTCGGGTATAATATGGGAGTTGACAGCGCGGGAAAACCGCAAAAAATAAACTGCAACTTGTGCCCCATATATAAAGTACAATCCTTTTCCACAATTATTAATATTGTAGCACATTATTAAACAAAACAACACCACTTTTGACTAATAATATCCACAGTAAAGTGATTTCAACAAAACAAAAACTTGCACTTGAGATGTCCGTGAAAAATGGCGCGAAGAACTCCGCTTTTTTTTTTTGTTATTCTTAAGAGAAAAGTAGTTTATCATCTTACTAGGAAATTAAATTACGAAAATTATAGACAATACATATTAGTCATATATTTTTATAAAACAGACGAAAATCGTTATAAATGTTTTTGCTATTTATCTCTGTCTAAAATTAAGTGTTCTACCGGCTATACTATGGTGAGTGCTCCGAAGAACTCTATAACCTAATCCCTTCCTCTCCATTCCGCAATCGAACCACACGCACATACCGTAGTCACCATCCCTTCGCGTACCTATAAATTTGGGGACTCATACATCTGTCGCACGATAAAGATGTGGAATGCTCTTCTAGCCTGTGTGTTTCCACTTTCCTGTAACTTCGAGTCCTTCAAGCGAAGTGTGAAAAAGCATCTAGTCAAGCCGGTAGTGTTAGGGACTGATGATTACCATGGGCTTGGTAGAAACAGATAAGTGCAGATTCTGTCGCGAGGTGTCTGAGACACCTGTCCATCTCCTTTGCGACTGTTATGCCCTGCATCACAAGCGTAGCACCATCTTGGGTGCTCACAGTTTAAGCCCCGAGGAGGTGCGACGCCTCGCTCCTAATCCCATACTAAGGTTCCTTGAAGCCGTAGAGCTAGCGAACGAACTATAATCTAGGGAGGTCACAATAGATCACTACTGGTCGCAGTGACTTGGTGACGAGTAGTCCCACCCTATTTCACAAATAATAATAATAGGGACTGATGTCATCTGACTTCAGTTGCTAATATTCATGGACCTTGCGCGCCACTTACCATCAGGTGGGCCCAAGGTCACATGTCGTGCTAGTATAAAAAATAAAAAGTATCAGTACAGCCACTAAAACACAGCGTCCTAGATCTCCACTGTTGGAGATGGGCCTTTCAGAACATATATCTGGAGAATTTGGCCTACACTCGCCACGCTGGCCAGACGGCTTGGCGAGGATATGATGTCAATTTTTAATGACAATTTATTAACGATTTCACAAGTTGGTATTAGTGGAACTGGGACCGACGGCTTAACGTGCTCTCCGAGGCACGGGAACGGTGGTGTTGTAAATCTATGACTGCAATACGTAAGAAAAGTGTATTTCTCATTGGTACATGCTGGGGGGGTTTGAACCGACCTTTGTAGGATTTAAGGAACGCGTTCATACAACCGAGCAACCACCGCGCCTTTAAATAATATGCAATTATTGTAATTCCAGGTGGCCCAACCCCAGCCTCGCCAACTACGCAAGATGGATCGTAGCATGAAGAAATGGACACAATTGCTAAAATCCGACGCAACATCCCCAAAAACCCCAATAACCCCGCCGAAAACTCCAACAGCTCAACAAAAAATCGCACCAAAACCCCCAAGTCTAACAAAAGTCAAAACTTATCCACCCAAGAGTGTATTGCTACCTTTAACCCCACCCAAAGACTCGCCATCCTCATCTAAAAACCTAAATACCCAATCCAAGACCCTAACTCCCCAATCCAAGACCCTAACTCCCCAATCCAAGACCGTAACTCCCCAATCCAAGACCGTAACTCCCCAATCCAGGAGCGTAACTCTCCAATCCAAGACTCAATCTAAGAAGCGTCCTCAAAAGCGTAAACATGAGGCCATAGAATATCATCCGGATAAATTAAAAAGGATAAATAACAATAAAAAGATAACATTGGAACATAAAAGTCAATTTACTAAAGTTGCCGAATTGAACAAACGTAAGAAAAGCAAGCCACATCATAATGCGCCGTCAGTAGAAGCAATAGCAGCAATGTACAGCAACAAAATTGATAATAACATCTATAGAGGTAAATATCTAAATACCATTATTTTCTGGAAACAGTTCAGCAGCCCTTTTTTAAAAATTATATTTACTAATGAGGCTTAAATATTTGAAGCTTACAAGTCTCAGGGATCGCAGAATGAGGGGAGATATAATTGAGACATTTAAAATTCTAACAGGAAGGTATAACTGCCCCCACCTAGCCAAAATGTTTAGGTTTAACACAATGATATTTCCCCGTCGTGACCACGGAATGAAGCTAATGAGAAAATCCAGCAATACAAATATAGGATATCACTTCTTGAATAACAGAGTTGTAAATATGTGGAACAAAATACCAGAAGACATATTAAAGTCCTCAACTGTAAACACTTTTAAAAACAAACTGGACAAGTGGCTAGTGACAATCGAAATAGACTATGGTGATAACTGACAATTTAATAAACTCTACACCAGTGCTTGATATAGGCATATCAGCAATGCGCTGCGAGCCTATTAATTAATAATAATAATAATAATATTTTAAAATCATTATATCTCGCCAAACGATTAAGGTTTGTTGGCGAAAAAGGTCGCTCGTTCTGTTCCTATTCTGTAACTTAGTCGCAAACGTTCGCTCGTTCCAAATCATGCTCAGAGTTTATATGACTTGAAAACTAAATGTGTATTTCCAGGTCTAAGCGTAACTGAAGTAATATGCATGCGGGATGAGACTGAAGATCTGACTGATGAAGATTTGATGGCGATACTTACATGTCCCAGTCCGGTGTGGTGGGAGGATCAGGCCAGCTGTGATGATGGTAAGTCAGCTTTCGCATGCCTCTTGACTGCACAATACAACATTGTCAAAGATTTGTCAATGGGAAAGTCTGAGCGTATATTGAGATTATTAGGCTTATGTTATAAGATCCCTAAACTCTGCTTATTCGGTCACAAGCCCGAGTTACTATATGATATAGTATAGTATCATCTCCTCGCCAACCCGTGTGGCCAGCGTGGTGAGTGTAGGCCAAATTCTCCAGATATATGTTCTGAAAGTGGAGGTCTAGGACGCTGTGTTCTAGGGGCTGTAATAATAATAATAATAATGTCATCACGTGGGTGGTCAGAAACCACGCTATTATAAGAAGCTAGTTTATATTTAACCAACAATACTGACAAATGGCAAGCTCGTCGATGTCACTAGCGCACCAAACTCGAGAAATATTACAAATAAATTATTGTGTCCCGGCCAGGAATCAAACACGAATGCAGTTTATTCTCATAAAATTTTATTTAATTACAGATCCCATTCCACCCATAAAACTACCACATCTAGAACTACCCTCAACCAGAGACAACGGCAAAAAAGCCACAGACAACGAAAACACCAACAAGAATCTTGAAGTCACATTAGAAGTACTAAAGATAGTAGAGGAGAAATTCGAGCCAAAATTCTTGAAAAAACGTTCGACTTTGGAAAACTTACTAACAAATATGAAAGTCAAGGGTGGAAAGTCAGAAAATAACGCAACGATTATTAAGACAGATGTAAATAAAGTAAATACTGTACCAGTTGAAAAGATAACAGAAGATAAGCCGTGTTGTAGCAAATCTTTAAATGTGGCAAATAACGATGAATGTACGAATAAAACACAAGAAGAAGAAATCGTTATAACAATGAATAATACAACTAGATTTATATTACTAAAAGATCAGCCTATAGATGTCGAAAAACCAGAAAAACTGGCAGAAACTAACGAAAATTCTGATACAGTACAATCAGCAAAAGATACAGAAGAATTAGATGAAGATACTGAAAAACTTGATATTGATGCTGAAAATTCAAATATGGATACCGTTGAATCAATAGAAATAGATTTAGAAAATTCTGAAGAATCACCCGAAGAAGCTGAAATTTTTTATATAGATAATAAAAAATCATTTGAAGAAAGTGAAAATATTTATATTGAAAATTCAGGGAAATCAATGGAAGAAACTGAAAACTTAGATATAGAAATTGATGAATCAATAGAAATCGAAAATTCAGAAGAACCAATTGATCATAATGTAAAACCAATTGAAGACAATAAAATGTCGATATCAGAACCAATAAGCGAAACTAATTCGTCAAATTCCGTAGAATTAACAAAAAATTCGTTTTTTCTCATAGACAATCAAATAACCAATCATAATCATAAAACAGTTCTGAAAGAAAATTCAAACTTTGAACTTTCCAGCGAAAACAACAACGTCATAGACAACAAACAAATCATAGACCAATATGTCAATTTATTAAAAAACCGAATATTAAAACGTACAAAAATGGCTGACGAAAATTTGAATCAAAATCAATTTACTACTAACAATAAAGAAATTATAAGCGGGTCCTAGGTTCAGATAAATAAAAATACATTCCCAAGATAACAAAATTTATACATATATTTAATCAGCGTAAGTGACGTCACTTAATAATACGAAGACCGCAAAGCAAGCTAAATTTTGAATAAAGAAATAAATAATAAAATTATATATGCCAAGTTAAACGGGTACGTGACGTCATCCGAAAGTAGGAAACATAATTATTCTAATGCCATTATGTGATAATAGATTTAAAGGCGATTTAGACCCCATTAAAATAATATTATTCCAGCTGTTACTAAAGCGCAAACGTTATATATTGAAATCCGTTATACATATATATAACGCTATTAAGGTTAATATTTGCACGGCCGCTGTCAAGATCGTTATAGAGTTGAGAATTGAATAATATTTTGTAATTATGACGCAATCTCTGATGTAAATAACGAAATCTACTAATAACAGGCGTTCCCTAGTCTGTACATCTATGAATCAGTTTTATTCGTAAAAACGAATCCTGGACTATACCAAAACCGTCTCAGAAGTAAACGTCATCAAAATATAATATACCCATTAGTTAGCAAGAAAGCTTTGTTACATAAAAGTGCTTTAATCATGACGGCAAAAATATATAATAAAATATCGTTGAGACTACAGGAGCTAGAGTTAGGAGAAATGAAGAGAAGACTTAAATATATACTAATTGACAAGACATACTACACAATCAATGACTTTTTTACAGACAAAAATATAATTACATGACATTTTGCTTAACTTTTAATTTATTAATATTAAATTTTAGACATGAATAATATTGTCATTTATATTTTTTTTATTGTATCTCAATTTTGTTTATGTGTATGTATTAAAATTAAATGCTATCCACAAATACTAATATTTGTACGCCCTATGGGCAGAGCACTGGTGCACCTTTATAACCTATATCTGTTGTTTATAATATTAACCTGTGTCTAAACAAATAAATGATTTTGAATTTGAATTTGAAACATTTGCGACTAAGCAACAGAATCCGTAAGTATTTTTTTTTTTTTGTTCTCTTTCGATGGATGATGAATGAGATGATAGGGAAGGCAAAGGGTCTAGCCCATACAGCCAAGTCTGACGTAATATATCTTTCTTATTCATGAGTTGATGAGGTCATCATCAAATTCCAGATGCTGCAGAATTTGATGCTTTTCTTGGAGTCACTCGCGGCACCATAGATTAAACACTTCGGGTAAAATATGGTAGTTGACAGCGCGGGAAAACCGCAAAAAAAAACTGCAACTTGTTGCCCCATATTGAAAGTCCAATTTATCGTTTTCCATAACTATTCACATTGTAGAACATTATTAAACAAAACAACACCACTTTTGACCAATAATACCCACAGTAAATTAATTTACAAAACAAAAACTTGCACTTGACATGTTCTCGCAAAAAGGCGCGAAGAACTCCTTTGAATCCGTGAGTAAATTTTAAATACATTGTCAAGTAGTATATTATGATTAATACATATATTTCTAAAATATAGTTATTTGACTTTTTTTTCCACAATATGGTGACACTCGCGTGATAAAGACGAATCGATTGACGTGAGAATCTTCAAAATCGGCCAACGCGTTTGGTCTCCAGTGTGCCACAAAGAAACAACATACATACATAGGCTGTAAACACATAACCTACAAAAAGAACACGGATTTGAAAATTATTTAAATGTAGGAGTGTGCGAGCGAGAGAGATGAAACACCCTAATAACCTCTTTAATGTACATATTGTAAATAAAAATCCTATTGCTTTAATTTTGTATTAAGATATCTCGCATTTATTAATGCTGCGAACGCATCGACCTAATGAACGTCAAGAAGTATATTCGGCGTTCGCACAGAGATAGGGAAGCAGAGGTGATCTAACTGCGGTCAAAGCGTGGCATTTCTCACACACAAGTAATGTTCGCACACTAATACAGAAGACAGGACCGGACACATTTGCGAAATGTCAAAATATTATTATATAAGTATAATTATGCATATCGCTCACAAATACGTCCTGAATCAGTGTATAAAGCCCACTTCGGAAGATAGGTTTTGTGTTCTATGATTAAAATAATGAAATGAGTATTTTTAGCTATATGGTTTTTAAAAAAATACAACATAATATAATAAAATCGTTTATTTATATTTTCTTACATATATTATTCAAAGCAATGGCACGCTAATTTTGGACCGGATGGCGAGTGGTATCTGGGTCTCGAAGAGATACCGAACCCCTCTGTACCGGCCGAATGGGCCCTAAATGGTCGGGGGGGGGGAACGTAAAAATTATGACGAGACAACCGGATGGTAATGCGGTTGAAGTTGCTTGGAGTTTTCTGTAATGTTTATACCCTATTTAAATTTTCAAACATGTCTCTTTTCTTTTATCCAAAAAAGTACTTTTTTTTTAAATGGGCCGCTCTCATATTATTCTGAAAAATAAATAATAATTATTGTTTTATAACTTAACTTCTATAAATGTTTTGTAAGTATGAAATAAATCTAAGTATTGTATCTATACAAGGTGGAGTTTTGAGACGGGACAGTAAGGGCAAATATCTTAACCGTTATAGTTACAGGAAAACGTTCCTAGGAGACCATCCATAACTTATTGAGATATTCTGAACTTCATTCACAGATTTTGGAAAAATCTAGTCAGCAAAAACTTTTGTTTTTATGCCGATCGATCCTGTTTCTTATATGGATCAAAAGTCTCTACTGGAGCAACTGAGGTTTGAGTACTAGAAATGACAGAAACCAAACCAAAAAGGCCAAAAAGGTAGCTCGGTTGATAGAATGTATTCCCTAAAATCCAAAAAAGGTCGGTTTGAACCCCGGCATGTACCAATGAGAAATACACTTTTCTTGCATACATTAGTCAGATTTACAACACCACCGTTCCCGTGCCTTGGAGAGCACTTTAAGCCGTGGTCTAGTGGTAACAAACGTTGCCGTGAACTCGGGAGGTCGTGGGTTCGATTCCCACCGGGGGCAAGTTGTACATTGTATAATTTGTCTCGGTCTGGGTGTTTATATGTATAATATGTATATATTTACAAAAAAAAAAAAGTATAATATGTAGTTTATCAACCATCTAGTTTCCGTAACACAAGCCTCATAGCTTACCACAGAAATTAGATGGCGCTGTGTGACTTGTCTGGAAATATTTAAAAAAAAAAAAAACCTTTTTTACTAATTAACCCGGTTCTACTAATACCAACTTGTGAAATCGTTAAGAAATTGTCATTAAAATTTACATGAGACCCTCGCCAATCCGTCTGGCCAGCGTGGCGTGTGTAGGCCGAATTCTCCAGAAATATTTCTGGAAGACCCATCTCCAATAGTGGAGGTCTAGGTCTCTGTATTCTAAGGGCTGTGATGATAAATAGAGGCGTGAAAGACGGACAAACATACATACATACATACACACATACATAAAAAGCTTTTTTCACGTTTATAATATTAGTATGGACACCCAGACAACCTAAGCGAAAAACGTAAATATATTTTTGGCCTTGGGTAAGAATCGAATCTACGCACTGCGGGCACTCTGTGGATACAATTCCATAGGATTTACCACTAGACCACGGAGGCGGTCACAACAATAAAACGGTAAAAAAATAATATAAAAATTATTAATTTTACAAATCCGACCCTGTGTTGATGGAACTGTCAATGTTGTTGTTTTGCAACAATTTTTACGTTTTTCTCTAATAAAGCAACAAAAATTGTAAGATTATTATTTTAATTTCGTTAGAATACAATGAAATATATCTTCTGTCTCTCACATATTTTGAAATTACAAGAATAATCACTAATTTTATTGAATTATGTGTTTGAATGCATGGTGTCAACATTTAAAACTTACTTGTGGAAGGTTATTCCTAGCACTTTTTTATGTTTTGCACTGTCGCACATATAAGCACTACACTAGACCATGATTTAGTAAAATTTTCAAGATGTAATTTTAGTTAAATAATGAATAATCACAATAATAAGTCGAGATGGTTGAGTTCGCTGTTGTTACTTTATTGTCTGTCAATTGCCTTGTAGTCTATGGTTTCAATGAAAAAATGCCACGGTTGCTCGTTTATGCAGTGTGTATGTGAACTGAGGAAGTGAGATAGCTATATGATCTTTGCGATGAGAATGAGTAAGCGCAACTTATATGGTTATACGACTAAATAATATGTTGTCTCTGCTTCCTTAACTCTGTGGGCGTTCGCTACTGCACTTTAGTTGGACTTCAAATGTAGGTCCAGATACAAAAATATTGAGTTTTTAAATAATAATCTCTCTTTGTTTTTTTTTTAATTGTCTTTAAAGGACATTGTACAGAATACATCAGTCCTAAACACGTAATTTATTTGCATAATATATGTTCATAACAGAGTTCATAACCGAGTTGGGGATCATCAAATTCCAGATGCTGCAGAATTTGATGCTTTACTTGGAGTCACTCGCGGTATTAAGCCCAAACACGTCGCGTAAAATATGGGAGTCCACAGCGCGGGAAAACCGCAAAAAATAAACTGCAACTTGTGCCCCATATTTAAAGTCCAATTTATCGTTTTCCATAATTATTCACATTGTAGCACATTATTAAATAAAACAACACCACTTTTGACCAATAATATCCACAGTAAATTAATTTACAAAACAATAACTTGCACTTGACATCTCCGCGCAAAATGGCGCGAAAGACTCCATCTCTCTTTGAGGCAAAGAAATAGTTGTGTAAGACTTTTTGTTTCTATTCTCCCGTTGGACGATGAATGAGGTAAGGCAAAGGTATTTAGCCCATACAGCCATGACTGTCGTAATACTTTTTTTATGAGCCCTAACACGTCCAGTAAATGGGAATTGAAAGTGCGGGAAAACCGCAAAAAAATTAACTACAACTTGTTTCCCATATATTAAGTCCAATTTATCGTTTTCCAAAATTATTGTCATTGTAGCACTGTTGAATAACAATATCCACAGAAAAGTAATTATAAAAAAATACCTAAGGTTTTTCATTCACCTGTAATACAATACATAAATAAAATTGTAACAGTCACCTCTGAAATACTAAAAACATAAATTGTTACTAACGAGCAACCTTTCTCGTCAACAAACCTAATGGTTTGGCGAGATATAATGATTTTAAAATATTACTTAAAAGAAAAAAAAAAGGCCTAGATTCGCATCCTTTTTTAGCCTTTTTTTTTAAACTCTAGTATTAATCAATTAGTGATGTCCCAATCTTTTACCATTAAGTATTATTCTTGCATTTAATGGCCGCAAAAGCGATTGTTGGGACCTGATTCTGTTTGGTAGATTACTTATATCCCATTAAGCATAAAAAACAAGTTTTTTGTATGTTAGACAAGTGATTGACTGCCAGTTTGGCAGTGTATTTGTTAGATTCTAGTGTTAAATAAAGATACACTTATAATTATGTAAATATAAAAACATTCGTTCAAAATTATTGTTTTATTTAGCTCGTAACACAAATTATTCCCCTCCACACACTATAAAGAGTACAAGTACTTTCCTCGTTCCGAGACACGCTTAGGTTACTATTATCGTGACGTGTATAAACGGAATAAATTTATTTTAACAATAATAACTAAAAAATACAAAAAACTAAATATATAAAATCATCTAACATTCATTCACATTTAATCATTCATTCGTTCCTTCAAACATACCTGCTCCTTCCTCACATCCTATCCATCACACTCGCTTTCTTGTTCCTCTGATCCTTAAGCTTATAGCCCTTATTACAGAAATTTGTATTTTTATTTTTAGCCAGCCTGCAACTTGTGAGAATGGCTTCTGCCATTTTTCAGAAAGCCGTGAAGCGGTCTTTTTGTGGGCGTCGTTTCTGGAGGGATTCATCGGAATTCGCGTCCACCTGGTACGCGGCGAGGTCCAAGTGAAAGCAATTGACGACAGCCACTTACGAACAGACATCAGTCGCTACCATTATGTCGGCCTATCAAGATGCTTTTTTACACTTCGCTTAAAGGACTCCAGGTTATAGGAACGGGGAAACACATTGACTTTAGAGCATTTCAAATCATCGTGCGACCGAAATAACTTTACGCCAGATCCCTTGCGGGGTAGGCAGAGACAATTGAGCGCCATTTGACACGATCACAACATACCTCTTTCGCTTCGTCGACATTCATTAACCTCTTCATACATGCCATTTTGTTACGAAAAATGCACCTTCAGTCAATCTTTTTATTTGATTGTGAGATGTGTCTTGGTCTGCAAGGGCATCTTTCACCCACAATCGCATTATATTTTGTGTATTATAGTTTGTCGTACCGTCAAACCTAGAACCAAACTTGCTCAGCGTCATTCTTTTGTTGCTGGTCCTAGATTGTATAATTTAATAAACAAAGCCCTAAATATATATCCCCTTAATTTTAAAACATGTCAAATTAAAGTCAAGAAATACTTGCAAGAACTGAGTTATGCTGAAACAGAAAATTTATTCTTATGTATTAAATAGATGAATTAATGTAAAGAAACCATAATGATAATAAACTGAAACATTTAAATACTTATGTAGGTATCTAAGAATGAAATATGTAAACCTACATACTGATTATTAAACTCAATATACAACTAAGTAACTGCATTTTCTGCTGCTATCCTAACATTATATATTGTACAAACACAATATGTATATATTATTATTTTTTTTTTTTTTAAGCACTTATAGTATTTATATTAATTTATTAAATAATTAATATTATTTATTTATTATATTACCCACCTTAAATTAAGTTTTAATTAAAATACCTTTATTTATAGTAAATATTTTTATTGTTAACAGTTTTCACTACGTATTGTATCTTTTTTGTATATCTAATGGAAGTAACTGGGATCCTAAATGACAGGTCTAACTTAGTTAGACTTAGTTTAGGAGTCAGTGTGTAAATCAATTTGGTAATTGTACTTTTATGAACAATAAAATATTTTGTATTTGTATATTTGTATTTGTATATCTGATCCGTCAATCTTTCTTTGCTCATCCTTTCAACATGCCGAAACCATCGTAGCATGCCTTTCCTTATTTTTGTCCCTATGCTTTCTTTTATCCCAACCTTTATCCGTATATCGACGTTACGTATGCGGTCTGTCAAAGTGACGCCGCATATCCAACGCAACGACCTCATTTCTACAGACTGATATATCCACGTCTCGCTTCCATACATAAGTGTTGGTACCAGCATGGCATTGTGTATGGCGAGTCGAGCTTTGTCACTGACATTTCGACTGGCCATCAGTGACTATTGTTATAAAAAATTAACAACAGGTCCGACAGAAGTAAGAGTGTTCAAATTTATATATCTGTCAATAAGCAAACCACCACAATGATTGTTAAAAAAAACATATTTTGATGTCAACATCAATAGTGTATCAGGCAAAGCCTTTTGTAGATGTCGCTAGCGGCACTGGTACCTTGTGACGGATAATTTTTTAAATGTTTTTGTAGTTTTTTTTTATAACAGAAAAATGAATTTTAACTTAACGTTACCTATTTTAAAAGTCGAATTAGAAAAGCGAAAACCGTCTTTAAATACAAAAAAGGTTTAATTAATAGAACGGCAATTTTTAGATCACCATATCTTTGATTTCCCTTGGAAATTTCGATTTGTACACTTAAAAGCTGCTCATTTCCTCGATATATCCAGAAAATAATAAATTTCGTAATAAAAATACAATTTTCTATGCAACTGACAGTTTTATTAGGTACCATCTATCATGCGCCATCTATCGTGATTAAAAGTTAGTGATACACCCCATTAAATGCTAAATAAAATAAATTGCGCAAATACGCCAACCTTGGTACCGGTTACGAATTTGCGCCGTTTGGGGTCGAGACGATGGGCCCATGGGGACCGTCAGGGAGGCGCTTAGCCAAGGAGTTGTCAAAGCGGCTGACAGAAAGGTCTGGAGATAGGAAGGCTGGCAATTATTTCTGCCAACGTATTAGCCTCGCTATACAGAGGGCAAATGTTGCCAGTCTCCTTGGGACTATCTCGGATGGGACGTCTCTGGAGGACATTTTTTATTTATAGTTTAGTTTATTTTTATTATTTAGGTAGCTTATATTTATATTTAGGCCGCGTTCGTTTTAAGAAATGTTAGCATGAAAATACCACTTTTTTTAGCACAAGTCGTTCGTTTAATGAAAATTCTAACATTTAATGCTAATTTCGTATGTCAGTACCGTGTTGCTTTTTGACAGATGTCAGAATTTTATATGTTATAAAATGGTTTGTTTACATTTTTATATACTTTATAGTTTTCTATTATATTTGTTAAAAAGGTATTTTAAACGATTTTATGTAATAAATTCTAAGACCATAATAATATCATGTGTGTTGGATGCCATGGTATGATAAAACATGAACGAAAACACTTGTCAAAAAGTAGCCTCACCGCTCGTTTTATTTAACAAATGTTAGCAGTAAAGTAAAAGTATCATCACGACCGTTTCCCTTCCGGGGTGGTCAGAAACCTCGCTTATAAAATAAGCGGATTCACATTTAGCCAACTTGACAAGTGGCAAGCTCGTCGATGTCTCCAGCGTACCAAACTCGAGAATTAACACAAATAAATTAAATATTAATTAAATAAATACATTAATAAATATTTTTGTGTCCCGACGGAATCGAACCCGGTACCTCCGAGTCTAAATCCACGGATTTAACCGCTAACTACGGAGGCAGTTAGCATTGTTAAAAAAGTGGTATTTCTTACAACAACGTCATTTTGCGCTGGATTATGAAGTTGCTACGAGATGTTGGAAATGCTATGAAACGAAGGTAATGTATATTAATTAACTTCGAATAAATTAACCACACAAAAGAGTTATTAAATGCTAACATTAGCATTTAATCCTAGCGCCGCTGGTACAGAAACGCGCCGTAAGTATTGCAAGGCATGAAATTACTTAATCCAATAAAACATACTATAAAATTTATCTTCAATAAAATATTACATATTTCATAGAAGCTGTGCTAGCATAGCAATGCGGGTTTTAATATTATTATTTATTGTCAAAGTAAATTGTAACTTATGGCCGAATGGAGTAGTTCATTTCGATTTTAATAACAAGGATTATGGTTTGTATCTTAAATAATTTTATATTAATCGTCATTATAACTATGTCCTAGACCTGCACTGGAGAAGGGCCTACCAGAACATACGAATTTCCGGAGAATTTGGCCAACACTCGCCACGTTAGATATTTGGCTATAATTCCTAATTATTAAATTGAAGAATTATTCAATGATTGTCAAGATATTTAAGGATTAAAAATTTTATAGTCAATTATCCTAGTTCCTATAATCTATGTCCTAGAACTCCACTGCTGGAGATGTCGTGTGAAACTAGTGTGCCGAGGACACTCGCTGCGTTCCCCGTTGTTTACAGTCCAATCTCCATTCCTCAAAGCTGCTCATGTTTTTTTGTCGATTCTTTAAGTTGGTATCAGTAGAACTGGGACGCGACGGTGTATATTTCCTAATTATTAATTTTTTTTTTGGTTCTCTTTCGATGGATGATGAATGAGATGATAGGGAAGGCAAAGGGTCTAGCTCATACAGCCAAGTCTGACGTAATATATCTATCTTTTTAATGAGTTAATGAGGTCATCATCAAGTTCCAGATGCTGCAGAATTTGATGCTTTTCTTGGGGTCACTCGCGGCATTATAGCTCAAACACGTCGGGTAAAATATGGGAGTTGACAGCGCGGGAAAACCGCAAAAAATAAACTGCAACTTGTGCCCCATATTTAAAGTCCAATTTATTGTTTTCCATAATTATTCACATTGTAACACATTATTAAACAAAACAACACCACTTTTGACCAAAAATATCCACAGTAAATTAATTTACAAAACAAAAACTTGCACTTGACATGTTCACGCAAAATGGCGCGAAGAACTTTCCTAATTATTAAATTAAAGAATTACCTACTTACGTTACCTATTCAATTTGTCTAGATATTTACAGATTAAAAACTATCTACATATTAATATAAGAGTTGTAGACCACAGATTATAATGCACATCGTACTACATACATCGCACATGCGAGTAATTCGTTTAAACTTGCAATTTTTCAGATCTCCATTCTCAGGACGAAATAATGTCAGTATTCCAAAGTATAGAAAAAGAGATATGTGTAAAGTTCTTCTTAACGCCAACTGTTTCTGAGTCGGGCAACGATAAAATACTCTTTATCAATAATCCGGATAAACGAAAAACGTGTTCAAACGATGGATATGATTATAGTCAGACGGTAGTTGTAAGTATTACAGACAGACAAATTTATTTACAAACATTGTGATCCCTGGACTAGAAAGCCTTCATAGTAAGAAGAGGAGAAGAGAGATGGCACAGATAACAGACAGACAGCGGGGTCGTCCAAGCCCTCATGGCTAATAAGCCTACGCAGGTGTTTAGGACATTCTCCCGTTTTCTCCGGTGGGATCTCACCAACCAGCTAGTAATATATAATTAATATATATTATTGGTATATAGGTTCTACTACCTCAGCTGTCTTCCAAGAGCACTACTCTCGTTGGAGTCCACACAATATTCTGTCCCCGATGTTGCAGTGGTGGAAGCGGCCGGCATCTGGATGTCATCAATGAAGAAGATTTGCCGATATTGATGGACATGCGCCATTTGTCCAACCACGCAGATCGAGGAGGTCCTGCATTTTGTCTCCTTGGAGTAGAGATTCAGTGCAAGCATGACATCCTCCTCCAGGACTCTGAAGGGGGTTGGAGTGTCATTGGTGTACAACGCGTAAACTACGGGAGATAAGCAGCTGCCCTGTAGGACCCCAGAATGGGCTTTTCCACAGAGATGTGATCCTCCCCAGCGACGTGGAATCGTCGTCCTTCCGGGAACGACGCCAGGATCCATACTACCATTGCTGGGACTGACGTGTCGAGAAGTTTATACAAGAGACCGTCGTGCCAGACTCTGTCAAACGCCTTCTAGATTTCGAGAAAGACTGACAGAGCGACGGCCCTCGTTTTTCTCGACTGCCAGGTAGTGCAGCACCAGCACCAAATTGTTTGTCAGGAAGATCAATGAAACGTCTCAGCCTCTGCGCTCTCATGGGCGTTAATTATTAGTTCATTTGGGCTGATTTTAAAACATACATTGTAGTTGAGAGACAAGAGCTGTGTCTTGTATATTTTTTCAAAATGCTGTTGTAGACTTGAAAGCCAGGAAAAACTATATTTTTTTTACCGGCCTTCTTAACTTATGCAATATCCTGCATTTATCTTTCAATAATTTCAGAATATGACCATCGGATATAAATGTATAAATCCTAAAGAAATATCGAAAAAGGTGGTGGATATGTTGAGGGCTAGCATATCTCGAGGTAAGAGCGATTCATTATAATCCGAGCAGTGTGCTTAGTGTAAAATGCAAGTTTCGGAAAACGTAACTGCTGTAGTTACGTTTTTTTATTTTACATTGCGTGTTATTGCAAGTTTGGCTATAATAACAGGCAATGAACATCGAAAATTCAATAAAAAAAACTCTACTACTATAGTTGCGTTTCCGAAACTTCACTGTCACACTAGGAATACAGTAGAGGTCTAGGACTTAAGTACTCGTTCGTCTAATTACTTATTTCTCATTACAGAAATTCCTCGAGATACTGAAAACAAGGAAATGGTGAGTAGACATTCAGATTTTTTATACGCCATAAAACATAAATTAAAAGAAGTATTATATAAGTTATTTAATTATATATTAGCTATTTTAAAAGTAATTTTTGAGGGTCTTCAGCAAAACGGTTTATGACGTCTTCTGTGAAATTATCGCCTATCTATAGCGTTATTGAATCTTCTATGTACAAGCGCCGTCAGCCATTTTTGTTTGCAGCGCTGCTAGCGAGTTTATAGTTTACGTAGTATCTATGTAGCCTGTGAGATAGTTGTATTTCAAATGGAAGTTATTTTAAAAGACATAACAACTAGTCTGTCGGTGCCAAAATAGCTGACTCTTTCTTCGCCCAAAGAATGTGTGCAATTCAGCGGGGAAATGCAGCCAGCATTCTTGCCACCATTCAACGCGAACGGGACTTATATCCGTAGTCTATTTATTTTAAAAACGTAAATTAAAACAACACTTTATCAAAATCCATACGGAGTTCTTCGCGCCATTTTGCGTGGACATGTCAAGTGCAAGTTTTTGTTTTGTAAATTAATTTACTGTGGATATTATTGGTCAAAAGTGGTGTTGTTTTGTTTAATAATGTGCTGCAATGTGAATAGTTGTGGAAAGCGATAAGTTGGACTTTAAATATGGGGCACAAGTTGCAGTTTATTTTTTGCGGTTTTCCCGCGCTGTCAACTCCCATATTTTACCCGACGTGTTTGAGCAGTAGATGGTTCCGCGAGTGACTCCAAGAAAAGCATCATGTTCTGCAGCATCTGGAATTTGATGATGACCTCATTGACTCATAAAAAGGAGGGATATATTACGTCAGACTTGGCTGTATGGGCTAGACCCTTTGCCTTCCCTATCACCTCATTCATCATCCATCGGGAGAAGAGAACCAAAAAAAAAAAATCAAAATCCATACGCACGGGTGGTAGATTGATTAATAATAAATTTCCAGGAAATCCAACCCCCAAATCTTCTCTCGATCGAAGACCGTAACTATATAAACAAATTTTATAACAACGAATGCAATAAATTAAATAATCCGAACCGCATAAGTGTTAAATCTTTACGGAGAATGGCGACTGTTGCGGACGGCGAGCTGTCTGATGACAACATACAGTATTACTCCGATAAAATATGGCCGCAAGGTGTTGTTAAATACAAGATTGATATCGATGAAGGTAAAAACATTTAGGATTACCTATATGATGAACTACTTTTATTTTTATTCGAGAAATTAAATCTTTTTATCAGACATACGAGTACCACAGTGTTTGAAGACGAAAGTTTTCATCCAATGCGTTCTTCCAGTATTGTCGTACGGCGCAGAGACGTGGACACTGACAGTGGGTCTGGTGTAGAAGTTAAAAGTCGATAAGCGAGCTATGGAGAGAGTTATGTTCAGTATTTCTTTGATGGATAAAGTCCGAAACGTTGACATCCGTCAGAGAACCAAAGTTACCGACATAGCCTTCAAAATTAGTAAGCTGAAGTGGCAATTCTAATTAAGAAAGGAATCTTCAAGGAAAATTCAGCTATATTAATTTCTATTACTCCATTTATAAACTCCAGTAATAAATGTTTTATGTATTAGAAAACAATCAATTTTATGGGAGAATAGGGATGGATGATAGACGATAAAGTACAATACCAAACTATGTTTAATTAACAAATTACAAAATAAAATGGTAGGATCAGTTAATTGGCGCGCGTGAGAGTGCTGTCGTCGTCGGCACACGTAGCCGTGGTGCGTATCGAAAACCTACTAGTGGCGTCTCGCATCGGCGACGGCAGTAAGAGCGAGAGCAACAACACGCGCAGTCTACATGTCGACGATGTACCGTGCAGGAAGGGAAGTCGACCGCATGCAACTCTTGGCGGCAATATACCATTTAGAATTTTTTTTTCTTGTAACAGTATTTACGAATATGGCATTTAGGCCGCGTTCGTTTTATAGCATTTCCAACATTTCGTAGCAATTTCATAAACCGGCGTGAAATGTCGTTTTTGTTAAGAAATTCCACTTTTTTTTTAAATGCTAACATTTCTTTAAAAAAACGAGCTATGAGTAACAAATAATAACAAATCAATTGACAATGTATTATGGTCTTTGAATTTATGACATAAAATCGTTTAAAATACATTGTAAACAAATATATAAACTATAAGTATACAACAATGTAAACAAACCATTTCTTATGTTAAATGACATCTGTCAAAAAGTAACACTAATACAACACGGTACTGACATACGAAATTAGCATCAAATGTTAGAATTTTCATTAAACGAACGACTTGTGCTGAAAAAAGTGTTATTTTCATGCTAACATTTCTTAAAACGAACGCGGCCTTATTGTCTCTGGTTCTAACATCGACTGCTAACACGTTCTTTGTATTGTAGGCACAGTGTTGGAGCCATTTATAAAGGATTTAGAAATGTCTATGACCCTCATAGAGGGAGTATCGTGTATCATATTTGAAGAGGAATCCGATGACGTTCAGGAGACTGGCAATTATGTCAGTTTTGTCGGCAATGGAGGAGCCGAAATGCCGAAATTGGGCATACAAATTGGGAACCAGGTTTGTGGGTCGTAATTCTGATAAAGGGTTTAGTAAGTTCCATATGTTTATTCCTGCAGTGTCCTGGCGGTTTAACGTTGGTGCATTCAGAGTTCTTCGCGCCATTTTGCGTGGACATGTCAAGTGCAAGTTTTTGTTTTGTAAATTAATTTACTGTGGATATTATTGATCAAAAGTTGTGTTGTTTTGTTAAATAATGTGCTACAATGTGAATAATTATGGAAAACGATAAATTGGACTTTAAATATGTTTTCCCGCGCTGTCAACTTCCATATTTTACCCGACGTGTTTGAGCTATGGTGCCGCGAGTGACTCCAAGAAAAGCATCAAATTATGCAGCATCTGGAATTTGATAATGACCTCATTAACTCATGAAAAAGAAATATATATTACGTCAGTCTTGGCTGTATGGGCTAGACCCTTTGCCTTCCCTATCATCTGATTCATCATCCATCGGGAAAGAGAACAAAAAAAAAAGTTGTTGCATTCATCTCGCTCCCACAACCTAACATTTTTAAATATTTAGAAGTAGGAAATAAAGGTTTTAAAATATTTGACATCATTGCAAATGGCACTTTCAACGAGAACAACAAATAAGTGGTAGGCGGATTGATGGTGGTAATTTTTCCAGTCCGGGGCGAGGATGTATCCACTCGTTTCGAGATCAGCAGCTCTATTCTATTATTTAGTCGCAAACATTATTAGTGGATTTCGTTATTTGCGTCAGAGATTGCGTCATAATTACAAAATCCAAACTACATATAATAAATTTATTCTGATCAATGTATTATTTGTATTCTATCTAATGAATTGTTATTGAATTTTACTGAATCAAATGGATATGTTTTATCTTTTTTACTGTATTGAATCTTATTTATTATCATATTTGTATATAGTATTAATTTTAATTTAATTTATTTGGAATGTTCTATTTTATTATTTGATAGTGTAAACTGTAAATGAATTATTTAGATGTTAAGGCATGTTTTTATTATTATTATTATTGTTTTAGCTTTTTGCATGTTTTTGCTTGACATTATTATTATTATTTTAATCATAGTTTTAAGTTAGTCAGGTACAAGCGCATTATTGTTTGCCGTATGTTCACATTTTGAGCTGTGGTCCAGATTAGTACCTAGCAGATTAATTTATAATAGTAACAGGCGTTAATAATAGTAACTTTAACAAGCAAGGAAAATTACAAGCAATACTTGATCCAGGTTCGTTAAGGAGAAAATAACAAAAAGAAAACAATGCACAAACAGTAAAACTGAATATATTAAAAACTTCATTTTCAATTTAAAAAAAATATATCTAATTACTTTAATTTAACAAAACTGACTCCGTGGTCTAGCGGTTAAGTCCGTGGATTTAGACTCGGAGGTACCGGGTTCGATTCCTGGTCGGGACACAAAAGTATTTATTAATGTAAATAGATACATTAATATTTAATTTATTTGTGATATTTCTCGAGTTTGGTACGCTGGAGACATCGACGAGCTTGCCACTTGTCATGGTTGGCGTATAGTAAAGTTGGCTAAATGTGAATCCGCTTATTGATAAGCGTGGTTTCTGACCACCCCGAAAGGGAAAACGGTCGTGATGATACTTTTTTTTTTTTTTTTTTTTTAGTAACAGGCGTCGACGGCAACTTGTAGTGAGCATCTTTGTAAATAAATTATTATTCAATTCGTCAACTCTATAAGCGCTCGACCTTGACAGCGGCCGTGCAAATATCAACTTTAATAGCAGGATATATAGTTTCCATTCCATTCCATTATGTAACGTTTGCGTTTAAGTAACAGATTAGGGCTACAGGCTTGAATAGCCGTCATGACCAGTTAAGAATAGTGTTAGGGATGTCAGTCATGAGTGTCTTATTCCAGTCACCATAGCTTAACATTTTGATTAACGGGTTAACTTTTAAAAATGTTAACGGACACGTTAACTTCCGTTAATATGCAGAAGTCCGTTAATCGTTAATCCAATGCCACTATTTACCGCACAGCACCGCGGTATGGCGCGAAAAACAGATTCAGACAAGTATGAAACGACAAGTGCCGGGCGCGGCGGCGTGTGAGACAAAAACAAAACTAGATATATTTTGCCGGCGCGTGCGAGTAAGAAAACTGCGAAGTACTAGCGCCAGTGCTTAGAGTGACGAGTGTTGTGTTTGTTGTTATTATAAATTACTGTCAGTGATAATTTGCGTGTTAATAAAGAAGAGTGCAGTGTAATTAGTTAGATAGAAAAGTGTACTGTGCAGTGTAGTAATTAAAACTATATCATGGAAGACATGGAATCGGATTTCAGCGATCCTGATGAGAATCCTTGGCCACATTTGACTGAGTATGTGGAATTTGTATCCAGATCGGGCCAGCAAATACTTTTTGCTTGTAAGCGTTGCTTACCGTAAGACACCAAAATAAAAGTTCATGTATCAAGCCTAAATAATTTGAAACAACATGTAAGAAGGGTACATGAGTCACAATACGTACAGTTTGAAGAGATTGTTTTAAGGCGGGCTCTAACCGAGACAAGACAAAAAAGAGACTTCATTCTGACAATATTATATATTATCCTGTTAACTTCCAGAACCTAAACCAACAGGTTTTATAAGTTCACTAACGCAACGATATAAAAATGAAATTTTACACATATTAACGATTAACATTAACTTCCGTTAATTCTTCCGAAATGTAACGCTTTAACGTTTAACGAAGCTAACTTTTTTTGTAGCGGATTAACGAAGTTAACTATTTGATTAACGGTGCCCAGTTATGCCAGTCACTAACATCCATGGACCTCGCGCGCCACTTACCATCAGTGTGCTTAGTGTAAAATGCAAGTTTCGGAAAACGTAACTGCTGTAGTTACGTTTTTTATTTTACATTGCGTGTTATTGCAAATTTGGCTATAATAACAGGCAATGAACATCGAAAATTCAGTAAAAAAGATCTACTACACACATCAAAAAAGTCTAGGGATCAAGCATGTTTATGCGGATTTCTTGTGATTGAGATGTGGCTTTGTAATAAATTTATGATTTTATAAATTTATATGGATCCTTTTTGGTGCATTTCATAATTTAAAACAGGAACTGTCAATCAAATTCGAGTAAAAGATGAAAATCAGCTGTCAATATTTTCCCTATAAAAACATAAGACGCATTGAAGACATTATTAGTGCTACTGTTTCCCTACTACTGATAAAAACCAACGTTATTATGGAGCGGCGACGTCATTTAAGCAGGGAAGAAATGATCAGAGCCGTGGGAATGATAGAAGCTGGTTCCCGGCAACGTACTGTGGCTTTAGCTCTGAATACAAGTCAGAGTGTTATCAGTCGACTTTGGACACGTTACCGAACCACTGGTACCGTGGCTGAGCGCCATGGAGGACGGTATCGCTGCACCACACGGAGACAAGACCGATACATTCAAATCACAGCTCGAAGAACTCCAACAATAACCGCCATGATGTTAGCCGTGAGCCTTCATCGCTCTTCAGGGAACTTAATTAGCGACCAAACAGTCAGAAACCGCTTGCATGAAGTGAACCTTCATTCCCGAAGACCGCTACGGGTACCACCTATAGCAATGCACAATCGTAGGACTCGATATCAATGGGCTCTTGAACACAGAAATTGGACAGAAGAACAATGGCGTTTCGTGTGCTTTTCTGATGAGTCTCGTTTTGGTATGAGGCCGGATACAAGACGTATACGACACTGGAGAACCCCTGGACGCCAACAGCGATTAAAATCCTGCCAGGAAGTCCATCCTTATAGTGGTGGAACCATCATGGTATGGGCGGGTATTTCGATCGGCGGAAGAACTGAGTTGATTTGGATCAGAGGCAACCTCAACGCTCAAATTTATGCTGAGACGGTTGTATCAGACGTCATCGTTCCTCTACAAGTGCATATCGGTCCCTTATTTCAGTTAATGCATGATAATGCACGACCGCACACCGCAAGAGTTGTAAGACAGACTCTCGCCGCAGCTAACATCAATGTCCTGCCCTGGCCTGCTCAGTCGCCAGACTTGAACCCGATTGAGCATGCATGGGATATTCTTCAGAGAAGAGCTCTGCCGAATATGGAGGGTATCCAGTCGCAAGAAGACCTTTTTTTGTTGTTGCAACGAACATGGGCGGCCATTCCACAGCGTGATTTGGATGAACTCATTTTGAGTATGCCAAACCGATGTTCTTGTGTTGTTAGTGTTCGCGGTAGAAACACGGATTATTAATTGTTTAAGTTACCCAATAAAATTAAAAAAAAAACTGTTATTTCAGTCTTTTTTTCGAACTTTAATGTTAGTGGTTCAAATGTCAAAAATCCCTTTATTAGGAAAATGGCAATTTTTTTTACTAATGCAAAGGTGACTTGGTTTATCGTTACTGTAGACAAACGAAAACATTTTATTTGATCAATCCTTAAAGAAAATTTTAATGAATATCAATCAGGAGAAAAGTTATTGCAAAAATATATGTTGATCCCTAGACACTTTTGATGTGTGTACTATAGTTGCGTTTACGAAACTTCACTGTCACACTAGGCATACAGGTGGAAGCAAGGTCACATTTTGTACTAGTATATATTTAAAAAAAAGTTGTAAAGGTATTAGGAATAAAACAACTAAGTAGAATTATTATTTCTATTATCACATATTTTATTAATCATACTTTTTTTTTTTTAAATATTATTAGATAATAATAATAATAAAACTTTATTTCAGAATAAATTCCATATGTGTTAGTAACAATTTTTAAAGCAATCTTATAATATCTAGTGTTAGTAAAAAAAAAATTATAATACAAGATTTTTTTTTTTTTCCTTTTTCTTCCTTTCTGGGGCCCAGGTCACCTGCTGACATGCAGGCGTATCCAGTGCCCCAAGAACGGAGAGTCCCACCTATCAGCCCACACGGCCAGGATGCTGCTGGGGCTGCCCCTCACGCGGGCGAGGATTGAGGCACAGCGCTTCCTCATAATAGCATGGAATCCATCCACCCGCGCCTCTGCTAGCATCCCAGAGGCACTGCAACGACGGGGCAGCCCCATCAGCACCCTGAACGCGTTATTGTACTGGACACGAAGGGCGCTGTATGCCTTCTGCGTATAATTGACCCACAGGCTGCATGTATAGAAGGTTTGGCAAAAGGCTCTAAAGAGAGTGACTTTTACCTCCCCCGCACAACGAGCAAACCTGCGTGCCAACATATTGCATCTAACAGCCAGCGCCCTGCGTTCCCTTTCAACATCTTCCCCATCATTAAGATCTTCGGTGACCCAGTGGCCCAGATACCTGCGACCTGTGACCTGCGGCAAGTTTGGAAAATATTTTTTACCTGATCTGAAAACCATTAACTCACTCTTCTTTGCATTGTATCTAATAAAACAACATATTTTTTATTGTTTACAAAATTGACTAAAGTACAGTAATAATGTTACAAAGCTGTCTACGAAATATAACAATAGCGCCGGATTTAAATTTGCCGCCATCTTATTCCTTTCGTTCCGATACGCGATAATAGTAACCTAAGCGCGCTTAAAGGTGTTGCGATACGCGCTTAAACTGATTTGCCAAGCTGTGTGACGTCACAAATGACATCATTTCTCGCGCTTAGACTGCTCACGATATCGAGGTAGATCGCTCTGAGCGCTGTCAGTTTTCTGTCATAATGTCCCGCCAATTACAAGTTAATTTATTATTAGGTTTTCTTTTAAATTATTTAATATTTTGGTTATTTAAAATAACTTGCCGTGTTAGACATTTTTTTTTCACTTCCTACTTAAATATTAATTATAGTTTTGTTTAAGAAGTAATATAGAAACAATATAAACGAATTACAATATAACAAATATACATCTCTCGGTTTATTCATCTTTATATGTGTAAAGTTTAATATTATTAACTTATTTTGGTAATTTAAAATAACTTGCCGTGTTACAGACATTTTTTTTTCCACTTCCTACTTTAATATTAATTATAGATTTGTTTTAGAAGTAACATACAAACAGTATAAACGAATTACAATATTCAATAATTTAAAAGAAAACCTAATATTAAATAAACTTGAAAATGGCGCGCGACATAATGACAAAAATGACAGCGCTCAGAGCGATCTACCTCGATATCGTGAGCAGTCTAAGCGCGAGAAATGATGTCGTTTGTGACGTCACACAGCTTTGGCAAAACAGTTTAAGCGCGTATCGGAACGATAGGTTAGCCAACTTTACTGCCGGCCATTATGACTAGTGGCAAGCTCGTCGATGTCTCGAGCGTACCTTACTCGACAAGACGTACTGACAGTGGCCCATTGCCCAGTCTGCCAGGGCGGGGAAGTATCCACACGTCCTCTATTTATAAAACTAAAATTACTGACTGTTCCTTCTATCTATATACTTGAATGCTGTTTATTTGTAAAAAGCCACCCGGAACTGTTTAAAACTCTTGGGGATAATTGCAATTTTAAAACGCGTTATCCTAGTAGAATAATTATTCCAGCGCTCAATATAGCCGAAATTAATATGCAATGGCAACAAAGATATTTAATAACCTTCCAGTTACTATAAGGGAGCTGCCACTAAAACTGTTCAAATGGGGTGTGTCAGGCAAAGCTTTTTGTAGATGTCGCTAGCGGCAATGGTACCTTTTTTTAAACCTATGCCGCATATTTTTTGAAATGTTTTTGTAGTTTTTTATAATAGGAAAATGTATTTAGCTTAACGTTACCTACCTTAAAAGACGAATTAAGAAAGCGAACACCATCTTTTAAAAGAAAAAAGGTTATATTAATAAAATAGCATTTTTGAGATCGCCATATCTTTGATTCCTCTTATAAATCTCGATTTGTACACTTCAAAGCTGCTCACTTCTGCATAATATCCAGAAAATAATAAATTTCGTAATAAAAATACAAGTTTTCTATGCAACTGACAGTTATATTAGGTACCATCTATCATGCGCCATCTATCGTGATAAAAAGTTAGTGATACACCCCATTAAGAGTCAAACAAATGCTGGTTAATAAATGTTTTTATTCGACAAAAGAATACCTAGACACTAAGCTCGACAAAGTCATGTGACTAAATAAATATTTGTATGCTAGAAATAGCGAAGCATGTGATATAATTACATATAAGAATTTACATCACTGTATCATGGATCAGGCTCGAATTGCCGTCAAGCCCAGTCAAGCCGACATAGTGTTAGGGACTGATGTTAGTCATGAGTGTCTGATTCCAGTTGGACCTTGCGCGCCACTTACCATCAGATGGATGTATTAAGAAAAAACCTTTTTTTTAAATTAATTAATTTGTTGTTTATTAGATTATTAATATAAGGAACATGTCGGAAGGCGAGCCGGGTCACAAGTCTCATATATTAATGAATTTAATGAAAATCCTCGGCTTTCCCATGGAATCCAACAGAATGGATAGGAATAACTACGTAAACATACTGTGGAAGAATATTGAAAAAGGTAAGTAAAGAAAGAGTTTTTTTTATTATTATTATTATTTCCAGACAGGTCACACAGCGCCATCTAGTTTCCGTGGTAAGCTACGAGGCTTGTGTTACGGAAACTAGATGGTTGATAAACTACATATTATACTTATTTGTTGTTGTAAATATATACATATTATACATATAAACACCCAGACCGAGACAAATTATACAATGTACAACTTGCCCCCGGTTCACGGCAACGTTTGTTACCACTAGACCACGGAGGCGGTCCACATTAACAAACTTAAAATTAATAGTGTGTGGTGACAAATGGGGAATCGGCTTTAAGAGTCTCAGCGCTGATTTTTAGCTAATCCCTTAGTATACAAGCATATATCGAGGCTCTGGTACAGAACTACAATAATAAATAATAATATAATTTATTATATATATATATATTACACAAATAAATAACAAACAATCCTAATAAATGCATATTCATTAATGACACAATAACGTCATTATATTATAATATATATCATACATAAACACACATACATACATACAAGTGAATAGAACCGTGTTCGACTTGAAAACAAAGCAAAGCGCACAATATTTTTACTGAAATTTGCTTAGCGAATGACTTTCAAAGTGAAAGTAAAAAAAATGAAAAAATAAAAAAAAATGAAAAAATTCTAACGGTTCCGTTGCCATAAAGTCAGATAACCGCTAACTTCACCATTATTGTAATAAAATTTATTTAATTAGTGTCAAGCGGTTATCAAACAATTTGGCGATGGAACCCTTGGGCTGTATTTTTACTACGAAATTTATTATTTTCTGGATATTATGTCGAAGTGAGCAGCTTTTTTTAAGTGTACAAATCGAGATTTCCAAGCGAAATCAAAGATATGGTGATCTCAAAATTGTCGTTCTATTAATTCAACCTTTTTTCTTTTTAAAGACGGTGTTCGCTTTCTTAATTCGTATTTTAAGGTAGGTAACATTAATTTAAAATACACTTTTCTGTTATAAAAAAAATACTACAAAAACATGCGTCAAAGGTATAATAAACAAGGTACCATTGCCGCTAGCGACATCTACAAAAAGCTTTGCCTGATACACCTCATTCACTCGTCATTTGATTTAGCCACTATGCAACGATACAAGGTTCAATTGGTGCAAGAAAAAAGCCATTTTTTTTCTTTAAAATGAAATCCAGCTCCAATAGGACAGTATATATAAAAAGTGGATTACGATTACGAGTATTATTGAAAAATCCCTACGATCCCACTTCTGATGAATCATTTTCTTATTTTGTAGTTTGACTTGTTGATTCACGCGCTTTTTTTCACTTTGACAGTCGTTCGAATTGGCGTTGCTGTATGGTTTTCATACACTTTGAGCTAAATTCTGTAAAAAAAAAGCTAGTTTTGCTGTCAAGTAGAACACAGCGTATGTTGGTTTTTATATTTGACCGCCTCCGTGGTCTAGTGGTAACAAACGTTGCCGTGAACTCGGGAGGTCGTGGGTTCGATTCCCACCGGGGGCAAGTTGTACATTGTATAATTTGTCTCGGTCTGGGTGTTTATATGTATATATTTACAAAAAAAAGTATAATATGTAGTTTATCAACCATCTAGTTTCTGTAACACAAGCCTCGTAGCTTACCACGGAAACTAGATGGCGCTGTGTGACCTGGCTGGAAATATTTATTATTATATTATATGTATGTGTATGGTTTTAGGAAGGGAGCAATACTTCGAGTTGGAAAAGGAGCCGTCTTTACTGCACCTACCTTATGATTTTGACAGCGTAACCCATGCGCCTGTCAACTGGATGTGTGGTGACAAGTGTCGGTTTGGCGCGCAAACTGTCAAACCTATCGGGGTAATTACAGTTTGCACAATATTAACGGATCTTTACGCAATTTACTTTAGAAACATACTTCTCCCGACGTTTCGGTCAAGTTGAGCCGTAGTAACGGGCAGCGGGTGGAAACGAGCAATTGACAAATTTCAGTTCACATAAAAAGTGTGGCCGCCTAGTAGACGGCGCGATTAAATTTAAGTTGTCGGCCAAAGTCAAAGTCAAAATGCTAGTGGAAGACTAATGTGGTCTAAAGAGTATGCTGTTAGCAGAAGACCAGCAGCTTAGCAGATTCCAGTGACCTGTAAATGTTTAATTTGACTGAGAAAGGAATCTGCAAGGATCACTAGAAGCACCACAACGATTAAATAATAAACTTTTAAATTAAGTTATCAGTACCTATGAGAATACAATACCTGGTACAGCAGTAACCCACCAGGCAAGTCAGAATTAACGTAACGCAAGTGCCAGCCATCCCCCAGCTCTTAGTAGCCAATCCTTTCCCAATCAATTACTATTACTCTTTGCCACGGACCATGCAAGTTGACCGAAACGTCGGGAGAAGTATGTATCTAATATAAAATCGCGTTATAATTATAGAATCTACTATCAGGATTTATCTATTTTCATAATTCTTCATATTGTAGCAATCTATCGTAATTTATCGGAAAATTGCCGTGAACTCGATAGGTCGTGGGTTCGATTCCCACCGGGACAAGTTGTACATTGTATAATTTGTCTCGGTCTGGGTGTTTATATATTTACAAAAAAAAATAAAAAATATATAATAGGTAATTTATAAACCATCTAGTTTCCGTAACACAAGCCTCGTAGCTTACCACGGAAACTAGATGGCGCTGTGTGACCTGTCTGGAAATATTATTATTATTTTGGCATTAAATAATAAAGTTCCATATTAATGGAAAATGTCACTCATTAATACAATTGATTAACACTTTGTGTGCCGTCGTATTCCAATTGAGACCCCGAGTTCTCCCGATGGAAATACATATCTGTAATCTGAGGCAAACGTGTCAAGTGCAAATTTGATATTTTTTTTAAGTGTCTTTAAAGGACATTGTACATAATACATCAGCCCTAAACACGTAATTTATTTACATAATATATGTCCATAACCGAGTTGGGGATCATCAAATTCCAAGTGTTGCAGAATTTGATGCTTTTCATGGAGTAATTCACGTCAATATCGCCCAAACATGAAGGGTATACGGGAGTTCACAGCGCGGGAAAACCGCAAAAAATAAAGTGTAACTTCTGCCCCATATAGTCAAATTTATCGTTTTCCATAATTATTCACAACATAGCACATTATTAATCAAAATAACACCACTTTTGACTAACAATATCCACAGTAAACTTATTTACAAAACGAAAAACTTGGACTTGACATGTCCGTGCAAAATGGCGCGAAAGACTGGTGCAACTTTGATGTGATGAATGATGTTATAGGGAAGGCAAAGAGTCTAGCCCATACAGCCAAGACTGACATAACATATCTTTCTTTTTTATGAATTAATGAGGTTATCATCAAATTCTAGATGTTGCAGAATTTGACGCTTTTAATGGAGTCTCTCGTGGCATTATATTCCAAACACGTCGGGTAAAATATAATAATATAGTTGACAGCGCGGGAAAAATGTAAAAAATAAACTGCAACTTGTGCCCCATATTTAAAGTCCAATTTCTTGTTTTCCACAATTATTTATATTGTATCACATTATTAAATTAAACTAACAATATCCACAGTAAAGTAATTTACAAAACAAAAACTTGCACTTGACATGTTCGTGCAAAATGGCGCGAAGTACTCTCCTATTTTTGGAGGTCCTTTGCACCATTTTCGCGGAGAAAAGTGGTGTTGTTTTTACTTCGTTCCGATACGCGATAATAGAAACCTAAGCACGCTTAAAGGTGTTCCGAGATGCGCTTAAACTATTTTGCCAAAGCTGTGTGGCGTCACAAATAACATCATTTCTCGCGCTTAGACTGCTCACGATATCGAGGTAGATCGCTCTGAGCGCTGTCAGTTTTTTATCATTGTGTCGCGCGCCATTTTCAAGTTTATGTAAATTAAGTTTTCTTTTAAATTATTTAATATTGTAATTCGTTTATACTGTTTGTATATTACTTCTAAAACAAATCTATAATTAATATTTAAGTAGGAAGTGAAAAAAAAAATCTGTAACACGGCACGTTATTTTAAATTACCAAAATGAGTTAATAATATTAAACTTTACACATATAAAGATGAATAAACCGAGAGATGTATATTTGTTAGTATTCATACTCAAAGATATGGAATCTGCAATTTTTCTTCCATGCATTTAAAAAAAACTAACATTTTATGAATGAAAATGTGATTTAGACCGTTCCGAATTGATATCACGCTCTGAGCATCCAAATCGCGATATTTGATTCGGAACGACCGACGGTCAGTGTCATAATCGTTCTAAGCGCTCTGAGCGCGATTCGGAATGAGGGGTTTGTTTGATAATGTGCTAAAATGTGAATAATTATGGAAAATGAGAAAGGACAATGGGCAAATATGACCCGCTTAGCGAAAAGTGGCGGACATTAACCAAAATGGTTTTAAATTAAAGAAAATAATGCGGCCTTTCATTATATGTAAACATTTTTTTTTTAATCGATGGGAGAATAAAGTTATGATGTTTTTATTAAAATAAAAAATACACAACTAAACGAATGTTTTTCTCTATATACAGTGTAAACTTCATTTAACAGCACACGATTTAACGACAAATACCCTAAAACGTCAAAATTACTTGACTTGGGTTGGTTTACCTTATTATAAATAGTGTTAATGATAGGTACACTCGTATGTAGCATTACAAACCCTCTAAATAACGACAACAATACGTCATTTTTGGTCGATTTAAGAAAGATTTTAAAATATTCCGACATACCTATTTTAATATTGCATTGCCGAATATGATGACCGATTTTAAAATAACAGCGGCAATTATTAATGCTACTCGTCAGCAATACGAAGATAATATGTACGCCGAGCAGTTTATAAATATTATTAATTATAATATTAATAGAGAAAATGAGTTGGCAGAATACGTTATAACAAATAATTTAAACAGACAAAGAGTAGCATTCGAGCCCCTAGATGGAAACAATCCTGATTTTGTAGATTTTCCACAGCTGACCTTCGAAGATTTAATACTTTTCACGTTGGGATCATATCACCTGAAACTCGCCAGGTCATATTGTCACGATCACATGCGACCAAACGGTGTCTACACTATAGAAATGTATCGACACCAACAATTAATTAATAATAATATATTGATCAGAGGACGAATCCAGTCACGACATATCCGCCTGAAACAATATTATACATATATTATGATAAACCCAACACAAAACGGGAGACAAAGTATCGAAGCATACTACTGCTCATGTATACACGGCCGCCGCACTGTCGGGAGTTGTGCACACATTGCAAGCATTGTTTATTTTCTGTCTTGGGCCAGACATCAAGAAGCTATAGACACGCCTGCTTTATTCTTAGATAATGTTATTATAGATTTGGATGAATTTGAATAATTCATATATACATATAATGGTATAAATAATAATTTACTTTTATTTTATTCTATTCTATTTTATTTATTTTACCTTTATTATTTTTTAGTGTTATAATAGTGCTTTTAGAAACTGTTATCTGACAAGAATGCTACAAAATATCGAAATCTTATTGATTTTTATATCAATATATTTCTTTATTTTTTACAAGATTCCCGTAACCCACAATAATGCGACTAAGTTCATAGTAACTCAGAGTCATATACCAACACATTGTGCTATATTTTGTTCGTGTCCGCCGTGGGTATGGTTTCCATACTAAAGTGCCCCATGTCCTTTGACTTTAAATATGGGGCACAAGTTGCAGTTAATATTTTGCGTTTTTCCCGCGCTGTCAACTCCAATATTATACCAGACGTGTTTGACTCCAAGAAAAGGATCAAATCCTGCAACATCTGGAATTTAATAATGACTTCATTAACTCAAAAAAAATAAAGATATATTACGTCAGACTTGGCTGTATGGGCTAAACCCTTTGCCTTCTACTTTTTTTTTTTTTTTTCTTTTATAGGATCACCTCTGGAGAAGAACCATGACGATAGGAAGAAATAGCCATCTGAGTGAAACTGACATTAAAAAAATCCACATGATTTATTCTCACGAATGCAAAAAGCGGGAGAAACAAGTGTCTTAACAACAATAAAAATATTACAAATTATTCGGGTATTTATTATTGAAACCAGATTTTTACCTGACAATTTTACCGCCATTTTGTTTTGTGTCAAAGATATGAGGGTCACACTGAAAGTTTTTAGAACTGGCCACTTGTAAACAATACAACACAAATTTAATTTTAAATTTTGAAAATATACTCTGTTTATATTATTGAGTATGTATTTCATTCATTTGTTTTACGATTTGGCGGCAAATCGTAAATTGTCACCTCAGCATGAATTTAACGCGATATTTTCGTGCTGTGATTATTCATCAAAGTCAAAATCTTTATTCACGTAAACCTATTGCAGGCATTTATGAAACGTCATTAATTTAATTATTTTGAATGATTCTACTCCTGCTAGTAGAAGACTAAGCAGCAAAGTGGTCCAATAAGTAAGCTGTTAGCAGAAGACCAGCAGCTTAGCAAATTCCAGTGACCTGTTAATGTTTAATCTGACTGAGAAAGGAATCTGCAAGGAAAACTCAGCTATAGCACATTTACAAAATAAAACATATACAGAACTGCACCACAACGATCAATGTCTTTCGACTTCATTTAAGTCTACAAGAAAGTTATGAAAGACTTCGATTGGCCTTTCACGATGAAGCCCCATCTCGTGCCACTGGTTACAACTAGTTTAATAAGTTTAAACGTGGTCGCACTAATCTTACAAATAATCTGCGAGAGGGACGGCCATCTTTTTTTTTTTTAAACTTTATTGCACATAAGTACAAAGGGCTTACATAATTTTAAGGACAATAAGAGAGTTTTAAGTGACAGGAGTAGGTAAAGAAATAAAAATGATAGAAATTGATTCTAACATATACTTCTTCTTCTTCTTTTTTTAAAAACTAGTAAACTAGTAATGGCAATCGCCACTAAGGCATTTGTGCCAACATCACGTTTGTTAGATTAATAGACAGAATTAATTTAATAGTTAATTTTAACTGGAAAAGGTGAATCACAAACGCTAAAACAAAAAAGGTTTGGTTAGTATGGTACTTAACAGCACAACACGTTAGGTTATTACACATAAGAACAATACACGAATAACATGTAAGCAACATAGAGAGCTGTACACCGGAGCCACAGTCCTGTATACGGGGTCGAACCTCCCCCCCCGGCGCCAGTCCCACCGGACTGTGCCCCCCACCCTCTCCCTCATGCATAGTGAAAAATCTACTTTATCCGTCCGCATGGAGAAGAGGGAGGGGACAAAGCCCCATGGGTCGGAACCAGGGAAGTTACTTCACCCCATAGACATCACTATGCCCTCGTTGTTTACTCAGAGTTTAATATTATTTAAATTGAGAAACTTAGTGAGAATGGTATAAACAACAGGATTGAGCGAATAGAGTAGTAAAGTGATAGAGGTAGGAAAGGGAACGATTCTATATAATGAGGATAACAGAGTGGATCGATCATATAGGGGACAGGAGAAGAATATATGGTTGGCATCTCCCTCATCTAGTCCACACTCGCATATAGAAGTGTCCTTAATCCTTAGTTTAGCAAGGAATGCGGGGGTGCAGCAATGGCCCAACCTTAGGCGGCAGATAATAGATGTGTCTTTTTTATTAAGTTTAATTTTAGTGAACCAAGGTTTGATAGGGATTGTGGGCTGAATCTTGGAGTAGTAGGATCCTTTTATGTTGCTACTTTTAGGCCATTGGATATACAGCGACAACTGATGATATGATCAGTGTTGTGCGGCGTATGATAGAGACTGACAAAAGAGTGACCTATCAGCAGATTCGGACAAGCTTAGACATCGGTATGAGACGCGACAACTGATGATATGATCAGTGTTGTGCGGCGTATGATAGGCATCGGTGTGAGTCAAGTGCACAAAATCCTCCATGAACATTTAGCCATCAGGAAGCTTTGTGCCCGGTGGATACCTCATAATTTGACCAAGACCAAAAACTTCGTCGTGTTGATTGGTGCCGTGAAATGCTTCAACGATTTAACTGAGGTGACTCAAATGCTGTCTTCGACATACTTACGGGTGACGAAAGCTGGATTCACAGTCAGTCTGCTCAGTGCGTGTTTCCTATTATTACAGCTCTCAGTCACAGAGGTTAGTTGGTAGAAAATGCATTTACGGCATTAAGCTCGCCTATGTACCTGCAGACTAACCAACTAGGATGGGCTGCATTCGGGAAGTTATGCCACATCCTGTTATCAAACATACCAGTGGGTCTGGTCCACAAGTTTAAGGTCGCTCAGCGAGCTATGGAGAGAGCTATGCTCGGTATTTCTCTGATGGATAGAGTCCGAAACGTAGACATCCGTCAGAAAACTATAGTTACCGACATATCCTTCAAAATTAGTAAGTTGAAGTGGCAATGGGCCGGACACGTCTGTCGCAGAACCGATGACCGATGGAGTAGACGAGTTTTGGAGTGGAGACCGCGTACAGGAAAACGCAGAGTGGGAAGACCCTCCGCCAGATGGACGGATGACCTGAAAAAGGTCGCTGGTGGGGGCTGGATGAGGGTGGCAAAAGATCGTGTGTAATGGCGAGCCTTGGGGGAGGCCTACATCCAGCAGTGGAGAGACTAAGGCTGATGATAATGTACCTGCACTTGTTTTGGTTTTGTACAATAATTTATTATTATTATGATTTCCTTCCGAAGAGTTGCCAACTAAAGTAAAGAGGGGTCGAAGTGTGGGAAAAAAGATGGCCTCGTCCTTCAGAAGGATTGATCATTACGCGACAATCATTTTAGAGGATCAAAAGACAGTTACCCTAATGTGGTACATCAACAATTGTTGTTGATCCTCCTTCACCACGACAACGCCTCGTCGAACACCGTCGGGTGAACGATCGACTATTTAGCGACATTGGAATTACTGGGTGACTCGCCGTATAGCCCCGGCCTCTTTAGAGGAAGAGGAAGCAATGGCTGTTTCATAGGTCCCTGGACGAGTGGGCAAAGTGCTTTTCACAGTGGTTCCATCAGATGCAGCCATGTATTGATGTGAATGATTTTCTAACAAATTTCAGTTAGACCCTCGTACGACTACATAAATCTTTAATCCATAAATATCTAACCACACTTCTTAATTTTAAAATATAAATACTAATACATACAAAAAGGCGTGAAATACAAACTTATGTTGGTTCGGTGGGGTGCCACAGTGGCGCTGCTAATACTGGCAATAGGCTACCTACTTGTCAATATTTTAATTGTTTATATGTACTTACGGATTCCTGAAAAAGTCTAAATTTCTTTTACATATAGGCCGCGTTCGTTTTAAGAAATGTTAGCATGAAAATACCACATTTTTTAGCACAAGTCGTTCGTTTAATGAAAATTCTAACATTTGATGCTAATTTCGTATGTCAGTACCGTGTTGAAAGGAGGGTTATTGGTGTTACTTTTTGACAGCATATAAAATGGTTTGTTTACCATTTATATTTATTAAAAAGGTATTTTAAACGATTTTATGTAATAAATTCAAAGACCATAATAATATCATGTGTGTTGGATGCCATGGTATGATAACACATGAACGAAAATACTTGTCAAAAAGTAGTCTCACCGCTCGTTTTATTTAAGAAATGTTAGCATTGTTAAAAAAAAAGTGGTATTTCTTAACAAAAACGACATTACGAGCTGGTTTATGAAGTTGCTACGAGATGTTGGAAATGCTATAAAACCAACGCGGGGATCATGTTTGAATTCTCGTTCGAAAACGCTGCAGTTGCAAATGGCGGCCGGATGACGTCATTTAATAGTAAATAAACAACGACACTAACACAACCGTTTCCTTTAATAAAAATAGGTTACAATTTAATAATGTTTCTATTGTGCTAAAATACTTGGAAAAATCAAACTTAAAAAAGTAGATTTTTGTGGCAGTTTACAATATTTACTATTAAGTGACGTCACTCACGCTGAATAATGTTTTGAGTTAACATTCCAATGTATATTATTGAATTAAAATATAAATCAGTATAATTTTATGGACTCTGATGAATAAAATATTATAAAACGAAAACACAACTACCCTCTTTTTAACCACAAGTTCCTCGGGACAGGCGCAAATGTATCTCAACATTCTCAAGCAATGTTGACGCCAAATTGCCGTACGTAATTATTTTTTTACGACATGAGACTGCGCTGACCTGATGGTAAGTGACGCGCGAGGTCCATGAATGTTAGCAACTGGAATCGTCTGACATCAGTCTCTAACACTGTGCCGGCTTGACTGGGCATGACGGCAATTCGAGCCTAAACCCGAAACCTGTGGATACACTTTACTGGGTTTATCGGCACGAACGGTGTATACTTCCCCGCCCCGGCAGACTGGGGAAATTACCACGATCAGTCCGTCTACCACCTAAATGTTGTCATGCGAATAATCCAACCGAAATTTTAATATACGAATACTGCTATACTCGTGTATATAGTATAATTTTGCTCCTGCCTCTCATTCATTCATTTTGTCTTAGGTAAATAATCATTAAACCTATTGGTTTTCACTTATTATTATTGTCATTAATTTTACAATAATATTTTTGGACATTTCTCTTTTGCCTACATTTTGTGTTACATATTTAAGTTTTATATAAATTGTAAAATGCATGTTAAGTTGTTGTTATATTTGTTAGAATTGTAATTGTTAATTTAATGAATTCGTACACCACATGTCGTAGGTTTTTTGCATGCTCACCCTAACCTAACCTAATAACTATGTACCGAAAAACCACGAATAAATGATTTTGATTTGATATTTACTTTTGCTAGTAGTTTCACAGTTCAATTGCACTATTAATTTAAATCTAATTACTATATTTTACTCTTATTTCTGTTTTAATTGTATTGTCTAAATAATATAAAATCTCTTTGGCTTGTGTTCCACTATTGCTACTTTGCCTGTGATTTAAAAAAAAAAAAACCACACAAAAACGCGTGGCCATGTGACCTAAAAGCCTATACTTACTGTACAACAATATTTACATTTATCCTAGGTTCATCTAGTAGAGAGTGTTTTAATGCATTTGCATCTCTCTCGCTCGCACAATCTAACAATTTCAAAGAGTTTTAAAGTCTTGAGTGTACTTTAAGAAATGTATTCTACGAGTATCAACTTACTTGGAGATATGTTTAAATGCAATCTGGAAAATTCTCATGGATACATTTGAACATCATTATAGGATCTCAGACGAACTACCTGTATCCTATAGGACAGATTTCAGAAACTTCCAAATCCTTATTAAACTTACCGGAATCAAATAATCCAAAAGACCACAACAGATAAGATACTTTTATCATTTAACTCTGTAACTTTAAGTCATAGTTCTCGTTATTTTTATTATTAAATATTGTTACTATTATTAATTAAATTTCTTAAACATATAATGTATCATAATTGAATATAGTTTGACATTTTGTGGTCACCTGTTACTGGGGTACCATTCAGTTGTTTTTTTACTGTTTGCTTCTATTAATAGAATTGGATTCAATGTGTACTCTGTTGATGATCCTAATTAAATAAATAAACATGAAGCCGAATAAATAGTATTACTCACAGAAGAAATGATCAGGAACGGGTTCAAGACTCAGCTTTACGCAGTGGAAGTTGGTGCGAGAGGAGTTCCAGCTAAATCTTTGCATCGCTTACTAAAAGAATTGGGGCTAAGCAGGGCTGCAGGAGATACAATTATGGAACGAGCTTCCAAGATGTAACGGAATCATACAGTATTTGGTTGTCAGCTTATTGTGAGTCGCAAGCCCCGGACACCATTCTTCTCATCTCTTACCCACGATGGATGCGGATGAATGTCTTTGTATAATGGACGACAATTGTTATAAATGTTATTGCTATTTTTCTGTTTAAAATTAGTAGAAAGACAATTTTCTATGCATTCCATGGATTTACTGGGTCCATCGTGTGTGGGTAAGAGATGAGAAGAATGGTGTCTCGGGCTTGCAACTGACATTCTACTTCTCTCCCTACCCAACCAAATACTATATGATTCCATTAATGCAGTTTTGGAAGCTCTTTCCATAAATGTATCTCCGGCAGACCTGCTTAGCCCCAATTCTTTTAGTAAGCGATGCAAAGATTTAGCTGGAACTTTTCTCGCACCAACTTCCACTGCGTAAAGCTGAGTCTTGAACCCGTTCCTGAAAATTGAAAAAAGTACAAAGTCATAAGTACACTCAGACACACATCATAAGCGCTAAACCCTGTAGCTGACAAGTCACAGGTGTTCTAACCCGCAAAATAAACGGTTCCTTGCAGTGTGACAGAGACGGTGTGCATCCCGCATCTCTATCACACCACTGACAAACTGGTTACGACTATGTCGGTTCAGAGTTTATTTCAATACATATTTGATCATTTGTAGGCAATAAATTATCTCTCAACTTGGTATTGTGAATTTTACTTCAATTACAAGAACCCACCTAAACATTGGTGACCCCGACAGCGTACATCCCGCATCTCTATCACACAGTACCCCCACCACTTACACACTGGTTACGACTATCTCGGTTCAGAGTTTATTTCAATATATATTTGATCATTTGTAGGCAATAAATTATCTCTCAACTTGGTAGTGTGACTTTTACATCAATTACAAAAACCCATCTCCCAAAAAAAAATCCCGCATTATCACACTGCAAGGAACCATTTATTTTTCGGGTTAGGACACCTGTGACTTGTCAGCTACAACCCTAATATTAATTACCCTGTAAAAAAATTATTGTGTCCTTTAAGGACTTTGCCTCTTAGATACATTAACAATAAAATTAATTCTTAACGCTATGAACAATCTTCTTAATCTTCAAGTCTTGAGGTAACAAAATAAAACAAGGTCTTCAAAATTCACTCCAATTTATCCAGAAAAGTAGCTTACATACTAAAATGGTTCCTTAATTGCAAAAACTATTATACGATTAGATACATTTTGTCAAATATTGTGAAAATAGTAGATTTTGTTTTAAATGGAATCAACTCTTAAACGTTTACGGGTAAACGGAATTCGAAATTTATACTAATACTAATATCTTATTTTTGTTTTAGGCTTCAATACCCCAAATCTGTTACTTAGTTGCAAACGCTATTAGTGGATTTCGTTATTTACGTCAGAGATTGCGTCATAATGGGGTGTGTCACTAACTTTTTATCACGATAGATGGCGCATGATAGTTGGTACCTAATGTAACTGTCAGTTGCATAGAAAACTTGTATTTTTATTACGAAATTTGTTATTTTCTGGATATTATGCCGATGTGAGCAGCTTTTAAGTGTACAATTCGAGATTTCTAAGCGAAATAAAAGATATGGTGATCTCAAAATTGCCGTTCTATTAATAAACCCTTTTTTATTTATAAAGACGGTGTGCGATTTCTTAATTTGTCTTTTAAGGTAGGTAACGTTAATTTAAAATTCATTTTTCTGCTATTTAAAAAATATATACTAATACATTTAAAAAATGATGCGATATAGATGTAGAACAAGGTACCATTGCCGCTAGCGACATCTACAAAAAGCTTTGCCTGATACAACCCATTACAAAATATTATTCAATTCTCAACTCTATAAGCGCTTGACCTTGACAGCGGCCGTGCGAATATCAACTTTAATAGCGTGATATATATATAGTTAACGGATTCCATTATATAACGTTTGCGCTTAAGTAACAGCATAGGGCTGCAGGTGTCATTGGTAGAACCCATTAGGCTCAGTATGAGTGGCGATATTTTTAGGATAACTTCTCTGTATCTTAACTCAAGTTTTTGTTACTCAATAGTATGTTTTTTAATACGTACATTCTTTATTTTTAATGTAGATTATAATATAAAAACATTTGATCTTTAATAAATTCCACTGGTATATTTAATATATATGTAGGGCTCTTGTCACTGGAGTACCCGCTATCCTAGAACCGTCTGAGATTGCGGGGAGCGATGGCAAGTGACCCTGGCAGGTCCCTGGTGTGGGATGTGACATATGTAGACACATTGGCCTCATCTCACATCAACCTCAAGTTGCCGGACGCATTCCGAATGTTTGACTGTGCCAAAGTTAAGCTACCTTGGACACAATCAACGTTAAACAGTGGTTAATCGGCCGAACTGCGTGCTACAGAAGTGTAAAAGACGTTCTTCTTTATTATTTAATATCTTTGATATATATTATTATTATTTTTTGTTTTATTATAAATTATCTGACATATGTATATAATTTCTGTACATCATAATTATTAAGTATTTAGAATGTAAACTGACACGGCCTCTTTACAGCCACGAACTTATTTAAGTAGTTTCTAAGTTAGTTTTACTTGCTTGTAGCAATAATGTTGTGCATAACATCATAAATATGGATTATTGCCTGTTTACGGTCCAACCATTATTACCACTTTGATTAGTACATATGTTATAATAATTGACTGTATCTACTAACTAATTTAATTTGATAAAAAAAGATATTAGTATTAGTATAAAAATTGTATGTAATTTAGTATTAATTTTTTTTTAGTAGTTTTTATGTATTGGTGAATACTATTTAAAGATTACATATAGACAAAATTGAACCGACAAAGGCTTTGGGAAAGAGATGAAATGATAGGCCCGTAACCTTGAGCGTTATCGTAAAGTTCAAACAGTGGCGCTGCAACCAATTTGTAGTTTTTGGGAACTGCAAAAAGCGCCCGCTCTTGGAGTTGGACTAAAAATAACCGTTTATGCTCTTTAGGCTTAGTGATGTGGGGGGGAATGTAAGGATATTGGGGGGGCTCGAAATTTGGACGCCACCAGTTGCCTGAAAAACAAAGATTGATAAATTAATAGCTTTTAATCCGTAAATATCTAGACAATCATTGAACCATTCTTAAATTTAATAATTAGAAAATATAGCCAAATGTCCAGCGTGGCGAGAGTTCGCCAAATTTACTAGAAATATCTTCTGAATAGCTTATTTTCAACAGTAGTGGTCTAGGGACTGTAATGGTTGACTATGTTTGGTATATATATTTAATCCGTAAATATCTAGACAATCATTGAACCGTTCTTAAATTTAATAATTAGAAAATATAGCCAAATGCCCAGCGTAGCGAGAGTTGGCCAAATTTACCAGAAATATCTTCTAAATAGCTTATTTTCAACAGTAGTGGTCTAGGGACTGTAATGGTTGACTATGTTTGGTATATATATATATAATCCAAAAATATCTAGACAATCATTGAATAGTTCTTTAATTTAATAATTAGGAAATGTGGCCAACAGTCCAACGTGGCAAGTGTTGGCCAAATTCTTCAGAAATATGTTCTGGAAGATTCATATTCAACAGTGGGAGTCTATGACTCTTATGTTCTACAGGCTGAAGAGAAGACAAATTTCTAAGCATTCCATGGATTCCCCATGCGGGTTCCGGGTCCATCGTGTGTGGGTAAGAGATGAGAAGAATGGTGTTTCGGGCTTGCGACCGACAATAGGCTGGTTCAAGAAAAGGAGGCCTCCCTTTTTATTTTATTGTGCGATAATACACTCACCATCCTACTTCTCTCCCTACCCAACCAAATACTGTGTATGCCGTCTTGGAAGCTCGTTCCATAAATGTATCTCCTGCAGACCTGCTTAGGCCCAATTTTTTCAGTAAGTGATGCAAAGATTTTGAAATGTGTATGGACAATGCCGTATCTCAGAGTTAAAATACAAACCTATGGTATCCTCAATGAGCCAGTCCTGTTTTACTCCGTCTTCTCGGCCAAGGGTCTCTGTTAGGAGACGTTTTAGACCTTCAATGTCATCCTGAACAAAACAACACAATTTATATCAATAAATAAATACATTTTTATTTGGAGTTAAATAAGTCCAGTTTGCTGGTTCGGTAGCCTCGATTAAGAGAGTATTGAGGGATAAATATAGTGTATAGATTCCAGTTGTTCAATCATATTTCTTGTTATTTTGTTTTGCTTTTATATATATATTTTTTTATAGTCATAGTATAAAATTTAATATTTATTGTCTTCATTTTTATAATTTTGTGTTGTTTTTTTTTTTTTTTATTTGGATATCTTTTTGGTTTATTTAATACATACACATACATATCTTCACGCCAAATCCCTTGCGGGGTAGGCAGAGACAATTGAGCGCCACTTGTCACGATCACGACATACCTCTTTCGCTTCTTCGACATTCATCAACCTCTTCATACATGCCCTCTTGTTTCGATGGCTTTTTAATTCACCTTCAGCTAATGTTTTATTTATTTGATCATGATAGGCAAGTCTTGGTCTGCCAGGGCCTCTTTTACCCACAACTTTCGCATTATATATCTGGTTCGTCAATCTCTCTTCGCTCATCCTTTCGACATGCCCGAACCATCGGAGCATGCCTTTCTTTATTTTTGTACCTATGCTTTCTTTTATACCTACCCTTCTGCGTATTTCGTTATTACGTATACGGTCCATGAAAGTTACGCCGCATATCCGACGTAAAGACCTCATTTCTACTGCATTAACTCTACTCTCATGCGTATTCTGACATATCCACGTCTCGCTTCCATACATAAGTGTTGGTATTAGCATGGCATTGTGTATGGCGAGTCGAGCTTTATCACTGACATTTCGACTGGCGATCAGTGACCCCAGGGCCCCATTAACACTATTTCCCGCGTTCACTCTTCTTTCAACATCCCTATCATACTTCCCATCCGCAGTGAAAACACTGCCCAGATATATAATTTCATTTACCTGTTCTAGCGTTTCATCATCAATCTTTATCGTCAAGGTTGTCATCCTTCTTCTTTCAAACACTAGTACCTTGGTTTTTCTCGCATTTAAACGGAGTCCTTTTTCTGCACATCCCTCTTTCATTTCTGTGACTAGTGATTGCAATTGTTGTTCGGACGATGCCATAAGAACAGCATCATCTGCATAAAGCAGGCAGTTCACCACAAGATCACCTATTTTTATCCCACAGTCACTCTCCCTTACTCTTTTTAGGCATTTGTCGAGATATAAAGTGAATAATCTGGCGGACAGCACGCAGCCTTGTTTGACGCCCATTTGGGATTCAAAGCAAGGCGACATACCTCCCTCCACCCGCACACAAGCTTTACAGCCCTTGTACAGGGACTGTATAGCCTGTAGCAGTTTGTCATCCACTTCATACTCCGGCAATATGTCCCAAAGCTTCTTTCTTACAACTCTATCAAAAGCCTTCTCCAAATCCACAAAAGCACAGAAAACTTTCTGGTTTAAGGCCAAAAACTTATCTGTGATATTGCGGAGCGAGAAGACTTGGTCAGTGCATCCTCTTCCAGGTCTAAAGCCTCCTTGTGCCTCCCATAAAAGACCTTCTGTCTTCTCTTGCAGGCGTTTCGTGAGAATCTTGCCATACATCTTGCTCGCCAAACTGATCAAACTAATCGCTCGGTAGTTGGCACAGTCCAATCTAGATCCTTTACCTTTGTACAAAGGAACGATGACTGATTGCTGCCAGTCCTCCGGTACTCTTCCCTCCTGCCAGCAAAGGTTGCATAGTAGGTGGAAAGCGTTCCAGACCGGTATACCTCCGTATTTGATCATTTCGGCGAGCACTCGATCTTTTCCCGCTGCTTTGCCACATTTCAGGCTTCTAATTGCCGATTGCAATTCTTGCACACTTATTTCCTCTTTAGATGTAGACGTTGTATTTGAGGGTAGCTCTGGAGGTAAAGTACCCGTCGTAACGTCGTTAGGAATCGTACTAGCATACATCTCACTAAAATATTCACTCCATCGCTCCAACACCTCATTCGTGTTTGCAAGAATGTTACCGCTCTTTGATCTAACTCTATTCATTCGACAAGATGTCAAGCCACCCTTGGCCTTCCTAACTTCCCTCCAGAAAAGTTTGGAGTTCTCCTTAAAGTTGCTCGTCATCCTGTTTTCACCTATTTCTTTACATCTTTCACGCTTCTCCTTAATCAAAGATTTTGTCTCATTCTTGCAGCGATGGTATATCTTCTTTTTTTCTCTTTTCATACTTTCATTCATATTTAGCGAAGCAACGTAATCTATCCAAGCTTTCTTCTTTCTTTCAACCGATTCTTTAACCTCTTCATCCCACCACGCGTCACCTTTAGTTGCTCGCTTTTTTGCTACTCCACATACTTCTTTTGCCGATTCTACCATACCATTTTTTAGGTACTTCCAGCACTCTTCTATATCTTTGCTCACATCTTTCAAGTTGATAAGTTTATCTTTGACGCGTTTCATATACTCCTCTTTCACACTATCATCTTGTAACTTTTCACTCTTTATTCTCTCTACTGCTGACAGATTGCCACCTGATCGCCGGTGGCGCCATTTTGTGAACAGTCCACTAATCCTAGTGATTACTAGGTAGTGGTCTGTTCCCAATTCTGGCCCACGATACGCCCTGGTATCCAGAGTCTGTGTTCGCAGTCTTTCATCAACTATTATTAAATCAATCATACTCTTTTCACTATTCATCGTTCTTGTATACATGTGAATATCTTTGTGAGCAAACATTGTGTTGGACACAAAAATATTCTTTTCTAAACACACGTCAAGAATAAGCTTACCTGCATCATTTACTCTCCTATCTCCAAAATCACCTAGGACCGTTTCGTAATCTGCACGACGTGTCCCCACCCATCCATTCAAGTCGCCACATAATATTATATTTTCGTTCCCAACTGCCAAATCTAGAACTGTCCTGACCTGGTTCCAAAAATTCTCCAGTTCCTGCTGTGGGGCTGAGCTTACTGGGGCGTAAACCACGGCTATAAATATTTTTTTAAGACCAGTTTTTAGACGAACCCAGAGTATTCTTGGGCTTTCCAGGCAGTACTCGTACATGCTGTCGGCCAAGCGGCTAGATAGTAAAATGCCCACCCCCTGACTACCGCGATCGTTGACTCCCACTCCCGACCAGAGCGCGATCCCTCCCCCCGGCAAGTCCTGCATCTCACTACCCCTCCGCTTGGTCTCGGTCACGCCAATCGCATCCAACTTCATTTCATCCATCATATCTAGAAGTTCATTCATCTTATCTTTTATCCCTCCACGGACATTCCAGGTGCCAAGTCGGCACTCAGCTGTCCTCGATCCGCGCTTTTCGGGCCATGCGTGATGGGTTGCGGATCCCATCGCCGCTCCGGCTCATATTACTGCCTATACAGTTTATTTAATGTTTAATTTAATCATTAATTGTCTGTCTTTATGAATTTAAATTGAATATCAGTGTTAGGTTTACTATTAATAGGTTGCATTCATTTCATGCTTATGTATAATTTTATTTGTTAATTTTAAGAATGTAACCAGTTTGTAAACTAATTAAAAAAAAAAAAAAAAAGTCCAAGTCCAATAAAAAAACAAGTCCTGACTGATTCACATCACAATTCAACCCACGAAAGAAACAACGACTCCAGGTTATATAGGAATAGGGAACACCCTGCCTGAGGAGTGCTGAACACATCTTCAACATGCGGTAGATGTTATAGTCTCAAAATTTATATGTATGCATGAATTAATGAATGAAGTTTCATAGCTAGCGCGTGCGGAAGCCTATGGGGTGGCCCTGTTCAGCTGCAATTTGTCTCGGCGGGTAATAACCCTCCCGTTTCTATGGAAGGTGTGTAGCCCTTTGTGACGGGTGTGATATTAGGTGATGAATGACGAAGCGGGCTATGCGTCGGTCTCCAGGGCAGGTAGTGGCCGTGCATGGAGAGGCGCGATTTTCTGAAGATGGTCGAAGCAGCTGTGGCTGGCTCGATTAAAACTTCGAGAGACAGGCCACAAACTGCTTAATGGACTCCATGTTCAAGTCGAACCAAGGAGTTCTGACGGTAACACATAAGGAGATGTTCTGCTGGGCCTGTGCAGTGCCGGGTCAAAAAGTTAGTATCATTATAAAACTGTTTTAAACACTTACCTCGCCAGGGTCTAACTCTCCACCAGGTAGCTTGAAGAATGCTGCTCCGAGTTGAAGCAATAGAACATGGGGCAATCCATGTTCATGTACCAGCAATACTCCTTCTACCGACCTTGAACAAAAACTTAATCATCAATAACTTATTTATAGAAAATCTTTATTCACATAAACCTATTTCAGGCATTTATGACACGTCATTATTTTGATTATTTTGAATGGTTCTACTCCTGTTAATGAAAGACTAGCAGCAAAGTGGTCCAAAGAGTAAGCTGTTAGCAGAAGACCAGCAGCTTAGCAGATTCCAGTGACCTGTTAATGTTTAATCTGCCTGAGAAAGGAATCTGCAAGGAAAACTCAGCTATAGCATATTTACAAATGAAACAAATACAGAATTACACAACAACAATAAATTAGTAAATTAAGTAACAGAAAGGATGATTAAAATAATCCATAATTAACTTTTTGATATACACTACCGCTGAATCTAACAATGACAGGTAAATAACTAAAAATATAAAAACCAAGGACCAGTCTATTGTCGGTCGCAAGCTTGAGACACCATTCTTCTCATCTCTTACCAACACACGATGGACCCGGCACTTGCATGGTAAATCCATGGAATTCTTGGAAATTTGTCTTGTCTTCGTCAACTGTGTAATAAGCTTTTTGCATCAAGATGATTTAATTTTGTTTTTGAATTCATTATCATAATTTCCTTTCCTAAGTTATTAAACAGGAAAAGTAAAGTATCATCACAACCATTTCCCTTTTGGGGTGGTCAGAAATTTGGATTGACATTTAGCCAACTTTACTATATCCAATCATGACGAGTGGCAAGCTCGTCGATGTCTCCAGCGTACCAAACTCAAGAAATATCACAAATAAATTTAATATTAATTAAATGTATTTATTTACATTAATAAATATTTTTGTGTCCTGACCAGGAATCGAATCCGGTACCTCCGAGTCTAAATCCACAGACTTAACCACTAGACCACGGAGGCAGTTATTAAACAGTTTAATACAATTATAGATAAAGCTTTTGCTAAACTTGCTTATTCTGTGTTTAGGAACAGCTAAGGTTTATTTTTGTCTTGACGCACTTCTCACTGGTCTAATGTGATATAGGTCCATGTTTTCCTATCATAAGTGCTAGTCATAGTAAAAATTCTAAAGCACTTGACTGCTATTTACTACTTAAATAGTTCTCCATATATACTCTGTTGCTGGCTTGTATAGGACTGCGAGTCCCAAGACCCAATCTCCCACGTTCTCCCCTCTTGCTCGTGCCATACGCTGGTACTAGGTATAGGCACAACAGTTATTTATTGAGAGTCTTTAATGTCCTTGCGGAAGAGCTGGACATTGATTTGTATTTCATAAAACATTTATTATTTCATATTTAGTATTTCATAAATTCCATGTGTTTACATAAACAAATAGCCTTATTTGTCAGACAATATCCGGAATTCTTTCCAAAAGTTGAGGATATACTCAAGAAAGAGTCAAGAGGCCAATACAAGCATGATTTATATATACCAAAATGTAAACTTAGTTTAGTAAAGAAAAATGTGTTCCATATGGCAATAACAATTTATAATAACCTTCCCTTGAGTATAAAAGAATTGCCAAATAAATTATTCAGTGGAAGACTACATCGCTGGTTATTAGAAAATAGTTTTTATTCATTGACCGAAGAAGACAAATTTCTAAGCATTCCATGGATTCACCGTGCGGGTGCCGGGTCCATCGTGTGTGGGTAAGAGATGAGAAGAATGGTGTCTCGGGCTTGCGACCGACAATTGGCTGGTTTAAGAAAAAGAGGCCTCCTTTTTTTTTCTATTGCGCGATAATATGCTTACCATCCACCATTCTACTTCTCTCCCTACCCAACCAAATACTGTATGATTCCGTTAATGCCGTCTTGGAAGCTCGTTCCATAAATGTATTGACGGCAGACCTGCTTAGGCCCAATTCTTTCAGTAAGTGATGCAAAGATTTTGCTGGAACTCCTCTTGCACCAACTTCCACTGCGTAAAGCTGAGTCTTGAACCCGTTCCTAATCATTTCTTCTGTGAGATCATAATATTTATTCGACTTCATGTTGTGGTCTTTTGGAATATTTGATTCCCACGGAACGGTAAGTTTAATAAGGATAATAATTATAAGCGAATCACGTAGGACATTTTATAATTTTATTTTATTTTGACATTTTATTATTTTATTTTGATATTTTATTTTGACATTTTATTATTTTATTTTGATATTTTTCTTATCTAGGTGTATTATTTTGACATTAATTTATATTATATAATATTGACATATGTAATGAACCTATATAAGATTAATGTATATAAATAAATATTTTGTTTTAGCCTAAGTTTGTTAATTAGTATTAATTAGCACCCAAATTAATATTTGTACGCCTCTTAAAATTCAAAAAATTCAAAATTCAAAATCGTTTATTGCACAGAATACAGGTAGATATAGGATAATACAATTTTACAGTTCAGCTGTATCCTACCATAATGGTATGCAAATAATAGTACATGTCAATTACAACTAAAATTATATTTGTCAACACTTATAATGTAAAAATTCTTGGATACTATAAAAACATTGTTCTTTTAACCATTTATTTAACAGCTTCTTAAATTTAATTATTGATGTCAATTGTTTTAATTCTATAGGCAAACCGTTAAATATTTTGATACACATTTGGTGACTATTTTTAGAAACAATGGTAAGTTTTGTAGCAGGTTTCCATAAATTGTATCTATATTGAGTCCGAACATTTGTTCGCCCGTCCTCGTTAACAGACCGAAAAAGACTCGGGTAGTTTTTAATAAACATACATACGTCTAAAATATACAGACACGGCAATGTTAGAATATTATAGTCACGAAAGTATGGTCTACAGGAGTCGCGCTGTCCGAGATTAAAAATTGCACGGATGCATTTTTTTTGGATTATAAACAGCGTATCTATATCTACAGAGTTCCCCCAAATTACAATGCCATATCTCAGCACAGAGTTTACATATCCATAGTATGAAGTAATAGCTGCTGATTTATTGACGAACTGTCTAACTTTTTTTAAAGCGTAAACAAATCTATTAAGTCTATTGGAAACATCTTGCACGTGGTCCTTCCAATTGCAAAACTTATCAAGGGTAATGCCGAGGAATTTAGGTAGATTGTTGCATGTAAAATATATTGTTCACCTTCATTTGTAACCATACAATCACAAATAAATATTTCATTTCATTTGTTTAATTCCAAGGCTGCAGACATTAGACGTCAGTTAACGCTTCTGTATGTTGAATCGGTCAATAGCAGGCATCAATTATAATTAAATGCTTGTATAATGTTTATTAGTTTAAGTAACTTGTGTTTCACCTATATTGTTAATATTCTTCTGTAGCGATGTTTTCTTCCTTTGCTTGTTAATTAAATTTTAGGCTTATATGTGAAAACCTTTTAATAGTTCTTAGGGAATTTAATATCTATATACAATAGTCAACTGTTGGTTTTTCAAAATGAATAATAAATAAATATTCATTTAATTAGGCGCGGTGGTGGCTCTGTTGTAAGAATGTGTTCCTTAAATCCTACAAAGTCGGTTCAAACCCACCCGGCATGTACCAATGAGAAATACACTTTTCTTATGTACATTTGTCATAGATTTACAACACCACCATTCCCGTGCCTCGGAGAGCATGTTAAGCTATCGGTCCAGGTTCCACTAATACCAACTTGTGGAATCGTTAATAAATTGTCATAACAAAATGACATCATATCCTCGCCAAGCCGTCTGGCCAGCGTGGCGAGTGTAGGCTATATGCTCTGGAAGGCCCATCTCCAGCAGTGGAGGTCTGGGACGCTGTGCTCTAGGGGCTGTAATGATGATGATTGAATTAATTAATAAACAACGTTTGGGCGAAATAATAACCTAAAAATTGTATTTACCTTCTCATTCCTATTTTTAAGAATTCATCCCTCATACGTTGGAAACGCGCTGGAACTGACGCATCCCTCTCAAACAACGGCTCCTTTGTTCCAAACGTATAGTTAGTCAATGGATACAAGTTTATAGTACGATTAAGAGTAAGCAAGTTGAGATTTTGGTTATTTTGATGCTGCATTCCGGGTCTTCCCCACGGACTCTTTTGAATTCCTTGAGGCGCAGCCATAGTATATATTTCACTTAATATTTTGCAGAACAAACTTCGCTGATATTATTCGTATTAACAGAGATAAACACAAAATAAATTCGCGTCTCTAACAAATGCACACGCACAAGCCGCCTGCCATGACAGTTTAGTGTTGTGCCTTTCTAAGAATATACTTATCAATTATTATACAAAGTAATCAAATAAAATTAATATTTATAATAAGTTTATAGTTTTTAATTTTATTTATAATATAGTTATTTATTTATTTAATTTTTTAACTTCTATAAATTAATATATTAAAAAGTGCCGGCAGGATCTCGAGACATCATGCAATCAATGACATCCTGTCAAGGGCGCTTACATCTGCTAATATTCCCTGTATCCTCGAAACCAATGGGGATAGTTAGGTCTGACGGTAAGCGTCCGGATGGGTTGTCGTTGATTCCATACAAACGAGGCCGTGCACTGGTTCGGGATGCCACATGTGACATCTAGCCATAAGAAACCCGGGGCCGCTTCAGAGTCAGCCGCGCGCGTTAATCGCAACAAATACACGGAGATCATTATTAATCACTACTTCATCCCATTTGCAGTCTAAAGATGGGTCCGTGGTCCGAGGAGGCTCTGACGTTCTACTTGGGGAAAAACTCCGCTTGGCGACGGGTAACCCTTTAAGTAGATAATATCTTAAAGAGTCAGCCTCGCCGTTCAACAGAGGAACGCAGCAAGTGTCCTCGGCACACTACGTCCATCAGACGATAATAATTTTAGTTTTTATTTTTTTAGCTTTATTTGTAAAAGTAAGTTTAATTGTAGTGTAGTTTATTATTTTATACTGTTTGTATATTACTTCTAATAAACTTTGAATTGTTTTAATTAATATATGTTATTAATAATAATTATAAATAGTTTTTTAAAATAATTTTAACGGGTCTTTACGCGATTTACCTTAGAGACATATTTAGTAGCAAAACACGTACGCACCCCAAAGGATGTCATTCCTTTCCAAACGCCTGGCGTGTATAAAGTGGACTGCAGCTGTGGGAGTTCATATATTGGCCAAACTAAGCGCACAATAGCCGAGAGGGTCAAGGAACATATAGCAGCTGTAAAAAACTGCCAATTAAACAAGTCAGCAATAGCAGAACACCTAATGGATGGTGGCACAAACCATTGGATTGAGCTGCATGACCCAAAGATACTTTCCACCGATCGGCACTATTACCCTAGAATAGTACGTGAAGCGATCGAAATAAAGAAACACAAAAATTTCAATCGAGAGGGGGGTTATAAGCTATCTTCATCGTGGAATCCAGTAATCAATAGGTTTCGACGCCGGGAAAAATCGCCCGGTGTCGCCAAGGATATTGTAAGTGTCGTGTGTCGTGATTTCTAAAAACTTTTAAAGTAATAAGTGGGTAGGTTTACATCTGCCGCCCAGTATGTACGAGACTACACCGCATAGCTTCAGTCGACCCGTGACCACGGCCAATGCAACTTGGCTGAAACGTCGGGAGAAATATGTCTCTAAGGTAAATCGCGTAAAGACCCGTTAAAATTATTTTAAAAAACTATTATGAATATGCGCGAAAGTTTAAAAAGTTTAATAATTATAAAATCGTAGGGTACAAAAACATGTATGCGAGTCGCATATTAGTGTTAACTCATGGATTCTGTTAATGTCAAAGTGATAATTAAAGTGAAAAAAAAACGAGGTCTACTAATATGTAAAATACATAATAATAACAACATTATACTATTTTTCTTTTACTGATATTTACTTGAAAGTGGAATAAAAGTGCTACTTGAACTAGCATTATGTGGTAGGCAGACTGATAATCGTAATTTGCCCAGTCGGCTGGGGCGGGGAAGTATCCACCGTTCATGCCAATAAAGCCAGTTAAGTGTATCCACACGATTCGGGATCAGACTCGAATTGCCGACAAGCTCAGTTAAGCCGGCATATTGTTAGGGACTGATGTCAGTCATAGGTGTCTGATTCCAATTGCTAACATTCATGGACCTTGCGCGCCACTTACCATCAGGCAAGGTCGTGCTAGTATAAAAAAATAAAAATATGAAGCAACATTCAGAAAAAAATTCGTGAAGAGCACGGGAAAAACGAACTTAATAATTGTAGTAATCAATTATTAGAATCGATAAAGCGGCATAGGCCAAATAAATGAAAAAAAAAACTAATGTCAGATCATTGTTATGATCTTCTCTTCGCAGAAAAAAGTTTTAATTGTTAATAATTTAATAATGTCTCAAAATTTAGAACTCATAACTACAGAAAATCAAGCACAGTGGCTAACTGTGTCAAATATCACACCCCAAATACAGAAAAAGGAGATCAAACCGTTTGTAAAACGTAAGTTTACAACAACTTTTACCTGAGTACCTTAATTTTTTTATCCCTCTATTTTGGTTAAGTTAAACTTAGTTTTGAACGTTTTAAATACAAACTCAAGATCCGTCATCATCATCACAGACCGTAGAACTAGAACACATAGTCCTAGACCTTCACTGTTGGAAATGGGCGTTCCAGAAATTAAAAATTAAATATTTCAGATGTGTTGGCCTGATTTCCATTTTATGGTTGTAAAGAGTAGGTGACTTGGTTGCAAGAATGCTTTTTATAGAATTCCAATCAATTACCATTCCAGTGCCTCGTAGAGCATGTTAAGCCATTGGTCCCAGTTCCACTAATACCAAGTACAAAAATCGTTAATAAATTGACATAAAAACTGAAAGAATCGGGCCTAAGCAGGTCTGCCGTCAATACATTTATGGAAGGACCTTCCAAGACAGCATTAACGGAATCATACAGTATTTGGTTGGGTAGGGAGAGGAGTAGAAAGGTGGATGGTGAGTGTATTATCGCGCAATAAAAAAAAAAAAAGGGAGGCCTCCTTATCTTAAACCAGCCTATTGTCAGTCGCAAGCCTGAGACACCATTCTTCTCATCTCTTAACCACACACGATGGACCTGGCACCCGCACGGTGAATCCATTAATATTATTATATATATTTCTCTTTCAGTAGCCCTAAAGATCCTCGAAGGATCTCCAGACAGTAGAACCTGGAATGTTCCTAGTTTGGACAAGTTTGCAGCAGTCAAGGCTGTGGTAAAGCATTTTACGTGGTTAAGGTCGGCCGGCAAGGGAATGTGGACGTCGGATGATGTTCATGCTTTTTTAGAGGGAATACGGTAATTATAAATACAGTTAGCTAAGCTTTACGCAGTGAAAGTTGGTGCGAGAGGAGTTCTAGCAAAATCTTTGCCCCACTTACTAAAACAATTGGGCCTAAGGTCTATTATCATCGGGAGTCCCCGACAAATTGCCAAAATTGACATGAGCAAAATTGATTCTGTACGGTTTGACAACGTTCCAATTGCTTTCTCTGACGAGGTTAAGAATCTTGGTGTATACCTTGATTCTCGGCTTAGTTGGGTAGCGCAAATTACCAATACCAGTCGTAGGATTTTTTCTTCACTGCACTCTCTCAATAAATTAAAGAATTTTCTGCTGTTGAAAGCTAAAATTACGCTTGTACAAACACTGCTGCTTCCCTTACTTGATTATGGTGACATGTGTTGTGTCGATCTCTCACAAGAATTACTTAACAAGATGGAACGACTACACAATGCATGCATCAGATTCATTTTTTGTCTTCGCAAATACGATCACGTTTCTCCATTTCGCGAAAAGCTGAAGTGGTTAAATATTCGCAGTAGGAGAAATAGCAGAGTGCTCTGCTTACTATACTCCATATTATACGAGCCTGTGACCCCCAAATACCTTAAAGACAGCTTCACTTTGCTTGGTTCGCATCATGACAGAATTCTTCGCTCTTCCTTTAATACTACTTTTGCTATCCCCTCTCACCACTCCGCTTTTATGTCCAAGTCGTTTGCAGTTGTGGCTGCAAGGCTTTGGAATGACCTACCGACGGAGGTTAAAGATGCTCCAAACAGAGCTATATTTAAAAGATTAGTTTACAGACACTTTTTGGGTTCATAATTTTCATAAAATTTTCATTGATTGTTGCTTATTATTATCCTACATCATCGGTTATCATTAAGTACGTAGTACCTAATTTATGTTTATGTAGTATATAAATAGTATAACTTATTTATGTAGTTTATATATATGTATGTGTGTATGAATTCGTATGTAATTTTATTAATAGATATTTATTATAATGAATAAATAATATTCTATAGACGTATATTTTTAATATATTTAATTTTAATTGATATATTGCACCTGCCTCACATAAATGTTCTCGTTGTCCCGAAGGTCTGACAGGCAGAGAATGTCAAGCGACATTATGTCACGCCTTTGTAATTTATGTGCAATAAAGTTTTAAATAAATAAATAAAATAAATAAGCACCTGCTTCTGTATATAAATGTATTCTGCAGACCTCTGCAGAATACATTTATGGAAAGAGCTTCCAAGACGGCATTAATCATACAGTATTGGTTGGTTGGGTAGGGAAAGGAGTAGAATGGTGGATGGTGAGTGTACTATTGTACAATAAAATAAAAAGAGAGGCCTCCTTTTCAAACCAGCCTATTGTCAGTCACAAACCCGAGACACCATTATTCTCATCTCTCACCCACACACAATGGACCTGGCAAGCATGTGTGTCACCGTGCAGGCCAGGTGGGAGATGAGAGGAATGGTGTCTCAGGCTTGTGACCCGCAATAGGCTGGTTTGAAAAGAAGGTCTTTTTTTTTTAATTTATTCCGCAACAAGGTGTAAATAATTTTTAAACTGTAAATATCTGGAGTAATTTTATTTTTATTTTATTTTCATTTATTTTGGCAACAAACAGTCAACATACGCAAACAATATCACAGATAAACAAAATTGTCTCTCTGCAAGATACTAAAATTGAAAACTAATGAATAATATGAACCACTAAGGGGCCCCTTTGAAGGCTTTGCCGGCACGTGACAAGTTTGAACATCTGTGTAATAAATTAATAACAATAAGAAGACATTGAGAGCCAAAAATATTTTATACATAATAGAAGTTAAACACAAATACTATGGAAAGGAGAGAAAAAAAAAAAACTGGATATAAAAATAAAAACAAGGATAGAGTAATAATGCAAACATGATTTAAAAGATACTTAAATTAACAGATGCTATAATAGTACTTTATAACTACATACTTAGAATACTAATTACGGATACAACAAACTACCAACCATCAATAGCAACCCTTGTATAAACTTGAATTAAAAATATTTTTAAAGGAGCAGAAAGAGAAGTGTAGATAATACTATATTTATGTATGGGTATGTGTATGTATGTATGTATGTGTATATATATGTATATGTGTGTATGTATGTGTATATGTATATTATATATAGCATCAAAAGAACTCAACCGCCTAGCTGAGGTCATGGATATTGACATGTTCTGTACATCGCCTAAATTAGTCGGTCGGGCGATGTCTAGAGCATTTTTTACAGTATAACACACATATATTATTTATATTATATTATTTTTATTTTTCTAAATTATTGTGGTTTAAAATTATTATTTATATGTTTCTTCTATTTGTAAGTTATTTAGTTGTATAAGATATTTGTGGAAACTTGTAATTGGCATCTAGTTTTTTATATAAGTAATCATTTGTTAGAAGCTGTAAGTTTTCCTTAAAGATAAATAAATAAAATAAAATAAATATATATTATTTAATGTTGATTTATTTATATATTCATATAATATATTTGTTTAATTGTTTTTCTTAATGCTATTTTTATACGATTATTAGTTTTTATTACTTAGCTTGTATCTTATTTAATTTTAATTATTAGCCCTAGAAAATGTATAATTAAAGGGCCTGCAACAATGTTGATATTCCTGACGAAGCGAGCCTCATTCATCTACTCTGCCATGCATGTATACCTAGCTTTTTAGTATAATTGTGTATCTATTAATTTATAAGTGTCTACCCTGTAATTAAAAATATATATATATTACTACGTGAGAACAGGAACAGGTTGAAAAACAGCGTCGTGCAGGTGTAAGTACTTGTGCTGCTGCACGACAACAGCTGACACCTGATTCCTTTTGTCACATATTGATCTTCTAATGATACGCTCTCAATACCCCCTCACCATACTACCTTTGTGTCCAAATCGTTCGCAGTTGTGGCTACTAACCTCTGGAATCAGCTGCCAGTTAAAATTCGCCAAGCTCCGAATAGATGTATTTTTAAAAAACTAGTGTATGCTCACTACATGCAAGACCGAGGTTCGTAATTTTCCATGTTCCTCCTTTTGTTTTAGCTTAGTCTTAATCAGACTGTGATTTATCATTAGTAGGTATAGTATTGTGTATATATTATATTGTATTGTTAATATTTTATTTATGTAGGTTATATGTATGTATTAGTATGTAATTATTAATGAGTATGTATATGTTATCTGCAACTAAACTACTCAAGTTTATTCAGTATTGCACCTACCTTATGTACTTACTGCTCTCGTTGTCCCGAAGGTTTGACCGTCATAGAATGTCTAGCGGCATTAGGTCCGCCTTTGTACTTTGTGCAATTAAGTTTAAATAAATAAATATTGTTCGAAACTGTAAAACTGTGTAATAATGTTATGTTGGATTTGGAAATGGATTTTTATTTTTATTTATTTATTATAAGTGATTTTACTATTCATCAATCTAGACAATCATCGAATAGTTCTTAAATTTATTAATTTAAAAATGTAGCCAAATGTCCAGCGTGGCGAGAGTTGGCCATATTTTCCAGAAATATGTTCTGGTAAGGCTAATTTCCAGCAGTGTTTTCCAGGACTGGGATAATTTTGTTCTGTGTTTCAGTTTCACGCCAGAATGTGTAGAAGAGCTATCCACGTTACTGTGTATGGAAGTTTTGTATAAAAACATACCAACCCATGTCCAAATTGCACCTAAGTTGGTAAACCTGAGTTGGAGAATTGATGTTTCTTTAAGGTAAGAATCCATATTAATATTATAAACTAAATGCAAGCCCACCTCTATCATGGACACATTTGAACATTATAGGATCCAAATGAACTAGTACTTAGTAGAACTAGACATCTTGGTGTTTTCTGGGAACTTGACAAAAGTAATTCTTATTGAACTTACCGTTCCGTAGGAATCAAATATTCCAAAAGACCACAACATGAAGTCGAACAAATATTATGATCTCACAGAAGAAATGATTAGGCACGGGTTCAAGACTCAGCTTTACGCAGTGGAAGTTGGTACGAGAGGAGTTCCAGATAAATCTTTGGAACACTTGGAAATAGCTTCCAAGAGAGAGGAGGTCTCCTTTGTAAACCAGGCTATTGTCGGTCACACAATAAGAGACACATTTCTAAGCAATCCTAGATTCACTGTGCGGGTGCCGGGTCCATCGTGTGTGGGTAAGAGATGAGAAGAATGGTGTCTCGGGCTTGAGACCGACAATAGGCTGGTTTAAAAAAGGAGGCCTCCCTTTTTTAATTTGATTGCGCGATAATACGCTCACCATCCACCATTCTACTCCTCTTCCTACCCAACGAACTACTGCTGCTAATATATGTATCTGCAAAATATACTTAATTTTACTTCCTAAAAAGTTAACAGACTACATTTTGTAAAAGATTTTTATTATTAGAAAGAGGGTACCTCTTTAAAAATATAATAATAATAATAATAATCATTTATTTTCTTCACAATAATTGCCTTATAACTACATCACAAGATATGATCTACAATATATTACAGGCAATTAACAAATTATTGGAACCCTAACCTATTACATTATTACCTAATAGTTTATTAAAAATAATACAAGGGTTTCTGGAGAGAGTTGGGAATGTAAATAACTATTCCGTCAACAGAATGAGGGCCATTGAATGTATCCTTCGCCTTTGGTAGTCAAGTAATTCTGTGATCCAAATCGTGATTAATTAATAATACTAGTTTAAATGCATAAATGATCCAGTATCGTGATCCATAATGATACCAGTATCGTGATCCATAATGATACCAGTATCGTGATCCATAATGATACCAGTATCGTGATCCATAATGATAGTGCACATTTTTGACTATTTATTGAGTATGACAAAATGGTTATTATTATAATTTAAGATGTAAATATATTATAATTATACTTCTGGACAACAGAAGTTAGTTTCCATACAAATTTGGATTGTGCGACCGAGAGGGATGCAATAGTTAAACCCACATCCAAAATTAATTTAAAGTATAATTATTTCTAGTCAAAAATCGATACAAGAAGAAAACGCATCGAAGCAGATTTCCAAAGAGATCGTCCACAGACATACCTATATAATATTAATATTCAAAATGGCCGACAACACAACACGTTGTCACAGAATTAATGTACAAAAATTCCACGAACTAAGATATGTTTTAGCGACTGTGTTAAAAAATATCATTATTTTGGAAAAACGAAAAAGTATCAAGCATTCCTGACGTTCGTTTCCTTCTGGTTAGGTTAATAATCCGACGAAAATATAAGCCAATAGCAAAGACATTTCTCATTCCGAATCGCGCTCAGAGCGCTTAGAACGATTATGACACTGACCGTCGTCGTTCCGAATCAAATATCGCGATTTGGATGCTCAGAGTGTGATATCAATTCGGAACGGTCTAAATCACATTTTCATTCATAAAATGTTAGTTTTTTTTTAAATGTATGGAAGATAAATTGCGGATTATACATCTTTGAGTATGAATACTAACAAACATACATCTCTCGGTTTATTCATCTTTATATGTGTAAAGTTCAATATTATTAACTTATTTTGATCTTTTAAAATAAATTGCCGTGTTACAGACATTTTTTTTTCCATATTTTCTATATTACTTCTTAAACAAATCTATAATTAATATTTAAGTAGGATGTGAATAAAAAATGTCTGTAACACGGCAAGTTATTTTAAATTACCAAAATAAGTTAATAATATTAAACTTTACACATATAAAGATGAATAAACCGAGAGATGTATGTTTGTTAGTATTCATACTCAAAGATGTGGAATCTGCAATTTATCTTCCAAGCATTAAAAAAAAAAAAACATTTTACGAATGAAAATGTGATTTAGACCGTTCCGAATTGATATCACGCTCTGAGCATCCAAATCGCGATATTTGATTCGGAACGACGACGGTCAGTGTCATAATCATTATTTTCAAAGTCAAAATTTGTTCGCTTTTTATACAAAAAGATATACGGTTACTATCCGTATTTGTTTCCGACTGTTTTTATTTTGGGGATGGTCGATTATAGATTGCTCGAGGTGAGACGTAATGTTGCTCTAATTAAATACTTCTTCGTGGCTTTACAACAGACCCTTGTCTTCTTGAAAGAATATCACTATGGGTGCCCCCGCTTCAAAAGTACTTTTTAAGAGCTCGTCAGCAGCCATTATTTGCAATACCTAAATTGCGAACGAAAGCCATCGAAACGACACCCTTGTATCCCGCACTGACTCTAATTAACAATATCTTGGCGTATGACCGATGTATTGACATATTTTCGTACTCCGAGCCGAGATTTCTGACATCAGCTGGACGCTATTTAGAATTAATTTCTACAAAAAGCAGCGTGATTGATGTAAATATCAATTATTAATAACATAATTGTATTTGTATAATGTGTAATTTTGTAATTATTAGCCAATTGTATAAGTGCTACGTATGTGTAAATTTGATGTATATATAATTGTATAAATTGACTAAGAGCCTACATGTTTGGCACTAGCTGTAAGTGTTGGCTTGTAATAATAATAAACGAATGAATGAATGAATCGCTCTGAGCGCAATTCGGAATGAGGGGATCATGTACATCTTACTATATAATCTGTGGCTCAGCTCTTAGAATGAATACGATACTGACAGTCGTTCCAGATGAAATGGCTGCTTAGAGCCTGTTACTTAAGCGCAAAAGTTAAATAATGGAATCCGTTAACTATATATTATATAAGTATTTATTATTTAATTGTTGTTGTAAATATCTACAGTGTAAACTCCATGTAACGTCACTCGATTTAACGACAAATTCCCTAAAGCGTCGAAATCATTGTTTTTTTTTTTAATTGTCTTTAAAGGACATTGTACAGAATACATCAGTCCTAAACACGTAATTTATTTGCATAATATATGTTTATAACCGAGTTGGGGATCATCAAATTCCAGATGCTGCAGAATTTAATGCTTTTTTGGAGTCACTCGCGGCATTATAGCCCAAACACGTCGGGTAAAATATGGGAGTTGACAGCGCGGGAAAACCGCAAAAAATAAACTGCAACTTTTGCCCCATATTTAAAGTCCAATTTATCGTTTTCCATAATTATTCACATTGTAGCACATTATTAAACAAAACAACACCACTTTTGACCAATAATATACACAGTAAATTAATTTACAAAACAATAACTTGCACTTGACATCTCCGCGCAAAATGGCGCGAAAGACTCTCGAAATCATTGACTTTGCTTGTATTCCATACATAATTTTTTTTTTTTTTTAACTTTCGTGTCGACCCGTGACCACTTGGCTGAAACGTCGACAGAAATATGTCTCTAAAGTAAATCGCGTAAAGGCCTGTTAAAATTATTAAAAAAACTATGATTTTTTTCTCTCCATTTACCGACAACTCTAACGCCATAAAATGCACAGTCCTTCAGTGTCGTTATATAGAGTTTACACTGTAGTTTGTATTTTTTCTTATTATCTGCACGGTAGCTCTCTTATATCGCCATCACGGTAGCTCTCTTATATCGCCATCACGGTAGCTCTCTTATATCGCCATCACGGTAGCTCTCTTATATCGCCATCACGGTAGCTCTCTTATATCGCCATCACGGTAGCTCTCTTATATCGCCATCACGGTAGCTCTCTTATATCGCCATCACGGTAGCTCTCTTATATCGCCATCACGGTAGCTCTCTTATATCGCCATCACGGTAGCTCTCTTATATCGCCATCACGGTAGCTCTCTTATATCGCCATCACGGTAGCTCTCTTATATCGCCATCACGGTAGCTCTCTTATATCGCCATCACGGTAGCTCTCTTATATCGCCATCACGGTAGCTCTCTTATATCGCCATCACGGTAGCTCTCTTATATCGCCATCACGGTAGCTCTCTTATATCGCCATCACGGTAGCTCTCTTATATCGCCATCACGGTAGCTCTCTTATATCGCCATCACGGTAGCTCTCTTATATCGCCATCACGGTAGCTCTCTTATATCGCCATCACGGTAGCTCTCTTATATCGCCATCACGGTAGCTCTCTTATATCGCCATCACGGTAGCTCTCTTATATCGCCATCACGGTAGCTCTCTTATATCGCCATCACGGTAGCTCTCTTATATCGCCATCACGGTAGCTCTCTTATATCGCCATCACGGTAGCTCTCTTATATCGCCATCACGGTAGCTCTCTTATATCGCCATCACGGTAGCTCTCTTATATCGCCATCACGGTAGCTCTCTTATATCGCCATCACGGTAGCTCTCTTATATCGCCATCACGGTAGCTCTCTTATATCGCCATCACGGTAGCTCTCTTATATCGCCATCACGGTAGCTCTCTTATATCGCCATCACGGTAGCTCTCTTATCGCCATCACAAAGGTTAGCTACGGCATTTATCTCGTCCTTGTACGATGATGTAAACAATTATTAGGCCAGTATTGGTGTTGCTTTGATCAACACTTTAGGCTAATAAGTTGATCGATTTATAAAAAAAGTTGCAAGGAGTTCTTCGCGCCATTTTGCGTAGACATGTCAAGTGCAAGTTTTTGTTTTGTAAATTAATTTGCTGCGGATATTATTGGTCAAAAGTGGTGTTGTTTTGTTTAATAATGTGCTACAATGTGAATAATTATGGAAAACGATAACTTGGACTTTAAATATGGGGCACAAGTTGCAGTTTATTTTTTGCGGTTTTCCCGCGCTGTGGACTCCTATATTTTACCCGACGTGTTTAAGCTATGGTGCCGCAAGTGACTCCAAGAAAGGCATCAAATTCTTCAGCATCTGGAATTTGATGATGACCTCATTAACTCATAAAAAATAAAGATATACGAGGTGTGACAATTAAGTAATGAGACTGATTCCATAAAAACCGTATATTTTAAAATTATTCTACGACTCTGCCATCCCCTTCAAAGTAGTTCCCTTGGGCAGCTATACAACGATTCCAGCGCGTTTTCCATGCTTCGTAACATTTCTGGAACGCTTCGACTGGGATGTCCGCGAGTACCCTCGTCATGGCCGCCTGGATGTCCTCAATCGACTCAAAATGGGTTCCTTTGACCACCGATTTTGTTCTAGGGAACAAAAAAAAGTCACAGGGTGACATATCGGGCGAATAAGGCGGTTGTTGCAACACGGCGATCCGGCGCGTTGTCGTGATGAAGGATCCAGTTACGAGCGATGTCTGAGCGCACCCTGTTGACTCGTTTTCGCAATCTTTCGAGCACTTGGCGATAGTAGACTTGATTTACGGTTTGCCCCGGTGGAATAAATTCTTTGTGAACAATTCCACGGCTATCAAAAAAGGCAATCATCATCGTTTTCACCTTCGACTTGCTCATGCGAGCTTTTTTCGGCTTTCACGCCCCTCCTTAAACTCTTTATGCCATCGAAACACCTGGGCACGACTAAGAGCACTATCACCATGCACTTTCACAATTTTAGCGTACGTTTCCGAAGCTGTTTCGCCCAATTTGACGCAAAATTTTACCGCGACGCGTTGCTCTTGATTTCGTTTTTCCATTTTCGTGACGAGCACCACGAACACACGTTTACTCAACACGACAGAGCAGGCGAACTAAACAAGCTAGAGCGATGGCAAATATATCAATGGAGAGGGGAAGGATGCCGAGAGAAGGGAAAGGGAATTTCAAGGTCGCAGGGTTACCACAATCGCGGCAATATAATCAGTCTCATTACTTAATTGTCACACCTCGTATTACGTCAGACTTGGCTGTATGGGCTAGACTCTGTGCCTTCCCTATCATCTCATTTATCATCCATCGGGAGAAAAGAACAAAAAATATAAAAAAAATGTTGGTATAGATAGATAAATGTATGTACGACTATGTAAAAAGTGTATTAAATAGGTGCTTTTATATTATTAAATAATAAATTACATACATGGTGTCAAAGAAACATTTATTTTTTTATTTAATATATTGTTATTATCATGTCTCTTTACAAATAAAGTTTTATTCAAATTATTAATAGTGTTTTATTAATCGGCGCAGATAGACCAAGATAGCTCTAGCACAAATTCCATTATCGATCCGACTTAATTAAATGACAATCTTTACTAAACTGCCTCTAGGTTAAGTCCGTGGATTTAGACTCGGAGGTACCGGGTTCGATTCCTGGTCGGGACACAAAACTATTTATTAATGTAAATATATAAATACATTTATTTATTATTTAATTTATTTGAGTTTGGTACGCTAGAAACATCGACGATGTCCACTTGTCATGATTGGCCTATTTTTTTTATCATAGTAGCACAAGTAGTACAAAAAAGTAAAGGGTGGTCAGAAACCACGCTTATAAAGAAACGGATTCACATTTGGCCAACTTTACTACAGGCCAATCATGACAAGTGGCAAGCTCGTCGATGTCTTCAGCGTACCAAACTCGAGAAATAGCACAAATAAATTAAATGTATTTATTTACATTAATAAATATTTTTGTGTCCCGACCAGGAATCGAACCCGGTACCTCCGAGTCTAAATCCACGGACTTAACCGCTAGACCACGGAGGCAGTTAATATAAGTTAAATATAAAACAAGGATATTAATTATTATATCATTACAGTCCCTTGAACACAGCGTCCTAGACCTCCATTGTTGAAGATGGGCTTTCCAGAACATATATCTGGAGAATTTGGCCTACACTCGCCACGCTGGCCTTGACTTGGCGAGGATATGATGTAAAAATTGACATCATGACAATTTCAACGATTCCACAAGTTGGTATTAGTGGAACCGGGAACGGTGGTGTTGTAAATCTATGACTGCAGTACGTAAGAAAAGTGTATTTCTCATTGGTACATGTCGGGTGGGTTTGAACCGACCTTTGTAGGATTTAAGGAACGCGTTCTTACAACCGAGCCACCACTGTGACTTAAAATAAAATAATCCAAAATAATTTACTATATCAATGTTCGACTTGCTTCATTACGTTTTGAAACTCGTTCGAGTAAGGTTTTCATTCGATTTAATCAAAATTCAGTAAAAAAATGACCCCCTCGGATCACTTTGTCCCGGACGATGCTGCGCCATCCGAGTCTGCTCACGGCGGCGTGCAGGGCCTCGTGGACTTGGGTGTGAAGTGTGGTGCGGATCTGGTCTGACCAGCGTGTCGGGCTCCGGCCACGGGGTCTCTTGCCTTCAATTTTTCCCGTGATGACTAGCCTTTCCAGATTGCCAGAGCTTTTACGGGCTATATGACCAAAATACTCAAGGACTCGTAAGACAAGTAGTGACTTTGAGCTCCTTGAGTAAGGAATCATTATCTTTAAGATCTGTTAACTATACATTACGCTATTAAATTTGATATTTGCACGGCCGCTGTCAAGGTCGAGCGCTTATAGAGTTGAGAATTGAATACTTTGTAATTATGACGCAATATGTGACGAAAATAACGAAATCCATTAATAACGTTTGCGACTAACTAACAGAATAGGGCTACTGGTGTACAGGGATTGGGGATTCTTCCTCTTGTTCTTTTACCGTCTACCTTGCCCGTAATTAAAGCTTTTCTAGATTATCGTCTTCTCTTCTTGCAATGTGGCCAAAGTATTGCAGAATTCGGACAAAGGCGCGGTGGTGGCTCGGTTGTAAGAACGCGTTCCTTAAATCCTACAAAGGTCGGTTCAAACCCACCCGACATGTACCAATGAGAAATACACTTTTCTTACGTACTGCCGTCATAGATTTACAACACCACCGTTCCCGTGCCTCGGAGAGCACGTTAAGCCGTCGGTCCTGGTTCCAATAATACCTACTTGTGGAAGCGTTAATAAATTGTCATACAAAAAAATAATGACATCATATCCTCGCCAAGCCGTCTGGCCAGCGTGGCGAGTGTAGGCCAAATTCTCCAGTTCTGGAAGACCCATCTCCAGCAGTGGAGGTCTAAGTCGCTGTGTTCTAGGGGCTGTAATAAATGAATGAGACGGTAGAGTCTTTATAGTATCTGTTACTTAAGCGCAAACGTTATATAATGGAATCGGTTAACTATATATAGTCGTCCTACTACACATTAACACGACGACCACGCGACCTAGAGATAGTGATAAAAGGAAAACCACTTTGGACATTGAGAAAATAATACAACACCTTAACAAAGAAACATGGGATGATTTTTACGCTATAAAAGACACTAACGAAGCCACAGAATTTCTTCTAAATAAACTACAATATATGATTGTTACCTATACTAAAACTACTTACATACCAGCAAGAAAACGAGTACTTAAACCATGGATAACTGTAGGTATGGTTAGATGTATTCGCAAACGGAACAAATTAAACCTGCTAACAAGAAAAAACCCAGACGACTTAATACTAAAAACAAATTTTCTTAAATATCGAAACACTTGCAATAAAATAATTAAAACTCTAAAATATAACTATTTCCAAAACAAATTAGAAGAAAACTCAGGCAACTTCAAAGAAACTTGGAAAATAATAAAAGAAGTTTGCAACATTAAAACAGACAAAAATAAACCCACAGAGCTTTTACATATTAGTAACTCACCCACCGACTCACTAAATGAAGTAAACACATACTTTACCTCGATAGGACAAAATCTAGCTAATGACACATTGACAAAATTGAGAACCAACGACTATGAATTGGCAAGAAAGAAACCTATGATCACACCACCATTAAAGTCAATGGCAATATTTCTAACAGACCCTGAAGAGGTTAGTACAATTATATCACAGTTAAAAACCAATAGTGCTCCAGGAATCGACCAAATATCACCTTTGTTCTTAAAACAACTTAAACACTTCCTCTCAAATCCAATAGCTCGTCTATGTAATCTAAGTTTTGAACAAGGCACCTTTCCAAAACCCTTTAAACAATCGGTTATAACTCCAATACACAAAGGAGGAGATAAAAATGCTCCTAACAATTACCGTCCAATATCTCTCCTATCCACTATTTCCAAAATTATGGAAAAAATTGTTAACAAAAGACTGACCACATACTTAGAAAATAATAATTTTATATCCGAAAAACAATACGGATTTAGACATGGCCGATCAACAGATGATGCCGTACTTAAATTAACCACATCCGTTACGAAACTAGTGGATAGGGGCGAGAAAGTGGTTGGGGTGTTTCTGGACCTGCAGAAGGCTTTTGACACAGTCAGTGTACCTATCCTGCTCGCAAGGCTGGAAGCTATGGGCATTAGGGGTAAGCCGCACAGTTGGTTTAGAGACTACCTCCACCAGCGCTCGCAATGTGTCAAAATAGGCGACTTCAAAAGTGACAAGGCCTCCTGCAGCTACGGTATTCCACAAGGGAGTAATCTTGGTCCTAGCTTATTTCTGGCCTACATCAACGAACTTTGCCACTTAAATATTGAAGGCGCTGAGCTTATCATGTTCGCGGACGACACGGTACTCCTGTTTCATGGAAAAACATGGGACTTAACACGTCTGCTGGTTGAAAAAGGGCTCTCAAAGGTATCAGCATGGTTAGAGGACAGTCTGTTATCGCTTAATGTCAATAAAACAAAGTATATATGTTTCGTCAAATCAAAAACTAGCCTCCCGAGTAACCAATTCCTTATCAGGTCTCACACTTACCCATGTAATAGGAGGGAATCAATGTGCTCCGCGACAGGCGACTGCATGCAACTTCAGCGAGTCGACAGCATTAAATATCTTGGCGTTTTCATTGATGAAGGTCTTAAGTGGCACATACAAATCTCAGAATTAACGACCCGTGTGAGGAAACTGATTTACATATTTAGGAATCTAAGGTATGCCGCTGGACATTCTCTAATAATTCAAACATATAAAGCCCTATGCCAAAGTATAATTGGGTACTGCATTTGTGCCTGGGGGGGCGCATTCAAAACACATTTACTTGAATTAGAGCGGGCACAAAGAGCAGTCCTCAAAGTTTCCATGTTCCTTCAATACCGATATCCAACAACCTTTCTTTACCAAGTAGCAGACGTACTAACAGTCAGGAAGCTTTTTATCTTTCAATGCGTCAAAAGGTATCACAAACAGGCTCAAATTATACCACTATATAAAACTAAAAGAATACAGGACTTCCATGTTCCCTTCACCCGCAGTACATATGCGCAGAAACAGTACGAGTACCTATCCCCTAAGCTGTACAACCGTTTCAACTCAATAAATAAAATTACTCACCTAAATCTAAACGAACTAAAAATATCACTTAAAAGTTACCTATCTAACCTCGATTATGACAGTACCGAAGAGATGATGACATGACCAACATGTAAACTAGTGAACTAAAGGAAAATACAAATATACGAGTATAATCAACAATCTTACAATCCCTCTTGCTTCTCCACCCTTCCCCACCTTTTTAAACACACACACACACACACACAAACACGCACACACACACACACATACAATTCTTTACTTGCTATTTGTGTAACCTCTTTTTCCATTCTTTTTTTTGTATGATCATTATTGGAAGACACTGTCTCCTGTTATACAGCACAGCTCATGCAGGAGACAGGGTTCACCATAACGAAACAACATTATTTTGTGTTAATAAACGATTTGTATTTGTATTTGTATATATCACGCTATTAAAGTTGATATTTGCACGGTCGCTGGATTATTAGTGGATTTCGTTATTTACGTCAGAGTTTGCATCACAATTACAAAATATTATTCAATTCTCAACTCTATAAGCGTTCGACCTTAACAGCGCCCATGTATATATCAACTTTATTAACGTGGTATATATATATAGTTAACGGATTCCATTATATAACGTTTGCGACTAAGATTTGATATACGTCGTGCGGTCTAAGGGATTCTAAGCAAACGATGCCAGCACATCTCAAACGCATCAATCCTCACGGGAATCTATCCGCGGCTTTTATGGTCCATGTCTCCGAACCGTACAGAAAAATGGAGAAGACATGAGTTGACAAGACTGGTGAGTAAAAATAAAAAACAAGAAAAGAATAAAAACCTATTTTATTCATAATATTAATTATTATTCGAAATAAAATAAAATAAACCAAAATACAGTTTACCATATTAAAACTAAACTGTTTTCATATAAAATGTAAATAATACATTTGTTTGTGGTAACTGTAAAATTCGAGAAATCCGACATTAAAAAGTGCATTAAATAAGTAACAAATACAATTAAAAAAATAGTTTTTTTTTTTTTTTTTTATAAAATATATATTCGATTGGTGAAGATATAGACTAAAACTTGAATAAAGGATCTAAATAACTAAATGCTTTTGGCATCATCATTCCAGTCCTTGGAACACTATCAGCCGGTTACTCCAAGCTCTACTTAATTATTTCCTAGCTAAGGAATCTTTAAGATTTTCTTAAGTCAAATCGGGTTTCACGACGAAATGTATTTAATTATTTGTTATTGCTTTGTGTAACGCAAAATTGACAACTTGACATTAACTTAATTATTTCTTAAGATATGTTTTTAATTAAGTAATAATTAAGTATCAACTTACGTTCGAGAAACTGGCTGTATGTCACAGTCCACTACTGGAAATTGGCCTTCCAGGTAATATTTCTGGAGAATTTGGCCAACTCTCGATACGTTAGACATTTGGCTACATTTTCTAATTATTCAATTTAAGGATTCTTCAATGATTGTCTAGATATTTACGGATTAAAGTCGATTTAGTAGAGGTGTAGGACATAGTGTTCAGAGGACAAGGATGATGAAAACCCCAATTTTAATATTCTACAATATTAATAATACTATTTTGGAATAGCTATGTTTATATTAATGATTTATAATTAGTAAGGCATATATTTGTGATATATTTTTTAAATATAAAAAATCGTGTGTATTTTTGTATATACACGTGTTCAGGTACTGCTCAAAGCGCGATTTAAAAAAAAAAAGAGCTTTCAAACGCAGATTTCAGTAAAAAAAAAAAGCGCGCGTTAAACAGCTAGTCGAACACACAAACACACGTGTTCGACTAGCTGCTCATAGCGCGTTTTGTTTTTTTACTGAATTTTGCTTGATCCCTAGTAGAACACTCGTAAAAAAACGCGCATAATCCAGCTAGTCGAACACTGCGTACAATTCTGAACGACCTAAATACAGTGAGTGTTCGACTAGCTGCTCAAAGCATGCTATGTTTTTACTGAATTTTGCTTTGATCCCTACTAGAACACTCGTAAAAAAACGCGCATAATCCAGCTAGTCGAACACTGCGTACAATTCTGAACGAACTAAATACAGTGTTCGACTAGCTGCTCAAAGCATGCTAGGTTTTTACTGAATTTTGCTTTGATCCCTATTAGAACACTCGTAAAAAAACGCGCATAATCCAGCTAGTTGAACAGGGCGTACTAGTCGAATGAACTAAATACAGTGTTCAACTAGCTGCCCAAAGCATTATTTTGTTTTACATTCAAAGCAAAATTTGGTAAAAAAGGCACGCTTAATGCAGCCAGTCTAACACAAGGAGATCTGTGGAACTAGTGAACCCGGTTCTCAGTTCATGAAAATGGAACCGGAAAAATAATTTTGATTACCGGTTCATTTATTTACGCGAATCATTCCACTATTTATTTTATTGTTTGTTAAAACAGTTTAAGATAATTTTAATTTAGGTAAAAAAGTAAAATATCATCACGACCGGGGTGGACAGAAACCACGCTTATAAAGAAGCGGATTCACATTTAGCCTACTTACTATAGGCCCATCATGACAAGTGGCAAGCTCGTTGATGTCTCCAGCGTACCAAAGGAGAGAAATATCACAAATAAATTAAATGTATTTATTTAAATAAATAACCGCTAGACCACGAAGGCAGTTTCTAAATCCACAGACTTAACCGCTAGACCACGAAGACAGTTTTTAAATCCACGGACTTAACCGCTAGAGCACGGAGGCAGCTTATAAATCCATGGACTTAACCGCTAGAACACGGAGGCAGCTTATAAATCCATGGACTTAACCGCTAGACCACGGAGGCAGTTTCTAAATCCATGGACTTAACCGCTAGACCACGGAGGCAGTTTCTAAATCCATGGACTTAACCGCTAGACCACGGAGGCAGTTTCTAAATCCATGGACTTAACCGCTAGACCACGGAGGCAGTTTCTAAATCCATGGACTTAATCGCTAGACCACGGAGGCAGCTTATAAATCCATGGACTTAACCGCTAGAACACGGAGGCAGTTTCTAAATCCATGGACTTAACCGCTAGACCACGGAGGCAGTTTCTAAATCCATGGACTTAACCGCTAGACCACGGAGGCAGTTTCTAAATCCATGGACTTAACCGCTAGACCACAGAGGCAGTTTCTAAATCCATGGACTTAACCGCTAGACCACGGAGGCAGTTTCTAAATCCACGGACTTAACCGCTAGACCACGGAGGCAGTTAGGTAAGGTATCTATTAATAGGTGTATGTTTCCGTCCAAGGGAGTATGACTGCTTAATTTTTAGCATTATACTTAAAATATGTCTGAGAAGACTGAGTTAAGTTCTGTTTGATTCTAATGTAATATTTTGGAATTACTTAAAAGTTATAATGATAACTACTTAAATATTTATTAGCGTTTTACTTTTAAAGCATAACATGTGTTTTATTAACAAAAATATTGAAAGAACCGGGAAATCTAAAGCTGACAAGTCTCAGAGATCGCAGAATGAGGGGAGATATAATTGAGACATTTAAAATTCTAACAGGAAGGTATAACTGCCCCCACCTAGCCAAAATGTTCAAGTTTACCACTGATATTTCCCCGTCGTGATGACGAAATGAAATAGATGAGAAAATCCAGCAATACAAATGTGAAATATCACTTCATGAATAACAGAGTTGTAAATATGTGGAACAAAATACCAGAAGACATATTGAAGTCCTCAACTGTAAACACTTTTAAAAACAAGTGGCTAGTGACAATAGACATAGACTATGGTGATAACTGACTATTTTATGAACTTCACCAGTGCTTGATATAGGTATATCAGCAATGCGCTGCGAGACTATTAATCAATAATAATAAACCAAAATTCCCGATTATCTAAAACCCTAGTGGCAATAATGCCAATAGCTGAGGGATACAATTCCTCAGGATTTATTTTGTCAATGCAGTGGCGGATTTACAAATTTGCCCCTATCATAGTTTATACAGGGTTAGCCAGTGAAACGGGAAGATTGAAGATGGCCTTGACAGTTGGAATGTGAGTGGTGGGGGTATTAGAGGGCGGCTCCGTTCCACCCGCGTGTCCCGTCATTTAGTTGAGATGGGTCGTTGGACGGGTGAACATCACGCCTACGCGGTTAAAGCGTATACGTGCTTTTCGGCGCCATTTCAACATACCGCGCAACAGGCCTGTTCCTTCGGATAACGCAATTCGTTCGTGGATAAACAAACTGGATCAACGTCTAAAAAACGACGTGGGAGTGCAAAAACCGTTCAAACCCCTCAAAACATCGCTACTGTTTAACAGGCAATGCCCACGCAGATCTGCCAAACAAATGCTCTACGCTACTCAATGGGGTGTATCAGGCAAAGCTTTTTGTAGATGTCGCTAGCGGCATTGGTATATTTTTTTTATTGTATCTCAATTTGTACGCCCTATGGGCAGAGCCAGTGCACTTTTATAACCTATATATCTGTTGTTTATAATATTAACCTGTGTCTAAATAAATAAATGATTTGAATTTGAAAATGTTCTTTAAACGATTTTATGTAATTCAAAGACCATAATACATTGTCAATTGATTTGTTATTATTTGTTACTTGTCAAAAAGTAGACTCACCGCTCGTTTTTTTAAGAAATGTTAGCATTGTTAAAAAATGTGGTATTACTTAACAAAAACTACATCTCGCGCTGGTTTATGAAGTTGCTACGAAATGTTGGAAATGCTATAAAACGAACGCGGCCTTAAGTAGGACATTGACGGTCAGTTTAGGCGTCAAACCAGACGTAAAAGTGTGGATTACATCCAAAATTTGATCGTGAGTGTCGAAACCCAACTCCAGAGTTTTAACTGACGACGCGCCACGAATTTTTCCGTGACTACCGTAATCCCCACCCACATCCAACCAAACCTACATCCAAACTAATTAATAAAATAAAAAAAATTATATATAAATGCCGCCAATAAGAAGTTAAAACTTCCCGCCTATTTTTTTTCTCGACACAAATAGGTAGTACACGTCCTTCAAACAGTCGGCCGGTCGAAAACTGAAGAGCCGGTTCGACGCCAGTGAGTGGGGAAATATAGTTGGCATAAAACTGTGGATGTAAGCCACAGTTTTACGTCTGGTTTGACGTTAAAAACTGACCGTCAATGCCGAGCTTTAGGCTCCAGTCTCTCAGCCTACTAGTTCAGTAACAGTTCCTCACAGTGTAAGTAGGTATTATATGTAGTGTATAATATATATATAGTATGTAGTATATGTAGTATATGTAGTATTGTGTACATATTAGTATGTATCTGTCTATATAGATATAATACTTAGATTTAATTTGAATTACCTTTTAATCTATTTAATGGTTGCACCTACCTCACAACACAAATCGTTTCATTGTCCCAAAGGTTGGTTGCTAGAGAATGCCTAGCGGCATTAAGCCTGCCTCTTGTACATAGTGCAATAAAGTTTTTAAATAAATAAATAAATAAATAAATCCGCCATTGTGTCAATGACAGACAACGTTGTTATACAAATTTCGAGCGTTGTCGATTACCAATTTATATACGTGTTTTGCGTCAATTGTTGAGTAGTAAATACAAGTCCTAAAACTACAAATTCGAGAAGTAAATCACATAAAATTAATACTAAGGGCCGATAACTTATCTCTTTCTTAACTTTAAGGTGTTCTTAACGTGGAGGAGACACTTGATTATTTCTTCCAGCTGTCAAACGGAGAGACACCTCGGCACTATCGAGGTATCGCGACCAAAGGGGGTGGAAACTTAAATCAAGCAATTGATATTTGTGGTCTAGTGGTAACAAACGTTGCCGTGAACTCGGGAGGTCGTGGGTTCGATTCCTACCGGGGGCAAGTTGTACATTGTATAATTTGTCTCGGTCTGGGTGTTTATATGTATATATTTACAAAAAAAAAAAAAATTATGTAGTTTATCAACCATCTAGTTTCCGTAACACAAGCCTCGTAGCTTACCACGGAAACTAGATGGCGCTGTGTGACCTGTCTGGAAATATTTATTATTATTATATTTTTTTATATTTGTATATTATTTGATAAGATGACAATGCCTATTCACAGCAGCTATAATTATAAGTGTAGCTTTGTGTGGAATTATTATTGCGTGTATAAATCACGTACGTTTTTTTAAAATGTTATTTTATGTTTGTATTGTAACGCACTGCTCTACATTTAAGTAAGGTTGTGTAGTTTCATGGCGTTCTACCTGGTAGAATGCTGTGAAATTATGTAGCCTAATATTATAGTATACTTATTGTAAATTTGAAATGTAAAAGTGCAAAATACATTTTTTTTTGCCTAATTACAGAAAATAAACGAATTGAATTGATAAATTTCGGTTCACATAGAAAGTATCGCAAATAAATATTATTTTATGTTTCATTTAATTTCTTATGTGTAATTTAAACAAAAATATAAATTTAAAAAAAAAATTTTTTGCCTTCAAAAAGTATAAATTGACCTCTGGGTACGCCCATTCACAAACTCAAACTTGGATTCGACTATTAATCCTAAAAAGCCTTTGAATTGATAAAAAGATAAAAAAGTATCATCACGACCGTTTCCCTTTCGGGGTGGTCAGAAACCACGCTTATAACTAAGCGGATTCACATTTAGCCAACTTTACTATAGGCCCATCATGACAAGTGGCAAGCTCGTCGATGTCTCCAGCGTACCAAAGGATAGAAATATCACAAATAAATTAAATATTAATTAAATGTATTTATTTATATTAATAAATATTTTTGTGTCTTGACCAGGTACCTCCGACTTTAAATCCACGGACTTAACCGCTAGACCACGGAGGCATTGTGAATATTGTTAGTCAAAAGTGATGTCATTTTGTTTAATAATGTGCTACAATGACCTAAATTTTAAATTGGAATTAATGGAACTGAGACAGACAGCTTAAACTGCTGGCTTCTGCTAACTTACTCTTGGGTCAGCTTTGCTGCTTAGTCTTCGACTAGCAGAAGTAGAATCATTCAAAACAATTTAATTAATGACGTGACAAAAATGCCTGTAACAGGTTTACGTAAAAAAAAAATTTTTGATATACAAGTTATCCTTATTGAACTTACCGTTCCGTAAGGATCAAATATTCCAAAAGACCACAACATAAAGTCGAATAAATATTATGATCTCACAGAAGAAATGATCAGGAACGGGTTCAAGACTCAGCTTTACGCAGTGGAAGTTGGTGCGAGAGGAGTTCCAGCTAAATCTTTGCATCACTTACTGAAAGAATTGGGGCTAAGCAGGTCTGCTGGAGATACATTTATGGAACGAGCTTCCAAGACGGCATTAACGGAATCATACAGTATTTGGTTGGGTAGGGAGAGGAGTAGAATGGTGGATGGTGAGCGTATTATCGCGCAATTAGATAAAAAAAAGGAGGCCTCCTTTTCTTAAACCAGCCAATTATTGTCGGTCGCAAGCCCGAGACATCATTCTTCTCATCTCTTACCCACACACGATGGACCCGGCACCCGCACGGTGAATCCATGGAATGGTTAGAAATATGTCTTCAACGTGCTCTCCTCCACACGGATCATCATCGGTACATGCCGGGGTTAGAACCAACCTTTTTAGCATTTAAAGAAAAGCGTTCTTACAACCGAGCCACCACCAGCTTTAGTATGATAAAAGACAATTGATATCACGCTTTGAGAGCCCGTCTCTCCTCATTCTTTCTTCTTCTATTAATAATTGGCACAAAAACCCATAACGCAGCCCCCAAAATAAGTATAAAACCCAACGTGACAAACAGCGATTTATAAGACTTAGTCTTCTCGAACCAGAAGCCACAGATAGGCGGACCTATTAACTGCAAAATACCATTCACAAATAATGATATTCCATAAGAAGACATTAGTCTTTCAGTGCCTAACATTTCCGTCATAACTAAAGCTGTTACACCCACGTTGACTCCAGAAGCTAAACCAAAACACGAGCTAAAGAATGCTATAGTAACATAAGAATTGACTAAAGGTATAGTTGCCAGAGATATGCCAGAAAGTAAAAGACCAGTAATAAAAAAATACCGTTTGGGAGTGCTTACCACATCAGACAGAGCAGATCCACCAATTCTTCCGACTAAATCCAGAGCTGATATGATTGATAGCAAATAAGCTCCCAATGTTTTATCAAATCCACATTCTAGAGCATAAGACGGAACTAAAATAATAAAATTAGTGTAGGAAATAGCACTAGTACAATTGGATATTAAAATTACTAGGTAAATTGGATCCTTGAACAATTCCAAGTCGAAATATTTATTCCTCTCCGATTTTCCTTCTTTATTACAGCAGCATGATGGTTTTAAGCTGTTCGTTACTGATTTTATTGAGAATTGTGAAGCGAAATCGCTTGGCTTTTCAAATGCTGATAAAGTTGATCCGTGGAAAGGTGTTGACATGTATTTAAAACTGGAAGTTGAAGGTGATCTTTTAGGCGTTTTTGGAACTGTTAATTTCAGCTTGCTATCGTTGTATCTCCCTTCTGGTACCGAGCCTAAAGTTAAGGAAGGATTTGAGGATTTGAAGTTAGATATTTTGCTGGATATTCTGCTTAAATGGTTAGAGGATATTTTCTTTAGTCTGTCGTGTGGGCTCACTTGAGCTGCGCTTACTGATCTGTTTATGTCTTTAAGATTGTCGCTAGAGTTGACAGTGCCATTAGCTCGCTTCTCGTAATCTTCTGTTATATAGTTCAGTTCTGGAGTGGTTGATAATTCTTCTTCGATGAATGGTTCCAGCTGAAACAGAAAATATTTTATGATTACTAGCTGTTTTACCCGGCTTTGCCCGTGTAAACGGCTACACGAAATTATTTTCGTTGCGAAACATTTAGATTTTGCTATTATCTCCTAAGGTATTCGTTTTATTTGCATGGTGTAAATAAATGGTGTAAAGTGTAAATAATCTTTATGAAATGCTGTAGCCAATTAACGTATTTATACCAGTATGTGAACCACATCGTTGTCCATGTGGCTTGGTCACCACGGGCTGTCGTGTTTCAAAAGTGCGGGTCGCTTTTTCCGTCACAGCGCCATTAACGACCTCATTTGTAGGACGCTTGCAGTTGTCTCGATCCCATCTATTTTAGAACCAACCGGTTTGAGTCGAGACGATGGCAAGCGTCCAGACGGAATGACATTAGTTCCTTGGAGATTGGGTCAATCCCTGATATGGGATTTTACCTGTTGGGATTCCCTAGCCCCTTCCCACCTTCAAGGCACTTCTGTTAGAGCTGGTGTTGCAGCGGAACAAGCGCAGATCAGCAAGCGTCGAAAATATGAAACTATTTGCAGTTACTTTTTTTCGACGTTTGCTGTAGAAACGATGGGCCCGTGGGGATCGAACTTAAAGCCTTTTATAAAGAAATTGTTCCAAGGCTTATTGACGTCTCTGGTGACAATAGGGCTGGCAGTTTTTTCTCCCAAAAATTAAGTATCCTAATTCAAAGGGGAAATGCTGCTAGTGTATTGGGCACCATGCCACAAGACAGAGATTTGGAGGAACGTTTTTTTTGTAAGTATTTAATTTTTTAGCTTAAATTTAGATTTTGTTGTAATATAGTTTATTTAATTTAAGGTTTTGTACGAAATTAATATTATTTTTTTTGTTATAAAAATAAAAAACTACAAAAACATTTAAAAAATGATGCGACATAGGTGTAAAACAAGGTACCATTGCCGCTAGCGACATCTACAAAAAGCCTTGCCTGATACACCCCATTGGCGCAAATAATTCAAATTTGTTTTTATTATTATTACAGCCCCTACAACATAGCGTCCTAGACTGTTGGAGATGGGCCTTCCAGAACATATATCTGGAGAATTTGTTCTACACTCGCCACGGTGGCGACTACATGATGTCAATTTATTAACGATTCCACAAGTTGGTATTAGTGGAACCGACGCATTAACGTGCTCTCCTCGCCACGGGAACGGTGGTGTTGTAAATCTATGACGGCAGTACGTAAGAAAAGTGTATTTTTCATTGGTACATGCCGGGGGGGTTTGAGCTGACCTTTGTAGGATTTAGGGAACGCGATCTTACAACCGAGCCTTAACAAGTCTATAAAGAACACAAATTTCTAAGCATTTTATGGATTCACCGTGCAGTTGCCGAGTCCATCGTGTGTGGGTAAATAAAATGATTCGATTCCTGGCTAGGAGAATAAATTTAAAAAAAGACGGGCGAGTCTTGGTCTTGCAAACATATTGGTGGTAACCAACCAACCAAGACCAAAATTTGGCAACACTAGCTTTCCGTTACGATACGATCATGCGATCACCACCATAATAATCCTGCCTCTTTTTCTGACGCCCAACTGTGTGAACCCCTTTTTGTGTTCCGCAGCGCCATCTTACCAAACACGGTTACACTACCAGGCCAAAAGGTTCTAATTTAACACACGACGCAAGTTGTCTTTTGTACAATTCTAAATATTATCTTACAGTATATATAATAACTGCCTCCGTACCCGGTTCGATTCCTGGTCGGGACACAAAAATATTTATTAATGTAAATTTATTTGTGATATTTCTCGAGTTTGGTACGCTAGACGTCGACGAACTTGCCACTTGTCATGATTGGCCTATAGTAAAGTTGGCTAAATGTGAATACGCTTCTTTATAAGCGTGGTTTATGACCACCCCGAAAGGGACACGGTCGTGATGATACATACATATCATCACGCCAGATCCCTTTCGGGGTAGGCAGAGACAATTGAACGCCACTTGACACGATCACGACATACCTCTTTCGCGTCATCGACGTTCATCAACCCCTTCATACATGCCCTTTTGTTACGAAGGCTTTTTAGTGCACCTTCAGACTGTGTTTTATTTATTTGATCGTGATATGTGAGTCTCGGTCTGCCAGGGCCTCTTTCACCCACAACTTTCGCATTATATATCTGGTTCGTCAATCTTTCAACATGCCCGAACCATCGTAGCATGCCTTTCCTAATTTTTGTCCCTATACTTTCTTATATACCTATATTATAAACTAGATGGCGCTGTGTGACCTGTCTGGAAATATTTATTATTTATTATATTAGGATAAAAATGAAACAAATTTATAAGAATACATTATATTAGATAATATAATAATTAACAATCTATATAGAAAAAAAACATACAAAAATTTGATTTTTATTTAATTAAATTAAATAACAATATTTTTTAAATAATTAAATTGCTCTTTATAAAATGAACACATTCATTTAAGAATATTCGTTTTTGTTTTAATTTTTTAAATTAGGATTAAGTGTGCAAGGCCAAGTCTTTGTTTTGCTTTGGGTAACACTAAAATTAAACAGAAGAATCCTTATTTAAGAAAAACCACACAAATAACAGTGATTTAAAAATATTATATATATAACATTATTAAATTGTGCTTTGGAGTCATCCATAAATTATATCACACAAATTTTATGGTTTTATTATCTCGCGTCCTTTTAGTACTATTAGAAAAAAAAAAAAAACAATTAATTAAGAGGGTTTAATTAATGCTTTTGTCTCTCTTGTTCGCACAATCCAATTTTAGATTTACACAAAATTAGTGGAATTGGGCTGCAAAGCATTAAAATAGTGATATTTGATTCGGTAAGACTGTCAGTGTCATATTTGACCGCCTCCGTGGTCTAGTGGTAACAAACGTTGCCGTGAACTCGGGACGTCGTGGGTTCGATTCCCACCGGGGGCAAGTTGTACATTGTATAATTTGTCTCGGTCTGGGTGTTTATATGTATATGTATATATTTACAAAAAAAGAAAGTATAATATGTAGTTTATCAACCATCTAGTTTTCGTAACACAAGCGTCGTAGCTTACCACGGACACTAGATGGCGCTGTGTGACCTGTCTGAAAATATTTATTTATTTATTCATTCTAAGCGCTCGAAGCAATGTCTACGTTGACGCGTGACGTAATTTATGGACGATCCCTTATAATAATTAAGCTTAAAAACTAGATAAAAATTCGTATCATTTGTAAAAAAATAAATGTTCTAATTTACTGAGGTGATAGGGAAGGCAAAGGGTCTAGACCATACAGCCAAGTCTGACGTAATATATCTTTTTTTCTTACGAGTTAGGTTATTATCGAATTCCAGATGTTGCATTTGATGCTTTTCTTGGAGTCACTCGAGGCATTATAGCCCAAACACCGAAAAAACTAAACTGCGACTTGTGCCCCATAAATAAAGTCCAATTTATCGTGTTCCATAATTATTCACATTGTAAATTGCGCAAAATCGCGCGAAGTACTCCATAAATCTGGAAAGAGGATCTGCCACTGGAATAATCCTAACTTTGGGCATTTTTTTTACGTCAGAATCAATCGGCCTAGCACCACCTTCTGGCCAAGACCAACAGGGACAAGATCCAAAGTCAGCAGAAGACATCGCTCAGAGTGGTCTCCCGAGGTTCGTGCATAATTCCGTCATAGCTCGAGACCTGGAGATGTCTACTATTGAGGGGTTTGTCGTCGGCCTGACTAGACGCATGTTCTACGGGAGACTACTGGAGGAGAGCTGAAGCAGTGGAACCTAGCCCCCTGGGTTCGTGAGCCACACGGGCGCTGTTATACTAGTAACCGAATGAAATGAAATGAATTACCGGCAGGTGGTTATCCGCCTGCCGGGGAAAACGGGAGAACGTTCCCATCCTCAACCCAGGCGAATTAGGCATCCGAGCCTGGACGACCCCACTGTCTGTGTCTTTTTACTTCTTTTACCCTCTTTTAAGAAAAAATAATATATGGTTCCCTCCTAAATTGGACGCAATTACGTCAAAAAAGATCAAAAATCTATTATTTTTTTTCAGAATATAATTCTGATTTTAATCAGGTCCCTAGAATGATATATCGTATATTAAAAGCGATCCATATAAAAATCGTTTTTGACATATATTAAATGTTGGACAAATTTTTATTACAGCCCATAGAACCCATAGAACAGAGAACTGCTGGAGATGGGCCTTCCAGAACCTATATCTGGAGAATTTGGCCTACACTCGACACGCTGGCCAGACGATATGATGTAAATTTTTAACGATTCCACAAGTTAGTATTAATGGAACCGACGGCTTAACGTGCTCCTTACGGGAACGGTGGTGTTGTAAATCTATGACAAATGTACGTATGAGTTTTTTTTTTATACTAGCACGACATGTGACCTTGGGCCCACCTGATGGTAAGTGGCGCGCAAGGTCCATGAATGTTAGCAACTGAAGTCAGACACTCAGTCCCTAACACTATGCCGGCTTGACTAGATGCTTTTTCACACTTCGCTTGAAGCACCAGGTTATAGGAAAGTGGAAACACAGAGGCAGTGTATTTCTCATTGGTACATGCCGGGGTTTGAACCGACCTTTGTAGGATTTAAGAAACGCGTTCTTACAACCGAGCCACCATCGCGCCAACTTGGCCTATAACTTAAAACTACCTTCATGTGGATTGGATATTTTTTGAGTAACTACGTCCAATTGTCTTACGAATAACTACTTAGACACGAATGCTAAGATTAAAATAGAAAAACTATGTCGTCTAGGACTTTATTGTAATAATTTGGCTTAAAAACAACATACATACAAACATTTTTTTTATAAAAAATACAAAAAAATCTATCTATAATTGACTAATTTAATAATTTTGTAAAACTATGGCAAAATCTTAGGATGATTGCTTAAAATATAAAATTTAATTATATATACATATATGCATATATATTTAATTAATTTTATTATTACAGACCCTAGAAGACAGAGTCCTAGAACTCCATTGTTGGAGATGGGCCTTCCAGAATATATATCTGGAGAATTTGGCCTACACTCGCCACGCTGGCCAGACGGCTTGGCGAGGATATAATGTCAATTTTTAATGACAATTTATTAACGATTCCACAAGTTGGTATTAGTGGAACCGGGACCGACGGCTTAACGTGCTCTCCGAGGCACGGGAACGGTGGTGTTGTAAATGACGGTAGTACGTAAGAAAAGTGTATTCCTCATTGGTATGTACCGGGGACCTTTGTAGGATTTAAGGACCGCGTTCTTACAACCGAGCCAATTTATTTAGTAGATAGGACGGAGAAGGATCCACTGTTCGTGCCGATAAACCTTGTAAAGTGTATCCACTATCTTGATCCTTAAATCAGAAATTGCAAATTGGAGGCTCAATAAAGCATAATAAACCGTTAACAAAAAGGTTGATTCGTTTCTGACTTGTAACCATAAGCAACTACTATTAATGATGTAAGAAACCATGTAATATGAAATAACTATTAATATGATTTGAACAAACACTAACATGACAATGAAAGGATATAATAAGAAAAAACAGCGTTATTATCTGCTACAACGGTAAGTGTAAAAAAACAATATGTTATCATTACCAATTCGTCTCTTTAAAATAATAATTAATCCAAAAGTGACAAAGGAGCTCTTATAAACTGCTGTTACTCTCAATAGACCGTTAACAAGGCTGATTCGATTCAGACTTGTAAATCATAAGCAATCACTATAGTGATACAAGAAACCATGTGATACGAAATAACTATAAAAGTGATTTAAACACTAAATAGTACTATCATTCTCAATATCCCTAGCCTTCTTTCGTCTCTGAATTATCGGCATCAGCAACCAGAGAGATGCGCCAAAAATGAAAATAAAACCAAAGGTGACAAACATACTCCAAAAATTCTGCTTACTCTCAAACCAGAAGCCGCAAATTGGCGGCCCAATAAGTTGTAATATGCCGTTAACAAACAGACTAATTCCATACGTAGACATTAATCTTTCCACGCCTAAAAACTCAGCCATAACTAAGGTAGTAACACTGTTATTGATACCAGAAGCTAATCCGAATAACGCACAAAACACGCTTATCCAAGCGTAAGTTTCCAAAAATGGAATTATAACCAAAACCACACCAGAAAAGAATAAACCTCCAACGAAATAAAAAGATTTAGGTATCAAATTTAAGTCGCATAACGCTGAACCGCCTATACGACCTACTAAATCCAAAGCGGAAACAGTGGAAAGAAGCAATGCTCCTTTCGACTTATCAAATCCTATATTTTGAGCGTGTGAGGGTAGGAGAATGATAAAATTCGTGCAAGATATAGCCACTGTGCTACTTGAAATCAAAATAACTAAGTACGCAGGATCTTTGAGTAGAGATATATCGAAAAATTTATTATTCTCCTTGTCTTTCCGCTTTTTACAACGGAAACAGCAATAGGCTACTTCGGCTACAGATTCGGTTACACTTTTTAAAGAAAATTGAGACGCGAATTCGTTTGGCTTCTCAAAAGCTGATAAGGTTGAACCGTGGAAGGGAGTTGATACATAATTGAAACTGGATGTTGAAAAATTTCGCTTCGGAGTATTGCTTAGTTTTCTTATAGGTAATTCATCTGTTATTTTTGTTTTGCTATCATTAATTGATGTTGAGCTTAATTTTGCCATTGAACGAGGGTTGGACAGCTTTCGCTTGCTCAAATTGTGCTTAAGATTGTTGCTTGATTGAAGACTTGGCATACATTGCTGGCTTGTAAACTTTTCCAATTTGACATTTGCTTCGCCATTTTGGATTTTTTCTTCTGTAAAACTGTGTAAATCTGCATTCATTGGATACACCTCGTTCGGCTCGTCTTCTTCGAATAACGTATCTTCCTGAAATGTGTTACTAGTTTTATAAGTGACATATAAAGGTTAAGGTTACCGTACATTAAGGGGAATCGGGTAACTTTCGAAGTTCAACATTGATTTTCTACATTTTTTCAATTTTTGTTTTTTAAAATCAAGATTAAATAGTAAATTCCGATGCATTTTAAATAAAGGTTGAATTTTTGAAACAAGACAGTAAGAGCAGTTACCTTAACCGTTATAGTTACAGCAAAACGTTTCTAGGAAACCATCCAATTTAGAACCAAGAAGCTAATGGGGTGTATCAGGCAAAAAAATAATTTAATTCTGTTTTTTTTTTTTAATTGTCTTTAAAGGTCATTGTACAGAATACATCAGCCCTAAACACGTAATTTATTTGCATAATATATGTTCATAACAGAGTCCATAACCGAGTTGGGGATCATCAAATTCCAGATGCTGCAGAATATGATGCTTTTTTTGGAGTCACTCGCGGCATTATACCTCAAACACGTCGGGCAAAATATGGGAGTCCACAGCGCGGGAAAACCGCAAAAAATAAACTGCAACTTGAGCCGCATATTTAAAGTACAAATTTATCGTTTTCCATAATTATTCACATTGTAACACATTATTAAACAAAACAACAACACTTTTGACCAATAATATCCACAACAAATTAATGTACTAAACAAAAACTTGCACTTGATATGTCCACGCAAAATGGCGCGAAGAACTCCATTTAATTTTGACCTTTATATTGGTTTTTTTTTTTGTTTTTTTTTTTGTTTTTTTTTTTACGAGGCTTGTATTACCACTGACAATTACTTTTTTTATTTTTTATTATTATTATTGTTTAATAGAACGGCAATTTTGAGATCACCATATCTTTGCTTTCGCTTGGAAATCTCGATTTGTACACTTAAAAGCTGCTCACTTCTGCATAATAATCAGAAAATAATAAATTTCGTAATAAAAATACAAGTTTTCTAGGCAACTGACAGTTATATTAGGTACCATCTATCATGCGCCATCTGTCGTGATAAAAAGTTAGTGATACACCCCATTCAGACAATGCCGGTACAATTCTCAAATGACAACATATATATTCATATTTATTTATTTATAACAGGGTAACTGAGTACTGTCAAATTTATAATAAAAAAACAATATTAAAATTTATATTATATCCAAGAAAATGTCAGTATTGTCCCTATTCCCACCCTAGTCCCTATTCCCACCCTAGTCCCTATTCCCCCCAATTTTACGGTACGTTTAGATCTGTACAAACTTAAAATTAAAATTTGTGTTAACACATTAAAGCAACGAACATAAATAAGGTGAATTTTTAAAAGCGGACGTGGATGGCTACTGTCTAAAACACTATACGAAGAGTAGTATCGGAATCTGATGAAAAATTCTGGGCCGATTTTGATACAACGTAAATTATATATAATAAATAATAATAATAATAAATATTTCAGACAGGTCACACAGCGCCATCTAGTTTCCGTGGTAAGCTACGAGGCTTGTGTTACGGAAACTAGATGGTTGATAAACTACATATTATTATATATTTTTTTGTAAATATATGCATATGGGCCAATTTTGATACAATATTAAATTATATATAATAAATAATAATAATAATAAATATTTCCAGACAGGTCACACAGCGCCATCTAGTTTCCATGGTAAGCTACGAGGCTTGTGTTACGGAAACTAGATGGTTGATAAACTACATATTATACTTTTTTTTTTTACAAAGTGGGAATCAAACCCACGACCTCCCGAGTTCACGGCAACGGTTGTTACCACTAGACCACGGAGGCGGTCGGATGGATAGTTTTATCAAAATCGATTCGAAACTCTTTTCAGATTTTTAAAATTTTCCTCGTAATTGATATAGTAGCTATACACGCCTACTTAAAAAGATCAAGTTATACTGGGTGACTTTGTATGTGCTAACGTTAGACTAATGTGTGATTCTATTGATAGAAACAAGAAAGCATATTTATTTATTTCAAACTTTATTGCACTATGTACAAGGGGCGGGCTTAATGACGCTAGACATTCTCTGACAGCCAACCTTTGGGACAATTTAGATTTTTTATACTAGCACGACATGTGACCTTGGGCCCACCTGATGGTAAGTGGCGCGCAAGGTCCATGAATGTTAGCAACTGAAGTCAGATACTCGTAACTGCCATCAGTCCCTAACACTATGCCGGCTTAACTAGATGCTTTTTCACACTTCGCTTGAAGGACTCCAAGTTATAGGAAAGTGGAAACACAGAGGCTGGAAGAGCATTCCACATCTTTATCGTACGACAGATGTATGAGTCCCCAAATTTATAGGTACGCGAAGGGATGGTGACTACGGTATGTGGGTGCATATTCTGACCTGTGCGTGTGGTTCGGTTGCGGAATGGAGAGGGAGGGATTAGGTTATAGAGTTCTTCGGAGCACTCACCATAGTATATCCGGTAGAACAGTAGTTGCGAAGACGTATTTAAGACTGATCATTATTAAATAATAACTATAATTATTAATAATATATATATACTACATACACTTATGTATACAAACTGTTAATTTTAAAATAGCCATTTTTCTTTTGTCTCTATCAATAGAACCACACATTAGTCTAACGTTAGACCATACAAAGTCACCCCGTATATTTAAATTTAAACACAAATGTAGTTTATTTTTGAAAATGAAACTCGTTTTTTTTTTCTAAATGAATTTTTGATGAAAACAAAATCATGACGAAAATTATAATTGGGAATTTGGGATTGAGATGATGGAACTAACCCTCCGGCAACTACAGTGATCATCAAATTCCAAGTGTTGCAGATTTTTTCGAGTTCGCAACGACCTCATTTCTACTCCATTAACTCTCATGCGTATTTTGACATTTTCACGTCTCGCTTCCATACACAAGTGTTGGTACCAACATGGCATTGTGTATGGCAGGTCGAGCTTTGTCACTGACATGCGCATGACCCGTTAATGCACACTCACACAAAACACGCACTCATGCATGCATACACAAAACACTACCACACTCATACACACACCCACACTAACTCATTTAAACCTTCTCTTTTTATATAATTTGTAATATTAAGTAGGTATTCAAATAAATAATTAGTTAAAAGTATTTTTTATCTGCAAGCGCCTAATGTTTTGCAATATTGTTTGTGACCGGAAGTGCAGGGTGTCCAGAGATCCAGGCGTCCCAGAGACCCTTGTTCAGGCCCCTGATCGAAACTCATGTATAACTGATTGAACATAAAGATTATTTGATTTGATTTGACATTTCGACTGGCGCTCAGTGACCCCAGGGCACCGTTAACACTATTTCACTCTTCTTTAAATAACCCTATCATACTTCCTAGATATATAGTTTTATTTACTTGTTCCAGAGTTTCATCATCAATCTTTATCGTCACGGTTGTCACTCTTCATTCAAACACTAGTACCTTAGTTTTTCTCGCATTCAAACGGAGTCCTTTTTTTGCACATCCCTCTTTCATTTCTGTGACTAGTGATTGCAGTTGTTGTTAAACATGCCATAAGATTTATGAACTTTCTCACGACCAAAGTAATAATTGGGTATTTAGGGTTGAGACGATGGAACCCCGAAAATATTTGAAGACAGTAAGGCCGGCAGTTACTTGTGCTAGTTGCCAATGTTGCCAGTCTCCTTGAGACTTATAATCTTATAATTAAATAATAGGTGGTAGGCAGACTGATAGTGGTAATTAGTCTGCCGGGGCGGGGAAGTATCCACCGTTCGTGCCGATAAACCCAGTAAAGTGTATCCACACATTTCGGGATCAGGCTTGAATTGCCGTCATGTCCAGGCAAGCCGGCATTGTGTTAGGGACTGATGTCAGTCATGAGTGTCTGATTTCAGTTGCTAACATTCACGGATCTCGCTCACCACTTACCATCAGGTGGGCGCAAGGTCACATGTCGTGCTAGTATAAAAAAAAAAACTAGGACGATATTTTTTTTTATGTATACATTTTATTTATACATAAATTTTTAGTTCTAGTGTGTATTTTTATTAAACAATATACGTTTTGGAAAATCGTGAACAAATTAAGTGACCATGCGATTTGGTCTGTTGGAAAACTCGTCAATGGCAACCAAGTTAGTGATCGTAAAGAAATGTCGAGCCAGCTGCCCCTGGTTATGGGCAATCTCTTTTAGTTCAGGTAAAATTATGTATAGGCTCTCGCCATTGTTGATAGTGATTAATATAAAAAACAGAGACAAGAAAGATGTTTTCATCAAAAAGAAAGAGGAAATTAATGGAAGAATATTGCTACGTCGTCAATTATTTCAAAAACAAACACGTATTTGTGCGAAAGAGTTATTTATTACATGCTAAGAACATAGACAAGCAAGCATAGATAAGTTAATAAGGTTAATTAAAAAAACAAGTGTCAATCAATCTTTTTTAAGATGGCAACTAAAGGATGCCAGATTTATGTTTTAAAGTTGGCAATCCACCCGTAAGCTTTATTAATCCATAACCAATCTATAAAATAAAATAGTACTACTTAACCAAAAAACCTAACGCCTTAAGAGAAATCAACGCACTCCTCTCGCTCGCACAATACAACATTTTCAAAGATTTTTCAAATCTGAGGGTACTTTTAGAAAATTTAGAGACATATATTGCGTGGAATTTATTAAAGGGCAAATAATTTTACATTATAATCTAGAATAAAAATACAGAATTACGTATTTTATTGCACTTGACATGTCCACGCAAAATGGCGCGAAGGACTCCTCTCGTATAAAGGTATCCACTACAGATGACAGCAAAATAATGTTATGATGCGTTCATTTTAAAAAAATATCAACTTATGCAATTATAATTATTTATGCAGTATTTGTTTTACGCAGCCAAAAAGCACGCTGTCTCACCTAGCATTGGGTCTAAAAGAGATAGAATCAGTTGTGAGCAGTTAGCAGCTAGTCTACACGCATACGTCTAGTCGCACGCACACAAACACCGTGCCGTAGTCTGCCGAACTGAAACGCCACACCCACTGTGCCGGTCGGAGTGGGGGTTGTTAGGTTTATTTCGTTACGGAATTTCTTGATCTAGCTACTTAGTAATTATTTTTTATTAAATTTTAAGGAAAAAACCTGCATAAGTAGATTTTATTTACATTATATTATTACCCAACGATATTTGCATGCCATTGAGGTGAAACATGTGAAGCGAATTTTCTAGCTATAAATGTTTTCTAGCAAATAAATTATTTTGATTTAAAAAAAAAAAACGAACGATGTTGCGCTAGCACAGTAGAAAATGACAACCCACTAAATGCGGAGGGAGTTTTGTGGAATTCGCTAGGGGAGGAATTATTTCACATTTTTTTAAATATCTTTTAGACTACAAGAACCTCACAAGTTATCAATAATCCTTTGAATACTTATATTTTTTGTCGTGCTGGGCTTTTTTTCGCTTTAAAGTAATTCGACTTGGTTTACGACACTATGGTTTTCATAGAATTTAAGCAAGATTCGGTAAAAAAGGCAGCTTTGCTGTCAAGTCGAACACAGCATGAGACATCATGCTTCTGATCTCTCTTTGCGAAATTCTGTAATTGCGAGAGATCCGGAGATGCCTACTATCGAGGCATTTGTTGCCGGCCTAGCTAAACGTATCCTACAAGCATGTTCAGGATGTCGCTCCTACTTTCGCACGGCCCCCGGAGGGGAGGCCACTACCTAGGGAGGCGCTCTTGGAGAAGAACTAAGGTAGACAAATCTAGGATACTAGATTTGTGAGTCACAAGGGCGGTGTTGTAGTAGGAACAACGCCCAGCACCAAAGGTGCGTTGAATTACCGGCGGGTAGTTAGCCGCCGAGATCCTTCCGGGGGAAAACGGGAGATTATCCCATCCCCAACCCAGGCCCATTGAACATCCGGACCTGGATGACTCCGCTGTATCTTTCCTACACACTATGGACTCGGAACCCGAATGGTATATCCGCATGGAATGCTTAGAAATTTGTCTTGTTCTTCGTAGATTTGTTTTAGAAGAAAATCGTTATAAGCTGCTGGTCTTCTGCTAACATTTAATAGGTTTACGTGAGTAAAGATATGTTGACTTTGACTTCATAAATGTTTTTGTCATTTTGACTTTGACACTATAAATGTTTTTGCCATTTTGACTTTATAAATGTTTTAGCAATTTTTCGCTGTCTAAAATAAGGTGTATGTTAAAAAAAATGTTTATAATGACAGTTAATTTATTTCCTAGAAGGTTAATAGAATACAGTTCTCAAAAGTACTAAACTTGAAAAACCTTTGAAAATATTGCACTGTGCGAGCGAGACCGATGCTACACGTAACAGCTCTCTTAAAATCAATATTAAAATATACACATTAACTTAAGCTTTTAAACTTTTTCAAACGTATATATCATTATTTAAAAAATAAATTATTTATTAGGCTGGTATGGCATTTGCGATAAACGTTCCAAAATTTAAAAAAAAGTTTCCTGGCATTAACTTTTCAGCCTGTTTTTCTTACCGACCGACAAATATTAGAACATATACTTAAATATAAATTTTGGCAAAAATATTATTTCTTAATTAAATTCATCTTACGAAAGCCACTTGTGGTTATCAATAGGCCGGAGCGAGTACTAATGGGGTGTAACGCAAAACTTATTGTAGATGTCGCTAGCGACAATGGTACCTAATTTTTTTAATATAAATATTTTATTAAATTAAAAAATGGAAATTAATACATCATATTATTTCTGCCAACGTATTAGCCTCGCTATACAGAGGGAAAATGTTGCCAGTCTCCTTGGGACTATCTCGGATGGGACGTCTCTAGAGGACATTTTTTATTTATAGTTTAGTTTATTTTTAATTTTATTATTTAGGTAGCTTTTAATTTATATTTAATGTCAAATAAACTCTTTCACATACGATCATATTATATTTATTATAGACATACAAATTCATTGTATATTAATCATATACCTATTTGTTTAAGTAAAATAGAGAACAAATTAAAATTTATTTCCTAGAAAATTTATTTATTTTATTTAAAAAACTTTATTGCACAAAGTACAAAGGCGGACTTAATGCCCGAAGACATTCTCTGACAGCCAAACCTTAGGGACAAATTTAATAGGATTGATATATACTTACATCATCTATATCATAATATCAATATACTACATACTAATAATACACATTATTATACATAAACATACATATATACTACTTACTAACGCTGTCAGGAGCTATTTAAGAAGTGAAAATACACCAGTTTTTTTAAAAATGACCTGGTAGTTGCTTGCCGTATGATGACAGGATTATAGGCTGCATTTCTTAAAAGTACTTGAAAAGATCACAGAGGCATTAAAAAAAAAACTGTTTTAAGAGGTACCATCTATCGTGATAAAAAGTGATACACCCCATTAAAGCTCATTAAAAGATCTCCTAAAATGTGTATATTTTAGTATTGTTAAGCTATTGGGAGATTGAAACATAAAAAAGGACCTTACTTTGGTGATGATGATGCGTGTTGATATCTTGACGAATCACTTTTCAAGTTTCATTTTCAAATAAAAACATAAAAAACGCAAAAAAAAAAAAAAACTTTTGAAAACTGATAAAAATTTAACCCGAAATTTCACTTTTCTAATTAATAACGGATTCCACAGCATTTTTTTTTTTCTTAAAAAAAATATTATTTTTCCGTATTGCAATGTTTTAACATTAAATGTCAGTTCTTATTTGGTAAAGAAGCTGTCTATAAACTGCCTCCGTGGTCTAGCGGTTAAGTCTGTGAATTTAGACTCGGAGGTACCGGTTCGATTTCTGGTCGGGACACAAAAATATTTATTAATGTAAATAAATACATTTAACTTATTTGTAATATTTCTCGAGTTTGGTACGCTGGAGACATCGACGAGCTTGCCACTTGTCATAATTGGCCTATAGTAAAGTTGGCTAAATGTGAATCCGTTTCTTTATAAGCGTGGTTTCTGACCACCCCGAAAGGGAGACGGTCGTGATAATACTTTACTTTTAGTCTATAAACGGAACGCAATCATTTTAAAATAATTCATTTTAATCTATGTCTGTTGTTTAGTCTGTGCCTTCCGGAGTGGAAAAAAAAAGCCACCGTCCGTTGTTGTTGTACCCACAATCTTATGATAATTTTTTAATGTTAAATAACTATTATTTTCCACACAACTGTGTTGAAAAACATCGTAAGATATGTGTGTGCATAAATTTACAACACAAAATCTGCAAAAGTATTTTTTTTAATAACTACCCTCATTACAAATATTTTTTAATAAGTCCCTCCTGTTAAAAAATCAGTAGTGATATCAATTATTCCACTACGTCCTAGACCTCCACTGCTGTTAATGAACCTTCCAAAGCATATTTCTGGAAAATTTGGCCAATTCTCGCCACGCTACATATTTGGCTACATTTCGTAATTGTTAAATTGAAGAACTATTCAATGATTGTCTAGATATTAACGGATTAAAAACTATTAATTTATACATATCAAATATAGACACAACAAGTACTAGACATCTGAACCTGGATATGAGACTTAAAAACATATTTCATTTGTAAAATTTGGCCAACTCTCGCCACGCTGGATATCTGGCTACAGTTCCTGATTATTAAATTCAAGAACTATTTAATGATTGTCTAGATATTTACGGATCCCTAGAACATTATATCCTAGACATCCTGCTGAAGATGTTTCTGGAGATTTTGGCCTACTCTCTCATACATACCTGTGGTGATTCTTCGTCTTCGATATCTTTATATTTTCTGACCATATGTTCTTCTACGGGTCTAAATAGTAACGCAGCGGCCCAAACATTTAGCATTATACCACCCAAAATTAATACAGCACCTCTGAAAGGAAAGAGATAATATTGTGGTAAAAAAAAAATTCGGGGACTAATTGCAGTTTATCTTTGACTCCAAGAAAATAACCCTGAAAAAAAAAATATATATATTATGTCAGACTTAGCTGTATGGGCTAGACCCATTGCCTTCCCTATCATTTTATTAATTATCGGGAGAAGAAATCTACAGAAGACGATGGCTGTATGGGCTCTGCTTTTTGCCTTCCCATAAAGGGAAAATAGTACAAAAAAATTAAGAAAAAAAAGGGAGGACTTCTTCGCGCCATTTTGCGTGGACATGTCAAGTGCAAGTTTTTGTTTTGTAAATTAATTTACTGTGGATATTATTGGTCAAAAGTGGTGTTGTTTTGTTTAATAATGTGCTGCAATGTAAATAATTGTGGAAAACGATAAATTGGACTTTAAATATGGGGCACAAGTTGCAGTTTATTTTTGCGGTTTTCCCGCGCTGTCAACTCCCATATTTTACCGGACGTGTTTGAGCAGTGGATGGTTCCGCGAGTTACTCCAAGAAAAGCATCAACTTCTGCAGCATTCGGAATTTGATGATGACCTCATTAATTCATGAAAAAGAAAGATATATTACGTCAGACTTGGCTGTATGGGCTAGACCCTTTGCCTTCCCTATCATCTCATTCATCATCCATCGGGAGAAGAGAACCAAAAAAAGAAAAAAAAGGAGAGCCCTTGGCTGTATAGGCTATAGACCCTTTGCAAAAAAAAACCTTTTGGAGTTCATCGCGCCTTTTTTTACGGACATGTCAAGTGCAAGTTTTTGTTTTGTAAGTTACTTTACTGTGGATATTGTTAGTCAAAAGTGGTGTTGTTTTGTTTAATAGTGTTCCACAAAGTAAATTATTATGGAAAACGATTAATTGGACTTTGTATATGGGGCACAAGTTGCAGTTTATTTTCTCTTTCCCCCCCTTTGAAGAGCGATCGTAGAAGAAGAGCCAGCTTCTTGTGGAGAGCCTCGTAGATTAATTGGCAAGTAATAAAGCTATTTCATCTTTTTTATATATTTTAATTACTTCCTCCACTGCTCATGTGAAACTCATATGTTAAAGGTCATGCCGTCCATACTTTAAAAGATATAATATATTAACGTTTCCATCACTATATATTTATGAAAGTGCAATAATTGTAAAAAAATAATATAAGAATGTTCTCGTACCGTACTCGCGCACGACACAATCACCTATTGTGTACAAAAGTATCTAAAACATTTTTTTTTAGCAAGAATGTTATAAGTATGGTGACACAAATTTACAATAAAGTTTCCAAATCCATCCGTGAAGTTGAAAACATGAGAGTTTTTAAGTCAAAGCTTCAAAGCTTTCTGTCTGAAAGATGCTACTACAGCGTAGCAGACTATCTTTCCGAAACATGAGAGGAACAATTAGCATGCCTCTTACCATCACCCATCAACAACATTGTAAAAATCTTTTGTAATGTTTAAATAATTATTGCATGTCCAATGGACGGGACATAGCGACCATTATAACAGCATGTACAATATCTATACTAAAAACCTATGATCCACAACAAAAATATTTTGATTTTGATTTAAAAACAACAATCAAAACAATACAATGTAGGATTTTCTTTGTCTACCCTACCTAGGTAACCTACTTGATTAGGCTCAGTATGAGTGGCGATATTTTCAGGACAACTTCTCTGCATCGTAACTTAAGATTTTATTGCTCAATAATAAAAATAAAAAATACGTACTTTTTTATTTTTATTCTAGATTAAAATATAAAAATATTTGCTCTTCAATGAATTCCACGCTGTATATATTTGTATCATAACACACATACGATTACGATTGATTGGCAAGTAATAAAGCTATTTTAGATTTTTATATGTTTGTTTTTTTGTTAAAACAACGATCAAAACAATACAATCTAGGATTGATATAATGATCGACTGCCTAGTGGTAACAAACGTTGCCGTGAACTCGGGAGGTCGTGGGTTCGATTCCCACCGGGGGCAAGTTGTACATTGTATAATTTGTCTCGGTCTGGGTGTTTATATGTAAAATAAGTGCATATTTACAAAAAAAAAAAGTATAATATGTTGTTTATCAACCATCTAGTTTCCGTAACACAAGCCTCGTAGCTTACCACGTAAACTAGATTTTTTGGAAACGGAACCCTTTTGGAAAGCAAAATACTTGATGGAACCCTACAATAAAAGTATATTCTTTACTTTATGTTTTGACGTTAGAGTCGAAAGTCGCTTGTTCACATCTATAGCGTCTAATTCAGAGGTGCCTTTTATCAAAGGGACTGCGCGGACAAGTATACGCGCGGCGGACGGAGTCAAAACGTTCGACCAAAGAGAGGTGTTTTGATTTTTTTTCTAAATTCTTGCGGAACCCCTACAGGGGTATCGTGGAACCCTAGGGATCCGCGGAACGCACTTAGAGTATAGCTGACATAAGTAATTAGGTAACCTACTTGATTAGGCTCAGTATGAGTGGCGATATGAAGAAGAAAGAAGACACATTTCTAAGCATTCCATGGATTCACCGTGCGGATGCCGGGTCCATCGTGTGTGGGTAAGAGATGAGAAGAATGGTGTCTCGGGCTTGCGACCGACAATAGGCTGGTTTAAGAAAAGGAGGCCTCCTTTTTTTTCTATTGCGCGATAATATGCTCACCATCCACCATTCTACTCCTCTCCCTACCCAACCAAATACTGTATGATTCCGTTAATGCCGTCTTGGAAGCTCGTTCCATAAATGTGACCTGCTTAGGCCCAATTCTTTCAGTAAGTGATGCAAAGATTTTGCTGGAACTCCTCTCGCACCAACTTCCACTGCGTAAAGCTGAGTCTTGAACCCGTTCCTGATCTTTTCTTCTGTGAGATCATAATATTTATTCGACTTCATGTTGTGGTCTTTTGGAATATTTGATTCCCACGGAACCGTAAGTTCAATAAGGATAACTTATTTATATATATATAAATTTAGGACAACTTCTCTGCACCGTAACTTAAGATTTTATTGCTCAATAATAAAAAAAAAAATGCGTATATCTTCATTTTTATTCTAGATTTTAATATAAAAATATTTGCTCGTTAATAAATTCCACGCCGTATATATTTTATCATAACACACTTAACAACAAAAAAAAAACTTTTTTTTATATACACACGATTTTGTTAAAATTAAATGTCATATATACATATACTCACTTATAGCCATAAGTCTCGAGCAGTATCCTCAGTACTGGCGGCAGTATAATACTGCCAAAGGCCGAGCCAGACATACAGATCCCATTGGCTAAGCCGCGCAGTCTCACAAAGTATGACGTCACGATATACACTGTCGGAGGAAATGCTAAACCCGCTCCGGCACCTACTAGGGCACCAAAACTGAAAAAAAAAAAAAAAAAAAAAACTTGTATTTTTTTTTTAGCCCAGCGTGACGAGTTGGTAATACTTAAAAAAAAAATTCTTGTTGGCTCATCTTGAGCAATAGAGGTCTAGCTTCAGTAAGTCTTGTTTCAAGCGATGTTGTTTTATATAAATATCACCATGGCAAGCTTACAATATTAGTTCTCGTTGAAAGTAAAAATTGGCATTTGACATCATTGCAAATGGCACATAATTTTAATGAGAACAACCTTATCCCTTCTTCTCTATTCCGCAACCGAACCACTCGCACAGGCTAAAATCTGCATCCACATACCGTAGCCACTATCCCTACGCGTACATACAAATTTGGAGACTCTTACATCTGTCGCACGCTGAAGATGTGGAATGCTCTCCCAGTCAGTGTGTTTCCCCACTCCTATAACCTGGAGTCCTTCAAACGAAGTGTGAAAAAGCATCTTTATAGGCCGGCATAGTGGTAGGGACTGATGTCGGTCGTCTGAGGCTGGCGTCAGTTGCTCCTGTTCTTAGACCTCCTGTACCGCTTACCATCAGGTGGGCGCGGTGTCACATTTCGTCTCCGTATTTAAAAAAAAAAAAAAAAAACAAATAGGTGGTAGGCGGACTAATGGTGGTCATTAACCCAGTCTCCCGGGGTGGGGAAGTATCCACTGCGCGTGCTGACAAACCCAGTAAAGTGTATCCACACGTTTCAAGATCATGCCCGGGTGTTAGGGACTGATGTCAGTCATGAGTGTCTGATTTCAATTGCTAACATTCATGGACCTCGCGAGCTACTTACCATCAGGTGGGGACATAGTCACATGTCGTGCTATATGTATACGTCCAGTGTAAGTAGATATTATATGTAGTGTATATATATATATAGTATTGTGTACATATTAGTATGTATTTAATTTAAAAAGTATCATCACGACCGTTTCCCTTTCGGGGTGGTCAGAAACCACGCTTATAAATAAGCGGATTCACGTTTAGCCAACTTTACTATCAATTTATTGTTCTTAAATTAGCAGAGGTTTTTGCGTTTTGTCGACTTTCGGGTTGCACATAGGATAGGTCTATCTTAATTCTGACTTGCCTGGTGGGTTACTGCTGTACCAGGTATTGTAATCTCATAGGTACAAGGCCAATCATGACAAGTGGCAAACTCGTCGATGTCTCCAGCGTACCAAACTCGAGAAATATCCCAAATAAATTAAATGTATTTCTTTACATTAATAAATATGTTTGTATCCCGTCCAGGAATCGAACCCGGTACCTCCCGAGTGTAAATCCACTGACTTAACAGCTAGACCACGGAGGCAGTGTATTTAATTTGTATAGATATAATATTTACATTTAATTTGAATTACCTATTAATATATTTAATAGTTACACCTACCCACAACACATTGTACATAGTGCAATAAAGTTTTTAAATAAAAAAAATAAAAAAATAAAAGAGGATTAAAATGTTGGTGACTTACCTAAAGTATAAATAGCTGATATTAAAGGCCCAACTGCTAAAAATCATTCCAAATGCGGCCAAGCTTCCGCCTATTAGAGTTACGGTTCTATAGGACCATTTTACTGAAAGAATTGATGATACGGGACCTGGAAAATTATAAGTCCATTATGATGCAAGAGTATATACGAGGAGTGACAATTAAGTAATGAGACTGATTATATTGCCGCGATTGTGGTAACCCTGCGACCTTGAAATTCCCTTTCCCTTCTCTCGGCATCCTTCCCCTCTCCATTGATATATTTGCCATCGCGCTAGCTCGTTTAGTTCGCCTGCTCTGTCGTGTTGAGTAAACATGTGTTCGTGGTGCTCGTCACGAAAATGGAAAAACGAAACCAAGAGCAACGCGTCGCGATAAAATTTTGCGTCAAATTGGGCGAAACAGCTTCGGAAACGTACGCTAAAATTGTGAAAGTGCATGGTGATAGTGCTCTTAGTCGTGCCCAGGTGTTTCGATGGCATAAAGAGTTTAAGGAGGGGCGTGAAAGCCGAAAAAAGCTCGCATGAGCAAGTCGAAGGTGAAAACGATGATGATTGCCTTTTTTGATAGCCGTGGAATTGTTCACAAAGAATTTATTCCACCGGGGCAAACCGTAAATCAAGTCTACTATCGCCAAGTGCTCGAAAGATTGCGAAAACGAGTCAACAGGGTGCGATCAGACATCGCTCGTAACTGGATCCTTCATCACGACAACGCGCCGTGCCACACCGCCCTCAGCGTGTCCCAGTATTTGGCCTCTAAAGGGATCGCCGTGTTGCAACAACCGCCTTATTCGCCCGATATGTCACCCTGTGACTTTTTTTTGTTCCCTAGAACAAAATCGGTGGTCAAAGGAACCCATTTTGAGTCGATTGAGGACATCCAGGCGGCCGTGACGAGGGTACTCGCGGACATCCCAGTCGAAGCGTTCCAGAAATGTTACGAAGCATGGAAAACGCGCTGGAATCGTTGTATAGCTGCCCAAGGGGACTACTTTGAAGGGGATGGCAGAGTTGTAGAATAATTTTGAAATATACGTTTTTATGGAATCAGTCTCATTACTTAATTGTCACACCTCGTATGTATATTTCAAGAAAAAAAAAATTAAATAAATAAATATTTCCAGACAGGTCACTCAGCGCCATATAGTTTCCGTGGTAAGCTACGAGGCTTGTGTTACGGAAACTAGATGGTTGATAAACTACATATTATACTGTTTTTGTTTTTGTAAATATATACATATTATACATATAAACACCCAGACCGAGACAAATTATACAATGCAGAACTTGCCCCCGGTGGGAATCGAACCCACGACCTCCCGAGTTCACGGCAACGTTTGTTACCACTAGACCACGGAGGCGGTCAATATATATCATCACGACCGTTTCCCTTTCGCCAATCATGACAAGTGGCAAGCTGGAGAACATTTTTTTTTCACACCACACTATTTAGTCGAGAAGTCGCAAGTCACTTACCCAAAGAGCTATATAAGAAGTAGCATAACGCCACAATTCCTGATGAGGCAGATGCTGTTGCATTAAATACATCATTAAATTCGACCAGCAATACTCCAAACGATTTTATAGTGCCTGGTATTAAGATATTGACTAATGTAGCACCTGGAAGAAACAAAAAAATACGATCAATCATTGCAGCCCCTAGACCTCCACTGCTGGAGATGGGCCTTCCAGAACATATCTGGAGAATTTGGTCTACACTACAATTCATTAACGATTCCACAAGTTCGTATTAGTGGAACAGGGACCGACAGCTTAACGTGTTCTCTCGTCACGGGAACGGTGGTGTTGTAAATCTAATCTGGAGATGGAGTATTGAGGAGTTTGTCGTTGGCCTGACTAGACGTATGTTCTATCGGGCCGACAACGGACACTTCAAGCATCTCCAGAATATCGCTCCGTCTTGTGCACGGCCCCCCAACGGGAGACCACTTCCTAGAGAAGTGCTCCTGGAGGAGAACTGACGTACCCGAACCCAGATCCCCTGGGCTCGTGAGTCATACGGGCGCTGTTATACCAGTAACGGTGCGCAGCACTAAAGGTGCATGAATTACCAGCGGGTGATTACTCGCTGAGATCCTGCCGGGGAGAACGGGGGAATGTCCCCATCCCCAACCCAGGCCCATTAGACATCCGGGCCTGGACGACCCCACTGTTTGTCTATCTATGACGGCAGTACGTAAGAAAAGTGTATTTCTCATTGGTACATGCCGGGGGGGGTTTGAACCGACCTTTGTAGGATTTAAGGTACGCGTTCTTACAACCGAGCCACCACCGCGCCTTGCGCCCAAAAATACGATTAATAGTAATACATAATGATATAAAAGTATCATGACGACCGTTTCTATAAACAATTTATTGTTCTTAAATTAGCAGAGGTTTTTGCGTTTTGTCGACTTTTGGGTTGCACATAGGCATGCAGTCTATCTTAATTCTGACTTGCCTGGTGGGTTACTGCTGTACCAGGTATTGTAATCTCATAGTACTGATAACTAAATTTAAAAGTTTATTATTTGATCGTTGTGGTGCAGTTCTGTATATGTTTTATTTTGTAAATCTGATATAGCTGAGTTTTCCTTGCATATTCCTTTCTCAGTCAGATTAAACATTAACAAAAACGACATTACGTGCTAATTTATGAAGTTGCTACGAGACGCTATAAAACGAACGCGGCCAAAGTGCAATAAAGTATTTTTATAATAATAGTATGATTATCAATTTCATATCTATTGATATTAAAGCAAATAAATAGGCAATTATTACACCGTTAATATCTAATAATAGATAAAAGTGTTATTTGTTCAGAGATAATTAAATTATTATCAACAACTAGGCATTAATATGATAATAAATCAAAATTATCAATAATCGAAAATGTAACAAAGAATTTTAACTTTAGGCCCATCATGGCAAGTGACAAGCTTGTCGATGACCGCCTCCGTGGTCTAGTGGTAACAAACGTTGCCGTAAACTCGGGAGGTCGTGGGTTCGATTCCCACCGGGGGCAAGTTGTACATTGTATAATTTGTCTCGGTCTGGGTGTTTATATCTATAATATGTATATATTTACAAAAAAAAAAGTATAATATGTAGTTTATCAACCATCTAGTTTCCGTAACACAAGCCTCGTAGCTTACCACGGAAACTAGATGGCGCTGTGTGACCTGTCTGGAAATATTTATTTATTTATTTATTTACTAGCGTATCAGGAAGTATAGATCAAATTCAAATCTTTTATTACAATTTGGCAATTTCCTAATGATTAAATTGATATAGTATCATCATCATATAATATCATCACGACCGTTTCCCTTTCGGCGTGGTCAGAAACCACGCTTATAAATAAGCGGATTCACATTTAGCCAACTTTACTATAAGCCAATCATGACTAGTGGCAAGCTCGTCGATGTTTCCAGCGTACCAAACTCGAGATATATCACAAATAAATTTAATAATATGTAAATAAATATTCAAATTCAAATTCAAAATATTTATTTCCATATGGTTCACATGTAACACTCGGATATTGTCATTTTTTTACAATATTATTAAAATAATAAATAAAAAGATTAAATTAAATTATGGATAGACCGAAATAAGGAAGTGACATTGCTGCCATAAGCAAGTACTGTAGCATAACCTAAATTCGAGGCATTATAGCCGTGTCAACTTATAATCTAAATAATTATAATTTAAAGTCAAATTATAAAAAATAACAATAATAATTTCGTGGCTGTATAAAGGCTGTGTCAACTTACAATCTAAATAATTATAATTTAAAGTCAAATTATAAAAAATAACAATAATAATTTCGTGGCTGTATAAAGGCTGTGTCAACTTACAATCTAAATAATTATAATTTAAAGTCAAATTATAAAAAATAACAATAATAATTTCGTGGCTGTATAAAGGCTGTGTCAACTTACAATCTAAATAATTATAATTTAAAGTCAAATTATAAAAAATAACAATAATAATTTCGTGGCTGTATAAAGGCTGTGTCAACTTACAATCTAAATAATTATAATTTAAAGTCAAATTATAAAAAATAACAATAATAATTTCGTGGCTGTATAAAGGCTGTGTCAACTTACAATCTAAATAATTATAATTTAAAGTCAAATTATAAAAAATAACAATAATAATTTCGTGGCTGTATAAAGGCTGTGTCAACTTACAATCTAAATAATTATAATTTAAAGTCAAATTATAAAAAATAACAATAATAATTTCGTGGCTGTATAAAGGCTGTGTCAACTTACAATCTAAATAATTATAATTTAAAGTCAAATTATAAAAAATAACAATAATAATTTCGTGGCTGTATAAAGGCTGTGTCAACTTACAATCTAAATAATTATAATTTAAAGTCAAATTATAAAAAATAACAAAATAATTTCGTGGCTGTATAAAGGCTGTGTCAACTTACAATCTAAATAATTATAATTTAAAGTTAAATTATAAAAAATAACAATAATAATTTCGTGGCTGTATAAAGGCTGTGTCAACTTACAATCTAAATAATTATAATTTAAAGTCAAATTATAAAAAATAACAATAATAATTTCGTGGCTGTATAAAGGCTGTGTCAACTTACAATCTAAATAATTATAATTTAAAGTCAAATTATAAAAAATAACAATAATAATTTCGTGGCTGTATAAAGGCTGTGTCAACTTACAATCTAAATAATTATAATTTAAAGTCAAATTATAAAAAATAACAAAATAATTTCGTGGCTGTATAAAGGCTGTGTCAACTTACAATCTAAATAATTATAATTTAATGTCAAATTAAAAAAAAAAAATAACAAAATAATTTCGTGGCTGTATAAAGGCCGTGTCAACTTACAATCTAAATAATTATAATTTAAAGTCAAATTATAAAAAATAACAATAATAATTTCGTGGCTGTATAAAGGCTGTGTCAACTTACAATCTAAATAATTATAATTTAATGTCAAATTAAAAAAAAAAAATAACAAAATAATTTCGTGGCTGTATAAAGGCCGTGTCAACTTACAATCTAAATAATTATAATTTAATGTCAAATTAAAAAAAAAAAAATAACAAAATAATTTCGTGGCTGTATAAAGGCCGTGTCAACTTACAATCTAAATAATTATAATTAAAAGTCAAATTATAAAAAATAACAATAATAATTTCGTGGCTGTATAAAGGCCGTGTCAACTTACAATCTAAATAATTATAATTTAAAGTCAAATTATAAAAAATAACAATAATAATTTCGTGGCTGTATAAAGGCCGTGTCAACTTACAATCTAAAATAATTATAATTTAATGTCAAATTAAAAAAAAAAAATAACAAAATAATTTCGTGGCTGTATAAAGGCTGTGTCAACTTATAATCTAAAATAATTATAATATAATGTCTAATTATAATGAAATTTACATTAATAAATATTTTTGTGTCCCGACCAGGAATCGAACCCAGTACCTCCGAGTCTAAATCCACGGACTTAACCGCTAGACCACGGAGGCAGTTATTAATTGAATAACTATTTAATGATTGTCTAGATCAGCTATACTCTAAGTGTGTTCCGCGGAACCCTAGGGGTTCCGCAAGAATTTAGAAAAAAAAGAAAAAAAACTCTATGGTCGAACGTTTTGACTCCGTCCGCCGCGCGTATACTTGTCCGCGCAGTCCCTTTGATAAAAGTCGCCTCTGAATTAGACGCTATCGTTGTGAACAAGCGACTTTCGACTCTAACTTCAAAACATAAAGTAGAGAATAAACTTTTAAAAACTATTGTTTTATTGTAGGGTTCCATCAAATATTTTGCTTTCCAAAAGGGTTCCGTCACCAAAAAAGTTTGAGAACCGCTGGTCTAGATATTTACGGCAATAGAGGCAAAACAAAGCTGATGATAGTCGACAGATCTCACAGGATAACGCGCAATTGTGCCTTGATGACTATGAAACCGTGGAAGATTTTCTTTACCTCGGCTCCACTGTCAGCAATAAAGGTTGTTGCGAAGGTGAGATTCGTCGACGAATTGGAATATCTAAAACAGCAATGACCCAGCTCGACAAAATATGGAGAGAAAACAACATAGCCAGGAAGACAAAAATCCACATTGTCAGAACGATTCGGAGACGTGGACTATAAAAGCCGCAGATAGGGAAAGAATTGATGCGTTGGAGATGTGGTGCTGTCGTCGTTGGCTCAAAATTCATTGGACCGCACGACGCACTAACGTTTCGGTGCTCGAAGAGCTCAAAGTTATAAATAAATAAATAATAAATATTTCCAGACAGGTTACACAGCGCCATCTAATTTCCGTGGTAAGCTACGAGGCTTGTGTTACGGAAACTAGATGGTTGATAAACTATATATTATACTTTTTTTGTTGTAAATATATACATATTATACATATAAACACCCAGACCGAGACAAATTATACAATGTACAACTTGCCCCTGGTGGGAATTGAACCCACGACCTCCCGAGTTCACGGCAACGTTTGTTACCACTAGACCACGGAGGCGGTCACTTGTCAAGGGACAGAGACTTTCTGCCGTCTGCTTTACCCGAATTCTGCTATATTTTGGCCACATTGCTAGAAGAGGCGCCGACAATATGGAAATTCTCTTAGTATCGGGAAAAGTAGACGGTAAAAGAACAAGAGGAAGAAGCCCCAAACGATGGTCTAGTCAGGTGACCACCTAAACATCCCAGTACACCAAGCCATCCACTGCGCCGAGGACCGCAGCCACTGGAAACGGCTAGTGGATGGACTGCGACGGAGTCACGATCCCCAACAGTGGGGTACCGACTAAGGAGGCGGGATTTAAAACAAATAATTTTGTCGCATGCCAAATATAGTTATTTTTACAGTGCCTAGAACACTACAACTATGTCAAAAATCTTCACTACTGGAGATGAGGCTTCCAGAACATATTTCTGGAGAATTTGGCCAACTCTCATCACGCTGGACATTTGGCTACATTTGCTAATTGTTAATTTGAAGAACTATTCAATGATTGATTAGATATTTACGGATTAAAATCTATTAAATTAGATATATACCAAATATGTATAGTCAATTATTACAGTCACTATAACCTCAGACCGCCACTACTGGAGATGGGCCATACCATATATTTGTATATTTATTGTATTAACCATATGTGAGTGTTAGTCAGTCTAACAAATTGGCTTAGGCTGTTATGATAGTTAATAGATACTTTATTGAAGTAATATACAAACAGTATAAAATAATTACAATTGAAATTAAAACTACTTAAAAGTAAAAATTAAAATAAATATAAACTAAACCTAATAAAAAATAAACTATAAGTAAAAAATGTCCTCTAGAGACGACCCTTCAGTGATAGTCCCAAGAAGACTGGCAACATTTCCCCTCTGTATAGCTAAGCTAATACGTTGGCAGAAATAATTGCCAGCCTTTCTGTCTCCAGACTTCTCCGTTAGCCGTTTGGACAACTCCTTGGCCAGACGCTTGGCTTAATGTCCCCATGGGCCCATCGTCTCGACCCCAAACGGCGCAAATTCGTAACCTGTACTGAGGTTGGCGTATTTGCGCAGCTTGAGGTTCTCAGCAGAAACCGCCGCACTTCCCGCGCTTGACGAGGTCGCCTGGCTGTTATGTAAATAAATAATATATTTCTGAGAAATTTGGCCTACACTCGCCACGCTGGCCAGACAGGTTGTCGATGATATGATAACAAATGTAGATAATTCTTATCTCTAGGAAGCGTTCTTATAACCGAGCCACCATCTGTCCTTTCAGAAAATATTTCAGATTTTATTTTTTACTAGCACATGTGACCTTGCCCCCAAATAAATAATAATAAATAATAAATATTTCCAGACAGGTCACACAGCGCCATCTAATTTCCGTGGTAACCTACGAGGCTTGTGTTACGGAAACTAGATGGTTGATAAACTACATATTATACTTTTTTTTTGTAAATATATACATATTATACATATAAACACCCAGACCGAGACAAATTATACAATGTACAACTTGCCCCCGGTGGGAATTGAAACACGACCTCCCGAGTTCATGGCAACTACCACTAGACCACGGAGACGCTTATTTTTGACATCAGTCCCTAACACTATGCCGGCTTGACTGGGCATGACGGCAATTCGAGCCTGATCCAGAAACGTGTGGATACACTTTACTGGGTTTATCGGCACGAACGGTGATGACTTCCCCGTCCCGGCAGACTGGGGAAATTACCATAACCAGTCCGCCTAGCACCAATTACATACATAAATATGGATTATTACCTGTTACGGTCCAAACATTATTACCAACTTGTTTAGTATGTAATTTTAAATAGTATGTGCCTAACCAGTATATGTATGTGTGTTATCTATGTATTTATATTATAGATGTAATATTGTTCTTTTTAAGTTTTTTACACAATAAATCTCTTTATCTCAAATTTAGCGGTCATGCACCTTACAATCCCTGCTCACATCTCCCAAAGGTAAGCTGTTAGAAAATGTTTTTAGACATTAAGCTCGCCTATGTACTGTAAAATGTATTATTTTCTGTGCAATAAATAATTTATCTATCTATCTATCTAGTATCATCAAAACTGTACTCGTATCCCTTCTGGGGTAGTCAGAAACTTTTTTTTTATTGACCAAACTCGAGAAATATATTAAATAATTGTGTCCTGACCAGGAATCAACACTGTACCACCGAGTGCCTCCGTGATCTAGCGGTTAAGTCCGTGGATTTAGACACGGAGGTACCGGGTTCGATGCCTGGTCGGGACACAAAAAAAATATTGATTAATATAAATAAATACATTTAATTTATATGTGGCATTTCTCTCCTTTGGTACGCTGGAGACATCGACGAGCTTGCCACATGATTGGCCTATAGTAAAGTTGGCTAAATGTGAATCCGCTTATTTATAAGCGTGGTTTCTGCCCACCCCGAAAGGGAAACGGTCGTGATGATACTTTACTTTTATTTTTACCTCTGAGTGTAAATCAAGGCTACAGAGTCAGTAAGTAGTTTAGTATATATATACACATATATATATATATATGTTATTAATTGTATTGATTTGATTAGTGCTGATTATATCTTCAAGCTACAAGCGAATCAAAGGAAATTAAATATTTGATTTGAAAAAATAACACTGCTATGACTGGGCTTCGAACTCACCTACAAGTATAAACCATCCCCACTTCCCATCAGGTGGTACCATTTCCCAGTCCCGCTCTGGCGCCGGTCCGATGGTAAACCGACCACTGCCCACTGCTGTGCCATCATCAGGAAGTTTAACTGGAAATAATAATAAAAAATAAAAATAATTTCCTTTCTCGCCATTCTGCTGGCCAAACGGGTTGTCGAGGGCCAACATACAAATCTTTGGCAAATGCTAAATCAATAAATGTATAATAATGTTATATTGACCGCCTCCGTGGTCTAGTGGTAACAAACGTCGCCGTGAACTCGGGAGGTCGTGGGTTCGATTCCCACCGGGGGCAAGTTTATTTTATTTATTTTATTTTATTATGGTAACAAACAGTCATAATACAATTTATATAACAAACAATATACATATAATTAGACCTGGAGTACCAAAACTGTAAAAGAGAACTATACTTATTACATTATCAAAATACAATTAAACCATAAAAGAAAGTAAAAATTACATTTAAGTCTATTCCAGTTGTACATTGTATAATTTGTCTCGGTCTGGGTGTTTATATGAAAAAATATGTATAATATGTAGTTTATCAACCATCTAGTTTCCGTAACACAAGCCTCGTAGCTTACCACGGAAACTAGATGACGCTGTGTGACCTGTCTGGAAATATTTGGATATAAAAAAAGTATCATCACGACCGTATGCCTTACAGGGTGATCAGAAACCAGGATTTCGTATAGATCGATTTCACATTTAGCCAACTTTATTGCCAACCCATCATGACAAGTGACAAGCTCGTCGCGTACCAAACTCGAGAAATATCACAACTAATGTGAAAAAGTACCATCACGACCGTCTTCCTTCTGGGGTGATCAGAAACCACGCTTATAAAAAAAAAACGTATTCACATTTAGCCAACTTTACTATAGGGCTCGGTGGTGGCTCGGTTGTAAGAACGCGTTCCTTAAATCCTACAAAGGTCGGTTCAAACCTACCCGCCATGTACCAATGAGAAATACACTTTTCTTACGTACTGCAGTCATAGATTTACAACACCACCGTTCCCGTGCCTCGGAGAGCACGTTAAGCCCGGTTCCACTAATACCAACTTGTGGAATCCTTAATAAATTGTCATTAAAAAATGACATCATATCCTCGCCAAGCTGCCTGGCCAGCGTGGCGAGTGTAGGCCAAATTCTCCAGATATATGTTCTGGAAGGCCCATCTCCAGCAGTGGAGGTCTAGGACGCTGTGTTCTAGGGGCTGTAATGATATGATGACTATAGGTTAATCATGACAAGTCTAAACTCGAGAATAAAAAATATTAATAAATATTATTGTGACCCGACCAGGAATCGAACCTGGTACCTCCGAGTCTAAATCCACGGACTAACTTAGACCACAGAGGCAGCTAATTAGTTAAGTAAATATTTTTTGTGTCCGGACTAGGAATTGAACCTCCGCGTCTAAATTTACTGACTTAACAACTAGACCACGGAGGCAGTGGCACTTGATAAATCTTAGAATTAAAACATTAAGTTTTGGATTTTGTCAATAAAGTTTTAAAAAAACGCGAACCTAAGAAATGGAGGAAAGAAAAAAACTACTGTGAAAGGAATTTCAAGGTACAGTGACGTTAATCGATTGCTTTTGCGGTTATAAAAACCAAGCATTTTTATAACGTAACTCATACATTTATGTTTTTGGATGAGTGCCAATGTTGTGTGATCTGTGGGTATATTTATAGATATTCCAGCAATAGGAACAAATTTACAAATCGGTAATCTGCGCCGGATACTCCAGTATACCTCGGATATATTGGCAATCACAGGTCAGGTTTGACGTTGTCGACTTTCGGGTTGTATAGGCATGTAGTCTACCTAAATTCTGACTTGCCAGGTGGGTTACTGCTGTACCAGGTATTGTATTTTCATAGGTACTGATAACTAAATTTAAAAGGTTAATAATTGATCGTTGTGGTGCAGTTCTGTATATGTTTTATTTTGTAAATCTGATATAACTGAGTTTTCCTTGCAGATTCCTTTCTCAGTGAGATTAAACATTAACAGGTCACTGGAATTTGCTAAGCTGCTGGTCTTCTGCTAACAGCTTACTTATTGGACCACTTTGCTGCTTAGTCTTCTACTAAAATTTGTGATTTTTAAAATTAATGACGTTTCATAAATGCCTGTAATAGGTTTACGTGAATAAAGATATTTTGACTTTGACTTTGACTTGGAAAATTGTTACTTCAAAGCGCTGACGCTTTAAGCCAATCCAAATCAGCAACCACGCTTATAAACAAGCGGATTCACATTTAGCCAACTTTACTATAGGCCAATTATAACAAGTGGCAAGCTCGTCGATGTCTCCAGCGTACCAAACTCGAGAAATATCACAATTAAATGTATTTATATACATTAATAAATATTTTTGTTTCCCGACCAGGAATTGAACCCAGTACTTTCCGCCGCACTTTCCGTGATTGGCGAGGACGCCTGGATGTGTGATGGGGCTAATGTGTCTAGATACTGATGATGCCTACTTATTTTTATCACGTGGTTGCATAGTCACATGTCGTGCACAAATGTCCATAAAATGGCTGATTCATAAGTAATTTATCTCGTATACAGATATATGTTACAAAGATGACTATTTCATATCTTTCAAGGTTTCAAGTGTAAAGGCTCAAATTTATAGGTAATTACGGACATTAATTATCTTTCATAAGAGGAGTTCCAGCAAAATCTTTGCACCACTTACTGAAAGAATTGGGCCTAAGCAGGTCTGCAGGAGATACATTTATGGAACGAGCTTCCAAGATTTAACGGATTCATACAGTATTTGCACCATTGCAAAATATCACAAATAAATTAAATATTAATTAAATGTATAACGTCGAAATACGGAAAAGGGTTGGTATGAAGGAAAGCATAGGGACAAAAATAAGGAAAGGCATGCTACGATGGTTCGGGCATGTTGAAAGGATGAGCGATGAAAGATTGACGAACCAGATATATAATGCGAAAGTTGTGGGTAAAAGAGGCCCTGGCAGACCGAGACTCACATATCACGATCAAATAAATAAAACACTGACTGAAGGTGCATTAAAAAGTCTTCGTAACCAAAGGGCATGTATGAAGAGGTTAATGAATGTCGACGAAGCGAAAGAAGTATGTCGTGATCGTGTCAAATGGCGCTCAATTGTCTCTGCCTACCCCGCAAGGGATCTGGCATGAAGATATGTATGTATGTATGTATGTACATTAATAAATATTTTTGTGTCCCGACCAGGAATCGGACCCGGTACCTCCGAGTCTAAATCCACGAACTTAATCGCTAGTCCACGGAGGCAAAAGCATTAATTTTATATATTTTTTTTAAACCGTAATCTCAATTTGTATGTGTCGCCTTAACTATTTGTTATTACTGTTTTTTCTCTAAACACGATAACATATGGTGACATTATCTTAAACACATATGCGTATGGGGGCCACATACTAACATACTTATGTACATGATAAAATATATAAGGTAAGATATACATATATACTTATAGCTTGAGATCTATCCAGTGTTTATAGGTCTATATGACAACGGCATTCTGAGAGTGATATCGTCGCGGTTTGACAGCGCTTTTGTTGAGCTCTGAATTGGAGTTTTTTTTTCTGTCTTTGTTGGCAATTGAGTTGTTTCACTACATTCTGTCATCAAATAATAATTTAAATTTAACCTAATTTTTTAATTTCGCCTATCTCTCGTCTTTTCATGACAAATCTCTTCGCTCTGCTCACAACTCCCTTTTATCTGTCCCCTCTCATCACTCTTCATTTGTCTTTAACTCTTTTGTAGTTGTTGCTACTAATTTGTGGAATAATCTACCTGTCAACATACGTCAAGCAACTACAAGGACATTATTTAAAAAACTGGTGTATTCACACTTTCTAAATGGCTCCACACAGCGTTAGTAAGTAGTATATATATATATATATATGTATCTTTATGTATAATAATGTGTATGTGTTAGTATTTAGTTTATTGATATTATAATATTTTATATGATGTAAGTATATATTAGTTTACTGTTAATTTTCATTAATTATATTATTATTATGTCTATGATTGCATCTATAATTGTTCAAATTTGTCCCTAAGGTTTGGCTGCCAGAGAATGTCTTCGGGCATTAAGTCCGCCTTTGTACTTTGTGCAATAAAGTTTTTAAATAAATAAATAATAGTGTACCTAATTATCTCATCGATCTAAAGCTATGCATATCTTCCCTTTATTTCCTAATATTTCTATATTTAATATAGAGGCCTATATCCAGCAGTGGAGAGACACAGGCTGATGATGATGAATAATGTTCATTGTTAATTATAACTATGTTACATAATGACCCCTTAAAAAAAGTGTTTTAAAAAAATACTTATTCCAAATACTTACTGTATTGTTTTTTATCCTTTGCCATCACGAATTCACTTAAATTAACTTTATGTGCTAATATTATTTATGTAAACATATCATATTACATAGTAAATAAAGTTTAAACGTGAAACAAATTGATAAATACAAAGGAACTGATATGGCAATTTTTTTGCAACTACCCTCATTTTCTTTTGAAATAATATTCTTTTAACTAACTCCATTTATTTATAAATAATCCAAAGGACGTTAAGCTAACTTGTTTTACTAATATGTAATCATTTTGATACTTGCGATGTACTAGTATTACGATGAGCTAGTTCAAAATTTATGCACGGAGTTTTCTGACAGAAATTTCATACAATGGGTGGCCTAAAGAGAATTGTTGTTTATTAATTGTTGTTGTTTATTAATTATCCGTAGGAACCTTGTTTCTGGGAACACTTGGATTTGTCAAAGTTTACCATTTTTTATATGCAATGTAATTAATACAATGACACAGAAAAATAGCCGGATACGAGAAAGCAAGGAACAGTCTGCTACTATATTGGTTATATAAACTAAGGTTGGATGCAGCTGTAAAGGGGCATTGTACTTATCAAAAACATTGTCTTAATATATTATATAAATAAAATATATTGAATAAATTGGGAATAGTATATATTTTATACAAGTTTGCTTAACGTCCTGTGGATTATTTATAAATGCACGTAGTTAGTGCTTCCGGACTTATTACATAGATAGATAGATAAATTCTTTATTGCACAGAAAATAAAACATTTTACAGTACTCGTACATAGGCGAGCTTAATGTCTAAAAACATTATCTAACAGCTAACCTTTGGGAGTTGTGAGCAGGGATTGTGGGTGCATGACCACTAATGTTTGACAAAGAGTTTTATTGAGAAAACAACTTATAACTAAAAGAAATATATATATATATATAAATAATAAAGCTATGGTACTTATCTACCGATATATACATGAATAATACATAATTATACCTACTATATAATGAATAAATAATATATACATATATATATATGGATATATAAATGTACAAATAATACATACAATAATATACGGACTCTGTAAAGTTATGTAGATTCGTCTTGCTTTTTGTGAAAGTGTTTTGTAAGCAAATTTTTAAAACTAATGATAGATGGTGCTTTACGAATGTAAAGAGGTAGTCGGTTCCACTGGCGAGCAGCTGATACTGTATAAGTATACATATAACGTATCATTGAGGTAAGTTTTCAAATAATTAAGCAAGCTTGTCTAATTAATTATACATACACGCCACATCCCTTACGGGGTAGGCAGAGACAATTGAGCGCCACTTGTCACGATCACGCTCATTCGCTTCTTCAACATTCATCAACCCCTTATACATGCCCTTTTGTTTCGATGGCTTTTTAATGCACCTACAGCTATTCGCGACATGCAGTCTGTGACCTAACTGTATTTCGATTTCACTCTGTGTATGTGTATTGTTGCTATGTATATTGTATGTGTGGGTATATATCTTATAGTTTAGTTTTTTACTGTTTTTATTTTTTTAATTATGATTTTTTATATAAATAATTTATGAATGTGTAATAATATATATATATATATATTTGACCGCCTCCGTGGTCTAGTGGTAACAAACGTTGCCGTGAACTCGGGAGGTCGTGGGTTCGATTCCCACCGGGGGCAAGTTGTACATTGTATAATTTGTCTCGGTCTGGGTGTTTATATGTATAATATGTATATATTTACAAAAAAAAAAGTATAATATGTAGTTTATCAACCATCTAGTTTCCGTAACACAAGCCTCGTAGCTTACCACGGAAACTAGATGGCGCTGTGTGACCTGTCTGGAAATATTTATTTATATTTATTATTATTATTACATATATATGCAATAAAATTAGTTCTAATTGCCGTCATGCCCAGACAGGCCGGCATAGTCATTTGATTCCAGTTGCTAACATTCATAGACCTCGCGCGCCACTACCATCAGGTAGGCGCAAGGTTACATGTCGTGCTAGTATATATAAAATAAAATAAAAAATTTGCAGTTGTTTTTTATTACATTGTACTTTACTATTAAAAATGTATCTTTACTGTAACGCGTAAACGTTATATGGAATCCGTTAACTATATACATATATATCACGCTATTAAAGTTGATATTTGCACGGCCGCATTCAAGGTCGAGCGCTTATAGAGTTGAGAATTGAATAATATTTAATAATTATGACGCAATCTCTGACCAGACTAACTATACTATAGGTATCAGTGAATCAAACCAACAATTGATAGTGTACCTAATGTGAAAGAGTTTTTTTTATCTATAATACACCACTTATTTAATGAATAAACTTTTTTTTTTTTTTACATTGTCGATACTGGGTAAAAGAAAAATATGGGCAAACTGTTGTCGCACCTAATCTATGTAATTTTATTTTATTGTAGGATTCAAGGGTCTCAGTGAAAAACAGCGCTGCATCATAAATGTTGAGCCCTATGCTGACCTAAGTCCCTGTTTGTCGCAGAGCAGCTCACTCGTTTATTTTATACATTTATCTTGTCCATTTTTTTGGTATATATATATTTTTGTCTTACTATTGTGTGCAAATAAATATTTTCTTTCTTTATTTCTTTCTTTCAATGGGGTGTATCACTAACTTTTTATCACGATAGATATAACTGTAAGTAATATTGTATGTATGTATGTATTATTATTTATTTATTATTATTATTATATTATATATATTATTTATAATTATATATATATTTATGTTTTATATTAGTATTAGATTTAGTAGAATTTTAATTATCTATTTTCCTGTTTAAATATTTGCACCTACCTCCCACATGCCATGTTCGTAATGTCCCTAAGGTTGACCGAGTAATAATGTCTAGCGGCATTAGGTCCGCCTTTGTACATAGTGCAAAAAGTTTTAAATAAAAAAAAATCAAAATAATAATAATAATAAATATTTCCAGACAGGTCACACAGCGCCATCTAGTTTCCGTGGTAAGCTACGAGGCTTGTGTTACGGAAACTAGATGGTTGATAAACTACATATTATACTTTTTTTTTTGCAAATATATACATATTATACATATAAACACCCAGACCTAGACAAATTATACAATGTACAACTTGCCCCCGGTGGGAATCGAACCCACGACCTCCCGAGTTCACGGCAACGTTTGTTACCACTAGACCACGGAGGCGGTCAAGATGGCGCATGATAGACGGTACCTAATATAACTGTCAGTTACATAGAAAACTTGTATTTTTATTACGAAATTTATTATTTTCTGGATATTATGCCGAAGTGAGCAGCTGAGCTTTTAGGTGTACAAATTGAGATTACTAAGCGAAATTCGATTAGCAACGACTACGTGTTTGTGCCTTTTGGTCCTGATACAATGGGTCCGTGGGGGCCAAGTGCAAAGAAGTTCTTTAAAGAGTTGTCTAAGCGCCTGGTTAATGCTGTATGTGACAAGAGGGCTGGCAGTTTTCTCGCGCAGCAAATCAGCATTGCTGTGCAGCGGGGGAACGCTGCAAGTGTTCTTGGCACACTGCCACAGGAACAAATCATGGGTGAGTATTTTTATTTATAATTAGTTTTCTAATTTAGTTTTAATTTTTATTTCATAATTTAATTCTTTTATATTGTTTGTATATTACTTCGAATAAATATATCATCTTCAGCCTGTATCTCTCCACTGCTGGATGTAGCCCTCCCCCGAGGCTCGCCACTTAACGCGATCTTTCGCTACCCTCATCCAACTCCCACCAGCGACCTTCTTTAGGTCATCTGTCTATCTGGCGGGGTGTCGTCCCACTCTGCAAATCACTCTTAAAATTGCCGTTCTATTAATAAAACCTGTTTTCTTTTTAAAGATAGGGTGTGCGCTTTCTTAATTCGTCTTTTAAGGTAGGTAACATTAATTTAAAATTCATTTTTCTGTTATAAACATATAAAAATACGAAAACATTAAAAAAATGTTGCTATATAGGTGTAAAATAAGGTACCATTGCCGCTAGCGACATCTACAAAAAGCTTTGCCTGATACACCCCATTGTTTTATTGATTTAATCGTCCGTAGTCTAGCGGTTAAGTCCGTGGATTTAGACTCGGAGGTACCAGTTTCGGGACACAAAAATATTTGTTAATGTAAATAAATACATTTGATTTATTTGTGATATTTCTCGAGTTTGGTACGCTGGAGACATCGACGAGCTTGCCACTTGTCATGATTGGTCTATAGTAAAGTTGGCTAAATGTGAATCCGCTTATTTATAAGCGTGGTTTCTGACCACCCCGAAAGGGAAACGGTCGTGATGATACTTTTACAGGTGAGTTTTTTTTTATAATTATAATTAATTATAAAAAAATGCACATGGTACAAATCAAAAACTAACCTTTTTTATAGGATTTAGACACTCCATCTTCAGTTTTCTTACTCGGGACTATTATTACTTCATTATCTTCTAAAAGTTTTTCCTCTGCCTCATCCTTGGCTTGGTTCTTTTCCAATTCACCAATGGGAGACGCCGACGCCGCCGCCATTTTAAGTTTTACCGCCAAATTTCCAAATGAGAACCAAGATGGCGCATAATTTTGTCAATTCAATCAACACTGGTCGTGTGTCGTCAGTTTTATTTCAATTTTAAATCATAATTTTACTAGGAATGTGTATTTTGTAGACATATTTGTGTGTTTTATTTATTAACTAGTTTCTCTATTGTGAATGGATTTGGTTCGATTTCAGTCTTCAATGTGTTTTGATTTTTCTTCATCTGTAACAAAAAGATTAGACTATTTTTATTTTTGTATACTAACTGATGGTATTTATTTAAAACTTTATGGCACGTTATACAAGGGGCGGACTTAATCCCCTCATTCCGAATCGCGCTCAGAGCGCTTAGAACGAATATGACACTGACCGTCGTTCCGAATCAAATATCGCGATTTGGATGCTCAGAGCGTGATATCAATTCGGAACGGTCGAAATCACATTTTCATGATTTAAAAATGAGATTTAATGATTTAAAAATATTACAAAAACAAAAAAAAAACAAAAAAAAAAAAAAAAAAATTAATAAAATGTTAGTTTTTTTTTTTAATGTATGAAAGAAGAATTGCTTTGGATTCCATATCTTTGAGTATGAATACTAACAAATATACATCTCTCGGTTTATTCATCTTTATATGTGTAAAGTTTAATAGTATTAACTTATTTTGATCTTTTAAAATAAATTGCCGTGTTACAGACATTTTTTTTTCCACTTATTAATTATAGATTTGTTTTAGAAGTAACATACAAACAGTATAAACGAATTACAATATTTAATAATTTAAAAGAAAACCTAATATTAAATAAATTTGATAATGGCGCGCGACATAATGACAAAAAACTGACAGCGCTCAGAGCGATCTACCTCGATATCGTGAGCAGTCTAAGCGCGAGAAATAGTGTCGTTTGTGACGTCACATAGCTTTGGCAAAACAGTTTAAGCGCGTATCGGAACACCTTTAAGCGTGCTTAGGTTACTATTATCGCGCATCGGGACAATGGGGACCATTTCAAATGTAAGGTAGGTGCAAATATTTATATAAGTATAATAATAATAAATAAATTTATATATATAAAGATACAATTATATTACTAAAAACATACTAATAACTATGATATATTAAATACTAATAATACATATACCATTAAATAACTTATGAACCATTTACTACTATCGAGGCATTTGTTGTCGGCCTAGCTAAACGTATGTTTTACCGGGCTGACAACGGATCCTACAAGCATCTTCAGGATATCGCTCCTACTTTCGCACGGCCCCCGGAGGGGAGGCCACTACCTAGGGAGGCGCTCTTGGAGAAGAACTAAAGTAGACAAATCTAGGAGACTAGATTCGTGAGCAACAAGGGCGGTGTTGTAGTAGGAACAGCGCCCAGCACCAAAGGTGCGTTGAATCACCGGTGGGTAGTTAGACGCCGAGATCCTTCCGGGGAAAACGGGAGTTTATCCCATCCCCAACCCAGGCCCATTGAACATCCGGGCCTGGATGACTCCGCTGTCTGTCTGTCTGAGTAATACGATGACACCATTTTTTAAAACATTTTTCGGTTGGATGCTTGTCGGATTTAAAACGGTAGTTCATTCCACAGATTTGCGGCGACAACAGCAAATGAGTTGGCCATAAATCCAGTATGGTAATTGGTGCGCAAGGTCCATGATTGTTAGCGACTGGTATTAGACAGTTATGATCAGTACCTAAAACAATATGCTAACTTGACTAGACGCTTTTTCACACTTCGCTTGAAGTACTCCAGGTTATAGGAAAGTGGAAACACAGAGACTGGAAGAACATTCCAATTATTTATCGAAAAAGTAGAAAAAAGGGTTTAAATTTAATTTAAACTGTAATAAAAAAAAATAAAAAAAACCCGACGGTGCGAACGTAAAAAAAAAAAATATGCCTTCCAGAACTGGAGAATTTGGCCTACACTCGCCACGCTGGCCAGAGGGGTTGGCGAGGATATGATGCCAATTTTTTATGACAATTTATTAACGATTCCACAAGTTGGCATTAGTGGAACCGGGACCGACGGCTTAACGTGGCACGGGAACAATGGTGTTGTAAATCTACGACAAATGTACGTAAGAAAAGTGTATTTCTCAATGGTTTTTTTTTAAATACTAGCACGACATGTGACCTTGCGCCTACCTGATGGTAAGTGGCGTGCGAGGTCCATGAATGTTAGCAACTAGAATCAGAGACTTATGACTGACACCAGTTCCTAACACTACGTCGGCTTGACTGGGTATGACGGCAATTCGAGCCTGATCCCGAAACGTGTCGATACACTTTACTGGGTTTATCGGCACGAACGGTGCATACTTCCCCGCCCCGGCAGACTGGGTAAATTATCACCATCAGTCCGCCTACCACCTATTTAGGTACATGCCGGGTAGGTTTGAACCGACCTTTGTAGGATTTAAGGTACGCGTTCTTACAACCGAGCCACCACCGCGCCAACTTAAGTGTCTTTAAGACGTAAAAATATAGTGTGCCACAAAACACAAGGCCACGACAATTACAGTTCATGATAACTAATTATTTCGTTCCACTTTTTATAAACAAGGCCTTATAGTTGGTAAACAACATTTTTGGTATAAACTGGTTAAAGTAAAGAGTCACGTCCCTAGAACACTATGTCCTTGAGATCCTGAAGATAACCAAACTCAAGCCACATTGGACAATTAGCTACATTTCCTAATCATTAAATGGCATAACTATTCAATATGATACATATAGTTCTGTGGTGGGGAGGGGCGTGTTGCTAGCGGATGGCCCGAGCTTATATTTATTTATTTATTTAAGGACAACAAGTGGTCGGTTTAACATTATTACCTACTTAAAAACTAGGACATAGATTCAACGATAAATGTACCACCTTTAGGTGCCACAACATGCACAAAATACAAGTAGTAGGTAATAATGAATAATTAAAAAAATATAAAATCAAATTAAATTAAACATACAAAAAGCTTAATAAAAAATATGAAACACGTCTAAGAAACATAAAATAAAATATTGTACTTAGTCTAATTTAATATTATTATTATTTATATTAATAGGAACAATGTATCTTAACATTTAACTTAAATTTTGAAAGCGAATCGTTGAACATATCTCTTACATTTTGACAGATGTCATTAACATATGAAATGGTTTGTTTACATTGTTATATATTTTTATTTTATTTTTTATTTTTATTTATTCAGGAAACATACAGATCTTAAATCATAATTACAACAATTCTAAAAGTTACACAATCCAGCAAAGTTTCCACTTAAATATCAAACATAGATTTTGCAAAAAAATATTATAATAATAGGGATAAGCTTAAAAACAATACATATATAACAAACACAACTAAATAATATACATATAAGTATATAGTAAAATAATGGAAAATGAGAAAAAAATAAATAGTAATCAAAAAGAAATTAATTAAAAGTTCTACAAGCATAATCTATTATTAATTTCCTTTTTTAACCTAGCAACACTAACACTGAACAAATCAATATCACTGAAATTTTCATTGTAATTTAGGCATGATCTTAGCACAAAGGAGTTTTTCAAGTATTTTGTTCCAGCAAATCTGATAGCAAATAACAGTTTGGATCTATTCCTCTTCCTACTACAATTCAAGTTTATTTTACTTAATAAATACGGCAAGCTAATCTTACAATTTATTATCTTATACAAGAAATGGATGTCTCTTACAATACGTCTATTTTTTGTAGTTGTCTATTATATTTGTTAAAAAGGTATTTTAAACGATTTTGTGTAATAAATTATAAGACCATAATAATATCATGTGTGTTGAATGCCATGGTATGATAAAACATGAACGAAAATACTTGTCAAAAAGTAGCCTCACCGCTCGTTTTATTTAAGAAATGTTAGCATTGGTAAAAAAGTGGTATTTCCTAACAAAAACGACATTTCGCGCTGGTTTATGAAGTTGCTACGAGATGTTGGAAATGCTATAAAACGAACGCGGGGTAAGTATCCTACCATCCACGTGGCGGCGCTAGTGTTGGGATGACGCGAACGCCACGTTTTCGCTAGAGTTGCCGCTATTTTTACAACTTTTGCAACCATCCACATAAAGTCAACGTCAAAGTCAAAAGTCAAAATATCTTTTTTCACGTAAACCTATTACAGGCATTTATGAAACGTCATTAATTTAATTATTTTGAATGACTACTCCTGCTAGTAGAAGACTAAGCAGCAAAGTGGTCCAATAAGTAAGCTGTTAGCAGAAGACCAGCAGCTTAGCAGATTCCAGTGACCTGTTAATGTATAATCTGACTGAGAAAGGAATCTGCAAGGAAAACTCAGCTATATCAGATTTACAAAATAAAACATATACAGAACTGCACCACAACGATCAATTAATAACCTTTTAAATTTAGTTATCAGTACTATGAGATTACAATACCTGGTACAGCAGTAACCCACCAGGCAAGTCAGAATTAAGATAGACTACATGCCTATGTGCAACCCGAAAGTCGACAAAACGACATAATAGTAATTAATTATTGTTAAACAAGTGAAACAGACGTTTGTAACAATTAATCATAATCCGGTGATAACAAAGGAATGGTTAGGTCGTTGACCTTGGGTTTAATCAAATACATTATATATAACAAGACGGGGCAATGAGCCAAATGATATGAGAATCAGAGCAAAGTCAAAATATCTTTATTCACGCATTTACGAAACCTAAATTCTACTCTCAACTTTCAGTCCAAGCGCAAAAAAGTTTTTAAAAGACATAACACCACATCTTGTCGTCTCCTCCGGTGACAACAGGGCTGGCTCTTTATTCTCTCAAAGAATCAGTATTGCAATTCAGTGGGGAAATGCAGCCAGCGTTCTTGCCACCATTCCACGCGGACGGGACTTATATCCGTATCCGTAGGTAATACTAATAGTAGAGAAGCTTCAACATAAGGTTGATGCTAACAATTATTGCTCAGTTGACCATTAAACAAAAAAGTTCCTCTCGTCGATCATAGATGGCGCAATAATAGTTGGACAAAATTGGGTAGTTGACTATACCTCCACCATTGCAGTTTTGGAGACAGAACATCGAGTGGACTCCGACTGTCAAATACCTCATTACAGGACGTTAATGGGTGAAATGGCCTGCCATGCCATCAATCAGGCGAAGGCTGCCCGAGCCATTTTAGGTTCTGTTATGAATTCCAGCTTGCCGCTCAGCTGGAAGTTCCGGATCCCGTTCATGTTGCGATGCTAAGATCCAAAGTCTTCCGTGGTTCGTGCGTAATTCCGTCATAGCTCGAAATCAGTCGTAATCCACTGGTGTTGTGCCGGAAACCTGGAAAGTGGCCAACGTGCAGCCCGTCCCAAAGAAGGAAGACCGTCCAGACCCTTTCAACTATCGCCCCATTGCCGTAACCTCAGTATTGTACGTTAACGAATCATCAATACCCAACTTGTTTAGTTTCAGGTTGAAAGTCCGGACTTATAAGATGTTTATCCGTTCTCGTCTCACTTATGCTGCGCCAGCCTAGCATCACCTGTTGGCCAGACCAACAACCAAGGACAAGATCCAAAGTCAGCACAACATATCGCTCGGTGTGGTCTCCCGAGCGCTGTGGTTCGTGCGTAATTTCGTTATAGCTCGAGATCTGGAGATGCCTAGCATTGAGGAATTTGTTGACAGCCTGACTAGACGTATGTTCTATTGGGCTGACAACGGACACTTCAATCTCCAGAACATCAAACCGTCTCGCTCACGGCCCCCTAACAAGAGACCACTTCCTCGAGAAGTGATCCTGCTAAAGTTGTCGAACCTAAACCTCCTAGGTTAGTGGCCACACGGGCACTGTTACTCTAGCACGGCGCCCTGTAAGTGTGTATCGAGTTGCCGGCGGGTGGTTGCCCGCTGAGATCCTGCCGGGGAAAACGGGGGAATATCCCCATCCCCAACCGAAAATACTTGTCAAAAAGTAGCCTCACCACTCGTTTTATTTAAGAAATGTTAGCTTGTTAAAAAAGGTGGTATTTCTTAACAAAAACGACATTTCGAGCTGGTTTATGAAGTTGTTACGAGATACTATAAAACGAACGCGGGAATAGACTTATTCTTTACCGATTCTCATACCGTTTGATTTCTTGTCCTGTATTGTTAAATATTTAATGACAAAATATATGATATACAAACAACTTTGTATGTTTGTCTTGAAAGTTAACATCAGTTAAAGCTCGCTTCTAAAACGACAGTAACCGATCTATTAATTAACCACCATGATTGTTCGTAACCACAAATAACCGGTATAAACTAGGTAACAATCATGCAATTGACGACTTACTGAATTCTAATGCATGTAACTTCTGCAGTTTAATTTCTTAGCTAGGTGCATCGTGTGTGGAAAGAGAGGAGAATAGTGTCTCGGACTTGTGACCAAACAAAGCTACAGCCGAAGGTTACGGTCTTAATCCATCACCATTACAGCCCCTAGAACACATTCCTAGACGTCAACTGCTGGAAAATAACTTTCCAGAACAATTTCTGGATAATTTGGCCAACACTAGCCACGCTGGATTTTTCGCTACATTTCCTAATTTTAAAATTGAAGAACTATTCAATGATTGTTCAGATATTTACGGATTAAGAACTATGAATTATGATATACCAAATAATGTCAATTATTGTATCCTTGACCTCCACGATGAAGATGGTCTTTCCAAAGCATATTTCTGGAGAATTTGACCAACACTCGCCACGCAGGCCATTTGGCTACATTTCCTAAATATTATATTGAAGAACTATTCAATGATTGTCCAGATATTTACGGATTAAAAACTACTAATTAGGACATACCAAACATTAAACTTTTTAAACTTTCGCGCATATTCATAATAGTTTTTTTAAATAATTTTAACGGGTCTTTACGCGATTTACCTTAGAGACATATTTCTCCCGACGTTTCAGCCAAGTTGCATTGGCCGTGGTCACGGGTCGACTGAAGCTATGCGGTGTAGTCTCGTACATACTGGGCGGCAGATGTAAACCTACCCACTTATCACTTTTAAAAGTTTTTAGAAATCACGACACACGACACTTACAATATCCTTGGCGACACCGGGCGATTTTTCCCGGCGTCGAAACCTATTGATTACTGGATTCCACGATGAAGATAGCTTATAACCCCCCTCTCGATTGAAATTTTTGTGTTTCTTTACATCTGCCGCCCAGTATGTACGAGACTACACCGCATAGCTTCAGTCGACCCGTGACCACGGCCAATGCAACTTGGCTGAAACGTCGGGAGAAATATGTCTCTAAGGTAAATCGCGTAAAGACCCGTTAAAATTATACCAAACATTGTCAATTATTGTGTCCTAGACCTCCACTGAGTCAATGATATATCGATATAGTGATATCAATTTTAATGACTATTTATTATTATTATTATTGATTAATAGGCGAGCAGCACATTGCTGATATGCCTATATTAAGCACTGGTGTAAAGTTTATTAAATGTCAGTTATCACCATAGCTTATGTATATTGTCACTAGCCACTTGTCCAGTTTGTTTTTAAAAGTGTTTACAGTTGAGGACTTTAATATGTCCTCTGGTATTTTGTTCCACATATTTACAACTCTGTTATTCATGAAGTGATATCCTATATTTGTATTGCTGGATTTTCTCATTAGCTTCATTCCGTGGTCACGACGGGGAAATATCATTGTGTTAAATATTAACGATTGGTATTAATGAAGCAATGTGGTGTTGGCGGAGAATGTTAGGCATATTATGGACGAAGTTCCGAACCGACACGTCGATCCTGGAGGAACTGGAAATAAGACAGCGCCTTTCCTCAATCGTACAATCATGCAATCTCGCTTTCTTAGGAAGTGGAGATACATCCATTGAGCGCCTGGTATATCAGGGAAAAGCAAGAGAATGCGTGGTAGGTCTCCGATGAGATGGACTGACCAGGTTAAAGCAGTAATGGATCACCCCCTTCATGAGTTTGCTAGGAAGACTGCAGTTCGAGAGGAGTAGCAACGGCTTGTTAACCACGCCATTGACACTTAAGTGACGACCACGACCACTCTGCCAAGAGTGTAGCGAATAAGTACAAGAATTGGTGAACAGGGTTATCCAAAGTTTACAAATGAAACTACCAAAGGAGGACGCAACAGTTCCAGTCAAATATCCAAATGAATCATATATTTACAATCTGTTCTCATTCCGTTTTCATGACTCAGTAACTGGTTAATTATAAAAACTTCAAAAGTAACTTTACGACCGTAATTTAATTTAAAATCAGGCCCGAGCCCAGTTATGTGCTGTTATGAATTCCAGCATGCCGCTCAGGTGGAAGTTCCAGGTCTACAAGATGTTCATCGGATTTATTTACTATCACGCGCTATTCCGTCAGTCGTAATCCACTGGTGTGAAACCTGGAAAGTAGCCAACGTGCGTCCCAAAGACGGAAGACCGTTCAGACCCTTTAATCTATCGCCACATTGCCGTCACCTCAGTATTGTACGGTTACGGTAACGAATCATCAATACCCAACTTGTTTAGTTTCTAGAGGATCACTTCGTAATTAATAATATGGCTTTCGACCAAAGCCGTCAACGGGTGATCTTCTAGCATTCGTCTACCACGTCTGAGGCAATGAACAAATATGGAGAATCTTTGACAGTTAGTTCGGGCATCTCAAAGGCCTTAGATAGGGAATAGCTTTCCAATATCCGGAATATGGTCTACAAGCACAGCTGGTAGGCTGGGTCAACGGGTTCCTAAGTCAGATGGCAACGCGTCTAGGCTTATGTCGGTGAACGCCCGGTGTGCAACAGGACTCCGTGTTGTCAACGACACTTTCATCTGCATATTTATTGACCCCCGGCAAATGGGCTGAGTTCACGAGCTAATTTAGAAGAAGCGTCGTTCCCTTACGGCAAAACTGGGCGGCTCTTATCTTCCTAATCTATCCACCGTGATGAAACTACAACCCAGCTTCAACATACTTGGGGTTGAAATACGCTCACATCTCAACCACCAAAAATACATTGAGAGCATCACCAAAACAGCGTCCAAAAAGTCCTTATTCAGACTTATTGCTTTATGGCTGGAATAGTGTTCTCACTTCTGGGATGGTTCTGCTTACAGATGCCCTCAATGTCCTGCAGCCTTTATCTTATTTGACCTAGTTGAAAAATAATATGCTGGAAGAATCCAAGCACGCTTTATAGGTATAGATTTGGTAAACAGTAACAACGCATATCGCCTTAACGAACAAGATAGCGTCTAACATTCAATTTAGGCGGGAAACGCTAACAAAGAGATAATTGAGTGGCGCGAGCTCACTCATCGACCAATTGTCAACATCAATATTGAACAAGTCAACAATAACATCCGGTGGGGACTACTGACATAGGAAGATAAAGTATGAGAGGTTGACCATTTTTCTTAGAGGAATGGGCCCAATAAAATGTTCTCGTGTCATAATGATTTCTTTTTTATTTGATAGTTAATATATTGTCTTTCATAATCTATAATTAATTTTATTTATTTTACCCTAGCATAATGACAATTGACAAAAACTTTTTTTACGTTAATAATTACATAGTTTCGATCCCGCCGATTTGAAATCAAATGTTTTATTTATAATAAAGTACCTGGTCATAATAAAGAACCTAATCGTATAAATAGTGTTTTGTAACTATTTCATACATAAATATTAACCAATTGACTATTTAATTATATTATATTTTAATAAAGAGAAGTTGTAAATAAAATTAAAAAAAAAAACACAAATAATTATTATTATTAAATTATATTTAGTAGAGGCACGCTGCAAAAAAGTTGGGGCCTGGTTTTGGGCAATCTCTTTTATAATTTATCTTTAAGTAACCTAGACGTCCACTGCTAAAGATGAGCATTCCAGAACATATTTCTAGAGAATTTGGCCAACTTTCGACACGCTAAACATATGGCTACATTTGGCCAACTTTCGACACGTTAAACATATGGCTACATTTGGCCAACTTTCGACACGCTAAACATATGGCTACATTTGGCCAACTTTCGACACGCTAAACATATGGCTACATTTGGCCAACTTTCGACACGCTAAACATATGGCTACATTTGGCCAACTTTCGACACGCTAAACATATGGCTACATTTGGCCAACTTTCGACACGCTAAACATATGGCTTGGCCAACTTTCGACACGTTAAACATATGGCTACATTTGGCCAACTTTCGACACGCTAAACATATGGCTACATTTGGCCAACTTTCGACACGCTAAACATATGGCTACATTTGGCCAACTTTCGACACGCTAAACATATGGCTACATTTGGCCAACTTTCGACACGCTAAACATATGGCTACATTTGGCCAACTTTCGACACGCTAAACATATGGCTACATTTGGCCAACTTTCGACACGTTAAACATATGGCTACATTTGGCCAACTTTCGACACGCTAAACATATGGCTTCATTTCCTAAAAAAGAGGAGAAAGGGGCTGGTTAAACTGTACTTTAGAGCCCGCAAATTTTGGGGGCGGGCGGGGGATGGGGGGAAGGGGTAAGCTACCCCCTGGTACCACGCACCGAGGGGAAATATTAGTGTTTAAAGTTTTGAGGTTATTATTATTATTATTATTAAATTCTTTATTGCACGAAAAAAATGTACAAAGGCGAACATTAATGCCTACAAGGCATTTTCTAACATCTAACCTTTGGGAGAGTATGAGATGAAGGGTAGTGCTGATATAAAAAAAAATAAAAAATATTAGGATAACAAACAATATACTACATACTAAGACATACATACACTACATACTAATAAATACATACACTAAATCCTAATAAATACATAGTATAAAAGTATATATTTGCCAAATATTTATTGTGAGCCCGATGCTTGTTTGTCCAAAAATAATGCAGTAACCAAGGTTTTGAATACGTGGACTGACGGTTAAGTTCTCAATAATAATTAATCAATATTAAAGTATTAATTAAATTAACTTGTATAAGTTAAATTGATGAGAAATGAGGTCTAAAAAAGAGCGGGAAACCCTGCCCAACCTAACTAAGCAAATTCGGTAATGGATACTGAAGAGTTTCAAAATAGTTCTAAAAAAAAAACCTCGAAAATAGACAGGAACTTGCTTCGCTTGCCTCCAGCCTAATCTTCTAACGTAACCTAGCAAATTAGGTTTTGGATGCTGAAGAGTTTTATGTTATCTTATGGCATCGTCCGAACAACAACTGCAATCACTAGTCACAGAAATGAAAGAAGGATGTGCAGAAAAAGGACTCCGTTTGCGAGAAAAACTAAGGTACTAGTGTTTGAAAAAAGAAGGATGACAAACTTGACGATAAAGATTGATGATGAAATTCTAGAACAAGTAAATGAAATTATATATCTGGGCAGTGTTTTCACTGCGGATGGTAAGTATGATAGGGATGTTGAAAGAAGAGTGAACGCGGGTAATAGTGTTAACGGTGCCCTGGGGTCACTGATCGGCAGTCGAAATGTCAGTGACAAAGCTCGGCTCGCCATACACAATGCAATGTTAGTACCAACACTGATGTATGGAAGCGAGACGTGGATATGTCAGAATACGCATGAGAGTAGGGTTAATGCAGTAGAAATGAGGTCGTTGCGTCGCATATGCGGCGTCACTTTGGCGGACCGCATACGTAACGTCGAAATACGGAAAATGGTGGGTATAAAAGAAAGCATAGGGACAAAAATAAGGAAAGGCATGCTACGATGGTTCGGGCATATTGAAAGGATGAGCGATGAAAGATTGACGAACCAGATATATAATGCGAAAGTTGTGGGTGAAAGAGGCCCTGGCAGACCGAGACTCACATATCACGATCAAATAAATAAAACACTGACTGAAGGTGCATTAAAAAGCTTTCGTAACAAAAGGGCATGTATGAAGAGGATGATGAATGTCGACGAAGCGAAAGAGGTATGTCGTGATCGTGTCAAGTGGCGCTCAATTGTCTCTGCCTACCCCGCAAGGGATCTGGCGTGAAGATATGTATATTTTTAAAAACGTTAGATTTTATGTAACTGAATGTCTATATATATAAATAAATATATATATAAAGTCTATGTACCTCCATGAGACCATGGCAGTTAAGTCCATGGATTCAGACTCGGAGGTTTGATTCCTAGTCGAATTACAATAATACTTATTAATTTAAAGAAATAAATTTAATTCATATTTAATTTATTTGTGATATTCTCCTTTGGTACGCTGGAGACATCGACGAGCTTGCCACTTGTCATGATTGGCCTATAGTAAAGTTGGCTAAATGTGAATCCACTTATTTATAAGCGTGGTTTCTGACCACTCAGAAAAATAAGAAAAATAAATAATTATTGCCTCGTTTGCCTAACATTCTCCGCCAACACCACATTTCTTCACTAATACCAATCGTTAATTAATAGCTATTAAAGTATCACAAATAAATTAAATAATAATTAAATGGATTTATTTACATTAATAAATATTTTTTGTGTGGAATCGAACCCGGAGACTCGGAGTCTAAATCCGCAGACCTAACCGCTAGACCACGGAGGCAGTTTTACATAAAAAAGATCATTATTATAATTTTTTATTTTAATTGTTACTTGAACTTTTTAAAAAAATAACTAGAATACTACAAGTTTCCTACAATGCAAAACTGGTCTATATAGAAATCAGCAAAGCTGAAATCAGTGGGATCTAAAGTATATGGTACCACACAGTACACACTTCGCTTCACTTGCTTCCAGCCTAATCTTCTAACCTAACCTAGCAAATTCAGCTTTGGATACTGAAGAGTTTTAAAACAGTTATTAAAAATAATAAATTAAGATCAGGCAGAAAATGCTGTTTTTTCGTTAAAGTTGATTTTTGGTGGCACAAGTAATTTTGAAGATTTTCATGTTGCCAGTCTCCTTGGGACTGTCTCTAGTTTAGTATAAGTTTCATGTAAATATTTCTTTACATGATTATAAATAGTATTAAAGTCTATATCTACAATTTTTTTTAACCCAATCCTAACTAGTAATAAAAAATGGCTAAAGGAGATTGCCCAAAACCAGACCTCAACTTTTTCGCAGCATGCCTCAACTAAATATAATCATAACAATTGATTGTGGTTATTTTAAATTTGATTTGACATACATACATATCTTCACGCCAAATCCCTTGCGGGGTAGGCAGAGACAATTGAGCGCCACTTGTCACGATCACGACATACCTCTTTCGCTTCTTCAACATTCATCAACCTCTTCATACATGCCCTTTTGTTTCGATGTCTTTTCAATTCAACTTCAACTATTGTTGATTTAATTAAATAGTTAACTGGTTAAAATTTATGTATGAAATAGTTACAAAGCATTACTTATAAGATTAGGTACTTTAATATAGATAAAACACTGGATTCCAAAGTGTTCATAATTCTCCAATTAAACAACAAAAAAAAGTTTTTGTCAATTGTCATTATACTAGGATAAAATAAATAAAATTAATTACAGATTATTATAACACAATATAATAACTATCAACTAAAAATGAAATCATAAAGGCATGAGAACATTTTATGAAATGATTTGCAATAGTTACTTTTTTGCAACGTTTACTGTAGAAACGATGGGCCCGTGGGGATCGGAACTGAAAGCATTTTATAAAGAAATTGTTCCAAGGCTTATTGACGTCTCTGGTGACAATAGGGCTGGCAGTTTTTTCTCACAAAAATTAAGTATAATAATTCAAAGGGGAAATGCTGCTAGTGTATTGGGCACCATGCCACAAAACAGCGATTTGGAGGTGCTATTTTTTTCGTATTTTTTTTTTTTTTTTTTTTTATTTAAATTTAAGATTTTGTTGTAATATAGTTTATTTAATTTAATTGGGCCCATTTCTGTAAGATAGAAGGTAATTCTCATTTAAGCATTTTAATTAAATCTTTTATGTTTTTTATTCAGAAAACTACAAGTTCGATAATAAATGTGTCTATAAAAAACAGCTTTATGAAATCAGTACAATTTGGTCAAACCTAATAAAAAAATCATTCGCCAACCCATCTTGCCAGCATGGTGAGTGTAGGCCAAATTCTTCAGATAATACTTGAAGGCCCATCTAGAACAATGGAGGTCTAGGACTGTGTTCTACGGGCTGTGATAATGATAAATAAAAAACTACCTTTTATAAACATCCTATCGGAGATAGTTCTAAGGAGAATATGCTTTTCTGTCAGACGCTTGGACAACTTCTTGGCCAGGCACCTGGCTAAGGCTCCCCATGGCCACACTGTCAGGACCAAAACAACGCAAACACGTACTTACTACGTTGTTAGTTGACTTATTAATTTTAAAGTACTAATTATGTTGATTTTAATAATCATAATCAAACAATAGGTTATAATTTAATTTGCAAGTCAACAACTGTTGTATTACATCAAATAATACATCTTACAATGTATTTAACGATCGTAGATAGCAATATAATACAAACAAAATGAATTAATAGAATACTTACAGAAATATGAGTTGGAAATCTTCTATCGTTAAACAAAAGGTTACTACGAACAAAGAATAACACTGTTAAACATTTTTATTTGCACAGAGGTCTTGCTCTCACGTTTCGCGGCGAGTACGGACAATAAAATTATAAATAAACACAAAATAAAACACACCCCACTCCTAAGAAGTCGGAGCGAAGAATGAATTTTACGTCAATTCGTTAACTGTTGAAGGCCAATGTCCTCGACTTTGTTTTTATTTTAAACAAATCAAAACAAAAAGTTTTTTCGCACAAATATTAGCATAATTATCAATGACATGGTAACTTTTGAGTTATCGCAAAAGATCAGCTGTTCAACGGTAAACACGATGAGGAAAATAGGTGGTTTGACATCTCTGCCATTTTGAATTTTCTGATGTTTGTGAAAATGTGTTACGAAATTTGGACAATAGCGCATTACACTCAAATAAAATAATGAATGAATCTTATGCCGGCTGCACACGTCTTGTTATCAATCGACTTTTGCACATACACCAAGATTAAATCCTACCTTTTTTAATCGCCACTCTCTATTGGGTCTTTCATAATACCGTTTTAATACAAGACTTTCGGTTTGTTACGTTCCATAATTTAAAATTTTATTTTGGGCGGTTAAATTTTAAATATTCATGAAACGAAAAAGATAAACATCTAATATAACTATCAAAAGTGCTAGCTAGAATACTTTTTACAGAAAGAATATTTTACAATAATATAAATTGGAACGCAATCCAAAGTGTGCTTAAATCAAACAAGTAATAATACCACAGAGTTAAGGAAGCAGAGACAACATATTATTTAGTCGTATAACCATATAAGTTGCGCTTACTCATTCTCATCGCAAAGATCATATAGCTATCTCACTTCCTCAGTTCACATACACACTGCATAAACGAGCAACCGTGGCATTTTTTCATTGAAACCATAGACTACAAGGCAATTGACAGACAATAAAGTAACAACAGCGAACTCAACCATCTCGACTTATTATTGTGATTATTCATTATTTAACTAAAATTACATCTTGAAAATTTTACTAAATCATGGTCTAGTGTAGTGCTTATATGTGCGACAGTGCAAAACATAAAAAAGTGCTAGGAATAACCTTCCACAAGTAAGTTTTAAATGTTGACACCATGCATTCAAACACATAATTCAATAAAATTAGTGATTATTCTTGTAATTTCAAAATATGTGAGAGACAGAAGATATATTTCATTGTATTCTAACGAAATTAAAATAATAATCTTACAATTTTTGTTGCTTTATTAGAGAAAAACGTAAAAATTGTTGCAAAACAACAACATTGACAGTTCCATCAACACAGGGTCGGATTTGTAAAATTAATAATTTTTATATTATTTTTTTACCGTTTTATTGTTGTGACCGCCTCCGTGGTCTAGTGGTAAATCCTATGGAATTGTATCCACAGAGTGCCCGCAGTGCGTAGATTCGATTCTTACCCAAGGCCAAAAATATATTTACGTTTTTCGCTTAGGTTGTCTGGGTGTCCATACTAATATTATAAACGTGAAAAAAGCTTTTTATGTATGTGTGTATGTATGTATGTATGTTTGTCCGTCTTTCACGCCTCTATTTATCATCACAGCCCTTAGAATACAGAGACCTAGACCTCCACTATTGGAGATGGGTCTTCCAGAAATATTTCTGGAGAATTCGGCCTACACACGCCACGCTGGCCAGACGGATTGGCGAGGGTCTCATGTAAATTTTAATGACAATTTCTTAACGATTTCACAAGTTGGTATTAGTAGAACCGGGTTAATTAGTAAAAAAGGTTTTTTTTTTAAATATTTCCAGACAAGTCACACAGCGCCATCTAATTTCTGTGGTAAGCTATGAGGCTTGTGTTACGGAAACTAGATGGTTGATAAACTACATATTATACTTTTTTTTTTTGTAAATATATACATATTATACATATAAACACCCAGACCGAGACAAATTATACAATGTACAACTTGCCCCCGGTGGGAATCGAACCCACGACCTCCCGAGTTCACGGCAACGTTTGTTACCACTAGACCACGGCTTAAAGTGCTCTCCAAGGCACGGGAACGGTGGTGTTGTAAATCTGACTAATGTATGCAAGAAAAGTGTATTTCTCATTGGTACATGCCGGGGTTCAAACCGACCTTTTTTGGATTTTAGGGAATACATTCTATCAACCGAGCTACCTTTTTGGCCTTTTTGGTTTGGTTTCTGTCATTTCTAGTACTCAAACCTCAGTTGCTCCAGTAGAGACTTTTGATCCATATAAGAAACAGGATCGATCGGCATAAAAACAAAAGTTTTTGCTGACTAGATTTTTCCAAAATCTGTGAATGAAGTTCAGAATATCTCAATAAGTTATGGATGGTCTCCTAGGAACGTTTTCCTGTAACTATAACGGTTAAGATATTTGCCCTTACTGTCCCGTCTCAAAACTCCACCTTGTATAGATACAATACTTAGATTTATTTCATACTTACAAAACATTTATGGAAGTTAAGTTATAAAACAATAATTATTATTTATTTTTCAGAATAATATGAGAGCGGCCCATTTAAAAAAAAGTACTTTTTGGATAAAAGAAAAGAGACATGTTTGAAAATTTAAATAGGGTATAAACATTACAGAAAACTCCAAGCAACTTCAACCGCATTACCATCCGGTTGTCTCGTCATAATTTTTACGTTCCCCCCCCCCGACCATTTAGGGCCCATTCGGCCGGTACAGAGGGGTTCGGTATCTCTTCGAGACCCAGATACAACTCGCCATCCGGTCCAAAATTAGCGTGCCATTGCTTTGAATAATATATGTAAGAAAATATAAATAAACGATTTTATTATATTATGTTGTATTTTTTAAAAAACCATATAGCTAAAAATACTCATTTCATTATTTTAATCATAGAACACAAAACCTATCTTCCGAAGTGGGCTTTATACACTGATTCAGGACGGATTTGTGAGCGATATGCATAATTATACTTATATAATAATATTTTGACATTTCGCAAATGTGTCCGGTCCTGTCTTCTGTATTAGTGTGCGAACATTACTTGTGTGTGAGAAATGCCACGCTTTGACCGCAGTTAGATCACCTCTGCTTCCCTATCTCTGTGAATAATACTTAGTGCCGGTAACTGAATCCCACAGAGTTAAGGAAGCAGAGACAACATATTATTTAGTCGTATAACCATATAAGTTGCGCTTACTCATTCTCATCGCAAAGATCATATAGCTATCTCACTTCCTCAGTTCACATACACACTGCATAAACGAGCAACCGTGGCATTTTTTCATTGAAACCATAGACTACAAGGCAATTGACAGACAATAAAGTAACAACAGCGAACTCAACCATCTCGACTTATTATTGTGATTATTCATTATTTAACTAAAATTACATCTTGAAAATTTTACTAAATCATGGTCTAGTGTAGTGCTTATATGTGCGACAGTGCAAAACATAAAAAAGTGCTAGGAATAACCTTCCACAAGTAAGTTTTAAATGTTGACACCATGCATTCAAACACATAATTCAATAAAATTAGTGATTATTCTTGTAATTTCAAAATATGTGAGAGACAGAAGATATATTTCATTGTATTCTAACGAAATTAAAATAATAATCTTACAATTTTTGTTGCTTTATTAGAGAAAAACGTAAAAATTGTTGCAAAACAACAACATTGACAGTTCCATCAACACAGGGTCGGATTTGTAAAATTAATAATTTTTATATTATTTTTTTACCGTTTTATTGTTGTGACCGCCTCCGTGGTCTAGTGGTAAATCCTATGGAATTGTATCCACAGAGTGCCCGCAGTGCGTAGATTCGATTCTTACCCAAGGCCAAAAATATATTTACGTTTTTCGCTTAGGTTGTCTGGGTGTCCATACTAATATTATAAACGTGAAAAAAGCTTTTTATGTATGTGTGTATGTATGTATGTATGTTTGTCCGTCTTTCACGCCTCTATTTATCATCACAGCCCTTAGAATACAGAGACCTAGACCTCCACTATTGGAGATGGGTCTTCCAGAAATATTTCTGGAGAATTCGGCCTACACACGCCACGCTGGCCAGACGGATTGGCGAGGGTCTCATGTAAATTTTAATGACAATTTCTTAACGATTTCACAAGTTGGTATTAGTAGAACCGGGTTAATTAGTAAAAAAGGTTTTTTTTTTTTTTAAATATTTCCAGACAAGTCACACAGCGCCATCTAATTTCTGTGGTAAGCTATGAGGCTTGTGTTACGGAAACTAGATGGTTGATAAACTACATATTATACTTTTTTTTTTTTGTAAATATATACATATTATACATATAAACACCCAGACCGAGACAAATTATACAATGTACAACTTGCCCCCGGTGGGAATCGAACCCACGACCTCCCGAGTTCACGGCAACGTTTGTTACCACTAGACTACGGCTTAAAGTGCTCTCCAAGGCACGGGAACGGTGGTGTTGTAAATCTGACTAATGTATGCAAGAAAAGTGTATTTCTCATTGGTACATGCCGGGGTTCAAACCGACCTTTTTTGGATTTTAGGGAATACATTCTATCAACCGAGCTACCTTTTTGGCCTTTTTGGTTTGGTTTCTGTCATTTCTAGTACTCAAACCTCAGTTGCTCCAGTAGAGACTTTTGATCCATATAAGAAACAGGATCGATCGGCATAAAAACAAAAGTTTTTGCTGACTAGATTTTTCCAAAATCTGTGAATGAAGTTCAGAATATCTCAATAAGTTATGGATGGTCTCCTAGGAACGTTTTCCTGTAACTATAACGGTTAAGATATTTGCCCTTACTGTCCCGTCTCAAAACTCCACCTTGTATAGATACAATACTTAGATTTATTTCATACTTACAAAACATTTATGGAAGTTAAGTTATAAAACAATAATTATTATTTATTTTTCAGAATAATATGAGAGCGGCCCATTTAAAAAAAAAGTACTTTTTTGGATAAAAGAAAAGAGACATGTTTGAAAATTTAAATAGGGTATAAACATTACAGAAAACTCCAAGCAACTTCAACCGCATTACCATCCGGTTGTCTCGTCATAATTTTTACGTTCCCCCCCCCCGACCATTTAGGGCCCATTCGGCCGGTACAGAGGGGTTCGGTATCTCTTCGAGACCCAGATACCACTCGCCATCCGGTCCAAAATTAGCGTGCCATTGCTTTGAATAATATATGTAAGAAAATATAAATAAACGATTTTATTATATTATGTTGTATTTTTTAAAAAACCATATAGCTAAAAATACTCATTTCATTATTTTAATCATAGAACACAAAACCTATCTTCCGAAGTGGGCTTTATACACTGATTCAGGACGGATTTGTGAGCGATATGCATAATTATACTTATATAATAATATTTTGACATTTCGCAAATGTGTCCGGTCCTGTCTTCTGTATTAGTGTGCGAACATTACTTGTGTGTGAGAAATGCCACGCTTTGACCGCAGTTAGATCACCTCTGCTTCCCTATCTCTGTGCTGAATCCTTCCTTAGTGACATTTACAGATTATATAGTAAGTGACATTCGTTCACTTAAATATCCGCGTTTCCATACAAATTTCTGTATTATGTCACTAAAAAAGAATTCAGTAACCGGCCCTTACAACTTTACTGCGCCATTACAAAGTAAAATAGTTTCGAAAAGATTCATGTAGATGAAATAAACATTTATCTTTACGTTTTTGTGTAAATTAACAAACCTTATGTGTAACTGATTACGCATTCAATCTATTGATCTTAACAACCTATATGTACAAACATTTATTACATCAGAATGTAGATCTCGATTAGTACCTATTACCGATATATTATCATTAAATCGACCAAAACTGTATTTGCTGCATTTTTCAATAGCGCGGCACTAATACTGTATATTTTTGTTACGTAACTAAGTACTCGAGGTATGTTTACAGTAAAGAATAATCGATCTATTGCAGAACTAACTTTTTTGTTTATATAACAACTACCTGTTTGACATGGCGTTGCCTTTAGTGGTCAGCGAAAAATTGCCGTAGGGTCAAATCATGACGTACGTATGTTAAGATGTCATGTCTCAAAGAATTATCTGCCTAATTTTATCTATAAGATTTAAATATGTATATTTTTTTTTTGCAGGCCTGTTGCTTGGTCTGGCAATTATACTGACACTTGCCCTAAGTGACAGACATTTTCCGAGTAGTGGTCATGGGTAAGCTTTATTATTTTGTATTGTTACTAACATCGTCTTAAGTCATTGGATTTTTACTAACACTATGGACAAATTTTGGCCTTAAAATGGATTTTCATTTTAATTTTATTTAAGAAGTTATAAACTTAGATGTTATAAAGCTAATCTATAACACATTAGAACTGCTAGAAGGTTTCTGCATAAGATAACACTGACAAGGCGAAGAAAACAAATATTGAAATCCGCCAATTTTCTTCCAAATGGAAGATTAGTTATCACTAACTTTTTATCACTATAGATGGCGCATGATATATGGTACCTAATATAACTGTCAGTTGCATATAAATCTTGTATTATTATTACGAAATTTATTATTTTCTGGATATTATGCCGAAGTCAGCAGCTTTTAAGTGTACAAATCGAGATTTCCAAGCGGAATCAAAATTATGGCGTTTTCAAAATTTCCGTTCTATTAATTTAACATTTTTTCTTTTTAAAGACGGTTTTCGCTTTCTTAATTCGTTTTTTAAGGTAGGTAACGTAAGTTAAAATACATATTTCTGTTATAAAAATAAAAAAAAACTACAAAAACATTATAAAATGAAACGTTATAGGTTTAGAACAAGGTACCATTGCCGCTAGCGACATCTACAAAAAGCTTTGCCTGATACACCCCATTGGTTCAGTATTGGTAGGCAGGAAGGACGGACTAACACGTTACGTACATACGGACAGGCATAGCTTCATTTACATTTATATAGTTAGCACGATTTGCGCACACAATGATTTGTTTACAAATCTCATTCCATTGTGTGAAACTGAAAAATTTAAACGTAATGTATTATATTGTAATATTTACGGCCACACTTATTAACAAAAGTCTAACTATCAATGTTAGTAAATTAAATTCATATACAGCTCAAATAGATGACAAATATTCCGAAGAAAATGAGGTCAATATTAATATGTTTGATGTTCAAAATTTACATCGTCGTTTCGGCCATAAGGAGTCGGGTAACAGTGCCAAAAACAGGCCTCAAGTCATTTATGATAATGGAATCCCGCATTATATTTTTGACACAGGGAATAGTAAGGATTTACAGAATAGCTTTATTAAATTACTTCAAATGAAGAATTATGAGTATGTTTATAAAAGAGGTATGTGCAGAGGCGCGTTTTTAAATGAACACTATTTACTTTTTTTTTTTTTTGGTTCTCTTCTCCCGATGGATGATGAATGAGATGATAGGGAAGGCAAAGGGTCTAGCCCATACAGCCAAGTCTGACGTAATATATCTTTCTTTTTTATGAGTTAATGAGGTCATCATCAAATTCCAGATGCTGCAGAATTTGATGCTTTTCTAGGAGTCACTCGCGGCACCATAGCTCAAACACGTCGGGTAAAATATGGGAGTTGACAGCGCGGGAAAACCGCATAAAATAAACTGCAACTTGTGCCCCATATTTAGAGTCCAATTTATCGTTTTCCATAATTTCGTAGCACATTATTAAACAAAACAACACCACTTTTGACTAATAATATCCACAGTAAATTAATTTACAAAACAAAAACTTGCCCTTGACATGTCCACGCAAAATGGCGCGAAGGACTGAACACTATTTACTTTTGCAAGTAGACATAGACAAAAGAAAGCTTTTACACTGTTTTTTTTTTTCATATTGATTTTTTAGGGTTTGACTTGGAAAATTATTACTTCAAAGCGCTGACGCTTTAAGCCAATCTAAACAGTCGTTCGACTTGCATAAAGCAAGGCAAAGCGAAGTAAAGCGAGTAATTCTTTGTCTGTAATTATCATTATCAAAACCCTGAAAACTATTAAATATAATAATTAATATACAGTACCTACAATGGGGTGTATCACTAACTTTTTATCACGATAGATGGCGAATGATAGGTGGTACCCAATATAACTGTCAGTTGCATAGAAAACTTTTATTTTTATTACGAAATTTATTATTTTCTGGATATTACGCCGAAGTGAGCAGCTTTTAAGTGTACAAATCGAGATTTCCAAGCGAAATCAAAGATATGGTGATCTCAAAATGGCTGTTCAATTATTATTTTTTTTCTTTTTAAAGACGGTGTGCGCTTTCTTAATTCGTCTTTTAAGGTAGGTAACGTTAATTTAAAATACATTTTTCTGTTATAGAAATGAAAAAACATTTTAAAAAGAGGCGATAAAAGTGTAAAACAAGGTACCATTGCCGCTAGCGACATCTACAAAAAGCTGTGCCTGATACACCCATTTGATAGTATGCGGCCTTGTTTAGCGTGTTTGTCGAACAATGTACGTGTTTGATGAAAATCCGGATTGAAATTCAAACGTGCTTGCCAGAGAAGATCTCATTCGTTGTCTTGCACATACATTACTACTAAACTAAGTAGAATAATTAAACAATTAAAATATAATACAATACAATATAAAGTATTGTCTTGACGGTGGTAGCATGGTTTTTGCTGGTGGTGGTTTTGTGGTGGTGCTTACGTGTGCTCACTTCGGCATAATATCCAGAAAATAATAAATTTCGTAATGAAAATACAAGTTTTATTTGCAACTAACAGTTATATTAGGTACCATCTATCATGCGCCATCTACCGTGATAAAAAGTTAGTGTTACACCCCATTGTTTGACAAACACATAAAGTTTGTCAAACATATTTGATCGTTTACAAAGGGCTTAAGGTTAGTGACTCCGCATTTTTTTTTAATAGGTTACATGAACTGGAAGACATGGAAAGAAGTCGAATATAAAAATGGAACCAAAAATGTAACTTTTTTCACGTGTTTATACAATATTACGAGTGTTCAAGATTGTAGGGGATATTGGGTTGGTATAACAGTAATCCTAACACTATTTATTACTATAATTTTAGTAAATATTAGGTTTTATATATGGTTTTAAGATTTTTAAGAAATTCTTTGGTTCAAATTAATATTTATCGTTGCCTAGGAAGTTGTCTAAAAAAAACTACAATGAGAAGGCAAATGAATTAGTCATACGTCCACTTAAAAGCCAAGAACTTGCCATAAAACTTACTAAAAATATTTTTTTGTTTACAGAAAATCATGGATAGGCTAGATCCGTGTTCATTTGAAATATTATCCATCACAAAAAACGATTCGCTAGTCGTTCACCATCATGGAGAAATAAATCGAGACAATCACATATCTTTAATTGATTACATCGATTTAACGGGAAAGTGTGATAACCCTATTATTACAATATGGCGGATGACAAAGAAATACGCGGGAAAGCAAATTATAGAACCAATTTGTGGCAGCAAAGAATATTGCGAAATTGTAACGGTATATGAAGTAGGTGTTGTAAATATTTTTAACTACAGAATCATACAGTATTTGGTTGGGAAGACAAAGGAACAATGTAAGGGACCCCATTAAACCCAGCTTATATCGCTGACACTATTCTTTCCCACAGACGTTTGGTCCGTCATTCGCAAGGTGAATCCATGAACGGCTAAGAAATTTAAGCTCGGTTATTGTCGTATTCCACGTGCACTTCGAATTTAATTATTTTGTTGTTTCACGGAAATATGCTGATTATTCAAAAAATACAACAAAAAAATATTAATCAGGTCTGAAAGGGTTAATATAGGGGGAGGGTAGTTTGAATAAATATTGCCAGGCAAAGGATTAACATTGCCATTTAACGAGACAACGCTGCCTGAACAATTATTTATTTTATTTATAAAAGTATCCTTTTTATTTTATTATAAACAAAAATTGTAAAAAAAATCTTTAATTCCAGATAAACCCGACAAATATAGTTTATAGAATAATAAGCGGGAATAACGTTGTATATTCTAAAATCATGACGAATAACGCCGTATATATTTGTAAATCCGATTGTGGGTATTATAGCAATAAATTGATATCACGTAATGAAGATGACAAAATGCACCGCATTATAGACTCGACTGATGATTTTTATTTTGATTACAATGACGAAACACTTATGGATTATGTTTTTGTTCATAACGCCAAGTAAATAAAGCAAGGGCATCTTGCAGCCTACTAGATCAGCAGGTGGTGCTAAAATAGGCTATCTAATATATTAAAGGAGAATTTAGCCGATTCTTACCACGCTGGACACAGACACCGAGACATCAGAAGGGTTGAAGACGGCTAAACTACAACTAAAACTGCTAGGGGTTAAGAATTAGTTTAAATAAAACAATTAAAGTATGAAAACTGTAGTTTTATTTCATTCAACAAGGTATAAAAGTGGTATTCTTAAGTTAAAAGTACCATGAAAAATTCGCCAGTTTGGTCCCAGACAGTAGCCAAGAATTACTAAACCGTGTTTAACTAACTTGGTGCTAAGCGGTTTGATTACTGAATTTTGCACAGGCATTTAAGTTTAGTTAAAGAGGCGCGCTTTGGTCAATAGTATGTGAACATAGGATAGGTATGTATTTAGATTATTAAAAAGTATTGGTTTTATTTTGAACTTTTGGACTTTAATCCAATGCCCGAATGAAAATAAAAAATAATTTACGTTTCAGCATGCGATCTAAAATTATAAATATTAGTTTTGTCAGATACATATTCATCCTAAGAAAGAGACAGACTTATATCTGCCAAGAGTGGTAGAACAGAGAGCTAGAGAGTAAATTATAACAGATTGAAGAATATTTCAAATACTTGAACGCTATTTGATTAAATTTTATTTCTTTTTCTATTTTATTGCAAAATCTGTTAATATTATTCGATTTGTGAACTAAATTTGGTAAATTGTTTAATATAATTTATTATCGTTTTGTAAAAATATGGGAAAACATAAAATGATAGCGAAGAGCTGTCCAAAGTGTGAAATGCAGGTACCTATGCTTTTTTGAATAGAAGGTAATTAAATTTAATAGCATTAAACTAAAAACATATTTATCGACTACATATAACTTTAACATTTCACGTAAATTTAAAGTAAGAGGTAAAAAGTGCTAATCTGTCTTAATTGTTATCTATCTTAAGCTTTCAGCAGCAAATTTATGTGTTTTTTGAAGATCTGACGAGACCTGTGAGTTTCCCCAATTTTTATAACCTGTAGTCCTTTAAGCACAGTATAAAAACGCTCTACTATCAAACATTAAAATATCATTGTGCTAACACTGTCTTGGAAGCTTGTTTAAATATTCTAAAAGCAAAACTGCTTAGGCCAAATTTGTTTAGTGGTACTAAATGCTGCAGAACCTCTGCTGAACTTTTATTACTCATGCATTAACTTTAACTGCATAAAGCTGAATTGGCTCCTAATCAATTCTGTCTTGTTCGACTTGATATTGCACTCTTTTGTGGTGAAAGTTGGTGCAAAACAAATTCCAGCAAAAAAATCCAGAAATTACTGAAAGAATTGAGACTAAGCAGCTCTACACCACTGTGTAGAGGATGCATGGCAAAGGAGAAAATGTTTTTTGGGTTGTGACAGTGTGGCTGCATTTAGGCTGAGGTTCCTACAGAGGTCAGCAGGGCGTCAACATGACGGGTTTTCTGGCCTTAATGGAAGGGATATATATTACACATTAATGATGCTTACGTTAAATCGATCATCGGCAGCAATTCCTAATGAGTAATTTGTTTTTCATTACCAACTTACTCATGGTATCGCTTTTTATTCTCGTTTTATGTATGTCTTAAAGACCTGCAGATGACAACTGTTACAATTGTAACCTGTATTATATTTATTGTGACATTGTTCATCTGTTGGTCATCAATGTAAGCACTAGATATAACATCTTTATATTCTCTATACTTTTTTCACAATAATGGTAATGCAGTGACGTTTTCTTCTCTTGCAGCATATAAATTTAAAGTTAAGTAATAAAGATACTTAATTTTAAATTTATATCTATACTAGTTTTTAGTGAATTTACTGTATAATATTTATTATAATATTGTCAACTGTTGGTTTTCCAAAATGAATAAAAAAAAAATTGATGGCTTCGCTGAAGGAGAAAAGGTCACACACAATGGTCCAATAGATACCAAGTGCCGAAAAGCTACTGTAATCACAATCAAGCAGCTCTGCAGTCAATTTATTTGTGGATTGACCTTCCAAGAGGGCATTAAAGAAGTCATACAAATTTTGGTTGGTTAGGGAGAGGGGTAGAATTATTGGGTAATAAAATAAGTGGCCCTATTTTTTAACCACGCTATAGTTGGTTTCAAGCCAGAGACACTGTTCTTCTCTCTTCCCCATGCACAAAAGTGCTGGGCTAAAACTGTAGAAAAGTCTGATACTCCATTAGGGTTTTTTTAAATTATTGCTATGCTGACACTCTGAACATAAAGTTTTATGAGAAATTAGCATTTTCCATTCATTGAATAACTTAACTTGAATAAGGAAAGGCATAATAAATAAGGAAAGGCATGCTACGATGGTTCGGGCATGTTGAAAGGATGAGCGATGAAAGATTGACGAACCAGATATATAATGCGAAAGTTGTGGGTAAAAGAGGCCCTGGCAGACCGAGACTCACATATCACGATCAAATAAATAAAACACTGACTGAAGGTGCATTAAAAAGTCTTCGTAACCAAAGGGCATGTATGAAGAGGTTAATGAATGTCGACGAAGCGAAAGAAGTATGTCGTGATCGTGTCAAATGGCGCTCAATTGTCTCTACCTACCCCGCAAGGGATCTGGCGTGAAGATATGTATGTATGAATAACTTAACATAACTTTGTAGGTAGCTGTAGCGTCTAAGTCCTGCAAGTGTGGCCACACTTTCTTTGCTTCAAGAAGAGCTGCTGATCACCTCCCAGCAGTAGACGACCAATCTCGGAGAAGAACAGGAAGGGTTAGAAGATCTCAACCGCAGTTTTATGACTCTCAGCTGTATCAGAAGACAAAGAAACGGGTAAGTTTAACTTGGACTTTATACCATTCAATTCAGGTTAATTAAAAAGCCAGAAAGGGACTGACTACAAATAACATTTGTAAAGGGCAATTTATAAAAAACTTATTACGAGCCTACCTTGATCCTTCACCGCATCAGACTGGAAAATTCTCATGGATACGTTTGAACATCATTAAGGTCGGTTCAAACCCTCCGGCATGTACCAATGAGAAATACACTGACGTACATTTGTCATAGATTTATAATACTACCGTTCCTGTGCCTCAGGGTGCACGTTAGCTGTCAGTCCCGGTTTCACTAATACCAACTTGTGAAATTGTTAATAAATTGTCATTAAAAATTGACATCAGATCCTTGCCAACTGCTCCGTGGGAATCAATTATTCCAAAAGACCACAACGTGAAGTTAAACAAATATTATGATCTCACAGAAGAATCGTTCAGGAATGGATTCAAGACTCAGCTTTACACAGTGGAAGTTGGTGCAAGAGGAATTCCTGTAATATCTTTGCACCAATTACTAAAAGAATTGGGCCTAAGCTGGTCTGCAGGAGATACATTTATGGAAGCAGCTTCCAAGACAGCATTAACGGAATCATATATATTTGGTTGAGTAGGAAGACTAGTAGAATGGTGGATGGTGTGTTTTTTGTTATGTAATAGATAAGATGCATCAGGCAAGCCCGAGACACCATTCTTCTCTCTCCCACACACAAATCCATTCTAAGAAATTCCTCGCCAGACGCCAGCGTGGCGAGTGTAGGCTAAATTCTCCAGATGTTCTGGAAGGCCCATCTCCAGCAGTGGAGGTCTAGGACACTGTTCTAGGGGCTGTACTGTACTGATGTCAAGTCAAAGTCAAAGTCAAAGTCAAAGTCAAAATATCTTTATTCACGTAAACCTATTACAGGCATTTATGAAACGTCATTAATTTAATTATTTTGAATGATTCTACTCCTGCTAGTAGAAGACTAAGCAGCAAAGTGGTCCAATAAGTAAGCTGTTAGCAGAAGACCAGCAGCTTAGCAAATTCCAGTGACCTGTTAATGTTTAATCTGACTGAGAAAGGAATCTGCAAGGAAAACTCAGCTATATCAGATTTACAAAATAAAAACATATACAGAACTGCACCACAACGATCAATTATTAACCTTTTAAATTTAGTTAACAGTACCTATGAAAATACAATACCTGGTACAGCAGTAACCCACCTGGCAAGTCAGAATTTAGGTAGACTACATGCCTATGTGTAACCCGAAAGTCGACAAAACGCAAAAACCTCTGTTAATTTAAGAACAATAAATTGAACGTGTTCGGCAGAGGTCCCAGGCCCCCACAGCAGCACCCGATCACGGACATAACGCATGTGCCAGCCATCCCCCCGCTCAACCAGGCCCTTAGGGTGCGGACCGGGACCCGACACACGTGCCACCACTGCAATGACCTTCTAAGGAAGGGGCGACCACCGGACACGCCACACCATGAGAACCTGAACACTAAGAATGACTTTCGAGACACACACAAGCTTAACATAACAATTACTTCCTAAGTACCCAAATGTTGCCATGCAATTCCGTTAACAAACTTATATATTAGTTAATAAAATAATAAATACATAATAGTAACTAAATGTTACATAAAAAATAATTATATTATAATAATAAGGTAATAAAAAAAATATTACTGTATCACAATAAACAGTATTTACTAATTAGTCAATAATGTATTAGTAACTAATTGTTACATTCAAAATATTTCTACATAATAACTGTAAAGTTAATCAAAAATAAAAATAGATTATTAAAAAAGAACCTAATGTGCTATTAACTAATTCTCTAATCTTTGCAGAGCGGCAATATTCCACACATCTTTGTCATTAATAAAATCATTAATTTTATAATATGCTTTTGCAATTAGAATTTTCTTAATACTACTTTTAAATTTAGTTTCTCCTAATTCTGTTACAGGTTTTGGTAATTTATTATATAGTCTAATACTATTAATCACAAAACTTTTATTTGTTTTTTGAAGCCTAAATTTAGGAATATAAAGCTTGTCAGCATTTCTTAATTTGCGAGACTGCATGTCTCCATTTTTTTTAAATAACTTTAAATTATTCCTTACATATAGAATATTTTCAAATATATATTGTGAAGGCAATGTCATTATATCAATGTCAGGAAATATGCTTCTGAGCGAGTCTCGATATTTCAGGCCATAAATTGCTCGAATGGCTCTTTTCTGGAGAATAAAAATAGAGTCTAAATCTGCCGCTGAGCCCCACATTATGAGACCATAAGTCATAATGCTGTGGAAGTAGGCGAAGTATACTAGTCTTGCTGTTGCCACATCAGTCAGCTGCCTAATCTTTCTGACAGCATATGCAGCTGAGCTCAACCTATTGGATAAGGTATTAATGTGAGCTCCCCACTGCAGTTTGGGATCAACTGTGATGCCCAAGAATACAGTGGATTCAACAAATTCAAGAGCAGAACCGCCCAACATCACACTGCAGTCGATTTTTGGCACGTTAGGTAATGAAAACTTAAGGCATTTTGTCTTATTAGAATTCAAAACCAAATTATTAGCCGTAAACCATTCCGAGACCATCGCCAAAGTACGATTTACTGTCAACAACATATTATCTTTCCTATTAACTTTAAATAGAAGAGAAGTGTCGTCAGCAAACAAAACTATTTCCGCATTTTCTTGTACCATGTGGGGCAGGTCATTGATATATGCTAGGAAAAGGAATGGACCTAGTATTGAGCCCTGCGGGACACCCATTCTAACAAGAGACCCTTTCGAGACACTGCCATTATTATTAACACATTGTGTTCTATTACACAAGTAGGACTGTACTAGATTAGAAGCTTGTCCACGAACACCGTAATAATCTAATTTACCAAGCAGTGTTTGATGATCTACACAATCGAATGCCTTTGACAGGTCACAGAATACCCCAATAAGATCCTCAGAGTTTTCCCAGGCATCAAATATTTCTCCAATCAATTTAGTACCAGCATTAGTTGTGTTTCTTCCTTTTGTAAACCCAAATTGTTGATTATGCAATATTTTATTTTCATTAAAGTGTTTTAGTAACTGGGATAGTATAATTTTTTCGAAAATTTTACTCAAAGCTGGTAATACGGACACCGGTCGATAATTGCTAGGATCCGTCTTACAACCAGATTTAAATATTGGCGCTATCTTGCTATGTTTCATAAGGTCTGGGAAAATGCCCTTATCAACACAACCATTAAATATATCAGCTAGGATGGGTGCAATAGTATGAATTATTGAGTCTATTGCTTTAACAGATAAGCCCCACAAGTCTTCAGTCTTTTTATTTTTTAACATTTTAAAGTTCTTAATTATATCCTCAAATGAGACATGCTTAAAATAAAAATCTGGAATATTTGGTCTATTGAAATACTGATTTAAAATATTAATAGAAGTACCAGTTGATGATTTAATACAATTTGTAATTTCTAAAGGAATATTAGTAAAAAAATATTCGAGTATGTTGGCAACTTTATTTTTCTCAGTTACCATTATACCATTTTGCCTAATTGCTAGATCACTTTGATTATGCCCGTTTTTACCTGTTTCATTATTTATTACATTCCATACACATTTAGATTTATTTTCTGACTGTTTAATTTTTAAGCCAAGATAATTAGCTTTGGCTGATGAACAAACCTTTTTGAAAATTTTTGAATAGCTTCTAACATATTCATGGAATTTTGGATCAGATGTAAAAGACCTCCGATCATATAAATCGTATAAATTGTTCCTACTTTTTCTAATGCCATTTGTGGCCCCGGTTGCAAAACTTATTGTATTATTTATTTGCTTCGATTTTATTCTACATACTTTGTTAAATTCTTCAGTTATTATTTTATGTAGATGTGAATAAGTTGATTCTGGATCATTTATATTATATCTGAAGCTACTTATATTATTGGAAACCTTATTATGGAGATTTTGTAATCTATTTTCAGTTAAAGGTCTATACTTAATTATCTTATTTACAGCTTTGATCTGTGACTCAAAGCTAATCATCAAACATTTGTGATCAGAACGCACACCTGCAATAATAGAATTTTCCAAAAGGCAACAATTGGAAAATATATTGTCAATGCAAGTCTGACTAGTTGGAGTAATCCTAGTTGGTTCTGCGAATATGTTTTTCATATTGAATGAATTAAAAAGAGAGATAAGTTTTTGCTTATCACTTGAATCAATTAGAATATCTATGTTAAAGTCCCCACATACAAAGACACGTTTATTTAGGTCATATATTTTGGACAGAACATCTTCCATAATCCCAATAAAAATAGACAAGGCCGAGGCTGGTGGCCTGTATATACATAAAATAATACATGTGTCCATCTCCACACATGAAATCTCACAAACCCGTTCAAGAGAAAGTTTTACAATATCTTTTCTCTCTTTATATTTAAGTGTATTTTTAATTAGAATAATAGAACCGCCACCTTCACAGGAGTGTCTATTGAAGAAACTAGCTACTAAAAAGTTATTTACATTAAAGCACATTTTTTCCGCTTTAAGCCAGGATTCTGTTATACATATTAAATCTAAATTATATTTTTCAATTAACAATTCAATGTCAAGTATTTTGCTAGAGAAGCTCTGAATATTTTGGTGAATTAATTTCAGTTTAGGAAGATGCTTCTCTGTTGTCGTATCTAAGAGTTTAAAAATGGTTGTACAACTTGTACTTGAACCACAGCAATACTAGTGGAGTCCATAGATAATGCTGTGGAGTCCCTTAAACTAAATAAAATATTATTGGCTATCAATGTAGCAATAAAGTTCTTAATTTTTATTGGTAGTCTTATACTATCCTGTGTCATATTACTATTTTTGTAAAAACTATTTATGTCAAAGCTTAAAAATAATTTGTTATGGTTAGTTAAACTAAATATACAATTATTTAAATTATATAAGTGCTGGTTCTGTTTTGTAGTATTCTTCTCAGAATAAAGAAATGTAGATATTGTAACATTCCTTACTTTTAGTTGGGATAGTATTTCAATACAATCATACAAGTCCCTTCTACTTGTATTTAAACCGTTACCTACTAATATTATGATGTTACTCATTTTGTTGACGGATTTTTGTGAGATAGATTTAATAATACTTTTAAAAGTATTATTGGGCATGCAGTTGTTAAGAACCGTGTGGTTGAGACGGTCATTAAAGATTTTACCCATTCCTACACCTATGCCATCGGTAAACAGTAAGGTGTTACTGGATGGCTCTTCTTCAGTAGGTAAGCTCAAAAAAGATGATGCCTGAATACTATTTTGTAGATTATCACTACAACTACAATTTTTATTTAGGAGGGAATCCAACTTCTCCGTGTTGTATTTACCTATTTCTATAATTTCGTCAATATTTTTAATTTGTTCGGTTAGTTCCCTCTGTGATGTATTATATTTGTCAGTTATGTCACTCAAACACTGACTTAAACTATTTATTTGACTAATATACTTTTGACCCTCACAATCATATTGCAATTGTATATTGCTAATGTATTCATTATAGTACTTGGCCTCATCAAGGAGCCTACGACACTCCATTTTTAAGGATACATTCCTTGATTTATACAAGTTAGTACTTATTGTATTTTTATATTTTTTTATAAGCTTAACTAACCTAATATATTTCCTAATACTAATGTTACTTTCTTGTTTTCTAGGTATTTGTACATCACTAACTACTTTTGAGTCCCGCTCGACTAACTCATCGTATAAGCATAATGTTTCATCAGATTGGCCCTTCAGTTTCTCTTCCTCCAGCAATGAGATGGTCCTGTGAGCTTCATTGAGTTGTCGCTCCAGGTAGCTGATTCGATCCAGAGACTGCTCATATATAATGCTGCATTGGTTGACCGATGTCATCTGCTGCTGCAGTTGGTCACGTTCACTGCAGGCATCCATGTACTGAATATCGAGTTCAGCCAGTTCATTCTTTAATTGCTTATTTTTGCTGATGATATTGACCAGCTCAGCCTCACCATCCTCTCTTTCCTGCAGAAGTTGGTTGCAGTACTCTTTGGATTTTTTTAGTTCATCCAATGAACATTTTAATTTCCGCTCAATATCCAGGGCACTTCTTTGCCTTGTGGTCGTCATTTTTGGATCTGGAAACACAAACAACCAGCAGTATCCAAATCTTAAAGTTTCTACTGATCCGGGTCATACAAGACTAAATAGACAATGAATACTTTACAAGTAAAAGTATAAATGTATGTAATAATTATTCTAATGTGGTTTAAGACTACTGTATTTAACTTTAACAAATAAGACAAATTTTCTTATAAGAACTGTATGGAAGGTTCTATTTAGTGGTAACTGCTATTACTACTCTTTATGATATATAGGTAACTAGTGTTTTATTTGATCCAGAGTATCAGCTATCAGTAAATCAGCTGATAACTTTTACCAATAACAATTAGTCTGTAGTATTTAGCAATTAGTTATTGTTAACTAGGTTATTAGGGGGACAAATAGTGCTCCAAAAAAAAAAAAAAACAACAGTGTAACAAACAATAGTTCAAAATATTCTAACGGTCAAAATAGGAACGCCTAACATAACTTACCAGTTATTTAATGTTTATTTCCAAGTATTGTCACCAAAACAACGTACAATTGTGTGCTATTTCCCACTTTATAGTACCGTAGATCATTTAAACTTGCATTTTAACAAAGCAAATCACAAATATATTTTTAAAGTTTCGCCGATATGCGACTGTACGAAAATTTCACTTTTTTACCTACTAAAACTTTAACAATAAAACTTATGTATGTTTAGACTTTATATTTAGTAAATTACACTATACATTAGTGCTTAAATACGCATTAATTTAATTATTTTAAAATTAAATATGAGGAGCAGCTGTTCGCGGTTTGACAGTTGCGTTCCGTTGTAAACACAAGAGGGCTGGGCAATATTTCTGTATAATATTTCTGTCCTTTACTCCTTGCCTCATAATTGTTAAATAACACTTGTAATTTCAGTCGCCCAAGAAGCGTTCCTTATCTAATTCACTAGATGAAGAATACAAGGAGAAGAATAAGGGAGAAAGTGGTAAGTGAAAAACATCAGATTTGAAAGTGTTCTGCTAAACTGCAAGTCTTCTGTCAAGTCTTTAGACTGCTTTATTATTATCTAGCCAATAGATCTTTAAATTAGGAGGGTTTGGGGATCGGGCTATCTGTGGAGTTGGATCATTTGACTCCTGTAGATTTCAAAAGCAAAAATTATTAACATTGGCTTCAATGTATATCCTTGGAATAGGAATATTTGTCATTAAATATTCTAATCTCTTAAAAAAATATAATACTTGTAACAAATTTGGACCTAGACATTATACCCGACTAATCTACCCAAGATGTGTAAGTGAATATTACAGCAGAAACTGCCACATAATGTGCATTAGAGTATATAATAAAATTCCTAGAGAGATACGAGAGTTACCTATAAAACGTTTTACCATTGAGTTGAAAGAAAATTCTTATTGACAACTGTTTTTACTCAATAAAAGAATTTTTAGCATGCAAATTTTGACATTAACATTGTATTCCAATAAATTGACAAGAACAATATTAAATATAAACTATATACAAATAAATATCTATTGACATAAGCATATTGTATGCCCATAATATGGGCAGATTGCATCATCATGACATGTACATACAACTGTAATTAGAATAAGCAATCTTTACAATAAATCATTTTGAATTTGAATTCAATATTTTTTTTTGTAAATTTTGGATTGTGCGAGCAGTTGAACCCTCTACAAGATCTATGCTCTTAAGTCAAATCCGGTTTCACGAACAATCGCAATAACTAGGTAACTTTTCTCTTCTGGTAAGGTATTTACTTTGACCTAGAACTCCACCTGAAAATTTGCCTTTTAGAACATATTTCTGGAGAATTTCGCCAACTCTCGCCACTTTAGACATTTGGCTACATTTGCCAATTATTTAATTGAAGAACTGTTCAATGATTGTCTAGATATTTATGGATTAAAAACTATACGCGAGTATATAGACAATCATCCTATTCCATAGAACACTATATCCTAGACCTTGACTGCTGAAGTTTGACCCATAATTCTAGTGTTGTAGGGACTGGAATAATATTATATTGTGTTTCCTTAGCTACAGCCCGCGCTCGTCGTCGTAGAGCCTTAAAAAGGGCTCAACGTGAAATTCAACCATCAAACGACAAATCAAGAGATTCCACACCGCAGTTGAAACCTGCCCAACTTGCTCGTTGCAACTTAATTTTACAAGAAATCAACCGAAAAATGACAACTGTCACTTGGCAACCCAAACTGGAATAGTTTTAAGTTACAATTTAGTTTTTTAAATTAATTTATAAATCTGGCAACATTTCGATAAATAAAAGTGTGTTTATGTATTAAGGAATTGCGTAATACAACAGTTTTTAGGAGTTAAAAGTGATATTTTGTGTTGTATTTTAGCTAAAAAACTGAACTTAGGTATGTACTATTTAAAGATTTATACATACAGGTAATGTAATTTTGTGTTTTTTCTATGTAAAAATTTCATAACATTCCATATATAAAATAGTTTTTTTTAAATTCACCTTTTTCGGACTTATATGCTTTTTTTTTTTTGTAAAGGGTCTAGCCCATACAGCCAAGTCTGGCCATAACCTCTTTTCGTTATTTAAAAATTGTCTTAAAATACTTAGATATTACTTCTCTTTTCTATATTTTTTTTGTTATTTAAAAATACTTAATTTAACAGCTATACGTTTAAATTGAAGCTAAGACAATACTTAAATTTAGCTATTCCCAATTGAAACAATTTGACTATAATGTCGAATTTAGCTATAAAACGCGTCCAACGCGACTACAACGAGTTATTAAGCGAAGAGGGAAGAACTGACAACATAAAGCTTGAACTTTTAAATGTCACGTGGACCTTACTCAAAGGCGAGATTATTGGCCCACCTGACACGCCTTACGAAGGAGGAACATTCTACTTAGAAATTAAAATTACAACGTCATACCCTTTCGAACCTCCCAAAGTTCGCTTCATGAACCGAGTATGGCATCCTAACATATCCTCAGTGACTGGCGCTATATGTCTAGACATCCTAAAAGACCAATGGGTAGCCACTTTGACATTAAGAACTTTGCTAATCTCCATCCAATCATTGCTAGCTACTCCAGAAGCGAGCGATCCTCAAGACGCAATAGTAGCCAAGCAATACCTAGATAAACATGATATATATTTACGAACAGCTAAGCACTGGACTAATGTTTACGCGAATGGTCCTCAAAAAATTCTAGGCTGTGACGTCAAAGTTGATTATTTAAAAGATATGGGCATAGACATTCATCAAGCTAGAGTAGCGCTGTCTATGCATGATTGGGACGTCCAAAGGGCTGCCAATCATTTTTTTAACTAAAACATGGCCTTAATTTAACCCGTCTCTCCCTTACTTTGACACTGGCAAATTGTTACTAGTGAAATAATTAGAAAAAAAACGGCCTTAGCCTTTAGTATTTGTTAAAAAAGAAAAACATTACGATTGACGAGGCTGTATGGACAAGTTCCTTTGCCTTCCCATATGGGTAAATTTAAACAAAAAAAATAATTGTATTTGTTAATAAGGAATACGCACAAAAGACTCAAAATTTTAGTGCTAAATGTCGAATTTAGCTGTAAAACGCGTTCAACGAGTTATTAAGCGAATATTAAAGAACTGAAACAATCCAAGCGTCATGTGAACGTTACTAAAGGGAATATTATTGGCCCACCTGACACGCCTTACGAATAATAGAATCAAAATGACAAAAGTTCGCTTATAAACGGAGTATACCATCCTATCATGTATTCAGTAACTGGTGCTATATGTCTAGACATCCTATTGCTAGCTACTCCAGGAATGATCTATCCTCAAGACGCAATAGTAGCTAGTCTGGCTAATGAATGTAGATAACAAAAAAGCGCGGCAAATTCAAAAAATATTAGTATGGTATCCCGCAAATTTTGATAAAATATGTGGATAAAACTAACTTGATACTTGGGTTTATTTATTGGTTATTGTTTTTAATCCATTTAGCTTTTATACAAATACTTTCACTGACAAGATTATTTGTTTCAAGTACCAAAATAATAAATCTTACTAATCTAAGATATTCAACTCCATACGTAAACAATCTTGTTATTGGTTAATATTAGCTTCTTTTTCTTGGAATTTAGACATGTAAAACAGTATTCGTTACTTTTTTATTATTTCCAAAAGGAATTGTATGTTTATTATATATATATTTTTAAAAATTGTTTCAGAATTAGTTTTTCGAATAATATTTAGTTTTTGTATACTTATTGAAAATTTTATAATTTTGTTATTTCTTTTAGGCAATAAAAGCTACTGTGGTAATGTGGTGGTCGCCTATAATAGGTGCAACATCTAACTTTTGATTTAGTGTTAAGTACAAATAAGTGTGTGATGTTAGCACTGTTGGCTACCCTATTATAAATAAATAAATAAATAAATATCTTTCGAATTCCACTTATAATTAATTATATTCATATTTTACAACGCAAATGAGGAATTAACAACAAAACAATTCAAAGCGAATGTTTGACAACAGCCATATTGAAAAATTGGAACTGTCACAATAGTGTTGCCATTTGAAAGTTTTCAAGTAATTCGATTATCTACTTTCATTAGCCAGACATTAGTATACATGATATACAGGGTGTTTGGAAGGGAGCTGTACATACGCCTAGGGTAGAAACTAGGGATAGTCTGCTACCTACCCCCGCCCAATACCTTGGCCTCAAGGTTTTTTTTAAATTTATTTTTATTTTTTATTTGACTTTTTTGTATTTTTTACTAAAACTACCTGTAGCTCAAAATCTATCCATAGGACCGGTCTGCTAATGGTCTTGTTTTAATCGTTAGAGTCTTAGGGTCCTGCAAAAAAATATTTTACACCAGAAAATTGTGGAGAAGAAAAGTTATGGGGCCTAAAGTACCGTAGTAAGGTAAAGAAATAATTTTAAGGGCAACTTTCTATGGGGTTTAAAAAAAAACTAACAGGGTTGGAGTTCTTCTGATTTTTTTAAAACATCCTCAGTCCATGCCCTTTCTAACGATATGCTAAAAGTGTAATTGTCACTTTTAATTTTAAAGTTATTAATTAATTTCCGCAACTAGGGCACTTTAAGCAAAAATTTCAACGAATGAAAATTAAATGTGTTCGATCGTAAAAGGATGGCAAATAAAACAAAAAATTTGGTAATGACTAATGTTTTTCATTTGCCATCCTTTTACGATCGAACACTTTTTGCAGGACCCTAAGACTCTAACGATTAAAACAAGACCATTAGCAGACCGGTCCCATGGATAGATTTTGAGCTACAGGTAGTTTTGGTAAAAAAATCACAAAAAAGTCAAATAAAAAATAAAAATAAATTAAAAAAAAACCTTGAGGCCAAGGTCAATATATTGGGCGGGGGTAGGTAGCAGACTATCCCTAGTTTCTACCCTAGGCGTATGTACAGCTCCCTTCCAAACACCCTGTATATTTACAAACAGCTAAGCACTGAACCAATATTTACGCGAATGGTCCTCAAAAAATTCTAGGCTGTGACGTCAAGGTTGATTATTTGAAAGACATTGGCAGCCCTATTCTGTTACTTAAGCGCAAGCGTTATAATGGAATCCGTTAAATATATATATATCACGCTATTAAAGTTAATATTTGTCAAGGTCGAGCGCTTATAGAGTTGAGAATTGCATAATATTTTGTAATTATGACGCAATCTGACGTAAATTACGAAATCCATTAATAACGTTTGCGACTAACTAACAATAGGGCTGCAGATAATCATTTAATTATTGGGATTTAGCAAATAATTGGTATATTATAACCAATTCCAGGGGGTAATAGTTTAATTGTTCTTCTAAAGATACATATATAATATTGGATTCAAAATCCAATCGGCCATCTTGTTTTTTTAAAATAATATTTCTCAATATTAAAATAATGGGGTGTATCAGGCAAAGCTTTTTTATAGATGTCGCTAGCGGCACTGGTACCTTGTTTACACCTATGTCGGATCATTTTTTAAATGTTTTTGTAGTTTTTATTTTTATAACAGAAATAAGAATTTTAACTTAACGTTACCTACCTTAAAAGACGAATTAGGAAAGCGAACACTGTATTTACAATAAAAAAAAGGTTGAATAATAGAACGGCAATTTTGAGATCACCATATCTTTGATTTCGCTTGGAAATATATATTTGTACACTTAAAAGCTGCTGACTTCGGTAATATATCCAGAAAATAATAAATTTCGTAACAAAAATACAAGTTTTCTATGCAACTGACAGTTCTATTAGGTACCATCTATCATGCGCCATCTATCGTGATAAAAAGTTAGTGATACACCCCATTGCAATTATCCCCAAGAGTTTTAAAAAGTTCCGTGTGGCTTTTTACAAATAAACAGTAGATTTAAGTGAATTAAGTAGACACAAATTTAAAAGGGTTATAGAATTTATTTATTATTTCTAAATATATATTTCAAGTATATATAAGTGTATATAAGTCCAAGATTCAAATCGGCTTAGAGTTGCTATAATTTTTTCATTGAATTTGTGGGGGGGGAGTTGCCCCTCTCTGACTACCATTGTACAGCTGGTCTCGGTCCTGGTCATGCAAGATCTGATTCAAAATATATATTTGTTACAGCTGTTGCTAAGACTCTAGTGCATGTCCACAAACTACTATCTCAAGAACTACTGAACTAGTTCTAGAGTTTCATCATCAATCTTTAGTCTTTATCGTCACGGTTGTCATCCTTCTTCTTTCAAACATTAGTACAGTATTCCCAAATTAATAATGCACATACAGATCTTCGCTAATTGTCGTATTCCCGGAAACACCCGAATCATGAATCGTAAGAGCCCTAAACAATGCACTTGCATATTGCACCTTGTTCCAAAGAAATAGAAGTCAATATCATGAGTACACAATCGAAAACAATTCAGGCAGTCGTTTTTTTGTTTTTGTTTTTTTGGCGGTGACTGCACGTGTTCTCTCTGTGTGGAATTATATAGAGCTGCTATTACACACACACCCTTCTTGGTTTTGTTTTCAAAGGTGAATTTAATTTCAACTTTAATTATCTTATTTAAATAGTTTATTTGACAATTGCTTGTCTGTCTGACACAGGCAGAGATTTTATATTTAAAGGAGGTCACTACAGTACTATAAAATTTTCGAAGTAAATCAATCCAACAAAGATTGTAGCATATTCTCAATCGTGTGGTTTTCCTCGCTATTTACTTACATGGAATTATCGAATCAAATTTTGTTACTGATAAATCAATATTTATCTCTTTTAGCACAAAACACATAATTCTGCTAAATTATGCATGAAGAAAATGCACTTAACCACTCTATATACATATCGTCTTCCAACGCTCGGGGAATACGACCGTTGCCGAACAGTGACGAAGATTTCTATGCGCATTATCACTTTGGGAGAGCTGTACCTATAATTAATACTTTTCCGATATATATCATATGAACTAGTATATATCATAAATCAACTTGCCCTCCCCCCCCGCACCATCGGTGACGCCCCTAATTACAGATGAACAAAATTTGCACTGTCTGTGATTAAGATACCAAATTAAAAAGTAATGTAACCACTAAGAGCCCTCTCTCGGCTTTTACAATAACACAAAACGCATTTTTTTTTTAAATTCAAATTCTCATTTTTTTTGTGATATTTCTTGAGTTTGGGACGCTGGAGACATCGACTAGCTTGCCACTTGTCATTGTAGACCTATAGTAAACCGTGGTTTCTGATTTACTATGACAATCTAGAACTTCTTGCGCTTGTTGACTGCAGCTGTTGTTCATGTGTGACAGTTCCCGGGTAGGATTTTTAGATAATAGGTTTTAATAAATACATTTCTGTTAATATTCGTAGTTTTTTTAATCATCTTTATCACAGCCCCTAGAACACAGCGTTCAAGAGCTCCACTGTTGGAGATGGGCCTTCCAGAACTTATATCTGGAGATTGACACACGCCGATGAAGATGGGTCGGTGAGGATATCAATATTTTTACAATTTATTGACGATTCCAAAAGTTGGTGTTAGTGGAACCGGGACCGACGGCTTAACGTGCTCTCCGAATCACGGGAACGGTCGTGATGTAAATTTATGACAAATGTACGTAAGAAAAGTCTATTTGTCGTTGGTATATGCCGGCGGGGTACTTACAACCGAGCCACCACCGCTCCCTATTTATTATTCTGTTACTTAAGCGCAAACGTTACATAATGGAATCTGTTAATTATATACTCGTATATATATATATATATATATATATATATATATATATATATCACGCTATTAAAGTTTATATTTGCACGGCCGCTGTCAAGGTCGAGCGCTTATAGAGTTGAGAATTGAATAATATTTTGTAATTATGACGCAAGCTTTGACGTAAATAATTAAATCCACTTAGGTATAACGTTTGCGACTAAGGCCGCGTTCGTTTTAAGAAATGTTAGCATGAAAATACCACTTTTTTAGCACAAGTCGTTCGTTTAATGAAATTTCTAACATTTGATGCTAATTTCCGTATGTCAGTACCGTGTTGAAAGGAGGGTTATTGATGTTACTTTTTGACAGATGTCAAATTGATCGTTTACCATTTTTATATACTTTATAGTTTTCTATTATATTTGTTAAAAAGGTATATTAAACGATTTTATGTAATAAATTCAAAGACCATAATAATATCACGTGTATTGGATGCCATGGTATGATAAAACATGAACGAAAACACTTGTCAAAAAGTAGCCTCAACGCTCGTTTTATTTAAGAAATGTTAGCATTGTTAAAAAAGTGGTATTTCTTAACAAAAACGACATTTCGCGCTTGTTTATGAAGTTGCTACGAAATGTTGGAAATGCTATAACACGAACGCGGCCTAAATAAAACGCAGGGGACGGACGCATCGGCGCGTCACTACGCCTGAGGAATAGAACTGTCACGAGTTCTTCGCGCCATTATTTATTTATTCGTGAAATAATTTACAGCCTTTACAATATTATGTATACAAAAAATATATGTCATTTTAAAGCCTTACAAATTTTCACTGTTAGGTATAATGAAAAAAAAAAAAAACGAAGATCATGCACGGACACAAGGAGCATAATGCAAGCGGACTTGTCAAGTCGTAATTTTTTTGTTTCGTAAATTAGTTAACTGTGATATTATTAGTCGAAAGTGGAGTTATTTTGTTTAATAACGTGCTACAATGCGAATAATTATGGTAAACAATAAATTTCACTCCGTGGTCTAGTGGTAACAAACGTTGCCGTGAACTCGGGAGGTCGTGGGTTCGATTCCCACCGGGGGCAAGTTGTACATTGTATAATTTGTCTCGGTCTGGGTGTTTATATGTATATATTTACAAAAAAAAAGTATAATATGTAGTTCATCAACCATCTAGTTTCCGTAACACAAGCCTCGTAGCTTACCACGGAAATTAGATGGCGCTGTGTGACCTGTCTGGAAATATTTATAATATTTATATATGGGGCAGAAGTTACAGTCAATTTTTTGTGGTTTTCCCGCGCTGTATACCCGACGTGTTTGGGCAAAATTGACGCGAAATACACGAAAAGCATCAAATTCCGCAACACTTGGAATTTGATGATCCCCACTCGATTAAAATAATTTAGATAATGACGTGTCACAAATGCCAGTAAATCGGTAGGGTAATGTAAAAAAAAGGCGAAGTAGTGAGGCCTATATCCAGCAGTGGAGAGACACAGATGATGGAAGTATTATGCATTGCCGAATTGATTGGGAGCCATAATTTTGGAGTATCGGGCGTCTGTATGGAGCCATCCGTAATGCCCCATGGAGGATGCCACTTCGGAAAATCTAGCAAATTGTAGATATCTGCAATAAATAAAATTACTATAACACTGAGTCACCAGCAAAAATACTGCGTGGAATTTGTTAAATAACAAAAATTTTTATATTATATTCTAGAATAAAAATAAATAACTACGTATTTTTTACTTTAATTATTCAGTAATAAAATCTTAAGTTACGATGCAGAGAAGTTATCCTAAAAATATCGCAACTCATACTGATCCTAATCAAGTAGGTAGCGAGAGGTCGACGATCGCGCGAACGTTGACTTACGCAATTCTTTCTCTATTTCGTTTCTCTGCTGTGAGCGAGATTAATTAATAATAACACCCAGCCTTAAGATATTTATCATGATGGATAGAGCGATTTTTAGACGACGCTTTACTAATGACAGCCGAAGCTTAAAAAAATATTTGCTCTTTTGATAATTACACGCGGTACCTATAACTCGGGAGGTCGTGGGTTCGATTCCCACCGGGGCCAAGTTGTACATTGTATAATTTGTCTCGGTCTGGGTGTTTATATGTATATGTATATATTTACAAAAAAAAAAGTATAATATGTAGTTTATCAACCATCTAGTTTCCGTAACACAAGGCTCGTAGCTTACCACGGAAATTAGATGGCGCTGTGTGACCTGTCTGGAAATATTTATAATATTTATATATAGGGCAGAAGTTACAGTCAATTTTTTGTGGTTTTCCCGCGCTGTATAACCGACATGTTTGGGCAAAATTGACGCGAAATACACGAAAAGCATCAAATTCCGCAACACTTGGAATTTGATGATCCCCACTCGATTAAAATAATTTAGATAATGACGTGTCACAAATGCCAGTAAATCGGTAGGGTAATGTAAAAAAAAGGCGAAGTAGTGAGGCCTATATCCAGCAGTGGAGAGACACAGATGATGGAAGTATTATGCATTGCCGAATTGATTGGGAGCCATAATTTTGGAGTATCGGGCGTCTGTATGGAGCCATCCGTAATGCCCCATGGAGGAAGCCACTTCGGAAAATCTAGCAAATTGTAGATATCTGCAATAAATAAAATTACTATAACACTGAGTCAGCAGCAAAAATACTGCGTGGAATTTGTTAAATAGCAAATATTTTTATATTATAATCTAGAATAAAAATAAATAATAACGTATTTTTTACTTTAATTATTCAGTAATAAGATCTTAAGTTACGATGCAGAGAAGTTATCCTAAAAATATCGCAACTCATACTGATCCTAATCAAGTAGGTAGCAAGAGGTCGACGATCGCGCGAACGTTGACTTACGCAATTCTTTCTCTATTTCGTTTCTCTGCTGTGAGCGAGATTAATTAATAATAACACTCAGCCTTAAGATATTTATCATGATGGATAGAGCGATTTTTAGACGACGCTTTACTAATGACAGCTGAAGCTTAAAAAAATATTTGCTCTTTTGATAATTACACGCGGTACCTATAACTCGGGAGGTCGTGGGTTCGATTCCCACCGGGGGCAAGTTGTACATTGTATAATTTGTCTTGGTCTGGGTGTTTATATGTATCATATGTATATATTATAAAAAAAAAGTATAATATGTAGTTTATCAACCATCTAGTTTCTTCTTGGAAGACTAAGCAGGCTTCGTGGGACTATCTCTGATGGGTCGACTCTTGAGGACATCATTTATTTATCCGAGTAGTTTTAGTTTATTTTTATTGACAATGGACTATTACACTATTTAATGGTATTTAGAATATAAGATGACACGGCACTTTTACAGCTACGAATATATGTTTAATTGACATATTATTTACATTGTAAGATGACACGGCCCGTATACAGCCACGAACTAGTATTAAGATTTGATATTAATTATTATTGTTAGATTGTAAGCTGACTCGGCCCTTTTACGGCCACGAATTTATATTTAGTTGACACGGCCTATTTACAGCCACGATCTTATATTAAGTAGTTATTAAGTTACAATTACCTTGCTTATGACAATAATGCTATTATAACACACATAAATCTGGATTGTTTACCTGTAACGGTCCAACTATATTACAGTATTCCCAAATTAATAATGCGCATGCAGATCTTCGCTAATTGTCGTATTCCCGGAAACACCCGAATCATTGAATCGTAAGAGCACTAAACAATTCACTTGCATTTTGCACCTTGTTCCAAAGAAATAGAAGTCAATATCATGAGTACACAATCGAAAACAATTCGGGCAGTGTTTTTTTGTTTTTTGTTTTTTTGGCGGTGACTGCACGTGTTCTCTCTGTGTGGAATTATATAGAGCTGCTATTACACAACCTTCTTGGTTTTGTTTTCAAAGGTGAATTTAATTTCAACTTTAATTATCTTATTAAAATAGTTTATTTGACAATTGCTTGTCTGTCTGACACAGGTAGAGATTTTATATTTAAAGGAGGTCACTACAGTACTATAAAATTTTCGAAGTAAATCAATCCAACAAAGATTGTAGCATATTCTCAATCGTGTTTTATCGGTTTTCCTCGCTATTTACTTCGAATCAAATTTCGTTACTGATAAATCAATATTTATCTCTTTTAGCACAAAACACATAATTCTACTAAATTATGCATGAAGAAAATGCACTTACCACTCTATATACATATCGTCTTCCGACGCTCGGGAAATACGACCGTTGCCGAACAGTGACGAAGATTTCTATGCGCATTATCACTTTGGGAGAGCTGTACTTAATGTTTGTTTATATATTATTTTATGTTTTTGTTTTGTATTAATTTAGTGCTGACAATATCCAAGTTGTTACAAGATAACCTAAGGAAATAAATATTTTGATTTTTACAAAACTGACAATCTTTTAAATATTAATAAGTAAATACTAAAATAAATAAAATCAGAATAATGCCAAAACTTTAAAAAACTAATTTCAATATAAATCGTATCCGCGCGGCATGGTGGCAATAACGTTATTTATTTACTTAAACTTTAAAAAACTAATTTCTCTTAACTAACTAGTAAATAATATTAATATACTTATTAATATAAATATACTAATTAAATATTTAATAATAACAAAAGCGTTTATTTCGAAATAGTATCCATAGTGTTTGCTTTTGCTATATTAGTGAAACGAGAACATTTTTTTTTTTAATTTGCCTTGCCCTCCTGAGGCACTGGGCATATACATGTGAAGTACCGAGTGCTCCATGATAGGGCAATCTAGCTTCTTACTAACTGCCCTTAAGATAATGTTGCTGCTCCCTCGTACTCTGTGCATCAAAGACGCGACGTTTCCGCATAGTAGACACCAACGAGGGAAGCCCATCGTAATGCATTTAGTTGTTATAAAAATCGAACCCAATACTGTTTACGACGTAAAACTAGTTGAAAATATATTTACCTATGGGATCCGCAGTAGGACCAACTGAGCATTGACGATCGAACCATTTCTCTAGTCCCATTTGGTGGAGGTTGAAATTCTAGAACGAAAAAACAAATAAAAACAATTCAAAGCATTAAGTTAAGTATAAGGTTAAGTTATTTATTTCTTAATATTTAATTTATTTGTGATATTTCTCGAGTTTGGTACGCTAAAAACATCGATGAGCTCACGACATCGCGACGAGAAACAACACAAATAAATTATTAAATTAAATGTATTTATTTACATTCATAAATATTTTTGTGTCCCGACCAGGAATAGAACCCGGTACCTCCGAGTCTAAATTCACGGACATAACCGTTAGACCACGGAGGCAGTTTTAAGTAAGAAAACGATTTTTTGTTTTTTGTTTTCTCCCGATGGATGATAAATGAGATGATAGGGAAGGCAAAGAGTCTAGCCCTTACAGCCAAGTCTGACGTAATATATCTTTCTTTTTTATGAGTTAATGAGGCCATCATCAAATTCCAGATGCTGCAGAATTTGATGCTTTTCTTGGAGTCACTCGCGGCACCATAGCTCAAACACGTCGGGTAAAATATGGGAGTTGACAGCGCGGGAAAACCGCAAAAAATAAACTGCAACTTGTGCCCCATATTTAAAGTCCAATTTATTGTTTTCCATAATTATTCACATTGTAGCACATTATTTAACAAAATAACACCACTTTTGACCAATAATATCCACAGTAAATAAATTTACAAAAAAACTTGCACTTGACATGTTCACGCAAAATGGCGCGAAGAACACTCACGATTTTTTAAAATTTTTATTCTGAGTGGGGAAACTATTTTTTTTTACTTTTTAATTAAATCCCGGGACGAGGTTTAGTCGTCCCGGTTGTCTACACAAAATCCCGGGGTTTGCAAATTTTCAAATAAAGATTTATTGTGCGTAAGTAGCGCGGTTGGATGTAGTTGCTTTTAATTTTTACGGAGAGGATTCTACGGAACTCCTTTTTTTCTTTTATTGAAAATGCATAAAACTTTGTTTTTACACTTTATATTTTAGAAATAATTACATATGTAGAAAAACTAAACACTTATCTAGGTGGGACACTATTACGCGGTAGACTTTCACTAATTATTATTTTAATCCTAATCTTTATAAAAATACTCGCTCCGTCGACCTCTCGGTCCGAGCTCCTCGATCTCTAGAGGACATTTTTTACTAATAGTTTATTTTTTATTAGGTTTAGTTTATAATTATTTTAATTTTTACTTTTAAGTAGTTTTAATTTATTTTGTGCGTAGTTGTTTAAATTATATAACTATAAACTATATTATTACAATACAAAAAAAAAAAACTAAAACAAAAAACCTAATTTAAATATAAATCGTATCCGCGCGGCATGGTGGCAAGAACGCTGGCCGCATTTCCTCGCTGAATCGCTATGCTGATTCTCTGGGCGAGGAAAGTGCGTTAATTAGTGCGGTAATGTTTTTTTAAAAAGTTTTAGCGCTTGAACCCCACGGGCCTAAAGCCTCTACAGCAAACGGCACTAACATGAGTCTTTGAATATAGATACGTATTTGCGCCGCTTGCCTGACTGCGGGTTTTAACGCTGTTCCCCTGAGGTGTGACAAAGACAAAGTATCGATACAAGTGGCATCCCACACTAAGGCCCGTCCCCGCTTCCAGGGGATTAGCGTCATACCATATTCCAGTGGGTTCCAGAATAGCTGGAACGGGTGGTGGCAAGAGCCAGTTTTAGGTAGTTACGTACCTTTAGTATGTTCACAATAATATTTGTCTCCTTGACAGTGATTCATGAACGTGTAAAACTTGAAATATAACCCAAAGCCTCTATTGACTGATACACAGATTGGCGCGTAAATGTCAGTGCAGGATTTCGGACAAGGATGTCTGTCGAACGCCATGACTTGACGTAATGTTTTTGCTTGTATTATTGGTTGTGTACTGTTATCTGTAAATTAAATTAAATATGGAGCGGTGGCTCGGTTCTAAGAACGTTTTCCTTGACATCCTAAAGAGGTGGATTCGAACCCCGGCATGTACCAATGAGAAATACACTATTCCTACGTACATTTGTTATACATTCAGCTTAACGAGTGGAAGTTAGTGAGGAAGGAGTTCCAGCAAAAACTTTGCACCACTTACTGAAAGAATTGGGCCTAAGCAGGTCTGCCGTCAATACATTTTTGAAAGAGCTTCCAACACGGCATTAACGCAATCATAGAGTATTGGTTGGTTGGGTAGGGAGAGGAGTGGAATGGTGGATGGTGAGCGTATTATCGCGCAATTAAATAAAAAAGGATTCCTTTTCAATTATTGCCTATTGTCGGTCGCAAGCCCGAGACATCATTCTTCTCATCTCTTACCCACACACGATGGACCCGGCACCCGCACGGTGAATCCATGGAATGCTTATAAATTGTCTTCTTCTTCACCACCGTTCCCGTGCCTCGGAGAGTACGTTAAGCCGTCGGCGTCGGTCCTGGTTCCACTAGTACCAACTTGTGGAATCGTATATAAATTGTCATAAAAAAATTACATCTGACCTTTGCCAACCCGTCTGTCAAGGCTGGCAATTATTTCTGCCAACGTATTAGCCTCGCTAACAGTCTTCTTGGAAAAATCTCTGATGGGACCCTCTCTTGAGGACATTTTTTATTTAAAATATTATTTTTGTATTAGGTTTGGTTTGTTGGTATTTAATTTTATTTAAGTAACTAGTTTGTAATAGTTTTTATAATTTTAACGGGTCTTTACGCGATTTACCTTAGAGACATAATTCTCCCGACGTTTCAGTCGACCCGTGACCATGGCCAATGCAACTTGGCTGAAACGTCGGGAGAATTATGTCTCTAAGGTAAATCGCGTAAAGACCCGTTAAAATTATAAAAAACTAAACTACATATTATACTTTTTTTTTTGTAAATAAAGGGTGTCCCAAGAAGAACGCAATTTTTAAATTTTAAATAAAACACAGATATGTAAAAAAAAATCGTGAAACTTTATTATATCGTAAAGTACTTAGACAGAATGAGGTTATGTATGGAACAATATATCGTGCAGATGGCCGCCGCGGCTTTGCTGGCATGCACGCGATCTTTTAATGAAATTTTCAATGACCGTTTTGCATGAATGCTGCGGTATTTCATTAATGCAGCGTCCAATTTCCTCTTTTAAGGCTTGAGTCGTCGTCGGCTTATTCGCGTAAACCATCGACTTCAAAAAACCCCAAAGAAAAAAATCTAATGGTGTTAAATCGCACGATCTAGGCGGCCAATTCTGATCTCCAAAACGCGAAATAACACGACCGGGAAATTACTGATGCAGCAATTGAATTGTTTCTCTGGCTGTATGACATGTGGCGCCGTCTTGTTGGAACCACATGCCCTCAACATTCATTTCTTCAATTCTAGGCAAGAAAAAACTGGTTATCATTTCACGATACCGAACACCATTGACTGTTTGCGCTTGACCTGCCTCATTTTCATAAAAAAAAGGTCCAATGATTCCTCCAGCCCAAAAACCACACCACACAGTGACACGTTGAGGATGCATTTTCTTCTCGTGAATCACTCGAGGATTTTTCTCACCCCAAATGCGACAATTCTGCCTATTGACGAAGCCATCAAGATGAAAATGGGCCTCGTCACTGAAGATGATTTTATCGGCAAAATCAGCATTTTGATGTTGTCTCTCCAATACCCAATTAACGAACTCCCTTCGCTGTCCATGGTCAGCTAGCTTCAGTTCCTGAGTCAATTGAACTTTGTATGCATGAAGATGCAAATCTTTCGTCAAAATTCGCTGCAAAGTGGATTTAGAGACACCAATTTGCTGAGCTCGGTGTCGAATTGAGGTGGATGGAGTTTGAGCGACATCATCACGTACAGCTGCGACATTTTCGGTCGAACGACCTGGTCGATGGCGCGTTGTTGTCTTTACATCACTAACAGACCCAGTTTCGGCAAATTTATCCATTAATCTCTTTACAGTTGACTCTTTTGGAGCATTATTGTGACCCCAAATTGATCGCAATTTGCGAACTGTAGCCGCAAAACATTTTGGTAAAACAATTTCACAATGAGAATGCGTTGTTCATTCGTGTAGCGCTCCATTTTTACTAACCTCGTACCTTCTACTAGCAAACAATAACAATTGTTCAAATGTCAAACAATGACACTTCGAATGTTGCCAGATTTAAAAATTGCGTTCTTCTTGGGACACCCTTTATATACATATTATATATATAAACACCCAGACCGAGACAAATTGTATAACTTGCCCCCCGTGGGAATCGAACCCACGACCTCCCGAGTTCTACTGGTAACAAACGTTGGTTAATACTATATACGAGAATAGTACATTCAATTGTAACAAAATCATGTCATGTTTATAGGATTATTTTGTCTTATGTCACCTGTCGCCATATATCACCGACAATTGTCACTCGACATATATCACCGACAATTGTCACTCGACATATATCACCGACAATTGTCACTCGACATATATCGTTGACAATTGTCGACGTGGTGAAAGTAGTAGTGACGATTGTGATAGGAACAGTGTTTTTTTTTTCTTGACAATTGCCGCATCTGTCGGCGAAATAGGGTTATGCAGCCTTATTTTGTTGATTAGTCGCAAACGTTATTAGTGGATTTCATTATTTATTTATTTATTTATTCGTGGGAAAATTTACAGCCTTTGCAATATTATGTATACAAAAAATATCTAATCTCAAAGCCTTACAAATTTTCACTGTTAGCTATAATGAAAAATAATAAAAATAAGAACCAACAAAATCAGTACAATAACAATGAGATATGAAATAACAATTGCATTTGTATACTGATCCCGTTTTACACCTTAAGAATTATACAATATAATAAAATTAATTAAGTGCAACAACAAGTATTAGTAACAATAAGTAGGTACTCAAACAACACTTTACAATTTTTTACAAGAAACATAAATGAAACATAAGTAATAGAAAAATATATAAAATAAACTAAAACAAGGATCAAATAAATAATTTAAAATAATAATAATGTAATATTTCAACATTTTAATGGACATTACGTCAGAGATTGCGTCATAATTACAAAATATTAGTCAATTCTCAACTCTAAGCGCTCGACCTTGACAGCGGCCGTGCAAATATCAACTTTAATCAAATCAAATCAAAATAATTTATTTCCATTGGTTCTCTCGAAACAACTTGGATACAGTCAGAACTAATAAAATCAATACATTTTTCACAACATATGTACTAATCAAAGTGGTAATAATGGTTGGACCGTAAACAGGCAATAATCCATATTTATGTATGCTATGCACAACATTATTGCTACAAGCAAGTAAAACTAACTAACTTAGAAACTACTTAAATAAGATCGTGGCTGTAAAGAGGCCGTGTCAGTTTACATTCTAAATACTTAATAATTATGATGTATAGAAATTATATACATATGTCAGATAATTTATAAATGTATAGAAAAATAAATAATAATAATAAAAAAATAAAGAAAAGACGTCATCTTATAATCTAAATACTAATAATGATATGTCAATTAAACATAAATTCGTAGCTGTAAATGGGCCGTGTCATCTTATATTCTAATAGCATTAATGTTAATTAATAATCGTGGCTGTAAAATGGCCGTGTCACCTTACAATCTAAATAAAACATTCTATGTCAAGTAAACTTAAATTTAAATTCGTGGCTGTAAAAGGGCCGTGTCAATTAAAAATAAATATAAAATAGCGTGATGTGTATATAGTTAACGGATTCCATTATATAACGTTTGCGCTTAAGTAAAATAATATGGCCGCTGGAAGGAATAATTGATTGGGGAAACGTCTAAGTATTTTAAACGAAATCTCACCATCAGTATAGTAATATTCATACTCTGTACTATTACTATTCGTTTCATTTAAATCCTTCCCCATCATATCTTCATTTCTTCTTGTTATATATTTTGAACACATTCCCGATGTTACTATGTAGTATTCTGAAAATGCTCAGAATTATCAATCCAAGATGTGTAAGTCACATAATGGCCAGATGAACTAGCTGTATCAGCCTATAGGCCAGACATCTTAGTGTTTTCTCGGAACTTGAAAAAAGTTATCCTTATTGAACTTACCGTTCCGTGGGAATCAAATATTCCAAAAGACCACAACATGAAGTCGAATAAATATTATGATCTCACAGCAGAAATGATCAGGAACGGGTTCAAGACTCAGCTTTACGCAGTGGAAGTTGGTGCAAGAGGAGTTCCAGCAAAATCTTTGCATCACTTACTGAAAGAATTGGGCCTAAGCAGGTCTGCGGTCAATACATTTATGGAACGAGCTTCCAAGACGGCATTAACGGAATCATACAGTATTTGGTTGGGTAGGGAGAGAAGTAGAATGGTGGATGGTGAGCGTATTATCGCGCAATAGAAAAAAAGGAGGCCTCCTTTTCTTAAACCAGCCTATTGTCGGTCGCAAGCCCGAGACACCATTCTTCTCATCTCTTACCCACACACGATGGACCCGGCACCCGCACGGTGAATCCATGGAATGCTTAGAAATTTGTCTTCATTAAAGTATATAATAAAATTCCTAGAGATATATGAGAGTTACATATAAAACGTTTTACTATCATACACACACCCACACTAACTTATTTAAACCTTCTCTTTTTATATAATTTGTAATATTAAGTAGGTATTCAAATAAATAATTAGTTAATAGTATTTTTATCTGCAAGCGCCTAATGTTTTGCAATATTGTTTGCGACCGGAAGTGCAGAGTGTCCAGAGATCCAGGCGTCCCAGAGACCCTTGTTCAGGCCCCTGATTGAAACTCATGTATAACTGATTCAAAATAAAGATTATTATTATATTATTATTGGGGTAAAGAAAATTCTTATTGACAACTGTTTGTACTCAATAAAATAAGAAATTTTGACAATAAAATCTCGCTTCGAATTATGTTCAGAGCGCTTAGAATGAATATGATATTTCCGAATCAAGTATCACGATTTGAATGCTCAGAGCGTGATTTTAATTCGGAACGGTCTAAATCACATTTTTATTCATAACATAATTGTTTTTTTTTAAATGTATAGAAGTTAAATTGCGGATTCCACATCTTTGAGTATGAATACTAACAATCTCAGTTTTTTTATATTTATATGTGTAACGTATAACGCGTAATTTATCCACACAGCCTAATTGGCCTGTGTTTGACTTGGAAAATCGTTAGCTTGAAGAATGAACGCTTTTTAAAAACATTATTTCCACTTGAATAAATCAAGGCAAAGCGTACTCGAACAATATTTCGTCTTATTCTCTTTGATCTTTAATTTTGTTAATTATTTTAAATTTAACAAAGTTCCAAAATGTTAATGCTTAAATCCGCGCACCGAGCGGTTACACGTTTTTTCTCTCACAATTTTCATAGCTTTTTTTACCCAAGTAATTAACTGCAATGGGGTGTGTCAGGCAAAGCTTTTTGTAGATGTCGCTAGCGGCACTGGTACCTTGTTTACACCTATGACGGATCATTTTTCAAATGTTTTTGTTAGTTTTTTTAATTTTATAGCAGAAAAATTAATTTTAACTTAACGTTACCTACCTTAAACGACGAATTAGGAAAGCAAACACCGTATTTAAAATGAAAAAAGGTTTAATTAATAGAACGGCAATTTTTAGATAGCAATATTTTTGATTTCGCTTGGAAATTTCGATTTACACCCTTAAAAGCTGCTCACTTCGGCCATATATCCAGAAAATAATAAATTTTCTAATAAAAATACAAGTTTTCTATGCAACTGACAGTTCTATTAGGTACCATCTATGATGCGCCATCTATCGTGATAAAAAGTTAGTGATACACCCCATTACTACTTCTACAATAAACCATATACAGTCCGCTAAACACCTTTTAATTGAGCCATCGAAGACCCGCAGCAGTATCCCTACATGGTAAGCAGCACATAATAGGGACTGACGACTTTACATATGGTCCTTCGAGCCGGTTTGTTTGCTGCAAATGTTAGGTTGGCAAACTTACGACTTATTTATATCACTGTATTTTGTTAAATGTGTTGTCTGTTAACTGTTTTACCTTACCAAATAAATAAATAAGAGAAAGGAATGCTGCAAAATTTGATAATATTTGTGACTATGGACAATTTGCTTTGATTGCACCACCCGAAAGTAAAATATATTTGCTGTAAAATGAGTGACGTCATTCGCTGTGAAACACGCGTTTGTCTTTGGTTATTCGACATCATTAAAACACAAAGCGCTTAAAAAATCTGACCGAACGCCTGTCAGAGCGAAATGTTCTAAAGAGCTCCACAACCTTATCCCTTCTTCTCTATTCCGCAACCGAACCACTCGCACAGGTCAAAATATGCATCCAAATACCGTAGCCACTATCCCTACGCGGACATATTATTTATCATAATATTATTTATTTATTCTATTCTTAGATGTTTTTAAAATGCTGGACTGGAATTACTGCGGCATAAATGTCAATGGAGAATACATCTCACACCTCCGATTCGCGGATGACATAGTCATCATGGCCAGCTCGCTCAAGGATCTTAGCAGAATGTTAAACGGCTTAAACGTGGCTTCTCAGCAGGTTGGTCTCGGAATGAACCTGGATAAGACTAAGGTTATGTTCAATGACCATGTCAAGCAGAGGCCAATCTGTGTGGGAAATGGCACTCTCGAAGTTGTGCAGGAATACGTCTACCTTGAACAGACTATTCAGCTAGGCGCTGAAAACTTCAGCAAAGAAGCCGACAGACGCATTCAGCGAGGATAGGCGGCATTCGGGAAACTTCGACATATATTATCCTCTCATCGTCCATACCACAGTATTTGAAGACAAAAGTCTTCAACCAGTGCGTCCTCCCCGTAATGTCGTACGGAGCAGAGACGTGGACACTGACAGTGGGTCTGGTTCACAAATTCAAGGTCGCTCAGCGAGCTATGGAGAGAGCTATGCTTGGTATTTCTCTGATGGATAGAATTCGAAACGTTGAAATTCGTCAGAAAACCAAAGTTACTGACATAGCATTCAAAATTAGCAAGCTGAAGTGGCAACGGGCCGGACACATCTGCCGCAGAACCGACGACCGATGGGGCAAACGGGTTCTGGAGTGGAGACCACGTACGGGACGACGCAGAGTGGGACGACCCCCCGCCAGATGGACGGATGACCTAAGGAGGGTCGCTGGTGGGGATTGGATGAGGATTGCAAAAGACCGCGTGCAGTGGCGAGCCTTGGGGGAGGCCTATATCCAGCAGTGGAGAGACACAGGCTGATGATGATGATGATGATTCTATTCTCATTTTTTAAACATATGTGTAAACTGTACATTTAGTGTTCATTCCGATTTAGTAGATTGTACTGTACATCTCTGCGACCCGTGACTCACCCAACATAATGATGCCTTCAGCCTCGGCTGTAGCATATGCTGAGCTGACCACCTATTTATCGCCACCTGTATGTATTCTTTATTCTTAGTGTATCACCGTACATTTCCACCGGAATTTGGTAAAGTCAATATAATTTAAACAAAATTATACACAATATATAATTAACGTTAAAATATCTGTCTTGCCTGGAGAGTGCAATGTGAAGACAAGGAACAGAATATATATATGTTTCGGTATATAGAATAGGCTTACATTAATACATTTAGATTTATTCCTGGCATATTGTTTTTTTATAACCATTGTAATTGTTGCGATAAATAAAGTATTTTCTTTCTTTTTTTTTTTAAATCAAAAACAATAATTTTTAATAATTCTTTCTTACATACAAATTTGGAGACTCTTACATCTGTCGCACGCTGAAGATGAAGCCAGTGTGTTTCCCCATTCCTATAACCTGGAGTCCTTCAAACGAAGTGTGAAAAAGCATCTTTATAGGCCGGCATAGTGGTAGGGACTGATGTCGGTCGTCTGAGGCTGGCGTCAGTTGCTCCCATCAGGTGGTAAAAAAAAGTGCTTCCAGTGACAAGTCGAACATAGGGTTCACAGACGGGGTAATGCCTTTTCCATATGCCCGGCGTCCGACGACGCATACGCTGCGTCACGAACTGCTATAACGATAGTACGGTGGCGGCGTGAGTGTTTATACCTCTAAGCTAGGGCAGTGAATGGGTTAAGCTACTATACTTGCCTTCACCAGGATAATCACACATATTATCCAAGTACAGATAGCATGTGTTATCAAAATCTCTGTATTCATATCTGTCTTCTATTTTTCTGATCGTACACACTTTGCTTCCAGATTCTCGACAGATAGAATCGCGATTCCGACAAATCATTTGTATAGTTTGATATTGCAAGTGATCCTTCGTTGTTTTTACACATATTGTGTATTTCATATCTATTATTAATACCAGTATTAGCTTAAGTGTATCTGAAAAAGGTATTTTTAGATACCAGATGTTTTATAATAGCTAACATTAAAGTTATTAATAATTTATAAACAATCGCATTTTTTATAGTCTAACACCCATTCATCCAACATAACAGCGTGCTAGACATCCACTGCTGGAGTTGGGCCTTCCAGAACATATGTATATCTGGAGAATTTGGCCTACACTCGCAACGCAAGACGGTTTGGCAAGCATATGATGTCAATTTTTAATGACAATTTATTAACGATACCACAAGTTGGTATAGTTGAACCGGGACCGACGGTGTGACGAATATTAGAACGCTTCTTGGTTGCTCGGTTACCATATAAAACGTGTGTGTCAAAACAATGAATAATTGTACGGTGGTAACAAAATATTATCTCTCCATTAGTTTTCTTTAGAATTCTGGGTTTAATTATGTCGATCAAATAGGGCTTAACGTGCTCTCCGAGGCACGGGAACGGTGGTGTTATAAATCTTAGACAAATGTACGTAAGAAAAGTGTATTTCTCATTGGTACATGTCGGGTGGATTTGAACCGACCTTTGTAGGATTTAAGGAACGCGTTGTTACAACCGAGCCACCACCGCACCTCTAACACCTACGGGTGTTAGATATTCTTGAAAATATCCCTAACGCGGTTTCTTTCGAGTTTGCGCCGTTTGGGGTTGAGACGATGGGACCATGGGGATCTAAGGATGGCCAAGCGTCTGGCCAAGGAGTTGTCTAAACGGCTGACGAAAAAATCTGGAGATAGGAAGGTTGGCAATTATTTCTGCCAACTTATAGTTGTGTTAAAACTATTGACGGCAGGATACGCCGGAAAACTACTACTAGCCACATTATGTACCGTATTCTAGAAAATAAAGGTTTTGTTTTTTTTTTATTAATATTATTAGTCTCGCTATATAGAAGGAAATTGTTGCCAGTTTTCTTGGCACTATCTCCGATGGGACGTTTTATGAGAATATTTTTAATTATAGTTTATTATTACTTAATTTAGTAAAAGAACACAAAATTAATATTTTTGTACAAAACAAAATGTCAAACACACTTTAATCATATTTCGTTCCAAAATATTTTTTTTCCCTGACACATGAATATTCATAATATGAAAGAGACAGACTTATGGACTTCAAAACCGCTAGAGCGTGTAGTGCCAAATTTAATATTTAAAATACGGGAACGCAATCTTTAATGTTGCCAATTAAATATAAATATTTTAATTTAACGGGAAAAATGGTAACATGATTTAAATAGGTGGTAGGCAGTCACTGATGGTGGTAATTTGCCCAGAAGTATCCACCGTTCGTGCCGATAAACCCGTCGTATTGCCGTCATGCCCAGTCAAGCTGGCATAGTTTTAGGGGCTGATGTCAGTGATAAGTGTCTGATTCCAATTGCTGACATTCATGGCCGTTGCGCGCCACTTACCACCAGGTGGGCGCATTTCGTGAAACTATAAAATTAAAGTACTTTTGAGGTTTGGGGAGTTTACAACTATTATTATATTATCAACCTATTAATTTACATATTAGCATCTCAGGGGGAGAGCGCATAAAGCGGGAGCCGCGGCGGTAAATGCGGAGTCCAGCAAGCGGCGCAAGTATGTAAGTATATTAAAAGATTACATATTTATGCCGTTTGCTGTAGAAACTCTGGGCCCATGGAGTCTAAGCGCAAAAACCTTTTTAAAAGACATAACACCGCGTCTTGTCGTCTTCTCCGGTGACAAGAGGGCTGGCTCTTTCTTCGCCCAAAGAATCAGTATTGCAATTCAGCTGGGAAATGCAGTCAGCGTTCTTGCCACCATTTCACGCGGACGGGACTTATATCCCTTTCCTTAGTGTTAATATTAATTTTATTTTATATTTAATAAAATATTAACTAAACTAAAAGCTTACATTTTAAAACATAAGTAAATGACTATTAATAAAAATAAACCTAATTAATAAATAAAAATACAACTAAAAACTAAAATGAAGAAAAAACAAAATAAAAAATATTATAAATAAAAAAACTGCTCCGAATTGCTGCCAATGGGCAAAGTAATGGATGCTGGCAGCATTGCCACGTTGAACGGCAATGCTGATCCTTTGGCCCAAATATTGCCCAGCTCTTTTGTCTCCCGAGGTGTTGACGAGCTGTTTTGACAACGCCTTGAAAATTTCATGTGCACTTGGTCCCCACGGCCCGAGAGTTTCAACTCCAAACGGCGCAAAAATATTCTCCCAATAAGCTGAGTGTATTTCCGCCGCTTGAGGTTCTCTGCTTGTAATGCGCCCGAAGCGCTGGGAAGGCGCCAGGGTGTCCCACACTAAAGGCAAACCTATCCTCCATGGAACCAACGTCATTCCATCGGGCCGCTTGCCATTTTATATTTTTTTCGAATAAATGTTTCGTATTTACAACTTAAAACTGATTTTTGAGGTTCCCGTTTGACAGCTGGAGGGAATGGTTGATGAGTAGATGAGCGGATGTTAGTCTTGAAAATTTTTTGTATATTTACCCATTATATTTGCAAATGTTATACTCGTAGAAGTCTACCACACACATTTATAAAATCACAATTTCCACTTTACTGCTACCAAAACCCAATTAAGATTTTTTATTGATCATTAAATTCTAATTGTAAAATGTTTATTACTCGTTCTACTCGAGCAGTCTACTCTAGCACCCGTATTCTAAGACAAAGTCAAAGTCAAAATATCTTTATTCACGTAAACCTATTACAGGCATTTGTGACACGTCATTATTTGGAATGATTCTACTCCTGTTAGTGGAAGACTAAGCAGCGAAGTGGTCCAAGAAGTAAGCTGTTAGCAGAAGACTAACAACTTACTCCTTTTTTTTATTTACTGTATAATAATTCACCATTCTACTTCCCTACCTACCCAACCAAATACTGTACGATTCAGTCAATGACATCTTGGAAGCTCTTTCCATAAATGTATCTCCTGCAGACCTGCTTAAGACCACTTCTTTCAGTAAGTGGTGTAAAGATTTTGCTGGAACTCCACTCGCAGCACAACTTCCACTGCGTAAAGCTGAGTGACTGATTCAAATCCCAGGAACGGGTAAATTTCTTTTGTGAGATCATAATGTTACTTCGACTTTATGTTGTGGTCTTTTGGAATATGTTTTGTGGAAATCCCACGGAACGGTAAGATCAATAATAATTCAATTAAATATGACTAAAGTGTCTAGATAGTTGTTAGAGAACATTTCGCAAAAGTGAACTAAGCATTTAATAATATTTGATTGTGCAAGCTAGATAAATGCACAAGCTTAGATCTGGGAAGTTTAAACATTCTAAACTGCTAGAGAATATGGAATAATAATGGAGGCAGTTATAGAATAGAAATAAAACAAATTCCCCTGTTAAATTTAATTAATTTACGTTTATTTGGTTTAATTTTGAACCTAGCTAGGTTGCCATTAAAAATTATGTACAATTATCGTATTTTATATGATTTATTCCTTATTGCATAAACATAAGACGGACTTAAAGCTAAACCATAACTCTTTTAGCACGACAAAAAACAAAATTAAAAGGTTAAAAACAGTGGATAAAATCCTCCATTAGCGAATTCCACAAAGCCCCCTCCGCATATTCTTGCGTTATTGTTTTCGCGTTGGGTAATAAAATACTCGAAGCAATAAAAATCACTATTGTTTCTTTTTTCTTTAAAAAAGGCTTATTTTTTTATTTTTCAACGCACGCGCTAGCGTACGGAAGCCTATGATGTGGCCCCGTTAGGCTGCAGTTTGTCTCAGCGGGCAACAACCCGCAGGTTTCTATTTTTACCCTGGCCTAAGGGTGGCCAAGGAAGGACCTACGAAAGGTGTGGCCCCTTGTGAGCGGTGTCTATGTGGTAACAACGGCACGGGCTACGTCTCGGTTCTCAGGATCTCCCGGGGCAGGCGGCGGCCTTCCGGTGGCCGTGTGTGGAGAGGCGCGATTCCCCGAAGATAGTCGAAGCGGCTGTGGTCGGCTCGATCGAACATGGACTTCGAGAGCCTGGCCACAAACTGCTCGATGGTCTCCATCTTCAGGCCGTCGTGGAGGACGGTGTTGCGCACGAACCAGGGGGCCCCGACGGTCGCACGTAAGGAGATGTTCTGCTGGGCCTGTATCCTGGCCTTCATGGTTGGAGCCATCAGGTGGTGCCACGCCGGAGCGGCATAGGTGAGGCGTGATCGGACGAAGGTCTTGTATATATTAACCTTTATCAGGGGTGGTAGCGACGAGTGCAGCAGTGGCCTCAACTGGGCCCGAGCGGCTTTCGCGCGGTTAATGATGTGGCGTGCCATGGTGCCCATGCCAAGACGGCGATCGATCACGCACCCCAAGTAGGTGACGGTGTCCGACCAGCTCACTCTTTTCCCACGAAGCAGCAGCGGGTCCGGCGGGCGGCGGGAGGACGTCAGATTGGCTTAAGACTAAGAACTAATTAATAAATATAATCACTAAGTAGCTAGATGATTGCACGAGGGTGTTTCGGAGCGGCAAAACAGAATTTGGCGATCACTAGATATTTTTGTACGCTTAGTTATTGTCTGTGCTAAAAGGGATAATTTTATACAATAAAATCAACTGCTAAAATACTGAATTATTTAGCGTAGTAGTCCTGTAGAGAAAATGTGACCAATTTTTACCGAACACAATTGGTGTTTTACTCGTAAAGTGAACGATTGAAATTAGCAATTTGGACCTTTATATACATGTCGTGCCACGGTTAATGAGCTCTGAACCATAATGCGCTTTTTTTTGGTTCTGTTCTTCAGCGCCAACACACGTTGATGATGTTCAGTCCTTCCGGAACCCGCGTTCGAACTTTGTTCTCTTTTAACCTCTTTCTCGAGCCGAGAAGTTCAAGTCATATATCCAGTGGAACATCACGGAAACCACGAGATTTCTTGCGCTACAAGAACCGGCCGCATCCATCATCAAATAGCTTTCAACTAATCCGAAGGACTGGAGTACTTAGAACCCTCTGGGATTGCGCGGAGCGACCCGACAAGAGACCCGACAACATTACCATTGGACCGAGGAAACTTCGCAGGTCACTGATGAGGTATGCGACATGTGAACATTAGCCCCATCCCACTGTTTCTACTGAGAACCTTAAGCTGCGAAAATATGCCAATCTCGGTACAGGTTACTTATTTGCGCCGTTTGGGGTCTACACGATACACTCTAAACGCCTGGCCAAGGAGTTGTCCAAAACGGTTGACTTAGAAATCTTAAGACTGGCTGGCATTATTTCTGTCAGTTTTACGGTAGGTACTTAATTATTTCCTAATTAAAATTTTACTAGTTTTTTTCAAGAAATGCATTTCACAAACATAATTATATTAGGAAACATTTAAGAAATAATGAAAAAAGGAAGTGCTATTTACACAAATGGAAGGGAAGTTATCAATTTTACGTTTCATAAAGCAATAAGGAATAATTAAGTAGATTTTTGACAACTGTGTTGTTAAGTAGCCAAAGAAGCTATTAACTTTAATTATTTCTTGGAGTTCTTCGCGCCATTTTGCGCGGACATGTCAAGTGCAAGTTTTTGTTTTGTAAATTAATTTACTGTGGATATTATTGGTCAAAAGTGGTGTTGTTTGTTTAATAATGTGCTACAATGTGAATTATTATGGAAAACGATAAATTGGACTTTAAATATGGGGCACAAGTTGCAGTTTATTTTTTGCGGTTTTCCCGCGCTGTCAACTCCCATATTTTACCCGACGTGTTTGAGCTATGGTGGCGCGAGTGACTCCAAGAAAAGCATCAAATTCTGCAGCATCTGGAGTTTGATGATGACCTCATTAACTCATAAAAAATAAAGATATATTACGTCAGACTTGGCTGTATGGGCTAGACCCTTTGTCTCCCCTATCACCTCATTCATCATCCATCGGGAGAAGAGAACAAAAAAAAAATCATATTATTCTAGGTAACATAGCTACGAAAATATGAAAACAATTTTTTAAAATTCGTTTATTTACGTTCTGAACGAGCTGTCATCCGTTTTTACGTTTTTCGTTCGGTTTTGCAGATTTTTGTAGAATTTGTCACCAAAAATTAACCTCATAAATCCTAAGTTAAATATCAACTAAGGAAAGTATTGTGAAATTAGTTTGTGAAACCCAATTTGACTTAAGAAAAACTAAAAGATAATGATTCATTGGCTGTATGCAAATGTTGTCAGCCTCCTTGGGACTATTTATGATGGTACGTCTCTAGAGGACATTTTTTATTTATAGTTTTTGTTTTTGTTTTATTGTCTATCTCGTACATAATTATAATATCAAACAAACACTTAGGAATAATTAAAATAAAATACATCCAAATTCATTCCCTTAATTTCTGTTAATGTTTATTGAGTGAAACTTTAGCGTTAACATTTTCTTTGCCCTTCGAAACTCCATCTTTGCAATCAGCGCCAGTTTTTCCCTTACCGTCTTTATCTTTGCCTATTCCACCTTTTCCTTTGCCATCATCATTGCAATCATGTCCGTTTTTGTCTTTACCATTGCCTTTGCTATCTTTATCTTTGCCTATTCCACCTTTATCTTTGCCTTTTCCATCTTTCCCTTTTCCTTTATCAGCATCAACACAGTCATGTCCGTTCTTATCTTTACCTAGTCCACCCTTGTTTTTACCATGTCCGTCTTTGTCTTTACCAAGCCCATCTTTATCTTTACCGTGTTCGTGCTTGTCTTTGCCTACTCCACCCTTGTCTTTTTCTTTGCCATCATCATTGCAATCATGTCCGTTTTTGTCTTTACCATTGCCTTTGCTATCTTTACCTTTGCCTATTCCACCTTTATCTTTGCCTTTTCCATCTTTCCCTTTTCCTTTATCAGCATTAACACAGTCATGTCCGTTCTTATCTTTACCTAGTCCACCCTTGTTTTTACCATGTCCGTCTTTGTCTTTACCAAGCCCATCTTTATCTTTACCGTGTTCGTGCTTGTCTTTGCCTACTCCACCCTTGTCTTTTCCTTTGCCATCATCATTGCAATCATGTCCGTTTTTGTCTTTACCATTGTCTTTGCTATCTTTATCTTTGCCTATTCCACCTTTGTCTTTGCCTTTTCCATCTTTCCCTTTTCCTTTATCAGCATCAACACAGTCATGTCCGTTCTTATCTTTACCTAGTCCACCCTTGTTTTTACCATGTCCGTCTTTGTCTTTACCAAGCCCATCTTTATCTTTACCGTGTTCGTGCTTGTCTTTGCCTACTCCACCCTTGTCTTTTCCTTTGCCATCATCATTGCAGTCATGTCCGTTCTTATCTTTACCTAGTCCACCCTTGTTTTTACCATGTCCGTCTTTGTCTTTACCAAGCCCATCTTTATCTTTACCGTGTTCGTCCTTGTCTTTGCCTACTCCACCCTTGTCTTTTCCTTTGCCATCATCATTGCAATCATGTCCGTTTTTGTCTTTACCATTGCCTTTGCTATCTTTGTCTTTGCCTTTTCCATCTTTCCCTTTTCCTTTATCAGCATCAAGACAGTCATGTCCGTTCTTATCTTTACCTAGTCCACCCTTTTTTTTACCATGTCCGTTTTTGTCTTTACCAAGCCCATCTTTATCTTCACCGTGTTCGTGCTTGTCTTTGCCTACTCCACCCTTGTCTTTTCCTTTGCCATCATCATTGCAATCATGTCCGTTTTTGTCTTTACCATTGCCTTTGCTATCTTTATCTTTGCCTATTCCACCTTTGTCTTTGCCTTTTCCATCTTTCCCTTTTCCTTTATCAGCATCAACACAGTCATGTCCGTTCTTATCTTTACCTAGTCCACCCTTGTTTTTACCATGTCCGTCTTTGTCTTTACCAAGCCCATCTTTATCTTTACCGTGTTCGTGCTTGTCTTTGCCTACTCCACCCTTGTCTTTTCCTTTGCCATCATCATTGCAGTCATGTCCGTTCTTATCTTTACCTAGTCCACCTTTGTTTTTACCATGTCCGTCTTTGTCTTTACCAAGCCCATCTTTATCTTTACCGTGTTCGTGCTTGTCTTTGCCTACTCCACCCTTGTCTTTTCCTTTGCCATCATCATTGCAATCATGTCCGTTTTTGTCTTTACCATTGCCTTTGCTATCTTTATCTTTGCCTATTCCACCTTTGTCTTTGCCTTTTCCATCTTTCCCTTTTCCTTTATCAGCATCAACACAGTCATGTCCGTTCTTATCTTTACCAATTCCACCCTTGTTTTTACCATGTCCGTCTTTGTCTTTACCAAGCCCATCTTTATCTTTACCGTGTTCGTGCTTGTCTTTGCCTACTCCACCCTTGTCTTTTCCTTTGCCATCATCATTGCAGTCATGTCCGTTCTTATCTTTACCTAGTCCACCCTTGTTTTTACCATGTCCGTCTTTGTCTTTACCAAGCCCATCTTTATCTTTACCGTGTTCGTGCTTGTCTTTGCCTACTCCACCCTTGTCTTTTCCTTTGCCATCATCATTGCAATCATGTCCGTTTTTGTCTTTACCATTGCCTTTGCTATCTTTATCTTTGCCTATTCCACCTTTGTCTTTGCCTTTTCCATCTTTCCCTTTTCCTTTATCAGCATCAACACAGTCATGTCCGTTCTTATCTTTACCTAGTCCACCCTTGTTTTTACCATGTCCGTCTTTGTCTTTACCAAGCTCATCTTTATCTTTACCGTGTTTGTGCTTGTCTTTGCCTACTCCACCCTTGTCTTTTTCTTTGCCATCATCATTGCAATCATGTCCGTTTTTGTCTTTACCATTGCCTTTGCTATCTTTATCTTTGCCTTTTCCACCTTTGTCTTTCCCTTTTCCTTTATCAGCATCAACACAGTCATGTCCGTTCTTATATTTACCTAGTCCACCCTTGTCTTCACCATGCCCGCTTTTGTCTTTACCAAGCCCGCTTTTGTCTTTACCAAGCCCATCTTTATTTTTACCGTGTTTGTCCTTATCTTTGCCTTCTCCACCCTTGTCTTTTCCTTTGCCATCATCACAATCATGTCCGTTTTTGTCTTTACCATTGCCTTTGCCATCTTGTTCTTTGCCTATTCCACCTTTGTCTTTACCTTTTCCTTTATCAGCATTAACACAGTCATGTTCGTTCTTATCTTTACCATGTCTGTCCTTGTCTTTGCTATGGCTATCTTTGTCTGTACCGTGTTTATCTTTGTCTTTACCTACTCCACCCTCGTCCTTTCCTTTTCCTTTGCCATTATCATCGCAATCATGTCTGTTCTTATCTTCACCATGCCCGTCTTTGTCTTTGCCGTGTCTTTCTTTGTTTTTACCGTGTTTATCTTTATCTTTACTGTCTCCGTTTTTGTCTTTGCCCACTCCACCCTTGTCTTTTCCTTTTCCTTTTCCTTTGCCATTATCATCGCAATCATGTCCGTCCTTGTCCTTACCATGTCGGTCCTTATCTTTACCATGTTTATCTTTGTCTTTGCCTACTCCACCTTTGTCTTTTCCTTTGTCACCATTACCGCAATCATGTCCATTTTTGTTTTTACCATGACAATCTTCGTCTTTGTCATGTTTATTATTATTATGTTCATGGCAGTCATTTCTGTCTTTACCATTGTCATGTTTGTCTTTTCCTTTTCCATCGCAATCATGTCCTTCTTTATCCTTTTCCTTTCCATTTTCATGTTGACAATTAGTGTTTACTTTGCCTTTTAAATCTTTAAGTTTTTTAATAACTTCGCTGACTTTCTTTATGACATCCTCTAATATTTTCTTATGTTGATCTTTTTTATTACCTGTAAATTAATTAAATTATCATTTATACAATCTATAAACGGGTGATCGATATGGTACTAACATATGCCAGTGAGAAATACACATACATTTGTCATAGATTTACCCACATCGGTTCCGGTTACTTATTACCAAGTTCTTTGGAAATATCTTCTAGAAGACCAACTAAACGTCTAGCTCCTAGCTAGACGTAGAGTAACCATGGGCTGTGAGGATTGTGTAAATAAACATCATCACAACCATATCCTTAAAGCATACATTTAGCTAACTTTACTATAGGCCTACAAGTCGCAAGCCGAATAAACGAATGCATGGTATGATGCCATGGTATGGTAAATGTAAATGATTTTAAAATTGTATAAATGTTAAGTATTCCTTCCCCTTTCCCGCCGCGCTGTTCCCCTTGGGCGCTGTTCTGACGTACGGACGTACGTTCAACGAAATAGGTCCCCAACCAAGCGCGCGCAATAAAGTTGAGAACTTAAACTTAAAAAGTGCTTTCTTATTTAATATAAATATAAAATATAAGAAAGCACTTTTTAAGTTTAAGTTCTCAATATATATATATATATATATATATATACGAGCAGGTGCAGCGGCTGAATTGGCTGCAAACGGCAAACGTAATAAGTACATAGAGTTGGCAAATCGTTACTATTTTGTGCCGTTTGCCGTAGAGACGATGGGCCCTTGGTCTGAGGACGCTAAATCGTTAATACGCGACATAAGCGTTGCCATCTGAGCGTCAACAGGTGATCCTTTGAGTAAGGAATATCTTATTCAGAGGATCAGTGTTGCCATCCAACGAGGTCACGTCGCCGGAGTCCTCGGAACATTGGGTTCATCTTCTCCTGGATTCGATGACATGTAGATTATAATCAAGATATTTGTAAGTATTTAGTTTTAATATTAATTAGGTTTATCTTTTAGTTTATTTAATTTAAGGTTTTGTTTAGTTTACTTTTAATTTTATTATTTAGGTAGCTTTTAATTTACCGCCTCCGTGGTCTAGTGGTAACAAACGTTGCCGTGAACTCGTGAGGTCGTGGGTTCGATTCCCACCGGGGGCAAGTTGTACATTGTATAATTTGTCTCGGTCTGGGTGTTTATATGTATAATATGTATATATTTACAAAAAAAAAGTATAATATGTAGTTTATTAACCATCTAGTTTCCGTAACACAAGCCTCGTGGCTTACCACGGAAACTAGATGGCGCTGTGTGACCTGTCTGGAAATATTTATTATTTATTTATTTATTGTTTGTATTTGTTAAATTTAATAAATATTTATTCGGGGTATAATATATATATATATAATATAATTAATTACCCATCTAAATCAAAAAGAACTAAAAATATTACTTAAGAACTACTTATCTGACCTTGACTATAACAGTGCAGAAGGGATGCTGACATTATGTAAATTCACTTATAAATATAAAAGATACACAATTATCAATTTACTAGGCAAAATTATAAATCCCAAATACCAAGCCTTCCTTCCCTCTCCTCCCTTCCCCACTCCCTCCCCTATACACACGCACAGACACACATACACAAACATTCATATACCGACATCGCAACCACACTCATATACTAAATTTGTTTTTTTATTCTAAATTGTATGTTCATAATTGGAAGACACTGTCTCCTGTTATACAGCTCAGTGCATGCAGGAGACAGGGTTTACCATAACGAATCAATATTCTTATTGTGCTAATAAACGATTCGTATTTGTATTTATTATAACATTTATTACCTTGGTCAATATCTTTCTTAGCGTTTTCTAGAGTACAGATACAGTCGTCGACTTTATGAAGGGAATCGTCTATGTCTTCTCGTCCCTTGCCTTTGTTCTTTTTATCCAATTTCTTCTTTATATTCTTAAGTTTATTACTAACGTCTTTAAAATTATTGATCGCTTCTTCTAGTTCTTCTTTAGCATTGTTGTTATTACCACCTGTAATATTGTGAGTCTTTTATTTATTTGGTAAACTTTTACAACTATTTTATAATTCATCATCATTATCAGCCTGAGGCTTGCCACTTCACACGATCTTACGAGGGTTATCCTACTCTGCATCTTACCGTACATGGTCTCCACTCCAGAACACGTATATGTTGGATTATGACCAAGGAGGTCAAATAATATATAACCTTTTTACATACTAGGTATTTGTCATTTATGTTTTATATGTCATTGTCAATTTGTTAAGCTTGGAATACAAAGCTATGTAATTATAATTATTAGTTTTATTGATATATTATTATATCCTAACATGGTGACAGCGGTGATTCACGCATAATAAGTATGGACACGCAAAATACAGATGGACCCGCGGCCGCCGGACATCAAATATCGTCATTATTGACACCCCCCATATTTTCGGGGAAACCAGAAGACTGGAGCACGTTCAGCAAGCGGTTCGAGTATTATAGACATGCGTCAGGGTTGGCAGAGACTCCACAAGCACGACAGGTCAGCACTTTTATGTATATTATGGGCCAACGAGCAGATGATTTGTTAACATCGTTCAATTTAGAAAGTGAAGAAAAACTTAACTTTTTAAAAGTATTTAATAAATTTGAAATATATTATTCATCAACTTATAATAAAATACATGCTCGGGCTAAATTCAACAAATTAATCCAATCTAAAAATGAACGGATAGATGATTTTATTACAAACGTGTATGCCCATGTAGATTTATGTAAATATCCAGCGAATATTAAAGATGAATTGATACGTGACAGATTAATAGTTGGCATATATGATGAGAAACTGTCAAATACTTTACAATTAGATCCGAATATTAGCCTTGACACAGTTCTTATAAGAATAAGGCAAGCTGAAGAAATCGAAAGGCAGCAAAAATATGTCAGACCATCTACATCAGATGAATTGAATGCTGTCAAACAAAACAACAACAATTGTTTTAAAAAGAAATCGTTGGATAAATCTTGTGGAAGATGTGGAAAAACTCCTTTTCATCCCTTTTCAAGTTGTCCAGCAAAGAAGTCTATATGCATGAAATGTAAACGAAAGGGGCACTGGGCACATGTTTGTCGGAATAATATTGATGAAGTAAATGATGCTACAGAAAATAACGAGGGAACAATAAATACTCTGTACTTAGGATCTATAGATGAAATTATTGATATGATAGAGGACAATGCAGACCCATGGAAAGTCAAACTAAAATTGCAAAACAATAACTTTAATTTTAAAATTGATTCTGGGGCAGACGTTACTGCAATTGGAGAGACTCATTTTAAGACCCTAAATAATATAAATTTACTTTCAACTAATTCAAAGCTAAAAGGTGCTGGAGAAGATAGTTTAAATGTTAATGGAAAATTTAGAGGAGAAATTGTATGGAAAAATAAAATTATTTATACAGATATTTTTGTGATAAAAAATTTAAAAGAACCATTATTAGGTAAACCAGCTATAGAAAGTTTAGGAATAATAAATAGAATTGATACGTTAAACAGAGATACGATAACAATAGTGAATGATTCAAACAATACTTGTATAGAAAATAAATACCCGAAACTTTTTGAAGGTTTAGGAAAACTCAAGGGAGAATTCGAAATATGTTTAACACCAAATTATAAACCTTATGCCATTTCAAATTCAAGAAGAGTTGCAATACCCTTGTATGAACCACTAAAAAAGGAATTAAAATTATTACAAGAACAAAACGTAATATTTCCAGTTAATAAACCCACAGAATATTGTGCAGGAATAGTAATTAAACCAAAAGATAATGGTGATATAAGATTATGTGTGGATTATACCGAACTTAACAAAAATATTCAACGAGAACGACATCAGTTACCTTCAGTTGATGAATGTTTAGCACAGATGGGCGATTCAAAATACTTTTCCAAACTCGACTCTAACAAAGGATATTTTCAGTTACCTTTAAAATCAGAGTCTAAATTACTAACTACTTTCATTACACCGTTTGGCCGATATGCGTTTAATAGAATGCCTATGGGAATAGCATGCGCAAGCGAGATCTATCAAAAGAAAATGCAATCTATTATTGAAGGAATACAAGGAGTAGTTTGTTGTCAAGATGACATGTTAGTGACAGGAAAGACTTTAAAGGAACATGATGATAGGTTATGTGAAGTTTTAAATAGAATGACAAGAGAAGGAATAACTTTAAATAAGAATAAATGCAAATTTCGAGTTCAAGAATGTACGTTTTTAGGACATATTATTTCCACAAAAGGCATAAAGCCTTGCCCCACCAAAATCGCAGCAATTGTAAAAATGCCGCAACCTAGAGATGTAACTACTGTAAGAAGTTTATTAGGTATGGTTAATAATCACTTAAAGTTTTTACCTGAGCTCGCTACTATTACAAAACCTATTAGAGATTTATTAAAAGTAAAGAAAGAAAATAGTCAAAAAGAAATAGTTTGGTCAGAACAATGTGAGTTATCTTTTAAGAAAATTAAAGAACAATTGGTAAGTCCAATATTATTAGCACTATATAACCCAAATAAAAAGTTACGGGTAACAGCTGATGCAAGTTCATATGGACTTGGTGCTATATTAGAACAATTCGATGACAAAGATAATATTTGGAGACCTATTAGCTACGCTTCACGAAGTTTAACTTCAACTGAAACTAATTACGCACAATTAGATAAGGAAGCCCTCGCATTAACCTGGGCATGTGAAAAATTTTATATGTACTTAATAGGTTTACCATCATTCGAATTAAGAACTGATCATCAACCACTAATTGCTATACTAGGAAGTAAACCTATTGCAGAGTTAACAGCGCGAATGCAAAGATATCGATTAAGGATGTCACAGTTTAAATATAATATTACATATATACATGGTAAATATTTGCATGCTGCAGACATGCTATCACGAGCGCCGTTGATACAAGAATTTGTAGATTCCGCAGATGATCATAAAGTTGACTTGATGGTTATGGCACAAATAAATGCCCTACCTATGTCAGATAAACTTTTAAATGATATTAGTATATCACAAGAACGTGATGATATTTGTTATATTATTAAACAATATATATATAATGGATGGCCCGAAAAGATGCTTTTGGATGATGATATAAAACAATTTTATATATACAGAGGTGATTTAGCTGTACAGAATAATCTATTGATGAAAGGTCATAGAATATTAATCCCAAAGGAATGGCAATTAGAAATGTTAAAACGTCTACATCAAGGACATTTAGGAATAGAAAAATGCCGAAAACGAGCTCGTGAGTCTATATGGTGGCCTGGAATATCAAGTAGAATAAAGACTATGGTAGATCAGTGCCCAGAATGTATTCAAAACAGAATCAATCCCACGGAGCCTTTGATACCAACACCTTTACCAACATACCCTTGGGAAATGGTAGCTATTGACTTATTTACAGCAAAGCAACAAAATTTTATGATAACTATGGATTATTTTTCAAGATTCCCGGAAGTAACAAATTTAAATTCCACCACATCTATGTCTATAATAAAACATTTAAAAGCTATATTTGCTAGATTTGGTATACCAAAAATAATCAGATCAGATAATGGCCCACAATTTGATTCGCAAGAATTTAGAACTTTTTGTAAGGATTGGGGTATAAACCACATTACCAGTAGTCCTCATGCAGCTTGGTCCAATGGTATGGCTGAAGCAGGTGTAAAAATAGTTAAAAATATTATTATTAAATCTTCTGATCCATTACTTGGGTTAATGTCATATAGGAGTACACCTTTAGAAAACGGGCATAGTCCCGCACAATTATTGTTTGGAAGAAGAATTAGAACACAAATACCAATTCAAGAAAAATTATTAGAGCCTAAGTTGCCTAACATTTTAGACTTTAATAATAAAGAACATAAATCTAGAAATATGATGAAGAATTATTATGATGCACGACATAAAGCCAGAGAAATACCAGAGTTAATGCCAGGAGATATAGTTTGGGATACAATTTTACAAAGATATGCAGAAGTAATTGAAAAACGAAAGGAACCGAGAAGTTATAATCTACACACAGATAACGGAATTAGTATTAGACGAAACATAAAACATTTAATTAATGCACATAGAGCAAATAATCGACTTTCAAATACAGAAAGGGGAGGAGGATTCAGTCACTATCCAATGTCAGATGAACACAGAGATATAAACAATCAGATGGATACAGAGACAAGTCAAGAAACTACTCTCGATAATCAAGTTGAGAGTACTACAGAAGAACCAAGTCCTTCCACATCTGGAAACATGATTCCTAATAGCTATGCAACGGTAACCCGATACGGGCGTGTAATTAAACCCTTAAATAGGTTGAACTTATAAAGAGATTTTTAGTTAAGGGAGGATGTTGGATTATGACCAAGGAGGTCAAATAATATATAACCTTTTTACATACTAGGTATTTGTCATTTATGTTTTATATGTCATTGTCAATTTGTTAAGCTTGGAATACAAAGCTATGTAATTATAATTATTAGTTTTATTGATATATTATTATATCCTAACAGTATACTCCATCGTACATCAGTTCTGCGACAGACGTATCAGGCCCATTGGCACTTCAGCTTACTAATTTGAAGGCTTTGTCGGTAACTTTGGTTCTCTGATGGATGTCCACGTTTCACTTTATCCATCAAAGAAATACCGAGCATAGCTCTCTCTATAGCTCGCTGAGCGACCTTAAACTTGTGGATCAGACCCACTGTCAGTGTTCACGTCTCTGCTCTGTACGACAATACTAGAAGAACGCATTGGTTGAAAACTTTCGTCTTCTAATACTGTGGTATGTCTGATAAGAAGATGTGGCGCAACTTCCCGTATGCCGCCCGTCGTAGCTGAATGCATCTATAGGTTTCTTTGCTACGCTTAATTGTATAATCTCTTTGTATTTTACAATTATGAACTTATAAATAACGCTAATGAATAGTTGAAATTACTGTTTGCATTATGAAGACTTCTGTCGTCACTATATCTTAGATTGTTTCCACGACATTTTTATCATGACTAGAACAGCAACAAACTCGTGATCTACTATTTTTCTTGTAGGACATTATTTACAAGTTCAAGTAGGCTCATCTCCATCAGTGAAGGTCTAGGAGTTCCAGATGAATATAGATGTTTATTCAGAGTAAGTTTTTTAAATAATATAAAAACATGGCTTACCATAATAAAGCTCGCCGCATTTCCTCGTTGAATAGTTAGAGAATTATTTTGTTTTAGGTAGTTTATCGACCAAGACTTGGCCCGTCTTAACTACATAAACGTAATTAGATGCTATAAAACTACGAAGTTTTTACAATTCTTCATCATTCATACAAGTCTTCGGCGACTACAGAACTACACTAACCTTTATCATCGTCTATACATTTCTTAGTCACTTGAAGCTTCTTATCGACCTCGTGGAATTGGTCTATCGCACCTTCAATTTCATCGATATTAAACGAATCATTGCTTATTTCGTCAGCTAAAAAAAAACATAAAATTTTTAGTTTATGTTATCTAACGGTTCTCCATATTCCTATATGGTGTTAAGACATGGACTATAAATAGCGCTGACCAAAAACGTATCACGTATTCAAGGACGTTCTTAAGGACGAAGCATTGAAATCGAACCAACGTATTTGGACAACTCCTTGGCCAGACGCTTGGCTAAGGGTCCAATCGTCTCGATCCCAAACGGCGCAAACCTGTACCGAGGTTGGCATATTTTTCAGCTTGATGTTCTCAGCTGAAACCGCCACGAGAGAAGGGGCTAATGTTCATATGCCATGAAACCTGACAATTTCCACTGCTCAATGTTCTTGCCATCGCTTCGCGCAATCCTAGAATCCTGATTGCGGCACTTCTAGCACAAGAAAGCCCGTGGTGTCCTAAATGTTTCACTGGTTCCCTACAATGACTCTGTGTGGGTGGACAGTCCTGGCTCCGAGAGGCACACCGCCATGTATTTCGGTCTAGGAGTGTTCCAAACGATGCTAAAGGAACATCATCCAACCAGAGACGTAACTCTAACTAGTAAAGACGGCCATGAGGCGAGCCCGCTTTTTCATCTTTTTGCAGAGCGAGTTTCAACGATTATTTATTTATGCCAAACTTCATCAAAAAGTGATATAAATAACGAATTTTTTACATTTATTTTAGTATAGATTTATTAGTGATATTTCTTTACTCTGGTACATACTTTGGGTATCGACACTAGACGCTTCGTCCAAACCTAAGACCTGTAAAAAAAAGAAATCATATATCAGTTTTAATCCTGAAAAATTAATAACTGCCTCTGTGGTGTAGTGCTTGAGATTTTGGATTTGGATCTTGCATTTAGATGCGGACGTACCGGGTTCGATTCCTGGTTAGGACACAATATTTTAGTTTTTTTTATATATTCTTATTAGCTTAATTTTTATTATTATTGAAATCATTGTACTGTTTTTATTCTTAATAAAATAATTTATTTAATTTACATATTTTGGTACCTATTTCTCGAGTTTGGTACGCAGAGACATCGACAGACTTATCATGATTGGCCTATAGTAAAGTTGGCTAAATGTGAATCCGCTTCTTTATAAGCGTGGTTTCTGACCACCCCGAAAGGGGAACGGTCGTGATGATACTTTTTACAATAACAATAATAACTTACGTTAAAAAAATCCAGAGGATAACTACGAACAAGTGTGATCTGTAACAAAAAAGTAAATAATTGCAGAATGTGATGCAGTCAATGGTGAAACAATACTATAAATAATAATAATAATAAACTTTTATTTCGGACTTTACATCCATAAATTGTTAGTAACAATTTTACTTAATCTATATTTAGTATAACTAATAATTTATTTTAAACTATCCGCTACTGGAGGCTGTCTACTTGACTGTATGCAGCTGTATCCAGTGCTCCAGCAGCAGAGAGTCCCACCGATCTGCCAATACGTTTAGGATCCTGTTGGTACTGGTCCTCATGCGGCACAGCATAGACGCAGATCTTTTGCGCATAAGTGTTTGAAAACTGTCAGTCTTCGAATCAGCAAACATACCCGAGGCATTGCAGAACCTCGGCAGCCCCATCAGAATCCTAAACGCATTATTATACTGGACGCGCAGGTCGCTGTACGCTCTCCGAGTATAGTCCACCCATAGGCTGCACGTGTAAAAGGACTGGCAGTATGCCCTAAATACTGAGACGTTTTTTTGTTGTTTTATTTCCACATTTTTTACATGTTACACCGCGCCCACCTGATAAGCGGTAAGCGACACGCGAGCTCCGAGCAACTGAGGCCCAGCCACTGACGACTGACATCAATCCCAATTATTATACCGGCCTATCACGATGCTTTTTCACAAGATTGCACAGTATAGTCTGCTAAGCGACGATATAGCGAAAAATCGTAAATTCTAAATTACATATCACAATTATCGTCACCATAATCACATAGTTGGGGACTAGTGTAAGCCGTTAGAAAAACGCCCCTGAATAAAAGAAAGAAAGAAAGAAAATACTTTATTTATCGCAACAATTACAATGGTTACAAAAAAATATATATGCAAGGAATTACTCATCAATAAAGTATTTATTCGTAGTTAATTAATATAAATTAAAAGCTACCTAAATAATAAAAATAAACTAAACTATAAATAAAAAAATGTTCTCTAGAAACGTCCCATCCGAGATAGTCCCAAGGAGACTGGCAACATTTCCCCTCTGTATAGCGAGGCTAATACATTGCCAGCCTTCCTGTCTCCAGACCTTTCTGTCAGCCGCTTTGACAACTCCTTGGCCAAGCGCTTCACCGAGGGTCCCCATGGGCCCATCGTCTCGACATTTCAAATTCGTAACCGGCACCAAGGTTGGCATATTTGCGCAAATTGAGGTTCTCCGCAGAAAACGCCGCTCTTCCCGCGCTTGACGAGGTCGTCTGGATGATGGAGCTAATGTGTCTACACACGTCGCATCCCACACCAGAGACCTGCCAAGTTTCCACGGTCCAACAGTCATTCCGTCGGGTCTCTTCGCCATCGCTCCGCACAATCCCAGATGTTTCTAAGATTGCGCGTACACCAACAGTGACAAGAGCCCTTCGGATGATGTCGTTGAGAGCCGCGTGACGAGGATAAATCTAAATGTATAAATGTAAGCCTGTTCTATATACCGAAACATACATACAGGTGTGGCGATAAATAGGTGGTCAGCTCAGCATATGCTACAGTCGAGGCTGCAGCGCTGATTTTCAGCTGATGCCTTATGTTGTGTGAGTCACGGGTCGCAGAGATGTATACTACTTATTAAATCGGAAGGAACACTAAATGTACAGTTTACATATGAATAAATAAATAATAGTATGATAAATAAACTAATAATATAAGTGATAGTATATTAATAAATAGAATAAGATTAGGTAAGTCTTTTTGAGTGCCGATCTGAAAACTGAAAGGAATCCATGTCCCGAACCGGTGGAAACAAGTTGTTTCATATTTTCATAGCAGCGTATCTAAAACTGCACACAAGTAGAGTCAGTGGAGTGATTTTGTTAAGTGAGTCTCCTTCCCAGTGGGACATCCGCATAAAAAATTAAAACTGTAACTGTTTAACTTACTTATTTGTTATTACTATATCATACCTTGTTGTTTCTTTCTTTTAAATTTTTAAATATTGTCTTAATTTCAATATTCAATATTCATAATTAACTGCTTACAATTTGTTTAACTATTGGCCCTAAAGGTCTTCTTTTATGTATTCTTTTTAAATTATATAACTTCATTTGTAATGACTGTTTGTGCCATAATAAAAAAATATATAAAAAAAAATAAAAAAATAACCGCATTAAAGATAAAACAGCAAAAAAATAATATACATACCACCACACCCAATACCACAGTAACTTTCCACATTCTATCTGCTACAAAGAAAAACAAGTATAAAAACCATTTACCATCTCGTTTAAATACCACTCTAGAGCACCCAATTTGTACAGATGGTGTTTATTTGCACCAAAAATTATTATAAAACTTCATTCTTCTCAACAAAACTGTTTGATTAAATAATTATATTAATTATTTAAGTTGGTTTAAGTATTTATTTTGCCATAGATATAATATCGATATAAGTAAATATGATGCATCAACTGCAGCAAAACAAAGCTGATGTACGTAGACCGAGCCAACAATAACTGGACAGAAATTACAAGGATAGCAAAGTGCGATGTGGTCCAATCTTACATTCATCTGGGAGCACTAATATCTAATAACGGTGGATGCGAGGATGAAATCAAGCTTCGAATGGCAGTTACAAGATCTGCTATGGACAAGGTGAAGAAGATATGGAGGAACCGAATCGTTACGAAAGCCACTAAAATCCGGCTGGTTAGAGCTCTTGTCTTCCCTATTTTTCTGTATGCTGCGACTACGTGGACCCTACGCGAAACTCAAAAAAAATATTCGAAACAACAAATCCATACTGGAGGAACTGAGGATCAGACAACGCCTTTCTTCATTGTACAATCACGCATTCTCACTTTCTTCTGAAGAAAAATTTATTGAGCGCTTGGTCCAGGGGAAAGTCGATGGCAAGAGGATGCGTGGTAGGTCTCCGATGAGATGGACTGACCAGGTGAAAGCTGCAATGCATGCCCTACACGAGTGAAACAAGAAATCTGCGGTCCGAGAGGACTGGCGACGGCTTGTTAGGCGTGCCACTAGCACTCAAATGGCGACCACGATCACTCTGCCAAGAGTTTAGCGACTAAGAAGCAGAAATTTGATGCAGATCATCGCAGAACCGAGTTTGCACTGGCATATCGCACAAAACCTCCTTGGCTAAGGGTCACTACTATTGTTATTTTCGACTTGAAAACCAAAGGGATATGCAGCTAGCATATTAATGGGTAGTGAATCAGCAGAGCGTGGAATAAACACAACTTGACTATGGAACTGTTTATTAATCTATTTAAGATACAAGTTACACAGGATATAATATTTCTTATTCATAGCGTCTACATGGCGTCTGCACACCGATACAATGGAGGACGCGCTCACTATAGACAACAACGTTCTATGGTTCTAGGCACAGACAATAAAATAAGATAATTGTCTTTAGTGATGTGCAGGTGGTATAATTCCAATACATATATACCCGTATATATAAGGATAGGGATATAAGTCCCGTCCGCGTAGAATGGTGGCAAGAACGCTGGCTGCATTTCCCCGCTCAATTGCAATATTGATTATTTGAGCGGAGAAAGAGCCAGCACTCTTGTCACCAGAGGAGACGACAAGACGTCTGATTGTATATATACGCGGGCAAGTATAATGTGTGACTGCCTCCGTGGTCCAGCGGTTAAGTCCGTGGATTTAGACTCGGAGGTACCGGGTTCGATTCCTGGTCGGGACACAAAAATATTTGTTAATGTAAATAAATATGTACATTTAATTAATATTTAATTTATTTGTGATATTTCTCGAGTTTAGTACGCTGGAGACATCGACTAGCTTGCCACTTGTCATGATTGGCCTATAGTAAAGTTGGCTAAATGTGAATCCGCTTATTTATAAGCGTGGTTTCTGACCACCCCGAAACGGAAACGGTCGTGATGATACTTTTTTATAATGTGTGTCTATGTATGTATGTTTGTTAATTTGTAGCTTAATTTTGTTGTTTGTCATTATCATACATACACATACACATCTTCACGCCAGATCCCTTACGGGGTAGGCAGAGACAATTGAGCGCCACTTGACACGATCACGACATACCTCTTTCGCTTCATCGACATTCATCAACCTCTTCATACATGCCCTTTTGTTACATAGGCTTTTTAATGCACCTTCAGTCACTGTTTTATTTATTTGATCGTGATAGAGTCTCGGTCTGCCAAGGCCTCTTTTATCCACAACTTTCGCATTATATATCTGGCTCGTCAATTTTTCTTTGCTCATTCTTTCAACATGCCCGAACCATCGTAGCATGCCTTTCCTTATTTTTGTCCCTATGCTTTCTTTTATACCAACCCTTTTCCGTATTTCGACGTTACGTATGCGGTCCGCCAATGTGACGCCGCATATCCGGCGCAGCGACCTCATTTCTACTGCATTAACCCTACTGTCATGTCATAAAGTTCATATAAAAAAATGTAAAAAAGTACAACAGGAAAGTAAATGTAAAATGTGTTTCGAGGTGGTCAGAAACCACGTATTAAAGACCAGCGATGACTAAGAAGTATAAAATAAAAAAGGAAATATAAAAATTAAAAACCCGACTGTGTTTTTTTTTATTTAGTATACTTACGTCCCAAAAATAATTATGACAAAAATGGTGTTCGTTTTTTTTTGTTATTTCCGACATATGGTTTCTTAGGAAAAGTTTGTTCCTATCAAATTAATTATTCAACATAAATATATATGGATCACTTTGCTTATAAATATATTAACAGGTCATTGGAATCTGATAAGCTGCTGGTCTTCTGCTAACAGCTTACTCATTAAAAGAAAGAAAGAAAGAAAAATATTTTATTTGTCACATTAACAAAAAAAGTAAACTTAAAATTAATAGTGTGTGGTGACAAATAGGGAACCAGCTCAGCATTGAGCTGCGACGCTTTAAGAGTCACAGCGCTGATTTTCAGCTAATCCCTTAATATACAAGCATTAATGTGTCGAGGCTCTGGTACAGTAAATTTTTTTTTTTTTTTTTTAAACTTTATTGCACAAAGTACAAAGGCGGACTTAATGCCCGAAGACATTCTCTGACAGCCAAACCTTAGGGACAAATTTTAACAATTATAGGTGCAATCATAGAAATAATAATAATACTATAATTATAAAGGTTAATTTAATAGGATTGATATATACTTACATCATATATCTTCATATATATCATAATATCAATATACTACACACTAATAATACACATTATTATACATATATACTACTTACTAACGCTGTCAGGAGCTATTTAAGAAGTGTGAATTATTATAAATTTTATTATAAATATTACACAAATAAATAATAAACAATCATAATAAATGCATATTCATGAATGACACAATAACGTTATTATAGCATAATATATATCATACATATATACACATAAATATATACATATACAAATCACATAACAAATAATTAAACCATAAAATATTGAGTAGGACATAAAACATTGGACCACTTTGCTTATATATATCAGATTCCAATGACCTGTTAATGTTTAATCTGACTGAGAAAGGAATCCATATACGCGTAGTTGTGATGTTGTGTAATTCTGTATTTGTATTGTACACCACCGTTCCCGTGCCTCGGAGAGCACGTTAAGCCGTCTGTCCCGGTTCCACTAATACCAACTTGTGGAATCGTTAAAAAAAATGTCATTAAAAAAACCTTCCAGAACATATATCTGGAGAATTCGGCCTACACTCGCCACGCTGGCCAGACGGCTTGGCGTGGATATGATGTAAATTTTTATTGACAATTTATTTATTTATTAAAACTTTATTGCACAATATATACAAGGGGCGGACTTATTGTCGCTAGACATTCTCTGACAGCCAACCTTAGGGACACTGTAGATCATTAAAGACGTAAGATAGGTGCAATTAGAGAAATATGATTACGTAATAAATATGCAATATTATCTAAACTACAATAATAAATACTGAACTAAATACTAATAATACATACACATAACGTTTTATTAATACATTAGGTACAGCTCTCCCAAAATGATAATGCGCATAGAAATCTTCGTCACTGTTCGGCAACGGTCGTATTCCCCGAGCGTCGGAAGACGATATGTATATAGAGTGGTTAAGTGCATTTTCTTTATGCATAATTTAGTAGAATTATGTGTTTTGTGCTAAAAGAGATAAATATTGATTTATCAGTAACGAAATTTGATTCAAAGTAAATAGCGAGGAAAACCATACGATTGAGAATATGCTACAATCTTTGTTGGATTGATTTACTTCGAAAATTTTATAGTACTGTAGTGGCCTCCTTTAAATATAAAATCTCTGCCTGTGTCAGACAGACAAGCAATTGTCAAATAAACTATTTAAATAAGATAATTAAAGTTGAAATTAAATTCACCTTTGAAAACAAAACCAAGAAGGTTATGTAATAGCAGCTCTATATAATTCCACACAGAGAGAACACGTGCAGTCACCGCCAAAAAAACAAAAACAAAAAAACACTGCCCGAATTGTTTTCGATTGTGTACTCATGATATTGACTTCTATTTCTTTGGAACAAGGTGCAAAATGCAAGTGCATTGTTTAGTGCTCTTACGATTCAATGATTCGGGTGTTTCCGGGAATACGACAATTAGCGAAGATCTGCATGCGCATTATTAATTTGGGAGTACTGTACATACATTACATAACATTAATACATACAATACATATAATAATATAATAAATAAACTAAATGAGTTGTTATGAGCTATTTAAATAATATGAATATACCATTTTTTTGAAAATGCTTCGGTTGGATGCTTGTCGTATATTTACCGGCAGCTTGTTCCACAGGTTTGCGGCAACAACAGCAAAAGAATCGTTCATGAACCCAGAGTGGTGCGATGGAATAGACAGAACAGAGTTGTGTGAGGAGCGAAGAGACTTATTGTACTAATTTATTAACGATTCCACAAGATGGTATTAGTCGAACCAGATCGACGAGCACGTTAGTGCTCTCCTCACACGGGAACGGTGGTGTTGTTAATCTATGACTGCAGTACGTAAGAAAAGTGTATTTCTCATTGGTACATGCCGGGTAGGTTTGAACTGACCTTTGTAGGATTCAAGGAACGCGTTCTTACAACCGAGCCACCACCGCGCCTTTATTGTTATTCTTAATTCATAATAATATAAATAATGACGTGCCACAAATGGCTGTAATAGTTTACGTGATTAAAGATTTTGACTTTGAATATATAATCCAACCTTTAGTATTTATTATTCAATAATATTTATTATATACAGCGCGGTTGTTTACTCACCTCATATATTATATACTCATAAATTAACTAAAAAAAGCTAGTAAAATTCATAACAACTTGCATCTAAGTAAATATTCATACTTTGTAGAATCTAAGTTAAACAATATACAAGTATCATCGTCACTTCAAATTCAAATTATTTATTTCCATATGGTTCACATGTAACACTCGGATATTGACAATTTTTTTACAACGTTATTAAAATAATGAATTAAATTATGGATAGACCATAGACATAGGATCGTCGCGTCGTCGCTTATCTATATCTATGGGATAGACCGAAATAAGTGACATTGCTGCCATGAGCAAGTACTGTAGTTAACCTAAATTCGAGGCATTATAGCCGTGTCAACTTATAATCTAAATAATTATAACATAATGTATAATTATAATAAATTTAAATAATTCTTACCTTACCTTCTCCACCGCACGCTGCTAGACGCCAGCACACTCCGCATAGCTGTAGCCTTAAGACTGGGCTGCAAGGTATCCCGTCAACATATTGTTTTTGCGGTGATAATGCAGACGAACTAGGCCGCCATGCCTTATGCTGCCAAAAAAGTGCCGGCAGAATCTCAAGACATCATGCTATTAATGACATCCTGTCAAGGGCGCTTACAACTGCTAACATCCCCTGCATCCTCGAACCATCGGGGATAGTTAGAAATGATGGTAGGCGTTCGGACGGGATGTCATTAATTCCATATACTAGAGGCCGCACACTGGTTTGGGATGCCACATGTGTTGACACACTCTGTCAGTCACATGTGACATCCAGCCATAAGAAACCTGGTGCCGCTGCAGAATCAGCCGCACGCCTTAAGCGCAACAAGTACGCGGAGATCATCATCAATCACCATTTCATTCCATTTGCAGTTGAAACGATGGGCCCGTGGTCTGAGGAGGCTCTTGTGTTCTCCCGCGAGCTTGGTAAGAAACTCCACTTGGCGACGGGTGACCCTTTGAGTAGAGAATATCTTGTTCAAAGGGTCAGCCTCGCTGTTCAGCGGGGGAATGCAGCGAGTGTCCTCGGCACACTACGCCCATCGAATAGTCGTAATTTTATTTATAAATTTTTAGTTTTTATAATTTAGTTCTTAATTTATTTTATTTTTTAATCTTTGTACTTTACTCCGAATAAATACAATAATTATTTATTCGAAGTAATACACAAACAATATAAAAGAATTAAATTATGAAATAAAAATAAAAAAATAAATTAATTTAAGTGGCTGTATAAAGGCCGTGTCAACTTACAATCTAAATAATTATAATTTAATGTCAAATTATAAAAAAAAAAACAATAATAATTTAGTATATGTACTAAACCGTAATGTCCTCAATATAACAGATTTTCACTAAGGAATAAGAATGACAGTGATGTCCGACATAAGTCCCTAACACTATGCCGGCTTGACTAGATGCTTTTTCACACTTCGCTTGAAGGACTCAAAGTTATAGGAAAGTGGAAACACAGAGGCTGGAAGAGCATTCCACATCTTTATTGTGCGACAGATGTATGAGTCACCAAATTTATAGGTACGCGAATGGATGGTGACTATGGTATGTGGGTGCTCATTCTGACCTGTGCGTGTGGTTCGGTTGCGGAATGGAGAGGAAGGAATTAGGTTTTAGAGCTCTTCAGAGCACTCACCATAGTATAGCCGGTAGAACACGCTCAGAGAAGCTACATCTCGGCGAAGTTTCAAGGATTCGAGAGTTCCAGATATAGTGGCATCGTCCACAATTCGAACAGCTCGCCTCTGTAGGACATTGAGAGCATCTGTGAGGTACTTAGCGAAACCATTCCAAGGGTGAGAACAGTGTTCCACGCATGATCTGATCTGTGCTTTGTACAGCAACAGTCTGATTGAAGGCGGGAAAATCCGCTTTACCTTGTTCAGTTTTCTGAGCTTTTTTGACGCTGTTTTGGTGATGCTCTCAATATTGTATATTAATAGTATATTATATAGTATATTGTACACGAAGCATGTTAAGCAAACCTCGTTTACAATCTTCAGAGATAACTGGTGCAAAACGCCTGGCAGTAAGCAACAAAGAGTGATTTCTTATTTCGAGCCAACATATTGCTCTTGGCTGCGAGAGCAATGAAAAAAAAAAAAACTAATAAAAAGTTGAGAAGATAATGGTCACTCTAAATAAAAAATGATAACCTCAACATGATTTTCAAATACTTAATATAGTTTGTCGACATTTTTTTTTTATTTTCCACAATATTATAAATAAGCGGATTCACATTTAGCCAACTTTACTACAGGCCAATCATGACAAGTGGCAAGCTCGTCGATGTCTCAAGCGTACCAAACTCGAAAAATATCACATATAAATTAAATATTTATTTATTCGAAGTTAATTAATACATTAAATATAAATTAAAAGCTACCTAAATAATAAAATTAAAAATAAACTAAACTATAAATAAAAAATGTCCTCTAGAGACGTCCCATCCGAGATAGTCCCAAGAAGACTGGCAACATTTCCCCTCTGTATAGCGAGGCGTTTTGGCAGAAATAATTGCCAGCCTTCCTGTCTCCAGACCTTTCTGTCAGCCGCTTTAAGAACTCCTTAACCAAGTCCCCATGGGCCCATCGTCTCGCCCCAAACGACGCAAATTTGTAACCAATACCAAGGTTGGTGTATTTGCGCAATTTGAGGTGCTCCGCAGAAAACGCCGCACTTCCCGCTCCTGACGAGGTCGCCTGCATGTGAGATGGAGCTAATGTGTCTACACACGTCGCATCCCACACCAGAGACCTGCCAAGTTTCTACGGCCCAACTCATTCCGTCGGGTCTCTTGCCATCGCTCCGCACAATCCCAGATGGTTCTAAGATTGCGGGTACCCCAGCTATGACAAGAGCCCTTCGGATGATGTCGTTGAGAGCCGCGTAACGAGGAATGCGGCCAGCACTTCTAGCACAAGAAAGCCCGTGGTGTCCGAGATAATCGACTGTTAATTATTATTACTATTAATTAAAATGTATTTATTTACATTTATAAATATTATTGTGTCCCGACCAGGAATCGAACCTAGTACCTCCGAGTCTAAAACCACGGACTTAACCGGTAGACCACGGAGGCAGTTTGATTGACGAATCATCTAAATCGGCCCACGCGTTTCCAGTGGCACACACAAGGGAACAAAGATACATAAGCTGATAAAAACATAACCCTTTTTAGCGTCGCGCAGTCGTTAAAAATAGCCCGAAATTGATGTTGGAATGGAAGTTATGAAAAGGAATAAAAATAAAATGCATAATTTAAAATATTTTTTTATTCATTTATAAGCATAATAAGTAAATTTACAAATAGCATTTAATTGGTTTTTCAATTGTCAAATATATGTTTTTATACTGTCAGTTTTAGAGCGAGGTTAGCCTAGCAACAAACCATCACGTATCATATCAATGGATGGATCCTGCCGAAAACGATATCGTCTAAGATCGATCGATTCCGCCTCACCCCGCTGCACCGCTACTATCTGGCTTGGAGACAATTAAAACTTATAGTCAATAATCTATGTGCCGATATAATCATTGGACATGATAGCCTCTGATACATCATACTATCTGTTGTTCCCTTAACACTATCCTCCAATTTATCACCTTAAATTAAGCCTGTGTTTTGGTTACGAGCAAGCAAACAGTGTTTACAATAGACCTGCTTTTTGAAGTGGTTATTTCCAAGCGTTTAATTGACGAATGAAAATGAAGCACTTGTTTCCGGATCTAAATTAAATCCCTAACACTATGCCGGCAACTTTATAAAGTTTTATATAATAAAAAAATACGTGTGGCACTCGGGGACTGGCGCGGTAAAGCTATTGCATAGCATTTTTTATCAACTTATGCAATTATAATTATTTCAGTATTTTTTTACGCAGCCAAAAAGCACGCTGTCTCACCTAGCATTGTGTCTAGAAGAGATAGAATCAGTTATGAGCAGTTAGCAGCTAGTCTACACGCATACGTCTAGTCGCACGCACACAAACACCGTGCCGAAGTCTGCCGAACTGAAACGACGTTAGACGATGCTGTGCCGGTCGGAGTGATAAAAGCTATGCAATAGCTTAAAAACTGTAATTTAGATATATCTGACAATTGCAAATTCAACTTTAATTTAATATTCTTAAACTAACTAAAATTAAATAACATTACATAATAACATAAGCATCATAATCTCAATTTAGAAGAAAACGATTAATTTAATTGATTGGTTAAAATTTTAATGAACCAATGATGCTTTTTAACCGCGGCCCAAAGTTACATTTTTGCTTCTATATATTAAAGTAATGTATTACTTCCACGGTGGTCAGAATCTACGCTTGTAAAAAATCAGATTCGCATTTACAATCATTACAAGTGGCAGTGTCAATGTCTAGCTTACCTCCTTTACCTCCGAGTCTAAATCTATGGACTTAACGCTAAGATTTCTTAGCTTCGCAGGTAAATTTTAGTTTTTGAATTACGTCCTATAGTTTAATACGGTACTAAACTAAGCGATGAAATTTCGATTTTATAGGATTAACTAGTTAGAACCGCTAAAATTTGTAATAAATTAGGCGGCTATCATTGTAAATTGAATTTATCCGTAACCATTCTAGAAGTTTTGTTTGTAAAAACTTAAATGTAACTTGCCTAAGGTGGCGGTTGTTATATTATTTTTAATGTGTTTACATCGAATTTGTATTAAAATATACATATAAAAATATATCATAAAAACCACCATCAGCTAATTACTAACATTAACAATTAAATTTCGCGTTAATCCTCTTCATTACCATCCTCGTCGTCATCACCTGATCTCTTCTTATTCTTATTTACTTTTACTTCTAAACCAGTCTCATCATCATCACTATCGTCATCTTTTCCCTTACTTCCTGAGCTGCCGTCGGTATCATCATCATCATCATTGTCACCACCTTTGCTCCTATCGTCTTTGTCATTATCATAATTTTCTTTATTCCCTGAACCATCATCACCATCATCACCGCCATCATCGCCATCATCACCATCTTTTCCATTACTTCCTGAGCCATCTATATCGTCATTATTATCACCATCTGTTCCATGACCCTTTTTATGTTTGTCTTTTCCGTTTTCGTCTTTGTCATCATCATTATCATTATCATCTTCTCCATGTTTGTCTTTACCCTTTCCGTCTTTGTCATCATCATTATCATTATCATCTTCTCCATGTTTGTCTTTACCCTTTCCGTTTTTGTCATCATCATTATCATTATCATCTTCTCCATGTTTGTCTTTACCCTTTCCGTTTTTGTCATCATCGTTATCTTTGCCCTGGCCGTCTTTGTCATCATCATTATCATTATCATCTTCTCCATGTTTGTCTTTACCCTTTCCGTCTTTGTCATCATCATTATCATTATCATCTTCTCCATGTTTGTCTTTACCCTTTCCGTTTTTGTCATCATCGTTATCTTTGCCTTGGCCGTCTTTGTCATCATCATTATCATTATCATCTTCTTCATGTTTGTCTTTACCCTTTCCGTCTTTGTCATCATCATCTATTCCATGACCCTTTTCATGTTTGTCTTTGCCTTTTCCGTCTTTGTCATCATCATCTTTTTCATGTTTGTCTTTGCCCTTTCCGTCTTTGTCATCATCATCTTTTCTATCACCCTTTTTATGTTTGTCTTTGCCTATTCCGTCTTTGTCATCATCATCTTTTTCATGTTTGTCTTTGCCCTTTCCGTCTTTGTCATCATCATCATTATCATTTTTTCCATGGTCCTTTTTATGTTTGTCTTTGCCCTTTTTGTCTTTGTCATCATCATCTTTTCCATGATCCTTTCCATGTTTGTCTTTGCCCTTTCCGTCTTTGTCATCATCATCTATTCCATGACCCTTTTTATGTTTGTCTTTGCCTTTTCCGTCTTTGTCATCATCATCTTTTTCATGTTTGTCTTTACCCTTTCCGTTTTTGTCATCATCGTTATCTTTGCCTTGGCCGTCTTTGTCATCATCATTATCATTATCATCTTCTCCATGTTTGTCTTTACCCTTTCCGTCTTTGTCATCATCATCTATTCCATGACCCTTTTCATGTTTGTCTTTGCCTTTTCCGTCTTTGTCATCATCATCTTTTTCATGTTTGTCTTTGCCCTTTCGGTCTTTGTCATCATCATCTTTTCTATCACCCTTTTTATGTTTGTCTTTGCCTATTCCGTCTTTGTCATCATCATCTTTTTCATGTTTGTCTTTGCCCTTACTGTCTTTGTCATCATCATCATCATCATCATATTTTTTTCCATGGTCCTTTTTATGTTTGTCTTTGCCCTTTCCGTCTTTGTCATCATCATCTTTTCTATGACCCTTTCCATGTTTGTCTTTGCCCTTTCCGTCTTTGTCATCATCATCTATTCCATGACCCTTTTCGTCTTTGTCTTTGCCCTTTCCGTCTTTGTCATCATCATCATTTTTTCCATGATTCTTGTCATGTTTGTCTTTGCCTTTTCCGTCTTTGTCATCATTATCTTTTTCATGTTTGTCTTTGTCTTTGCCCTTTCCATCTTTGTTATCATTATCATCATCATTTTTTCCATGATCCTTGTCATGTTTGTCTTTGCCTTTTCCGTCTTTGTCATCATCATCTTTTTTATGTTTGTCTTTGCCCTTACTGTCTTTGTCATCATCATCATCATAATTTTTTCCATGGTCCTTTTTATGTTTGTCTTTGCCCTTTCCGTCTTTGTCATCATCATCTTTTCCATGACCTTTTCCATGTTTGTCTTTGCCCTTTCCGTCTTTGTCATCATCATCTATTCCATGACCCTTTTTATGTTTGTCTTTGCCTTTTCCGTCTTTGTCATCATCATCTTTTTCATGTTTGTCTTTGCCCTTACTGTCTTTGTCATCATCATCATCATCATATTTTTTTCCATGGTCCTTTTTATGTTTGTCTTTGCCCTTTCCGTCTTTGTCATCATCATCTTTTCCATGACCCTTTGCATGTTTGTCTTTGCCCTTTCCGTCTTTGTCATCATCATCTATTCCATGACCCTTTTTATGTTTGTCTTTGCCTTTACCGTCTTTGTCATCATCATCTTTTTCATGTTTGTCTTTGCCCTTACTGTCTTTGTCATCATCATCATCATCATCATATTTTTTTCCATGGTCCTTTTTATGTTTGTCTTTGCCTTTTCCGTCTTTGTCATCATCATCTTTTTCATGTTTGTCTTTGTCTTTTCCGTCTTTGTCATCATTATCTTTTTCATGTTTGTCTTTGCCCTTTCCGTCTTTGTCATCATCATCTATTCCATGACCCTTTTTATGTTTGTCTTTGCCTTTTCCGTCTTTGTCATCATCATCTTTTTCATGTTTTTCTTTGCCCTTACTGTCTTTGTCATCATCATCATCATCATCATATTTTTTTCCATGGTCCTTTTTATGTTTGTCTTTGCCTTTTCCGTCTTTGTCATCATCATCTTTTTCATGTTTGTCTTTGTCTTTTCCGTCTTTGTCATCATCATCTTTTTCATGTTTGTCTTTGCCCTTTCCGTCTTTGTCATCATCATCTTTTCCATGACCCTTTCCATGTTTGTCTTTGCCCTTTCCGTCTTTGTCATCATCATCTATTCCATGACCCTTTTTATGTTTGTCTTTGCCTTTTCCGTCTTTGTCATCATCATCTTTTTCATGTTTGTCTTTGCCCTTACTGTCTTTGTCATCATCATCATCATCATATTTTTTTCCATGGTCCTTTTTATGTTTGTCCTTGCCTTTTCCGTCTTTGTCATCATCATCTTTTTTATGTTTGTCTTTGTCTTTGCCCTTTCCGTCTTTGTTATCATTATCATCATCATTTTTTCCATGATCCTTGTCATGTTTGTCTTTGCCCTTTCCGTCTTTGTCTTTGCCCTTTCCGTCTTTGTCATCATCATCATTTTTTCCATGATCCTTGTCTTGTTTGTCTTTGCCCTTTCCGTCTTTGTCATCATTATCATTATCATTTTTTCCATGGTCCTTTTCATGTTTGTTGCCCTTTCCGTCTTTGTCTTTGCCCTTGCCGTCTTTGTCATCATCATCTTTTCTATGATCCTTGTCATGTTTGTCTTTGCCCTTTCCGTCTTTGTCATCATTATCATCATCATTTTTTCCATGGTCCTTTTTATGCTTGTTGCCCTTTCCGTCTTTGTCTTTGCCCTTTCCGTCTTTGTCATCATCATCATTTTTTCCATGATCCTTGTCATGTTTGTCTTTGCCCTTTCCGTCTTTGTCATCATCATCTTTTCCATGTTTGTCTTTTCCATGTTTGTCTTTTCCATGTCCATCTTTGTCATCATCATCTTTTCCATTACCCTTACCATGTTTGTCTTTGCCCTTTCCGTCTTTGCCTTTTTCATCTTTGTCTTTTCCATCCTTCTCTTTGCCCTTACTATTTACATCAATTCCTGCCATTTTCTTTTTCAAATCTTTTAATTTTGCGATTATTTCTTTGACCTTCTTAATGGAATCCGCGATGGTTTTCTTGTGTTTGTCTTTATCGTAATCTGTAAAGAATTTAATATAATTAATAATTAATTAATATTTTTTTGAGAAATAAACCTTTTTATGAATGAAATAATTATTAATGGCAGGTCTGGGATGTGACATGTGACTCACATCCAGGCAATATCTTCCAGCGCGGGTAGTGCCGCGGTTTCTGCTGAGAACCTCAAAAATATTTATGCCAACGTATACAAGGGGTAAATGTTGCCAGTCTTCTTGGGACTATCACTGATGGGTCGTCTCTTGAGAACATCTTTTATTTATAGTTAATTTTTATTCGGTTTAGTTTATACTTATTTAATTCGATTATTTTTATTTAGGTAGTTTGAAATTATCTCATCGGGTCTCTTACCATCATTTGGGATTCCTCCAGCAGGTTCCAGAAGATTAATCCACAAATCGCTATTACCTAGTAGAACCAAGATGACGACTTTAAATGCCCTCACGGGAAGGATGGTGTTGTAAATATATTATATATAGGAACCACCACAGATCTAAATAAGCGACTACTATTACCTACCATATTTCTGATCCCCTATTTGTCGATGTACATGTGCTTACAGAAAGAATTTAATAAAATATTTAAAAACAAAAACAATTCAGTGTGTACTTTTGTATATTCTAGAAAATAAAATTACGGTTATTTAGAACATATTTCCACTTTCACATACCTAATTTTAGACAGAGAAAAAAGCAATAACATTTATTTATTTTATTTAAAAGCTTTATTGCACAATAGTACAAATAGCGAAGCTTAATGCCGTTAGGCATTCTCTGACAGTCGACCTTTGGGACAAGAGAGAGATCAAAAAATAATCTAGGAGTACATTAACATTTATATCTATTATATAGATTATTCCTATTGGAGGATTCCAATAAGTTGCGGGGCTAACGCGGTAACAAAGGATGCCGCAGACACGTGTAAGTTCAAACTCAAGGTCAAGTGAGTATCGTAAAAGACAGACAGTATTGGAACAGTTCGAGGCTCAGGATAACTGCAAGCCTTTAGCCTTCCAAGAAGCCCTTTTTAAGGAATGGAGTTGTATTGTTGTTTATTTGTTTATGTATTATCCTTAGGAGCCTATAAGAATTCGTCAAATTTTATTTTTTCTTATTTGATACCTCTTAATATTAAGTCAATATACATAAAAATGACTGAAATATAGTTGTTAGCAAGGAACAGTCTGCTAATAAGGGCATAGTGCCTGAGAATAACAAGCTTAATTCTTAATAGTGGATAGCAAGTAAAGGGGCATTGTCTTATTTATCTACACTAAAATAAAGCTAAATATTAAATGTCTAATTATTAAAATTATGATGTCTAATCTATATACCTACTTAAATACAACTAGACTACTATGAAAAGTGTTTATTGCAGCTGTATAGAGGCATTGTCAGAATTAATATTAATTCTCTTAATAATGTCGTAACTAATAACTAAAATAATAATGTCATAACTAATAACTAAGATAATTAATAATGTCATTACAATTGAAGAATATGGTCGTCCTTTAGAGCTTCATCCACAGTATAATAAGCTTTAACAATTAGTATTATTTTTATATGTTGCTTAAAATTATTATATTCAAGACATTTTATTTCTTCAGGTAATTTATTAAAAAGTGTTATACAATTACACAGGAAGCTTTTTGTCATCTTTTTAAGACGGTGTACTGGTTGTTTTCCTCCTAAAGTCATTTGAGATCTTCGTGATTGTCTACCCTACACCCTGTTGGTTGGACGTGAAGATACTCTGCTATCAAGACCTACTGGTAACATCTACAGTCCACTACCGCCTTTAATCCGGCACAGTTTTACCATTTTTTAAATTTAAAATTCACATCAGAACACTTTACTTCTCCATTCATGTTCCAGAAATGTTACGAAGCATGGAAAACGCGCTGGAATCGTTGTATAGCTGCCCAAGGGGACTACTTTGAAGGGGATAGCAGAGTTGTAGAATAATTTTAAAATATACGGTTTTTATGGAATCAGTCTCATTACTTAATTGTCACACCTCGTAGACTATAAAAGCCGCGGATAGAGCGAAAATTGATGCGATTGAAATGTGATGCTGGCGTCATCTTGGACCGCACAAAGTACTAACATTTCTGTGCTCGAAGAGCCTAAGCTTACCAGGTAGCAGAGACTCTGTATTATCTGCTTTGCCCGAATTCTGCAATACTTTGGCCACATTACTACTAATTACGGGCAAGGTTGACATTACCTTTCTTTTCAATATCCTTTTTCAGCTTGTCCAGATTCTTGATACATTCGTCGACATTCTTATCAGATGTATCTAGATCTTTTTTTTTCTTCTCCTTCATCATCTTGTCGAGTTTATTTAACTTCTTATTTAAACCGGCCATCTTCCTCTTGATACTCTTGAATTTCTTGATGGCATCTTCGAGTTCTTTTTTTGTTTTGTCATTATCTTTGTCTTTTCCATCTGTAAGTTAAATTAACTTTTGTTTATTTGTTATTTTAAATTCGAAGTAAAGTAAAAAGTGAAATATTAACTAAACTTTAAGTAAACAATATAGTCTAGAGCCCCAAGGAGACTGGAAATATTTCCTCTTTGTATAGCGAAGCTAAACGTTGCCAGAAATAATTTCCAGCTTTATTTTCTTTTTAATTAAAAACTTCTTGGCTAAGCGCTTTGCTGAGGGTCCCCATGGGCCTATAGTCTTAACTTCAAACGGCGCAAATTTGTAACATGTACCAAAGTTGGCGTATTTGCGCAACTTGCCTGCACTAAGACTTATGCTGTATAAAGCACAGATAAGGTCATGCGTGGAATACTGTTCTCACCTCTGGGATGGCTCCGCTAAGTATCTTACAGATGCTCTCAATATCCTACAGAGGCGGGCAATTCGGATAGTGGACGCTTAGCCGTGACGTTGCCTCTCTGAGCGTGTTCTACAAGCTATACCACGGCGAGTGTTCTGAGGAGCTCCATAACCTTCTCTATTCCGCAACCGAACCACACGCACAGGCCAAAATATGCATCCATATACCTTACCCACTATCCTTACGCGTACTCATAAATTTGGAGACTCTTACATCTGTAAGACATCTCGTCGCGATACTTGAAGCATTGTATAGCAAGAGTCTAGGCGTCGCCAAGATTGACCAAGTCAATTCCAAACCCTTCATATTCCAACAAGGCGTAAGACAGGGCTGCATTTTGTCTCCTCTTCTCTTTAACGCATACGGGGAGTACATTATGAGACGCACGCTGGAGGGCTGGGAAGGGGGAGTAAGTGTCGGTGGACAGAAACTTACAAACTTGCGTTACGCAGACGACACAACCCTCTTAGCTGCATCTGAAGCGGAAATGCTTGGGCTACTTGATCGAATGGAGGGAATTAGCAAAAAACTGGGTCTGCATATCAACAAGCTGAAGACGAAGATAATGGTGGTGGATCGCTATAAGAAACTGGATCTCACCGGAGCGCTGAACCTAGAATGCGTCACAGACTTCATATACCTTGGATCCAGCATCTCCAACACCGGCTCATGTGAGACAGAAGTTCGAAGAAGAATTGGCATGGCTAAAAATGCAATGAGTCAGTTAAAAGGAATATGGAAGGATCGAAATATCACCCTAAAGACCAAAACAAGACTAGTACGCAGCTTAATATTCTCCATATTTCTTTATGCCGCTGAAACTTGGACTCTTAAAGCCGGTGATCGTGGCCGCATTGATGCCTTCGAGATGTGGTGTTGGAGGCGTATGTTGCGTATCCCTTGGACAGCCCGAAGAACTAACGTGTCAATACTCAAGGAGCTTAAAATCTCTACTAGGCTGTCTTCCATCTGCCTAAAACGAGTCCTTGAGTATTTCGGCCATATAGCGCGCAAAACACCTGGTAACCTGGAAAGGCTTGTAATCACAGGGAAAGTCGAAGGCAAAAGACCACGTGGCCGAAGCCCCATACGCTGGTCTGACCAGATACGCACCTCACTGAATACCCAGATGCACGATGCCCTACATGCAGCCGTGAACAGACCCGGATGGCGCAGCATCGTCCGGGACAAAGTGATCCGTGGAGGGGGTCACGACCCTCAGCAGTGAGGAGAACGACGCAAGGAGGAGGAGGACATCTGTTGTACGCTGAAGATGTGGAATGCTCTCCCAGCCAGTGTGTTTCCCCACTCTTATAACCTGGAGTCCTTCAAACGAAGTGTGAAAAAGCATCTTGTTAAGCCGGCATAGTGGTAGAGACTGATGTCGGTCGTGGTGACCGGCGTCAGTTGCTCCCATTCTTGGACCTCGCGTACTGCTTACCTTCAGGTGGGGACGATGTCACATGTCGTGTTCAGTATTAAAAAAAAAAAAAGTATTCCAGAAATATATTCTGGAAGTCTCATTTCCAGCAGTGAATTTAATGTTCTAGGGATTGGGAATATGATTTATTTACCTTGGCTCTTATCTAAGGACTTGTTTGTTTCTTTGAGGTTTTTGGCAACTTCTTTGAACTTCTTTATGGTTTCTTCTAGATCTTTGAGGTCACTTTCTGGAATTTTGGGAGCTCCTTGACCATGTTTTGTGGCTGTAATGAATTAGTTTATAGTTAACAATGCATATTTATTAACAAATTATTAAAATACGAAATGGGTGATGCTTTGAGCCCGGATGTCTTAATTCGAACTTTTTGCACTTTAGAGGCAAAATATTAAACGTAGCAATTAGAAGCGAGACTTAGGGCCGGTAACTGAATCCTTCCTAGCCGCTTTCGTTGACTTTAATGGCGTAAAATTTTCTGTATTAAAGTAAACAATGCTACTAAGAAAGAATTCAGTTACCCTTAGCGGGTCTTATGTTATAAATAGGAAATATTCATCATTATCATCAGCAACTGCTAAACGTAGGCTTGCCACTTAACGCGATCTCTTGCCATCCTTATCCAACCCATACCAGCGACCCTCCTCAGGTCACCCATCTGGCGGAAGGTCGTCCCACTCTGCGTCGTCCCGTACCTAGTCTCCACCCTAGAACCCATTTGCATCGTTGGTTCTGCGGCAGATGAGTCAATTCAGCTTGCCAATTTTAAAAGCTATGTTAGTAGCTTTTGATTTCTGACGAATATCTACGTTTATAATTCTATCCATTATAGAAATACCTTAGCTTTCTGAGCGACTTTGAATTTATGGACCATACTCACTGTCAGTATCCACGTCTCTGCTATGTACGACATTACGGGGAGGAGGAACTGGTTAAGGACCTTCGTCTTCTTAAATTGTAGTATGGACGATAAGAGGATGCACCGTTCCCTTATGCCGGTTCATCCTTAATTCGGTCGGCTTATTTGCTGAAAGTGTTAAAGACTAAGGTCTTTAACCAGTGCGTTCTCCTGGTAATGTCGTACGGAGCAGAGACGTGAACACTAACAGTGGGTCTGGTTCATAAATTCAAGGTCGCTCAGCGAGCCATGGAAAGAGCTATGCTTGGTATATTTCTAATGGATAGAATTCGAAACGTTGATATTCGTCAGAGAACGAAAGTTACTGACATAGCTTTTAAAATTAGCAAGCTGAAGTGGCAATGGGCTGGACACATCTGCCGCAGAACCGACGATCGATGGGTCAAACGGGTTCTAGAGTGGAGACCATGTACTGCGAAGACCATCGATGTATATAGATAAGCCTATTTAATACAAAACGCACTCTTAAAAACGTGCCGCTTGCTTTGTGTAACCTACCAACTTTGGGGGGCAATTCTCAAGCAAGGATAAAACCACATGCTTTATTCATCGGAAATTATATCACAATGCATAAAAAAGAATAGTTTTACTCGATATAAATATTAATATTAGGCGCTCTCGACGCTTCCTATCTCGAGACTGTTGGTGCAGCTACATGACTTCGATTGGTTTTACGGGAATGTTTTTATATCAGTGAGGGCCTATCTAACATCGATGGCGAAGACGCAGAGTGGGACGACCTCCCGCCAGATGGACAGATGACCTAAAGAAGGTCGCTGGTGGAGGTTGGATGAGGGTAGCGAAAGATCGCGTTAAGTGGCGAGCCTTGGGGGAGGCCTACATCCAGCAGTAGAGAGATACTGATGATAATGATTTGCTGAAATGGGCTGCGCAGTAGACGTATTTTTGCACTACCTACAGAGTAGCGTTTCCCACGCAGATTGGCCTCGGCTTGATATTATCATTGAACATGACTTTCGTCTTGACCAAATTCAAATAGATTTAGACAAATTACATCTACGAGTATCTCATGGAATTAAATATAATTAAAAACTAGTAACGGCCTTAATTTTAAATTAAATTTTAAATGAAAAATATTCTTACCGTCAACATCGACTTTCTTATCGTCCTTCAAACCTAATATCTGTAAAGGAACAATAAATACTTATTAATCACAATAAACACATTTTTAAACCTAATAAGCTTCCAGTTACTATAAGGGAGCTGCCACTAAGACTGTTTAAATTAAGAGTCAAACAAATGCTGGTTAATAAATGTTTTTAATCGACAAAGTCATGTGACTAAATATTTGTATGCTAGAAATAGCAAAGCATGTGAAATCAAAAAACTGAAATCAATACTCATTGCTTCTCAGCGAGCATGCTGGCTGCATGCCTGAATCCACCTTGCTCACCTTACTATGCAAGGCTGGGATGTTATTTTTATTATGTGTGTGTGTGTGTGTGTGTATGTGTGTATTCATGCAATATGTATTAAAGTTAAAATCACTCTGTTTGTTGCGTACTGCCAGGCGTTCTACACCAGTCATCTCTGGAAATTGTACACGAGGCATAATAATGCATTTAGATGTATTCTAAAGTTGCCCTGGAGGTGTAGTGCGTCTGGTATGTTTGCTAAGATATGTTTTGGTATGGCGCGCGACATAATGACAAAAAACTGACAGCGCTCAGAGCGATCTACCTCGATATCGTGAGCAGTCTGAGCGCGAGGAATGATTTCATTTGTGACGTCACACAGCTTTGGCAAAACAGTTTAAGCGCGTATCGGAACACCTTTAAGCGTGCTTAGGTTACTATTATCGCGTATCGGAACGATACGTTACTCGCAAACGTTATTAGTGGATTTCGTTATTGACGTCAGAGATTGCGTTATAATTACAAAATATTATTCAATTCTCAACTCTATAAGCGCTCGACCTTGACAGCGGCCGCGCAAATGTCAACTTTAATAGCGTGATATATATTAACGGATTCCATTATATATAACGTTTGCGGTTACGTACAGAATAGGGCTAAAATAAATAAATTATTAATCTTAATGTTACTTACAGAGCCAAGTCCAAGTGGGTGGCAGCAGGTTAGTGTGACCTATAAAAACAAATTTACATGTAAAAAAATAATATAATATATTCCTAAAATATTGGTACTCATAAACTGGGATGGATAAACTGATCTTTACAGCAACTATAAGTTAAGTGACACTTTAAATTGTTTTTGTTTTAGCTTTAGTATGATTGTGTTCGTGGTCTAGCGGTTAAGTCCGTGGGTTTAGACTCGAAGGTACCAGGTTCGATTTCTGGTCGGGACACAAAAATATTTATTAATGTAAATAAATACATTTAATTAATATTAAATTTATTTGTGATATTTCTCGAGTTTGGTACGCTGGAGACATCGACGAGCTTGCCACTTGTCATGATTGGCCTATAGTAAAGTTTGGCTAAATGTGAATCCGCTTTATAAGCGTGGTTTCTGACCACCCCGAAAGGAAAACGGTCGTGATGATACTTTACTTAACTTTTTATAGTATGACAATGCCTTTTTACAGCGTCCATAATTTAAGTAACATTTTAATAATGTTTAAGCTTATAGTATGACAATGCCACTTTACAGCAGCTATAATCTTAGTAATAATCATAATTGTTTTCGTCTTAGCTTGTAAATTGACAATGCCTCATTACAGCAGCTATGATCCTTGGTGTATTTATTATATAATTGTGTATGTCTTAGTTTGTAATATGACAATGCCTCATTACAGCAGCTATAACTTTAAGATTAATAATTATGTATATTTGGGTTGTAATGTGCTGCTCCAAATACAAGCTATTTCCCAGAAAATTAAGATTTTTTTTATATTAATAAAAACGTAGAAAAGTAAAGTATCATCACGACAGTTTCCCTTTCGAGGTGGTCAGAAACCATGCTTATAAATAAGCGGATTCACATTTAGCCAACTTTACTATAGGCCAATCATGACAAGTGGCAAGCTCGTCGATGTCTGCTAAGCTGCTGGTCTTCTGCTAACAGCTTACTTATTGGACCACTTTGCTGCTTAGTCTTCTACTAGCAGGAGTAGAATCATTCAAAATAATTAAATTAATGACGTTTTATAAATGCCTGTAATAGGTTTACGTGAGTAAAAATATTTTGACTTTGACTTTGATGTCTCCAGCGAACCAAACTCGAGAAATATCACAAATAAATTAAATATTAATTAAATGTAAGTATTTATTTACGTTAATAAATATTTTAAGTATTTTAAATTAAGTAATATTTTATTTTATTAATAAACATTAATTAATTTGATATATGTATATATTTATGTGTATATATATGATATGTATTATGCTATGCTACGTTATTGTGTCATTCATAAATATGCATTTATTATGATTGTTTATTATTTATTTGTGTAATAGATATAATAAATTTTATATTATTTACTATTGTAGTTCTGTACCAGAGCCTCGACACATTTATGCTTGTATATTAAGGGATTAGCTGAAAATCAGCGCTGTGACTCTCAAAGCGTCGCAGCTCAATGCTGAGCTGATTCCCTATTTGTCACCACACACTTTTAATTTTAAGTTTACTTTTTTTGTTTTCGTTTGTTAATGTGACAAATAAAATATTTTTCTTTCTTTCTTTCTATATAAAAAATACACTAAACAAAAGGTGTGCCTTCGTCTCGGAGCCCGGACTGTCCACCCACACCAGTGTCGGTGTGGAGAGCCCGTGGAACATCTCGGACACCATGGGCTTTCTTGCGCTAGAAGTGCTGGCCGCATTCCTCGTCACGCTGCTTTAAACGACATCATTCGAAGGGCTTTTGTCACTGCTGGAGTACCCGCGATCCTAGAACCCTCTGGGATTGCGCGGAGCGATGGCAAAAGACCCGACGGCATGACCGTTGGGCCGTGGAAACTTGGCAGGTCCCTGGTGTGGGATGCGACATGTGTAGACACATTAGCCCCATCACACATCCAGGCGACCTCGTCAAGCGCGGGAAGTGCGGCGGTTTCTGCTGAGAACCTCAAGCTGCGCAAATACGCCAACCTCAGTACAGGTTACGAATTTGCGCCGTTTGGGGTCGAGACGATGGGCCCATGGGGACACTCAGCCAAGCGTCTGGCCAAGGAGTTGTCCAAACGGCTAACGGAAAAGTCTGGAGACAGGAAGGCTGGCAATTATTTCTGCCAACGTATTAGCTTAGCTATACAGAGGGGAAATGTTGCCAGTCTTCTGGGGACTATCACTGAAGGGTCGTCTCTAGAGGACATTTTTTACTTATAGTTTATTTTTTATTAGGTTTAGTTTATATTTATTTTAATTTTTACTTTTAAGTAGTTTTAATTTATATTGTAATTATTTTATACTGTTTGTATATTACTTCACTAAACAAAAACAAAAAAAAAACCTACTTACAAAACCTAATTTAAATATAAATCGTATCCGCGCGGCATTGTGGCAAGAACGCTGGCCGCATTTCCTCGCTGAATCGCTATGTTGATTCTCTGAGCGAGGATAGAAATTATAATTAAAGAAAGAATACTTACCAGCACACTAAGAACTAATACGGTTTTAAACATGGTTGCAACCACTGTTTGTGGTTTAATAGTACCAAAATGAGCACCACCCACTCTTTTTATAGTAAAACTTCAAAATAATAACTAATTTGAACAGATGCTTGGATTTTGAGGCATAAATATCGTTAATGTTGATTTTAACAATTAATTTGTTTGCTTTATATAAATTTATACCTTATTATCTGACGTACATTGTGTTTATTGAATCATTCTTAGTTTTAACTTAATACAGTATGATTATCATAAAAATTGCACGGCAACATGGGTACCTAGGAAGTAATTGTTATATTGATGCTTGTGTGTGTCTCGAAAGTCATTGTTAGTGTTCAGGTTCTCATGGTGTGGCGTGTCCGGTTATCGTCCCTTCCTTAGAAGGTCATTGCAGTGGTGGCACGTGTGTCGGGTCCCGGTCCGCACCCTAAGGGCCTGGTTGAGCGGGGGATTCGCCCGCCTCTGCATGACATTGCAAGCTAAATACAGATGTAAGGCATTTAGCGAAACCATCCCAGAGGTGAGAACAGTATTCCATTCATTTCCTTATGTGCCTTAGGTATAAAGCATATAAGTGACGGCGGAAAAAACTGTTTTTGTTTTTACTCAAATCAATGCAGTTTCAAATGTGTTAAAGTTGCGGTGTAGTTCCAGTTGTGGATTAAGGACTACAGATATTACCCTATATCTAATTCAAAAAGCACATAAAATAGCATTAAACAAAGTTATAACTTTGTGGCATTTGGGGTTGAAACAATGGGGGTATATTCTCTTAATACCCACAAATTCGTAAAACGAAAGAGTGTGGCGAAATGCCATAACTACCTAAAACATAATATTTCCCTTATAATCCAACGAGGAAATGCGGCGAGCGTTTTAGGTATCCTCCCTGGTGGTAAGCCCTTAGTTTATTTTGTAGAATAGTTTAAATTTCATAGGTATTTTTAGTTTAGTTTTATTTATAATTAGTTTTTTAATATTTTTGTATCTACTTCGAATTTTATTATTTAGGTAGGTTTTAATTTATATTTAATGTATATAATTTAATTTATTTATTATTTATAAACTTTATTGCACAAAGTACAATGGCGGACTTACATTCCCGTAGACATTCTCTGACAGCCAAACCTTGGGGACAAATTATAACATTTATAGGTGCAATGAAAGAAATATTTATAGTAGGATAATTTTAACAACACTTACTTCGAATAAAATAAATTATTCCCCTATATTTGTCCCTAAGCTTTAATGAATATATTAGAGATGAAACGGATATCCGGTAACTATCCGATATCCAGATAGGCCTTATTTTTACTATCCGGCCTGATATCGGATAGTAACTCAGTATCCGGTCGGATGCCGGATAGTTATATTCAAAACATTCTCATTATTTTATACAAAATGATACCACACTACGTTATGGACACAGCTAATTTTAATAATCAATCGATAAAAATGATTATTTTATTAATTACCTTAATACTCAAAATTAACAAGTGGCAAATTATGATGAATGAATACCAAATTTTCTGCATTTGTTGGTAATAATAATTTCAAATCAAACTGGTAGCGTCATGTAACGCGATAAAGGGCCGGATATTCGGTTGCCGGATATCCGGCGCTCCGGCCTCGTAGCTTGCCGAATATTCGGTAACCAGTATCCGGCCAAAGCACTATCCGTTTAATCTCTAAAATATATCTACAAAATTTTATTAAAACCTCTCCAGTAGTTACGTAAAGTACGCAAACAAAAAATTAATGACGTACTATTTTTTAACAAGCTGTATATGTAATAATCTATACTAATATTATGAATGTGAAAGAAGCTTATCTGTCTGTATGTACGTTAAACATTGGTGAAATAGGCCTGCAATGCCAAGTGTAGCTGGCCCGTAGCCAGTTACGTCCTGTTATGAATTCCAGCTTGCCACTCAGATTGAAGGTCCGGATCTACGAGATGCTTATCCGTTCCCGTCTTACCAACTTTGCCAGTCTGGCATCACCTTCTGGCGAAGACCAATAGGGATCCAAAGTCAGAAGACCATATCGCTTATAGTTCGTGCGTAACTTCGTCATAGAACGAGATCTGGAGACTACTATTGTGTGATTTATTTTATTTTTTACTTTTAAGTAGTTTTAATTTATATTGTAATTCTTTTACACTGTTTGTATACTACTTAAATAAATATATTTAATACATTTAAAAAAACACTGTAATAAATAAACTCTGGGCATAAATAATTAAAACTACTTAAATAAAATAAACTATAAGTAATAAATGTCCTCTAGAGACGACCCTTCAGTGATAGTCCCAAAAAGACTGGCAACATTTCCCCTCTGTATAGCTAAACTAATACGTTGGCAGAAATAATTGCCAGCTTTCCTGTCTCCAGACTTTTCCGTTAGCCGTTTGGACAACTCCTTGGCCAGACGCTTGGCTGAGTGTCAATGGCCCATCGTCTCAACCACAAACGGCGCAAATTCGTAACCTGTACTGAGGTTGGCATATTCGCGCAGCTTATAAAAGATAAAAGTAAATTTTCACCACGGCCAACACCGGGTAAAACAGCTAGTTTTTTTTTTATGTACAGTAACATAAAAATATGTTTCTCTAATTACCAGATGTGAATGCTATATTTATTCTCCACTTAGGTAAATTACATAATTTTAATATACATAAATTATATTTCATTCAGTTGACTTTATCGTAATGCTTCATTAGATAATGTTTATTTTTTGTATTAGCATTCTTTTGTCTTTTTAATTTTAAACGAATTATGTATTCTTCATCTTTCTATTTTTAATCGTATTATCGTAGAACAAAGATGTAACCCACTAGATGAATCACGGCGCATTATGACGGTACACCCTTCACAAAAAAACCGTGGGGCGTCCAGTTCCATGCCAACAATAACCCAGGCGTGCGCGCTGACCCGCACTCCTCCCTCAGGGCACCACGCTGGATCTACAGCCCAGCTTCAAAATTCTCGGGGTGGAAATACTCAGACCTTAACCACCGGAACTACATTGAGAGCATTACCAAAACGACATCGATAAAGCTCGGAATACTGAACAATGTAAATCGGTTTATCCCGCCTTCAATCTTAGTACGAAGCACAGTCAGATTATGCGTGGTATACTGTTCTCACCTTTGGGAAGGTCCCGCCAAGTACCTCACAGATTCTCTTAATATGCAGAGGCGAGCTGTTCGAATTATGGACAATGCCACTATATATGGAACTCTTGAATCCCTACAGCTTCGCGAAATGGCTTCTCTGAGCGTGTTCTACCGGCTATGCTATGGTGAGTGTTCTGAAGGGCTCTATAACCTTATTCCTTCTCCATTTCACAACCGAATCACACGCATAAGCCAGAATATGCACCCACATGCCGTAGTCACATCCCTACGTGTACGTATTTTCGGGACTCATACATACTCGTATGTCGCACGATGAAGATGTGGAATGCTCTTCCAGCCTCTGTGTTTACACTTTCCTATAACCTGGAGTCCTTCAAGCGAGAAGCAGTCGAAACCCCCCTTGCCAGGATATGTATCCCACACCTCATCATCAGCCTGTGTCTCTCCACTGCTGGATATAGGCCTCCCCCAAGGCTTGCCACTGCACGCGGTCTTTTGCAACCCTCATCCAACCCCCACCAGCCATCCTCCTTAGGTCATCCGTCCATCTGGCGGGGGGTCGTCCCACTCTGCGTCGTCCCGTACGTGGTCTCCACTCCAGAACCCGTTTGCCCCATCGGTCGTCGGCTCTGCGGCAGATGTGTCCGGCTCATTGCCACTTCAGCTTGCTAATTTTGAATGCTATGTCAGTAACTTTGGTTCTCCGACGAATTTCAACGTTTCGAATTCTATCCATCAGAGAAATACCAAGCATAGCTCTCTCCATAGCTCGCTGTGCGTCCTTGAATTTGTGAACCAGACCCACTGTCAGTATCCACGTCTCTGCTCCGTACGAAATTACGGGGAGGACGTACTGGTTGAAGAATTTTGTCTTCAAACACTGTGGTATGGACGATGAGAGGATATGTCGAAGTTTCCCGAATGCCGCTAAAGTTTTTAGCGCCTAGCTGAATAGTCTGTCCTCCTGTATTCTTGCACAACTTCGAGAGTGCCATTTCCCACACAGATTGGCCTCGGCTTGACATGGTCATTGAACATAACCTTAGTCTTATCCAGGTTCATTCCGAGACCAACCTGCTGAGAAGCCATGTTTAAGCCGTTTAACATTCTGCTAAGATCCTTGAGTAGCTGGCCATGATGACTATGTCATCCGCAAATCGGAGGTGTGAGATGTATTCTCCATTGACATTTATGCCACAGTAATTCCAGTTCAGCATTTTAAAAACATCTTCCAACGCGTTCGTGAACAGCTTCGGGGATATCCCACACCTAAGACCTGCCAAGTTTTCACAGCCTAACGGCCATGCTGCCGGGTCTCTTGCGATCGCTCCGCGCAACCCTAGAGGGTTCTAGGATTGCGGGTACTCCAGCAGTGACAAAAGCCCTTCGAATGATGTCGTTGAGAGCAGGAAGAAAGGCCGTGGTGTTCGAGATGTTCGACTGGTTCTCCACACCGGATGGACGTCCGGGATCTGAGACGAAGTCACACCGCCACGGTCAATGTAGTTCGATCAAGGAGTGTACCAACCGATGCCTGCAACTACAGACCCGACTCCCTAGTGGAAACGGCAATGAGACCAGCACGCTCTTTAATGTTACAGGAAGATAATATACTCGTATATGTGAAATACAAAAAATTGTATGGAAACTCAGCTATTTTAGTAAACGAATGCCACTAAGGAAATATTCAGTTAACAACCCTAATTGGCATTAAGGACAAAATATGACTTTAGGAGGCAAAACCTTTTTTACACAAATACATAATTATTTTTAGATACAAAATCTTTGCATCACTTACTGAAAGAATTGGGCCTAAGCAGGTCTGCCGTCAATACATTTATGGAACGAGCTTCCAAGACGGCATTAACGGAATCATACAGTATTTGGTTGGGTAGGGAGAGAAGTAGAATGGTGGATGGTGAGCGTATTATCGCGCAATAGAAAAAAAAAGGAGGCCTCCTTTTCTTAAACCAGCCAATTGTCGGTCGCAAGCCCGAGACACCATTCTTCTCATCTCTTACCCACACACGATGGACCCGGCACCCGCACGGTGAATCCATGGAATGCTTAGAAATTTGTCTTCTTCTTCTATACCTAAGTATTGTATATCTTAAATACATCCCAAACTCAAGTTTTGACTTATATAGCTTTGCTGTATAGTATGAAAAGAAATTAATTCGTGTGTAGCGTCGATTGCAGTTAGTATTGACGAATGTTGCAGTCTTGCACTAACTCTAGTATTGCAGAACAACACCAACGAGACCAGCTGTTCTCATGCAATACCAAGACTTGGTCATTTTTAGTCTTGGTCTTATGGTATATATTTTTATAGGAAGCGAAGCAATGTGCGCAGCGTTGAATTGTTAATCCACAAGTTAAAGCTGCGGAAATAAAATAAATAAATAAAAATAAAATAACTTTAGTCGAAGTCAAAAAGTTCAAGTTTTTATTTTATAAGTTCTTCTTCTTCTTCTTCTTAGTCGCTACACTCTTGGCAGAGTGGTCGTGGTCGTCACTTGAGTGTCAGTGGCACGCTTAACAAGCCGTCGCCACTCGTCTCGAGAGCACTCATGTAGGGGGTGATCCATTGCTGCTTTAACCTGGTCAGTCCATCTCTCCACGCATCCTCTTGCTATCGACTTTTCCCTGAACTACAAGGCGTTCAATTGATGTATCTCCACGCCGCGACACGTGTCCAAAGAAATTGAGAATGCGTGATTGGATTGAGGAAAGGCGCTGTTCTATCTCTAGTTCCTCCAGGATGGATTTGTTGGTCCGGAACTATTTTATAAGTAAGCAGGTATAAAACAAATATTTAACGCAGATCATATAGTGACGTAAACTATCCACCAGTGTTTGTAAATCCTTGCAACCCGAACGAAGAGTACCTGTGTTCCGGGAAGCAGTATTCATTGAGTGCGGAATGAGTATGATTCGATATTTATACACCTAAGAAACTATGATGGAATAAATAGATATTGAATGAACTTTAAGCAATGATAATAATATTTTTATTTTTTATATTAAATAGATAAAATACGTGTATAGTATTTATATAATATGAATGACATAAGATACATATAAGTATTAATATATATCTCGATATAGTATTAATATATTGATAATGATGAAATGGATGAAACCTAAAATTTTAAAACTGAAAAACACTGTTGACTCTAATCATCGAAGTAGCTATGTGTAGCATGCCGTGTACACTGCCCTTGGGTTGCAATTCCGACCTTATGAATTATTGTAAATTTGTGCTTGATATGTATTAATTGTAACCTGTTAGTGTACCTTAAATAATAATAATAAATAAATATAAGTAAGATAAATATAATTTAAAAATAGATTAGATAGAAAACTACCTAATTACACGTAGATATATATTGAAACAAATGATTGAATAAATAATACTAAGAAAGAAATTATGAGTAAAGTGGAATGATGGCCCAGTTTGCTAGTTTTAAAGAATGTGTCATCAACCAATCCAGGTTAGGTTAAACACTATTAGATACGCTCTATTATATTTGGCAATGTATTGACAGCAGGTCTAATAAGGTCTGCCGTCAATACATTTATGAAACAAGCTAACAAGACGTCATTAACGGAATCAGGAAAACGAAGAGGAGCGGAATGGTGGACGGTGGCGCACATTATTAAAGTATAGTGACGGACGGGAGAATCCCAGCATCCAACCTGCCCACTGCATTGTTTGCACCAAAAATAATTACTTGAATTTTCGATGGATTGACCAAGAGACCGAACGAACACGCTTCTAGATCTGCATTCTTTTTATTATATCATTCATCAATGATTGTTTTTTTTTAGCATTTACGAGTATAACCTCCTCCTCCCCCGTGGTGATACGTGGTAAGGTTTAAGACTGTCAGATTATGGTTGTATGTTAAAAATAGGTGGATCTAAAATTAAATACATTTGTTGTTTTTAATTTTTAATTTAAAAAATAACATCTTATTTGCTTTATTTATAGACTCAGGTGTGTTTAAAAATACGTAATAAGTTTCGTCTTGAGATAATAGGGCCAATCGCTAAGAAGTTTTTGCATTTTAATGTTATTATCATTGTATTTTATATTATATTATATTGTAGGCGTATAAAAAGCCTTCGACTCAATCGAGACCTGGGCTGTTCTGGACTCTATGCAGCGATGCCTGATTGACTGGCGATACGTTGAGGTGTTGAGATGTCTCTATGATGCAGCGGCTATGACCGTACAGATACAAGGCCAGCATACAAGACCGATCCAACTGCGTAGAGGTGTAAGACAGGGCGACGTAATATCGCCGAAACTGTTTACAAACGCGTTGGAAGATGTCTTTAAAATGCTGGACTGGAGTGACTACGGCATAAAAGTCAATGGACAACATATCTCACACCTTCGATTCGCGGATGACATAGTCATAATGGCTAGCTCGCTGGAAGATCTTAGCGGAATGCTTACAGGCTTAAATGTGGCATCTCAGCGGGTTGGTCTCGGTATGAACTTGGACAAGACAAAAATCATGTTCAACGGCCATACCATACCGAGACCAATCAACGTGGGAAATGCCACTATCGAAGTTGTACAAAAATACGTCTACCTTGGACAGACCATCCAATTAGGAATAGCTAACTTCAGTAAAGAAGCCGACAGACGCATTCAGCTAGGATGGGCAGCATTCGGGAAGTTACGACACATCTTCCTATCAAACATACCACAGTGTTTAAAGACAAAAGTTTTCAACCAGTGTGTTCTTCCAGTAATGTCGTATGGAGCAGAGACGTGGACGCTGACGGTGGGTCTGATACATAAATTCAAGGTCGCTCAGCGAGCTATGGAGAGAGCTATGCTCGGGATTTCTCTGAAGGATAAAGTCAGAAACGTTGACATCCGTCAAAGAACCAAAGTTACCGACATAGCTTTCAAAATTAGCAAGCAGAAGTGGCAATGGGCTGGACACGTCTGTCGCAGAAGCGATGAACGATGGAGTAAACGGGTCCTGCAGTGGAGACCACGTACTGGAAGACGCAGTGTGGGACGACCCCCCGCCAGATGGACAGATGACCTGAGAAAGGTCGCTGGTGGGGGATGGATGAGGGTGGCAGAAGATCGTGTAAAATGGCGAGCCTTGGGGGAGGCTACATCCAGCAGTGGAGAGACACAGGCTGATGATGATGATGATATTGTATTAGATTATATATATTACACACACAGTAGTTTTAAGATTAGTTGTAGTTTTATAATAAACCTATTAACTTTGTCTAGTGGTAGAAACTATCTGGAATTAATTACATTCAGGGCCCCTGCAGGACAAAACATTAGTGTGGGGGCCAACAAATGGCATTATTGTTAATTGTTTTTTATCTGCCTAAATAAATATTTCATTTCATTTCATAAGAGCGTTTATTGATTTATTTTATATAAATAATTACAAAATCCAAGGCTTAAATGAGTTTATAAAGAGAAATTTATGTTCTGCTAAAATCCTGTCCGTCCTTGAACCATCAGGACTTTCACGTAGTGATGATAAAAGGCTGGATGGTATGTCTCTTGTACCATGGAGTGAGGGAAGATGTCTTGTTTGGGATGCCACCTGTGTGGATACCTTTGCCGGTTGCCACATTTCCTCTACATCAAAAAAGGCCGGTTCGGCTGCTCATACAGCCGAATTTAAAAAGCACATAATAGCATTAAACGAAATTATAACGTTGTGGCATTTGGGGTTGAAACCATGGGGGTATATTCTCTTGCTACCCACAAATTCATAAAAGAGCTGGGTAAACGAATTTTTCAAGAGTGTGGCGATCCCAAATGCCATAACTACCTAAAACACAATATTTCAATTATAATTTAACAAGGAAATGCGGCGAGCGTTTTAGGTATCCTTCCTGGTGGTAAGCCCTTAGTTTATTTTGTAGAATAGTTTTAATTTCATAGGTATTTTTAGTTTAATTTTATTTATAATTAGGTTTTAAAATTTTTGTATCTACTTAGACCATAAATAAACCAGAGGGTCAGTCTTTAGGTAAAAAAAATATTACAAAATCAAACATATATTAAAACTTTGTTGCACAATATATACAAGGGGCGGACTTAATGTCGCTAGACATTCTCTGACAGCCAACCTTAGGGACACTGTAGAACATTAAAGACGTAAGGTAGGTGCAATTAGAGAAATATTATTACGTAATAATAATGCAATATTATCTAAACTACAATAATAATTACTATAATAAACTAAATACTAATAATACATACACATAACGTTTTAAAAATACATTAGGTACATACATTACATAACATTAATACATACACTACATATAATAATATAATAAATAAACTAAATGAATTGTTATGAGCTATTTAAATAATATGAATATACCTTTTTTTTGAAAATGCTTCGGTTGGATGCTTGTCGTATATTTACCGGCAGCTTGTTCCACAGGTTTGCGGCAACAACAGCAAAAGAATCGTTCATGAACCCAGAGTGGTGCGATGGAATAGACAGAACAGAGTTGTGTGAGGAGCGAAGAGACTTATTGTGAAATGAGAAAAGATAGGCAAATTTGTCCTTGAGGTATTTCGGTGTCGCAGGCTCGTTAAGAATAGAAAAAATAGACCATTAATCTACAGACCATTAATATGTTTTATTATATATTGGCATTATAAGTCGGAGCCGATTAAAAACCGGCTCAATTCTACCCAAGAATGGGTCCCGAATGTCAAAGTCGATATATACAATTATTTCAATGGTTTTTGTAGACGAAACCCTTGGACTTGTTTATAGATCTTCCTATGTGTGTGGATTTTGGTCATCATCAGGTGCTGGCGTGTGTTCTTCAGGGTGTACTGGTTCTATGATCTCGTCACCACCAGCCGGCTGCCGAGTCGACTGTCCTGGCACCTCGTTGGATAAAGCTCGCATGCATTCATGTATCATAAACCTTAAAATTATATCCTGATTAATACACTCCCTTGTGGTTCCAGCGGTGGTGGTTCGGTTGTTAAAACGCGTTCGAGTCCTGACATGCACCAATGAGAAATACAAGACTTTAAGTTCAAAAGATTGTTCTGCCGTTATCTTATTAATTGGAAGCTGGAAGAATTGGTTGTTTCTAAATGAGTTGAATTAAGTGTCGAATCCAATAATTAGTCCATGTTAGAAGTTAATTAATCATTACATTAAATATAAATTAAAAGCTATCTAAATAATAAAATTAAAAATAAATTAAACTATAAATTAAATATGATCTCTAGAGACTATACGAGATAATCCCAAGGAGACTAGCAACATTTCCCCTCTGTATAACGAGGCTAATACGTTGGCAGAAATAATTGTCAGACCTTTCTGTCAGCCGCTTTGACAACTCCTTGGCCAAGCGCCTCGCTGACGGTCCCCATGGGCCCATCGTCTCGACCCCAAACGGCGCAAATTCGTAACCAATACCAAGGTTGGCGTATTTGCGCAATTTGAGGTTCTCCGCAGAAAACGCTGCTCTCCCCGCGCCTGACGAAGTCGCCTGGATGTGAGATGGAGCTAATGTGTCTACACACGTCGCATCCCACACCAGAGATGTAAGCAATTGAATTGTTAATTCATTACCTACTGTCACATTAATTTAGCCTATAAAGGAGGCCGACTTTTTTGGAGTTCATGGGCTCTCCTGTTCCAAAAGTGCGGGCAGTTTTTCCCGCTCGGCTCCCTTAACGATACTATTAAAAGGGCTCTAGTCACCATCGAGGTTCCAGCTCTTCTAGAGCCTGCTGGAGTTATCCGAGATCATGGCAAGAGACCTGATGGTATGACGTTACCCTGGGAACGAGGACGTGGTCTGGTATGGGACGCCACGTGCGTCGACAAATGCGGGATTAGGAAGAAAATGCGGAGTCCGGCAAGTATATTAAAATATTACAAATTTGTGCCGCTTGCTGTAGAAACTTTGGGCCCATAGAGTCCAAGCGCAAACAAGTTTTTAAAAGACCTGGTCTTTCCAAGCCCAAAGAATCAGTATTGGAATTCAACGGGGAAATGCAGCCAGCGTTCTTGCCACCATTCCCCGCGGACGGTGCTAATAACCCTATCCTTAGTGTTAGTATTTATAGCTATTTAACCTATATATATATATATATGTCAATTGACTCAAAGCTGTGCATAATTATCTTCCTTTTGTTTGCTATTATATCCTAACAATTTAATAATTATGTATTTAATAATACCTACATATACCTTATAATAGGAAGAAGAAGAGAACTAACCAACATAAGGTTTGCCTTCAAGGGAATGTTGGATTGAAGGTAGATTATCTACCAACCAGACTTCCATCGTTACAGCGACACATTCATACAATACTTTTAAAATGAATACTTACCCAGCATATTTGAACGCCTCGTTTTTCATAGTATTAATTTCTTTCGGTTTATACTGATGATGGTTAAACGTCACTTTGGATTCTAGATATTCTCTTGACGTCATATTAGTATTGGAGAAATCAACCTTGTCATGAGAATTTGGGATTTTTGACCTAAATATAAAAATATTATAATAGTCCCTAGAACCTTCCACTGCTAGAGCTGGGCATCCTGAACATATTTTTAAAGAATTTGGCCAACGCTCGCCACGTTGGACATTTGGCCACATTTCCTAGTTATTAAACTAAAGAACTATTCAATGATTGTCCAGATATTTACGGATTAAAAACTATTAAATATGTTTTAGTTTGGTCTGTCTACCAAAACATATTTTTGGAGAATTTGGCCTGAGTCAAAAAGCTGTTAGCAGAAGACCAGCAGCTTAAGCAGTCTACAGTCAGCTTACAATCGTCACACTGGAGATTTGGCCACATTTGCATTAAATTGAAGAACTATTGATTGTAAAAGTAAAGAAAAGTATCATCACGACCGTTTCCCTTTTCACATTTTATTCGGAGTCACATTTAGTCAACTTTACTATAGGCCAATCATGACAAGTGGCAAGCGTACCAAACTCGAGAAATATCACAAATAAATTAAATGTATTTATTTACATTAATAAGTATTTTTGTGTCCCGACCAGGAATCGAACCCGGTACCTCCTAGTCTAAATCCACGGACTAAACCGCACGGAGGCATTGATTGTCTAGATATTTACGTATTAAAAACTATTGATTTAGACCTGTCTTTCTCAAAGTGGGCAAAAACGTCTCCTTTTGGCCTACGCCTAGAGGTAAGGGTCCCAGAAAGAAATTTAAAAAAGGCCTTGGCATGGTTTAAGGGGGACTTTATTTTTTTTAAATATACTGAAGTTAAACAACATCGACTATTTAGGTCAAAGTGGGCGGTAGAAGAAGTTAAGAATGACGAAACTAGAACACTACGTACTAGAACTCCACAGTTACAGAAGAGCCTTTCAAAACATATTTCTGGAGAATTTGGCCAACACTCGCCACACTGGAGATGTGACTACATATACCAATAATAAATTGAAAAACTATCCAATGATTGTCTAGATATATACGGATTAAAAATTTACAATTAAAACTTCACGTCATGGCTCCCTAAACGGAACTATTAAACGGGCTCTTGCCACCATTGAGGTTCCAGATATTCTGGAACCCACTGGATTAGTCAGATGATGGCAAGAGACCTGATGGTATGACGCTGGCAGCGGGGACGGACGTTAGTGTGGGAGGCCTTAGGGGAACAGCGCTAAAAGCGGGAGCCGCAGCCGAAAGCGCAGAGTCTGGCAAGCGGCGCAAATACGTATCTATAATCAATACGTGTTTGTGCCGTTTGCTGTAAAGACTTTACGCCAGTAGAGTCCAACCGCTAAATCATTTTTAAAAAAACATCACCCCTCGTCTAATTGTCCGCTTTGGGGACAAGAGGGCTGGTTCTTTCGTCGTCCAGAGAATCAGCATAGCGATTCAGCGAGGAAATGCGGCCAACGTTCTTGCCACCATGCCGTGCGGATACGATTTATATTTAAATTAGGTTTTGTAAGTAGTTTATTTTTGTTTATTTTAATATATTTCATTAATATATAGTTTAATATGGGCTAGTCGACGTCTCTGGTGACCCACGGGCTGGCAGCTTCCTCGCTGAAAAGATTAGTATCGAAATTCATCGAGGAAATGCTGCCAGTGTTTTGGGCACCATGCAATGCACTGGACAATGGCCTGGAGGAAATTTCTATATTTTTTCTATATTCTATTTGAGACATTAGGATGCTTAAATTTTTATTATATTTAATTTGTTATTTAGATTTAGTTAATTTTTCTAGGTTAAATAATAATATTGTAATTCTTTTATATTGTTTGTATATTACTTCGAATAAATACTTAATATAACTTCCAGGCGAAATCTACCAAATTAAAAATCTATGACTTTACCGAAATGTCGAGTTACTCGGATTATTGTCCGTATCTTCCTCTCTGGCCACCCCAAACTTCCATAAGGTGGCATTTATTGCTTTATTACTATATATATCGTAAAAATACGAATATATATATTTAAATTCGTCTTTTATTGATTTTAACTGAAAATTAATAAGTTACTCATTATCCCTCTGTGGTTCCGGGTTCGATTCCTGGGACACAATAATAATTATTCATTTAAAATCATAAAAATATATCTACTGAAAACAAACATTTAAAAAATAAGAATAAAAACTGTATTCGTAGTTCTTTATTAGATATAAAAATTATAAATAAATAAATCGTTAATACGCGACATAAGCGTTGCCATCCGAGCGTCAACAGGTGATCCTTTGAGTAGGGAATATCTTATTCAAAGGATCAGTGTTGCCATCCAACGAGGCAACGTCGCCGGAGTCCTCGGAACATTGGGTTCATCTTCTCCTGGATTCGATGACATGTAGATTATAATCAAGATATTTGTAAGTATTTAGTTTTTATATTAATGTGTTTTAAATTGTTAATATTTACTTACGGAATTTAAAAAAAGATATTGCGTCTTGGGAGGCCACTTGACATGTCAAGTTTTATCGAACAAAACAAACATATGTATCATCAAATAATTTCTTTATTAAATTGATGGCGGCCATTAATGAGCATTACGTTGGAATGAAGTTGGAAGTTTATTTGATCAAGAAATAGATTAAAAAACTAATTATAAATAAAACTAAACTAAAAATACCTATGAAATTAAAACTATTCTACAAAATAAACTAAGGGCTTACCACCAGGGAGGATACCTAAATCGCTCGCCGCATTTCCTCGTTGAATTATAATGGAAATATTCTGTTTTAGGTAGTTATGGCATTTGGGATCGCCACACTGTTGAAAAATTCGTTTACCCAGCTCTTTTATGAATTTGTGGGTATCAAGAGAATATACCCCCATTTCGACGAGCTTGCCACTTGTCGTGATTGGCCTATAGTAAAGTTGGCTAAATGTGAATCCGCTTATTTATAAGCGTGGTTTCTGACCACCCCGAAAGGGAAACGGTCGTGATGATACTTTTATACCCCCATTGTTTCAACCCCAAATGCCACAAAGTTATAATTTTGTTTAATGCTATTGTATTTGATATGCTTTTTAAATTCGGCTGTATGAGCTTGCCACTTGTCATGATTGGCCTATAGTAAAAAATCCGCTTCTTTATAAGCGTGGTTTCTGAGCACGCCGGAAGGGAAACGGTCGTGATGATATTTTACTTTTAAAACTAAATTGAACCTTAAAAAAAAAATTAAATACAATAAAAAACATACATACAGACGAGTACGGTGCAAATAAATAGAATAATAAATATATATATACATCCGTGCGCGGTGGTGGCTCGGTTGTAAGAACGCGATCCTTAAATCCTACAAAGTTCGGTTCGAACCCACCCGGCATGTACCAATGAGAAATACAACTTTCTTACGTACATTTGTCGTAGATTTACAACACCACCGTTCCCGTGCCTCGGAGAGCACGTTAAGCCGTGGGTCCCGGTTCCACTAATACCAACTTGTGGAATCTTTAATAAATTGTCATAAAAAATTACATCATATCCTCGCCAAGCCGTCTGGCCAGCGTGGCGAGTGTAGGCCAAATTCTCCAGATGTATGTTCTGGAATGCCCATCTCCAGCAGTGGAGGTCTAGGACGCTGTGTTCTAGGGGATGTAATGATGATGATGATATACATACCACGTATAATTTAATAAACAATAACATAATACATAAATAATAATGATACCTTTAAAAACAACTGCCACGTTCCTGTGAAATTGTACGGAATTTTATAGTAGATCACCAGCTAGTTTAAATATGAGTACAATTTTTTTTTTTTTTTTTTATTTAGGATAAAAAACAGACATACAGTAAAGATTACTAACTAAATATTAACTAATTAAGGTAAACAACAGTATATCCAACGACATTATCCACATTTTTTTGTGCAATCAACATTTTTAGGCTATCAAAAAGAAAAATATATATATATAAAAAGCAAAAAGTAAGTAAAATTAAAATTAAACATATGTATATAGAAAAAAGAAATGATGTTTGACAATGCATTTAACAATTGCCCTTAGTGTGTCAGATCTAAAGTGTTAAGAAGATCAGATGTGTCTCTTATAGGAACCTGCAGTCTATAGATATTTACCTACGTCTATAGATACGTACTCGATTGTTTAAAATTGTGACATATTCAGGTGTTTTTCTAAAGTTTCTTAAAACAGCTTCCAAGTTATCATCAAACAATTTCTTGGCCTCTTCTTCTACGTCATAGCGTCTGGTTACGACGAGTGATGATTCTAAAATATGACAATTATCTAAAATATCTTAGATAATTAAACTTTTATAATTTTAACGGGTCTTTACGCAATTTACCTTCGAGACATATTTCTCCCGACGTTTCAGCCAAGACTAAGCGCACGATAGCCAAGAGGGTCAAGGAACATATAGCAGCTGTAAAAAACTGCCAAATAAACAAGTCAGTAATAGCAGAACACCTAATGAATAGTGGCACAAACCATTGGATTGAGCTGCATGACCGAAAGATACTCTCCACCGATCGTCACTATTACCCTAGAATAGTACGTGAAGCGATCGAAATAAAGAAACACAAAAATTTCAATCGAGGGTTATAAGCTATCTTCATTGTGGAATACAGTAATCAATAGGTTTCGACGCCGGCAAAAATCGCCCGGTGTCGCCAAGGATATTGTAAGTGTCGTGATTTCTAAAATCATTTAAAGTGATAAGTGGGTAGGTATGCATAGCTCCAGTCGACCCGTGACCACGGCCAATGCAACTTGGCTGAAACGTCGGGAGAAATATGTCTCTAAGGTAAATCGCGTAGAGACCCGTTAAAATTATAAAAACTATATCTTAGATAGATGATAAATTATTTATTACACAGAAAATTTACAGTACAAAGGCGAGCTTAATGTCTAAAAACATTTTCTATCAGCTAACCTTTAGGTGAGATGTAAGCAGGGATTGTGGGTGCATGACCACTAATGTTTGACAATATTTTTTTATTGAGAAGATTACTTATAACTAAAAAAGAAAATAAAAATAAAACAACTTATCTACCGATAAATAAATTATATATGTTATATATAAAAACAAATAATACAATCATATACGGACTCTGTCAAGTTATGTATGTTGTATCCTAAGCCTAAACAATTAAAAAGTAAACTGTCAAAGATGGTCGTCGTCGAGTCGCCGTGCCGAGAGTTCGGGCTCGCTATAAAATTATCATTTAAAGTCTGTATCACAACTTAAAAGTATTAAATATAAAGTGTACCAAATTTGCCGCTGTTTTATTCCACCGAATAATGTAGATTTGTCTTCCTTTTTGTGAAAGCGTTTGGTAAGCAAATTTGTAAAAACTAATGATTGATAGTGCTTTACGAATGTAAAGAGGTAGTCGGTTCCACTTGCGAGCTCCTGATACTGTATAAAATCTAAACATCTGGTGGAAGAATGTGGCGGAATTTTAAGTTGATTATTGGAGGAGGAGCGAAGAGAACAACTGTGTGTCACACAAAAATTTGGAAACGAGCATTCAGGTAAGGGGGCGCCATTGGATATCTTAATAAATATCCTTGTGCTAGAAGTGGTCAAAGAGTCTCCTTCGGTGACAAGAAGGCTGGCTCTTTCTTTCCCTAAATAATCAGTTGAGCGGGGAAATGCAGCCAGCGTTCTTGCTACTATTCCACGCGGATGGAACATTTTATTGTATATTTATTTTAAAAAAAAACATAAAATATTATAGTAGAGGGCGTTGTATGCCGAGGATACACGCTGCGTTCTCCCGTTGAATGGCTAGGCTGACCCAAATCCCCAAGATCACAAGAGAATCCTAAGCTAGATCCTCCTCGGAACACGGACCCACCGTTTCGACTGCAAATGGGATGAAGTAGTGTCTCTGAAGTGTGGACAACCTGCTGCCTTCTCACCTGTCCTTGACCTCTAAGTACCTGGGTCATTGCCTGGGCAAAGAACCTTAGACGAAGGAAATATACCCAACTTATTGGAAGATGTGTTTTTGCGCCTCTACATAGACTCATATAAGTTCATAGACTACATTTTGACTACAAGTTTAATATTATATTTTATTCTTACCAAGAACTATAAAAACAAAACCAATTCTTATCAATGTCATAACTATGTAGGAAATATATATAATATTAAGTAGAACAAATAAAAAAAAACAATTATTTATTTATTATTTTATTTATTGGTGTAATATAGGTAACTCCGTTATTTTATTGTTCGCTATAGTACAATACCTTTTCCGATCTGTTATCTGAATCATTATAGTAAGTCTTGTTTCAAGCGGTGTTATTATTATATAAATATCAGCATGGCAAGCTTACAATATCAGTTCTCCTTGAAAGTAAAAAATTGGCATTTGACATCATTGCAAATGGCACATACTTTCAACGAGAACAACAAATAGGTGGTACGCTGACTGATGGTGGTAATTTCTCCAGTCTGCCGCGGCGGGGAAGCATCCACCGTTCGTGGCGATGAACCCAGTAAAGTCTATCCACACGTTTCGAGATTAATGCCGTCATACCCAGTCAAGCCGGCATAGTGTTAGATAATAATGTCAGTCATAAGTATTATATGTGATTGATGTTTGTGTTCTCTTCTCCCGATGGATGATGAAAGAGATGATAGGGAAGGCAAAGGGTCTAGCCCATACAGCCAAGTGACGTAATATATCTTTTTTTCTTATGAGTTAATGAGGTTATAATCAAATTCCAGATGTCAAACACGTCGGGTATAATATGGGAGTTCACAACGCGGGCAGAAAGCAAAAAATAAAGTGCAAAATTGTGTCCCATATATTAAGTCCAATTTATCGTTTTCACATATCGTGATAGTATTAAAAAAAAACAAAAGGAACGTGTTCTTAAATTACAAGTTGGCGTCTAAATTTCATAAGGTTAAATCTGGTTCTTCGCGCCATTTTGCGTGGACATGTCAAGTGCAAGTTTTTATTTTGTAAATTAATTTACTGTGGATATTATTTGTCAAAAGTGGTGTTGTTTTGTTTAATAATGTGCTACATGTGAATAATTATGGAAAAAGATTAATTGGACTTTAAATATGGGGCACAAGTTGCAGTTTATTTTTTGCGGATTTCCCGCGCTATCAACGGGAATATTTTACCCGACGTCTTCGAGCTATAATGCCGCGAGTGACTTCAAGAAAAGCATCAAATTCTACAGCATCTGGAATTTGATGATGACCTCATTAACTCATGTAAAAGAAAGATATATTACGTCAGACTTGGCTGTATGGGCTAAACCCTTTGCCACCTCATTTATTATCCATCGGGAGAAGAAAACTGAAAAAAAACAAGGTTAATTCCTTGTAAAGTCGCCGTTTTTAAACGATTCCATATAAAATACCTTTATAAGACGAACAATAAAACTATATAATGATGGTTAACGTGGCCAGGACAGTTCTTCGCGCCATTTTGCGTGGGCATGTCAAGTGCAAGTTTTTGTTTTGTAAATTAATTTGCTGTGGATATTATTGGTCAAAAGTGGTGTTGTTTTGTTTAATAATGTGCTGCATTGTGAATAATTATGGAAAACGATAAAATGGACTTCAAATATGGGGCATAAGTTGCAGTTTATTTTTTGCGGTTTTCCCGCGCTGTCAACTCTCATATTTTACCCGACGTGTTTGGGCTATAATGCCGCGAGTGACTCCAAGTAAAGCATCAAATTCTGCTGCATCTGGAATTTGATGATCCCCAACTCGGTTATGAACATATAGTATGCAAATAAATTACGTGTTTAGGACTGATGTATTCTGTACAATGTCCTTTAAAGACAATTAAAAAAAAAAAAAAATGGTTAACGTGGACATATTTGATTGCTCAGTCAGTGCATAGCAGAACCCGTGAGCTAATTAGTGTTAAGTATTCGATAGAATAGACTTAAATATGATTTTCACTTTCTTTTATGGTTTAACTGTATATTGAAAATGTAATAAATATAGTTGTCTTTCACAGTTTTGGTACTCCAGCAGCTCTATTATGTTACTAAGTCGCAAACATTATTAGTGGATTTCGTTATTGACGTCAGAGATTGCGTCATAATTACAAAATATTATTCAATTCTCAACTCTTCTACAAGCGCTCGACCTTGACAGCGGCCGTGCAAATATCAACTTTAATAGCGTGATATATATATAGTTAACGGATTCCATTATATAACGCTTGCGCTTAAGTAATAGGGCTGCAGGTCTAATAATATATATATATGTATGTTTGTTATACAAATTGTATCGTGACTGTTTGTTAACAAAATAAAAATAAAACGACGATAATTATTATTAAAATAATTATTTATTTAGATTATATTTACATTATTGTAGGAGTATTTTTTAGTATCGTGAAAAAGGTGATCTTCTGTTTGTCAGCATGTGGAATATACCGCGGGATCTGCAAAACATAAAAACACATATACATAAGAGAGTTACCTATAAATACCTAAAGACTAATACACCCCCATGATATTATTAATTGATTTCGCCCACAGTCGAGAAACGAAATTAGAGAGAGAAAGAATTACGTAAGTCAACGTTCGCGCGATCGTTGACCTCTCGCTACCTACTTGATTAGGCTCAGTATGAGTGGCGATATTTTTAGGATAACTTCTCTGCATCGTAACTTGAGATTTTATTACTGAATAATTAAAATAAAAAATACGTAGTTACTTATTTTTATTCTAGATTATAATATGTTGTATGTAGTGTATATCTATGTATGTATATAGTTTGTAGTATATGTATTTTTATTTAATATTTGAATGTATGTGTATTTGTAGTTATATATATATTGTATATATAAGAACGATTTAATTTATTATGTAAATGTTTCATATAGCCAGTTGCACCTACCTTTCAACGTTAATGCTCTGTATTGTCCCAAAGGTTGGCTGCTAGAGAATGCCTAGCGGCATTAAGCCCGCCTCTTGTACATAGTGCAATAAAGTTTTAAATAAATAAATAATAATAAAATATAAAAAAATATTTTTTCGACTTACCCAGTCTTTGGCTCGATACCCCCCATCTGCAGCCTTCCTCGGAGTCCACAGTTTCCGATCATGGCAGTGATATAGCTTAGACACCTGGTACCAGTAAATCCACCAGTTCTCAAAGACTCAGCAAAGTACTGAATAGATCTAGAACACAACATATTGATAGCGCGTAATTTGTGATCAGAGAGGTCAAAGTTCATGGTCGTCGGACGGACAAATGTCGATAATACTGCGCTTTACATTAAAGACCAACGAGAAAAGATGAAGTTAAATTACACTGTTGCATTGTAGCGAGTAAAATCGACTATGGCCAAGGATGAACGTTTTCGGTTGCAATCGACATCCTTTGCCTCACACCATTTTTAAGAAAACAACGGAGTTTTTCGCGCCATTTTTTATGGACATGTCAAGTGCAGATTTTTGTTTTGTAAATTAATTTACTGTGGATATTGTTAGTCAAAAGTGGTGTTGTTTTGTTTAATAATGTGCTACAATGTAAATAATTATGGAAAACGATAAATTGGACTTTATATATGGAGCTCAAGTTGCATTTTATTTTTTGCGGTTTACCCGCGCTTATATGGGACTTATATTATACCCGACGTGTTTGGGCTATCCCAGAAAAGCATCAAATTCTGCAACATCTCCAGATTTGATGATAACCTTAAGAACCCGTAAGAAAGAAAGATATATTACGTCAGACTTGGCTGTATGGGCTAGAATAATGCCTTCCCTATCACCCCATTCATCATCCATCGGGAAAAATGAACACAAACAACAAGAAAACAACGAGTTCTTCGCTCCATTTTGAGCGGACATGTCAAGTGCAAGTTTTTGTTTTGTATATTAATTTACTGTGGATATTATTGGTCAAAAGTGGTGTAGTTTTGTTTAATAATGTGCTACAATGTGAATAAATATGAAAAACGATAAATTTGACACTAATATGGGGCACCAGTTGCAGTTTATTTTTACTGTGACATACCCGACGTGTTTGAGCGGATATTGACGAAATCAATGTTCATTGGAATACTCCTTGTGTCTTCTGTTTACTTCATTCAAACCAATCACTTCGACTTACTTTCCATGATCACATAGGCCACCATCACAGCCAGGCATGTTGACTCCCCCATTGGGGTAAAAGTCCACATCAGCGAGTGTCATCAGATATCCGAAGATGCCAGCGCTGGTGTGAATAACTTCAGTATACTTGCCGTCTTCAGGACGGAACTTCTCACGGTTCAACATCCAGCCGTAGTTGCTTGGGTCTAGACCTAGAAGAACAATTGTTAGGTTAGTTTAGGCTACATTCACATCACAGCCCCTAGACCTTTGACAACAGACATTGGCAATGCTGATCTTTTGGCTCAAATATGTTACCTGTGATATATGCTACTTCTCCTTCGACCTGTCTTCCAGCAATACCAGCCATGTGACCCCCATGTCCGTGACCCACGATATGGTACATATCAGCCGTTGCCCCGGTCACACTGTTCAACCAGTTAATGAATCGAGCTATGCTACCACCTGAAAAAATAAGTTTTCGTCCTTATAATAATCCGTATTTATCCGTATACAAGGCATAACATGACGCAAACAAAACTAACTTAGAAACTGCTTAAAAAAAATCGTGACTGTGTAAGGCGTGTCAACTAAGTATAAATGCAGTTCATAATCTACTATGCATTGATAAGTACTTTTGGAGGATACCTAAAGTCGAACCTGACCCCCTGTAACAGCGCCCTGGGTTAGCCACTGAGATCCTGTCGGGGAAAACGGGGAAATGTCCCCATCTCCAACCTAGGCCCATTAGCCATCCGGACCTAGACGACCCTGCAGTCTGTGTGTCATACATACCTGCAGCAATTGTGTTTCTTATAGCTGTGACGTAGAAGCTACTCGCACCTCGGGACCAGTCAGCTAAGATGATGTTCACATCTTCAACTTCAAGGAAGGCTAAAAATTCAACGTAAATATAAATTCACGTAGCAACGGAGAGATTATGATGACGATCAAATCTACCTAAATAAATCGGATTACAATATAATCGTGTGTTATTTCTGACAGTACTGTCCAACCACAGCCAGTGGCGAAGTTTGGATCATTATTTCTAAGACTTATTTTAAGTAATACCTTATATCAGCCCCTAAAATACAGAGTCGTAGAGTCATATATGTGGAGAGGCGCTGTGGTGGCTCGAGGCGCGGTGGTGGCTCGAGACGCGGTGGTGGCTCGAGGCGCGGTGGTGCCTCGGTTGTAAGAACGCGTTCCTTATATCCTACAGAGGTCGGTTCAAACCCACCCGACATGTACTAATGAGAAATACACCGGAACGCGTTCTTACAACCGAGCCACCATCGCGCATATATGTAATTTTTATTTGAAGTACAAAGGTTAAAAAAATATTCACCCATGATTTGTTCATAGGGCAGTGTGCCAAGAACACTAACAGCATTCCCCCGCTTCACAGCAAAGCTAATTTGCTGCGCGAGAAAACTGCCAAAACTGTCTCATACAGCATTAACCAGCATTAGACTTTTCTTTAAATAACTTATTAGCACTTGGCTCTCACGGTCCCAAAATCTCAAGACCAAACGGCACAAACATGTCATTGTATTTGTATTTGCCAAAGGCCAAACCTTTTAAGCCGATTCCCCGGCAGCCCCAGCCCTGACAAATGTGCCCTGGAGATGAAACCAACCATGGGTGTCGATACCACACCAAGGGTATTCCATCGGGTCTTTTACTATCACTGCGAGAGATCCCGGACAGCTCAAGAAGCTATAGGATCCTGGCAGTAACCAAAGTCAGGTGGATCACATTGTTGACGGAACCGCGGCGGAAACGACGACAGGCTGTGTTGGTCAACGCCACTGCCATATGAACAAATATGTGATGTACAGAAATCCAAGTCCCCTAAGCGAAAGGACTTACTATATAAACTTACCAGGTATAAGAATATTAGAAAAGTTAGAGTTCTCATCGTCTCCATTTCCAGGAAGAAGAATTATGGTCCTCTTGGTAGAGTTGTAAGAGATAAGACTTAGAAGACCAGTGTTGCCGTGGAGAATTGGCTGAGATTGGGTTGGGTTGTCCCTAAAAATATATGGGTGTCAAATATATTGTCCAGAAATATGTTAAGGCTACCAGTATTCGAGTAGCAGTGAGGACTTGATTTGAAAAAATATAGTTTTAAATCCGTAAAAATCTAGACAATCATTGCATAGTTGTTTAATTCAATAATTAGGAAATATAGCCAAATTTACAGCGTGGCGAGAGTTGGCCAAATTCTACAGAAATGTGTTCTGGAAGGCTCATCTCTAGACGTGAAGGTCTAGGACAGGACAGGTTGATATGGTAGAAGAAGAACACTAATTCTTAGCATTTCATGGATTTACCGTGCGGGTGCTGGGTCCATCATGTATGGGAAACAGAGAGGAGAAGATTGGTGTCTCAGGATTGCGAGCAACTTAGGCTGGTTTATGACTTTTCTAATTGTAGTGTAGTCTTAAAAAGAGAACTGTCATTTATGTAAAACTGATTGACACATTGTAATTATGTCATTAATTATAAACATGTATTTCTTTTAATGATATTTTATTTTGGTAATTTCCAAGTTATTTCAAATGGCGACGAGGTACAAGAGTTAATTTTAGCATGTTATAATTATGCCGAAGTGCGATTATTAAAAAAAAGTCATTATGGAGAAAATTGTTGGAAGTATCGGTAAAGTGCCGATGGAGGTAGAGATATTAATTTTAAGGCAGCTGAAAGGGTTGATACGAGAGATTATCGTAATCCTAATAATAAATGTTGGACAGAAGGTACTATCGATGAAGTGTTAGGACCTCGAAATTATTTAGTTAAAATTAATGATAATATGATATGGAAAAGACATCTCGATCAAATAATTAAATCTGTAAATGACATTGCGTCAGGTAGCACAGACAACAATTCTTAAATACTTATGATTGGCTTGCAGAACCAATTTTTCTGTTGTATTGTAGAGAAGATATTTTACGTTAATTTTATATTTTATTTGTTTAATTGAAATTATTGTTTTCATCTAGATGTGGGGATATTGTAGTATAGTCTTAAAAAGAGAACTGTCATTTATGTAAAACTGATTGACACATTGTAATTATGTCATTAATTATAAACATGTATTTCTTTTAATAATATTTTATTTTGGTAATTTCCAAGTTATTTCACTAATTGCCCACCAAGACGGTGTCCATCCACCATTCTGCGTCGTTATTAATCCGTAAATATCTAGCCAATCATTGAATAGTTCTTTAATTTAATCATAAGAAAATGTAGCCAAATATCCAACGTGGCGAGAATTGGCTAAATTCTTCAGACACATCGCTCTAGGGGTTGTGTTGATGATATTCAAGATTGCTCACTTACCTGGTAAATAAATGGTACACCAGTTGTCGATCTGGATTGAAATTAGTCGTCCTATCATTTTCTATTTCGTTATCATTATTTGGATTTGCTGGAATTATAGTATAGTCATTGTGAATTTAAAATCTACTATGTGCAAATAATAAACTTTGAAATAAGCAGATCTAAAATATATATATATATACTGTAATTTTTTTGACTGTCAGCGAATGCCTAGCGGCATTAAGTCCGCCTTTGTACAAAGTGCAATAAAGTAAAAATGTAAAGTATCAACACGACCGTATCCCTTGCGGGGTGGTCAGAAAGCACGCTTATAAATAAAACGATAAAAAAATTTCACATTTAGCCAACTTTACTATAAGCCAATCATGACAAACGACAAGCTCGTCGATGTCTCTAGCGTACCAAACTCGAGAAATATCACAAATAAATTAAATATTAATCAAAAATTATTTATTTAAATTCATAAATGAGAATGCTCATTTTTCTTAGAGAAATGGGCCCAATAAACTGTTCTCGTGCCGTAATGATTTCTTTTTTATTTGATAGTTAATATATAACGGAATTGGTTAAATTTATTCGAAAAAATATTTACAACATATAAAATAAAATTAATATTAAGGATAGGGATATAAGTCCCGTCCGCGTGGAATGGTGGCAAGAACGCTGGCTGCATTTCCCCGCTGAATTGCAATACTAATTCTCTGGGCGAAGAAAGAGCCAGCCCTCTTGTCACCGGAGGAGACAACAAGACGCGGTGTTATGTCTTTTAAAAACTGTTTTGCGCTTGGACTCCATGGGCCCAGAGTTTCTACAGCAAACGGCACAAATATGTAATCTTTTAATATACTTACATACTTGCGCCGCTTGCTGGACTCCGCATTTTCCGCCGCGGCTCCCGCTTTATGCGCTGTCCCCCTGAGATGCGACGCGGCAAGGGTGTCGACGCACGTGGCGTCCCACACTAGAGCACGTCCCCGTTCCCAGGGGACCAACGTCATACCATCGGGTCTCTTGCCATCATCTCGGATAACTCCAACAGGCTCTAGAAGAGCTGGAACCTCGATGGTGGCTAGAGCCCTTTTTATAGTATCGTTAAGGGAGCCGTGGCGGGAAAATCTGCCCGCACTTTTCGAACAGGAGAGCCCATGAACTCCAAGACAGTCGACCTCCTTTCCACACGGACATCTATGTAAGACACATAATGGTGCCCCTAACCTAAGACCAACGGCGATACGGAAACTTTCGTCGTCAAGCAGTGTGCCGAGGTTCGCAGAAGAGTTTTTTTACATAGTTTCGATCCCGCTGATTTTCAAATTCATTGTTTTATCTATAATAAAGTACCTGGTCATAATAAAGAACCTAATCGTATAAATAGTGCTTTGTAACTATTTCATACATAAATTTTAACCAATTGACTATTTAATTAAATTATATTTTATTGCTGGGGTAAAACAGATGTTGTAAATAAATTTAAAAAAAACACAAATTATTATTATGATTATTGAATTGTATTTAGTTGAGGCACGCTGCAAAAAAGTTTGGGCCTGGTTTTGGGCAATCTCTTTTATTGTGTCCCGACCCGACCGATAAATAAAATAAAAAATAAGGGCTAAAAGCTAGCTAAAAAGGAACTACTTAGGAACTTTTTAGGTTATGTTTTGTTCCTTCAAATAAATTAAATGCATAATATAATTTATGTGATTGACCAGAAATACTCTACTTTTACCTGTAACAGCAAGAACCAAAAAACAACACAATGCAACAACTCTCAACATGTTACCTCAACAACAGAATAACAAGTAACAACAACAAAACATTACCCACAATCTTTATAATAACTATTAATTACTTCAAGCCGATTAATTGATGATTAGAGATTTAATGCAATGATTCGTTCTCATAATGATGTTTGATGGTTCAGTAGGTATTGAAATTAGGCTCTGACGTCAGTCCGTATCACTATAATAAAGGAATTGCATCTGTGGAACAAATTACCGGTGAAAAATCGCCAAGCTCCCAACAGCGCATAACAGTGGAAACTTAGTAAAACCAATTGACAGGTTATATAAATTTTAGATTTTTTACTAAATTAAATGTTCATTTAATTAATTGGTTCAATTCATTCAACATGTCGGCCATTGCTGTCAACAAGCCTATACAACTATACAACCTTAGTAAAATATTTTTTTTTAGTACCTGTCTATGTACCGTATGGTAAACTAGGAACAATATACACAATATTTTTAAATTTTCTTGCGCTTATTAAATTTGGTTGCGGGCTCTAAAATCTTTCTAAAGTTTCGGATATAATACTGTTGGATTATGACCAAGGATATAATAGATATAATATATAACCTTTTTACGTTATATTTACGACGCCACATGCGTCGACACCCTCGCCGCGTCGCATCTCAGGGAGACAGCGCATAAAGCGGGAGCCGCGGCGGAAAATGCGGAGTCCACCAAGCGGCGCAAGTATGTAAGTATATTAAACATTTACATATTTAGATTAATTTTATTTTATATTTATTTGAAGTAAGATACACAAATACAAACAATATATCTTGATTATAATCTACATGTTATCGAATCCAGGAGAAATGAACCCAATGTTCCGAGGACTCCGGCGACGTTACCTCGTTGGATGGCAACACTATCCTCTGAATAAGATATTAACGATATATTCGCGTATTAACGATATTTTTTTTAAATAAATGACTTAAATTTCATTTCATTTACACTAAAAAAGGCATATAAATACCTACCGACCTCCCCGAGCGCGACAAACATAAAATTTATGCCTGTAAATCTATATTGATCATTCATAATTATATTAATCTCTGACAAACACCTGTTAATTAAAATTATATGACGTGTTTGATAACGTCGATACTACGCCAAAAGATAAAAATTGTGGTTGAGATATTGATAGGAGTTAACTGAAACGTTACGAAGTTCACTATTTTTCTGAATGCTGCGGAGACGTGACGCGAAACGGAAAAAAACAAATTAATGCTCTAGAGATGTGGTGTTGGCGGAGAATGCTGGACATATTAAGGACGGAGTTCCGAACCAACAAATCCATAATAAGGTACAGTGGTGGCTCGGTAGCAAGAATGTACAAATGAGAAATACACTTTTCTTACGTACATTTGTCATAGATTTACAACACCACCGTTCCCGTGCCTCGAAGAGCACGTTAAGCCGTCGGTCCCGGTTCCACTAATACCAACTTGTGGAATCGGTAATAAATTGTCAATAAATACGAGTATATTTAAAAAAAAATTACATCATATCCTTGTTAACCCGTCTGGCCAGCGTGGCGAGTGTAGGCCAAATTCTCCAGTTCTGGAAGGCCCATCTCCAGCAGTGGAGGTCTAGGACGCTGTGTTCTTTACACTTTGTGTTTATTCAGTACACTATTATATGTAGTGAATGTATTAATGTTATGTAATGTATGTAGTGTATTAATAAAACGTTATGTGTATGTATTATTGGTAAGTATTTATTATTTGGGTATATGGTTTAGAGAAAAAAGTTTCTTGTGCTACAAGTGCTGGCCGCATTCCTCGTCACGCGGCTCTCAACGACATCTTCCGAAGGACTCTTGTCACTGCTGGTGTACCCGCAATCTTAGAACCATCTGGGATTGTGCGGAGCGATGGCAAGAGACCCGACGGAATGACTGTTGGGCCGTGGAAACTTGGCAGGTCTCCGGTGTGGGATGCGACGTGTGTAGACACATTAGCTCCATCCCACATCCAGGCGACCTCGTCAGGCTCGGGGAGAGCGGCGTTTTCTGCGGAGAACCTGAAATTGCGCCAATACGCCAACCTTGGTGCCGGTTACCAATTTGCGCCGTTTGGGGTCGAGACGATGGGCCCATGGGGACCGTCAGCGAGGCGCTTGGCCAAGGAGTTGTCAAAGCGGCTGACAGAAAGGTCTGGAGACAGGAAGGCTGGCAATTATTTCTGCCAACTATTAGCCTCGCTATAGAGAGGGGAAATGTTGCCAGTCTCCTTGGGACTACCTCGGATGGGACGTCTCTAGAGGACATTTTTTATTTAGAGTTTAGTTTATTTTTAATTTTATTATTTAGGTAGCTTTTAATTTATATTTAATGTACTATAATTAACTTCGAATAAATTAATATTTAATAGAGAAAAGACAAATTTCTAAGCATTCCATGGATTCACCCTGTGGATTCATCGTGTGTGGGTAAGAGATGAGAAGAATGGTGTCTCGGGCTTGCGACAGACAATAGGCTGGTTTAAGAAAAGGAGGCGTCCCTTTTTTTTATTGCGCGATAATACGCTCACCATCCACAATTCTACTCCTCTCCCTACCCAACCAAATACTGTATGATTCTGTTAATGCCGTCATGGAAGCTCGTTCCATAAATGTATTGACGGCAGACCTGCAAAGATTTAGCTGGAACTCCTCTCGCACCAACTTCCACTGCGTAAAGCTAAGTCTTGAACCCGTTCCTGATCATTTCTTCTGTGAGATCATAATATTTATTCGACTTCATGTTTGTGGTCTTTTGGAATATTTAATTCCCACGGAACGGTATAAAGTATTGCATCGTTGTGGTGCAGTTCTGTATATGTTTTATTTTGTAAATCTGATATAGCTGAGTTTTCCTTGCAGATTCCTTTCTCAGTCAGATTAAACATTAACAGGTCACTGGAATCTGCTGGTCTTCTGCTAACAGCTTACTTATTGGACCACTTTGCTGCTTAGTCTTCTACTAGCAGGAGTAGAATCATTCAAAATAATTAAATTAATGACGTTTCATAAATGCCTGTAATAGGTTTACGTGAATAAAGATATTTTGACTTTGACTTTGACTTTGCATACTTTATTACGTAATCATATTTCTTACTTGGTAAAATATATAAATTGAAGCTTAAAAATTTTATTGCCAAATATTTCGCCTCTCTTTGGAGCGAAAAACATGGGAAAGCTCTTTTATATGGCAGCTTGGTGCATACTATAGCCCTGGTCTGAATGTAATGCATTAGGTTTTGTCTAACTTGTTTTGTAAATTTATTAATATCGAACCAACAATGGATATAACATGCTGATGATGTTTTCCATGATGCGCTAGGTGATGATGATATTTTTCTAAAAAATAAATACAAAACTGTATAGTGCATTGCCTTTACCATTGCTAAAAGAAATAAAATTAATTTTTCAAAATTTATGACAAAGACCTTCTGTCACTGATGACGCCGCTCCAAATAGAGGCGAAATATTTGGCAATAACATTTTTAAGCTTCAATTTATATATTTTACCAAGTAAGAAACACATCTAACACACTTTATTTGTTGCAGGTAATCATATTTCTCTAATTGCAATTACCTTACGTCTTTAATGTTCTACAGTGTACTTAAGTTTGGCTGTCAGAGAATGTTTAGCAACATAATAAATACCTGCCGATATGTGGCTTCCCTGAGCGTGTTCTACAAGCTGTACTACGGTGAATGTTCTGAAGAGCTCCACAACCTTATCCCTTCTTCTCTATTCCGCAACCGAACCACTCGCACAGACCAAAATATGCATCCACATACCGTAGCCACTATCCCTACGCGTACATATAAATTTGGAGACTCTTAAATCTGTCGCACGCTGAAGATGTGGAATTATCGGGGTTAAATCCTTGGAAATAACTGAAACACTAGTTTAGGCGTATTAAATTATATTTTTGTAGTTATCGGGGCTAAATCCTTGGAAATAACTGAAACACTAGTTTAGGCGTATTAAATTATATTTTTGTAGTTATCGGGGCTAATCCTTGGAAATAACTGAAACACTAGTTTAGGCGAATTAAATTATATTTTTGTAGTTATCGGGGCTAAATCCTTGGAAATAACTGAAACACTAGTTTAGGCGAATTAAATTATATTTTTGTAGTTATCGGGGCTAAATCCTTGGAAATAACTGAAACACTAGTTTAGGCGTATTAAATTATATTTTTGTAAAATAATACATTTGCAAGTCCAAAAGCTATGTGAAATCTGACAAGATGTGTTTTGGCATTTTATGTCAAAAGAATTATTGAATTTTATATTTTTATATGTAATGATGTGTCCACTACAGAATGAACTCCCAGCCAGTGTGTTTCCCCATTCCTATAACCTGGAGTCCTTCAAACGAAGCGTGAAAAAGTGGTAGGGACTGATGTCGATCGTCTGAGGCTGGCGTCAGTTGTGCCCATTTGTGGACCTTGCGTACCGCTTACCATCAGGTGAACACGGTGTCACATGTCGTGCTAAGTATAATAATAAAAAAAAAGATTTTAAAATTTAGAATCAAAATGCATTGGTCTCTAATGGAACTGAATTTAGCCAAGTAAGCAACTAAGGAACTAGGAATTTAATAAAAAATACAAATTACTTAAAAATCATTTTAATTTCTTATAAATTAATTCGTACAAAAATCGTATATATAAATAAACTTAAACTAGATTAAACTTAAATTTAAATTACGTAACTACCTAAACAGTAATAATGCCGTCAATACATTTATGGAACGAGCTTCCAAGACGGCATTAACGGAATCATACAGTAGGGAGAAGTAGAATGGTGGATGGCCTCCTTTTCTTAAACCAGCCTACTGTCGGTCGCAAGCCAACACCATTCTTTTCATCTCATACCCACACACGATGGACTCGGCACCCTCACGGTGAATCCATGGAATGCTTAGAAATTTGACTTCTCTTAACGTCGCGAACAAGAGTGATGTTCGTCTAACCCTGTGTTTGACTTGTCGCTTAAAGCGCTATTTTTCACTTTATTTCGCTTTGAATGTCGTTCCGTTCGACTTGGCGTTTGTCTATGGTTTTCATTCAAAATTCGGTAAAAAAAATGAAACTTTGCTTTATCGGGGTGGTCAGAAACCACATTCACATTTAGCCAACTTTACTGCCGGCCAATCATGACAAGTGGCAAGCTCGTCGATGTCTCCAGCGTACCAAACTCGAGAAATATCACAAATCAATTAAATAATTTATTGTGTCCCGACCCGGAAACTAGTCCGTCCGAATCCGTTAAAATGTAATCTTGTTAGAATAGTTTATTTAAAAATGCATATACATATAACTTTTTAATTTAAATTGTAAATACATATATAAGCTTAAATTTGTTTGCTTCTTTTTATTATTTTTTGCTTTCTTATTAGAACTTTAATTCGAAAAATACAAGTTGACAAATGCTGTGCTCAACTGTAAAAAGTTTATGTACTAGATAAGTTTTCAAAATTGTGTTATAATACTCCGTTTGAATGCGAGAAAAACTAAGGTACTAGTGTTTGAAAGAAGAAGGATGACAACCGTGACGATAAAGATTGATGATGAAACTCTAGAACAAGTAAATGAAATTATATATCTGGTCAGTGTTTTCACTGCGGATGGGAAGTACGATAGGGACGTTGAAAGAAGAGTGAACGCGGGAAATAGTGTTAACGGTGCCCTGGGGTCACTTATCGGCAGTCGAAATGTCAGTGACAAAGCTCGGCTCGCCATACACAATGCCATGCTGGTACCAACACTGATGTATGGAAGCGAGTCGTGGATACATCAGAATACGCATGACAGTAGGGTTAATGCAGTAGAAATGAGGTCGCTGCGTCGGATATGCGGCGTCACATTGGCATACCGCATACGTAACGTCGAAATACGGAAAAGGGTTGGTATAAAATAAAGCATAGGGACAAAAATAAGGAAAGGCATGCTACGATGGTTCGGGCATGTTGAAAGATTGACGAACCAGATATATAATGCGAAAGTTGTGGGTGAAAGAGGCCCTGGCAGACCGAGACTCTATCACGAACAAATAAATAAAACACTGACTGAAGGTGCATTTAAAAAGCCTTCGTAACAAAAGGGCATGTATGAAGAGGTTGATGAACGTCGATGAAGCGAAAGAGGTATGTCGTGATCGTGTCAAGTGGCGCTCAATTGTCTCTGCCTACCCCGCAAGGGATCTGGCGTGAAGATGTGTATGTGTGTATAATCTAATAAATATTTATAAATATTTAAATAAATATTTTATAAATAATTAAATATATATATATATTTCCAGACAGGACACACAGCGCCATCTAATTTCCGTGGTAAGCCACGAGGTTTGTGTTACGGATACATATTATAGATATAAACACCCAGACCGAGACAAATTATACAATGTACAACTTGCCCCCGGTGGGAATCGAACCCACGACCTCCCGAGTTCACGGCAACGTTTGTTACCACTAGACCACGGAGGCGGTAATGTTAAGTATATTTACTTACTGTTGTTTGAGTCTTAATAAATAAATAATTGTTAAAACAATTTAGTCCAAATTCCCATACATAACTCGTACGACGCGCGACGTATGATGTTTTTTTTTGTTGAAAATTATGGCCAAAAATTTTGTTTTTCATCATATTTCCTAAAAAGCTGAATGACTACAATCAAGGAACATAATACAAGAAGAAGCATATCTTCATACAAGAAAAATGTACCAGTTTAGCAGCGCTACTACGGGTTTCCGCCGAACTAGCTATGGCGGCAATTTTATTTTTTTAATTTATAACTACTTTCATTTTCGGTAAACAACAACAAATCGGCTTCCCAACAGCCAAGACTCCATTTTGTTTTGATTTGGTTTTGACAAAAAAAATATACTAAAATACATTATTATAATAAATTATTAATGCGCAGAGTAATAAACTACATGACAATCTTAATAATGTTAATAGATATACTATATAATATATACAACCAAATTAATTAACATAATATAAATATTAATTGTAACCTACAAAGAAAAATAAATAATGGCAACCCTCGATTTTTCCCAATGCAATTTTATTTATTTTTATTTAATCAGATTCACAAACAGTAACACACATATATATATAATAATAACATTTAAATAAACAAATTGTTAAGTATGTTACCAACGACGTAAACCACAGATTATATAAATAGGTAACGACAGATAGTGAAGTTAAACAACAATTAGTTAAAAAAGAAAAATATGAGTAAAGAAGAAGATAAAATTAAGTAAACAACAATAATGATAAGTATCAATAACATATTATGGTTTTAGTATATCCAAAATAGACATCCTAAAAGCACCGGCAGTCGAGGCAATGATGTCTATAAAGTGAAATTTGTTATTGAATGTGTCAATCAGTCAGTAAATGTGCAATGAAGTGAATAGCTCTAACAATTCTCAAAAGTGCCCTAACTACTGACTCAAAGCGAGTCTACGTGAACACAGATGTGTTTCTGTCAATATCCCATGATAGTGGCGGCTATGAAGCGAGTCTACGTGAACACAGATGTGTTTCTGTCAATATCCCATGATAGTGGCGGCTATGAAGCGAGTCTACGTGAACACAGATGTGTTTCTGTCAATATCCCATGATAGTGGCGGCTATGAAGCGAGTCTACGTGAACACAGATGTGTTTCTGTCAATATCCCATGATAGTGGCGGCTATGAAGCTCCTTTGTGATGCTGCGTACAATCCAGGAGTGGCTGCTGCGCCACAAGATCTCCCCACAGAGGTGACCCCCACCACGCGCCAAGAACAACCATCTCGGATCTGGATTGGACCACCACTATCGCCCTGGAAACATTTATATATTTCTATTTCAGCCCATAGTGATTCACTTAGAACATCGCAACTTCATATGGCTATTTCACCCGGCGCACAGTGAATCACTTATAACATCGCAACCTCAAATCTTCAAATATATACAGACAGACAGACACACAGACAAAGCTTCTTTCCACTCCACTATAATAGCAAAACTGTAAATCAATAACTGTTTAGTAATAGAATCATGAAGCCTACAAAAATACATATATACAGACTGACAGATACACAGACAAAGCTTCTTTCCACTCCACTCCACAATATTAGCAAAAATGTAAATCATTATCAAAAACTGTTCAGTAATATAATCCCGAAGCCTACATACATATATATAGACTGACAAACACAGACAAATCTTCTTTCTACTTCACTCCACTCCACTTCACATCACTCTATACTACTCTTAACTAACTCCACCTCGCTCTACGTATTCCACTTTTATTTTACTTTATTACCTGGCAAGTATCCTTTCCCCCGGCCGCCTCTCCGGCACACACTTGTGACCGACTATCAGGTCCGCTGGGGAACTTTCTCGAAGTTCCCAGAATATTCCGACAGCTGTCCATATCCCATACACTGATGGAAACGCTGCGAAGTTCTTCAGATTGTTCTCCGCCTGAAAATACAATCAATCGTAGTATTAATATTATTTTATATTTTGTAAATATTTTTTTCGATTAAATACCAGTTTCAACAAGTTTATCAAACTGACGTCGTCATTGGGGCGACGCAGCTAATAAACTAAAAATTAACGTAGACGTAATCCAATGGTGTTGCCGTTTGAAAAATAAAATAAATAAATATTTCCAGACAGGTCACACAGCGCCATCTAGTTTCCGTGGTAAGCTACGAGGCTTGTGTTACGGAAACTAGATGGTTGTTTTTTGTAAATATATACATATAAACACCCAGACCGAGACAAATTATACAATGTACAACTTGCCCCCGGTGGGAATCGAACCCACGACCTCCCGAGTTCACGGCAACGTTTGTTACCACTAGACCACGGAGGCGGTCAATATACTATTTGGAAAATCATGAACAACTTTTGGAAAGAGACCACGCGATTTGGTCTGTAGATAGTCTTGTCAATGACCACCTTAAATCGCTAAGTTAGTCATGTCAAAGGATATTTATTCACGTAAACCTATTACAGGTATTTGTAAAAATTTGTTATGTTTGTAGACACGTCATTAGTTAAATTATTTAGAATGATTCTACTTCTGCTAGTGGAAGACTAAGCAGCGAAGTGGTCCAAGGTAGCAATGCTAAGGCTAAAATTTCTGAATTGTATGTTTATTATATATATATTTTAAAAATTGTTTCAGTATTAGTTTTTCGAATAATATTTAGTTTTTGTATACTTATTGAAAATTTTATAATTTTGTTATTTCTTATAGGCAATAAAAGCTACTGTGGTAATGTGGTGGTCGCCTATAATAGGTGCAACATCTAACTTCTGATTTAGTGTTAAGTACAAATAAGTGTGTGATGTTAGCACTGTTGGCTACCCTATTATAAATAAATAAATAAATTATGCCTGTTTATCTTTTTAGCAATAAAAAATAAGAATATTTTTAAGGGTAAATAACTTAAGTAAAAGTTAGCGAGCGCTATCAAATATCGATACCTTTTTGGATTGGAAAGCTTTCCGTTTGTAAAATCACCTATATTCAGGTTTATTTATAAACTTTTCGGAAGACCAACAACACAAAAATACACATTATATAACATATATAAGATTTAGGAGGTCAATTATATAGGACGGCCTCCGTGGTCTAGTGGTAACAAACGTTGCCGTGAACTCAGGAGGTCGTGGGTTCGATTCCCACCGGGGGCAAGTTGTGCATTGTATAATTTGTCTCGGTCTGGGTATTTATATGTATATATTTACAAAAAAAAAAGTATAATATGTAGTTTATCAACCATCTAGTTTCTGTAACACAAGCCTCGTAGCTTACCACGGAAATTAGATGGCGCTGTGTGATTGTATGGGAAAAAAAAAAAAAAAAAAATTTAAGGTCTCCACTGATAGAAATAGTATGACTTAAAAGAAACAAAACAATAATAGAAAGAAAAAAGTAACTTTATAATTTAACAAAATTTAAATTTAATTATAAAACAAAAATAAAAACAGTAAAGATAACTTACTACGAGTACAATAAATAATCCTAAATAACACTTACACTCATTTATCATATTATTACGAACTTAGGGATGCACTAATTGATACCATTGCATAGAATTTATTCTCATATATTTACTAATAGCTATTAAGCTGGACACGGCCACTTTACAGCCACGAATTTAGTTTAATTTAACATTCTTAATTTTATTATTTTAGATTGTAAGCTGACACGGCCACTTTATAGCCACAAATATGTATTAAGTTGACATACTAATTATAATAATTATTATTATTTCGATCGTAAGCTGACACGGCCCCCTTACAGCCACGAATTTTCATTTATTGACCAAAATATTGTAGTTTAATACAATTTTTATGTATATTTAGATTGTAAGCTGACACAGCCTCTTTAGAGCTACGAATTAAATGTGTAATTTATTTTAGTCTATAAGCTGACACGGCCTTTTTACAGCCACGAATTAATATTAACTACCTAGTTTTAAGCAAAAACTTATTTATGGCAACAGTGTTTTAGTCAAAGATGATGGTATAGCTGATATGATGGGTCCACCCATAGTAGCTGCTGGTTATTTTATATTCAACATGATAATAAACTATGGTGAAAAAATGTATTGACAATATCCAAGTGTTGTTTGGGACAACCAAAGGAAATAAATGATTTGATTTGATTTGATATGGTGGTTTGTCGAAGAAATTTGCACTTAACAATCTCCTTCCTGACTACCGGAATCGAATGATGGAAAATGTCGATTTCGTATTTATGACTAATACCATTATAAGCGTTACACACACGCCACTTAAACATACCAAATTCGGTTCTTCCCCACCCCGTAGCTATTACAGGATTATTTGGAGCTGGCGCCACTCCCAGACAGGCTGGCTTGATTCTCTCGGAAAAGCTAGAAAAAAATAATTATCGACTTAATTTCTTTGTTTGATTTGTGACATCAGCCAAGAAGACTGGCAACATTTTGCCTCTGTATATATATTTTTTTATATTGTCTTTAAAGGACATTGTACAGAATACATCAGGCCTAAACACGTAATTTATTTACATAATATATGTTCATAACAGAGTTCATAACCGAGTTGGGGATCATCAAATTCCAGATGCTGCAGAATTTGATGCTTTACTTGGAGTCACTCGCAGCATTATAGCCCAAACACGTCGGGCAATATACTGCAACTTTTGCCCCATATTTAAAGTCCAATTTATCGTTTTCCATAATTATTTACATTGTAGCACATTATTAAACAAAACAAAACTTTTGACCAATAATATCCACAGCAAATTAATTTACAAAACAAAAACTTGCACTTGACATGTCCACGCAAAATGGCGCGAAGGACTTCGCTTTTGCCTCTGTATACCCAGGCGAATATGTTGGCAGAAATAATTGCCAGCTTTCCTGACTTTTGTCCGTCAGTTGTTTCGACAAACCCTTGGCCAGACGCTCGGCGCAAAATCGTAACCTGTACCGAGGTTGGCGTATTTACTATGGATATTGTTAGTCAAAAGTGGGTTATTTTGTTTAATAATGTGCTACAATGTGAATAATTATGGAAAACGATAAATGAGAATGTCAATTTTTCTTAGAGAAATGGGCCCAGTAAAATGTTCTCGTGAAAGAAAGAAAGAAAGAAATGTTATTTATTTAGAAATGTTACTTTTTTTACGATAATAATTACATAGTTTCGATCCCGCGACGATTTGAAATCCAATGTTTTATCTATAATAAAGAACCTAATCGTATAAATAGTGCTTTATAACTATTTCATACATAAATTTTAACCAATTGACTATTTAATTAAATTATGTTTTAATTCTGGGGTAAAAGAGATGTTGTAATTAATTTAAAAAAAAACACAATTAATTGTTATGATTATTGAATTGTATTTAGTTGAGGCACGCTGTAAACAAGTTGGGGCCTGGTTTTGGGCAATCTCTTTTAAAATTTATTTATTTTATTTTTAGTGGTTTTACCACGTCTTTAGGTGATATTGCCGAGGATGACTTTTAAAAAAACCTATGTAAAGTTATGTGTGTGTGTGTATTTGAGGAAAGTAGACAGGGGAGAAGAAGAAGGAGAGTAAGGTTGTGTGATCCATCTAAATTATTTACCTGACTTTGTTGACTAGCTTCAACATAGCCAAGTCATAATAAGACTTGGGAAGCTTGTACTTTGGATGTCTGATGACTGCTCCGACCTTGATGACAATAGCTCCTGGATCATCCAAGAATGATGATCCCATCTGGACCACGCGAGGGGGACCTCTGAAAAGGTAACGTATTAGCAGTATTCGTCAAGCACCGAATAGATCCACCTTTAAGAGGCTTGTGTTTACACATTTAATGGGGTGTATCAGGCAAAGCTTTTTGTAGATGTCGCTAGCGGCAATGGTACCTTGTTTACACCTATTTTTTTATATATTTTTTATTTTTTTTTGTAGTTTTACATTTTTATAACAGACTTAATGTTACCTATCTTAAAAGATGAATTAAGTAAGCGAATACCGTCTTTAAAATAAAAAAGGTAGAACGTGACCACGGCCAATGCAATTTGGCTGAAATGTCGACAGAAATATGTCTCTAAGGTAAATCGCGTAGACCCGTTAAAATTATAAAAAATATTTAATTATTTTATTTGTGATATTTCTCCAATTTAGTACGCTAGAGACATCGATTTGTTTCGCCATTTGTTTCTGACCACCCTGTAATAGTCGTGGTGATATATATAGCCTATGTATATCTTATTCAGCATTCCAAGGAACAAATCTGTATTTTTTTTACATACATACACACATCTATATACATACAAACAAAGCTTCTTTCATTGACCGCCTCCGTGGTCTAGTGGTAACAAACGTTGCCGTGAACTCGGGAGGTCGTGGGTTCGATTCCCACCGGGGGCAAGTTGTACATTGTATAATTTGTCTCGATCTGGGTGTTTATATGTATAATATGTATATATTTACAAAAAAGTATAATATGTAGTTTATCAACCATCTAGTTTCTGTAACACAAGCCTCGTAGCTTACCACGGAAACTAGATGGCGCTGTGTGACCTGTCTGGAAATATTTTTTTATTTTATATGTCAATTAAAATCAAATCAAAAATGTATTTATTTCGTTTAAAAGTTTTTTACAAAGTTAACAACGAGGCTCCATATGTATGCTATTAGTTTGGATTACTGACTGTATAACTGTGTTATCTCTCTCTTGATAGGCACAGTGAGCCGCTGTCAACACGAACTGGTCACTGACCAAGGATCCACCACACTTCCAGGAGTAACCACCGCCCTGAAACATAACATGGGGAATAGTTACCGACACATATAAAGAGCGCGCAGTCTCGCCATCTCGTTATCTTAGCGATATCGATCAGTAAGTCATAAAAAAATGTTGCCACTTACAAAATGGGATGTATCACTAACTTTATATCACGATAGATGGCGCATGATAGTTGGTACCTACGAGGGGCGTTCAAAATATTCTCGGTATTGATACGTTACAACCTCTTTTATATATATATTTGTTACTGGCCGCTAAGATTCATCCATTGACATTAAAAAAAAGTAAAATTGGAACCGAGATGTTCTTTTGTTTTTCTGCAATTGCCGAACAAACATGAACACCATGAGCGAATTAACAATTTTAACGAAATTAGAGCACCGATCCGTCATAAAATTCTTGACAAAACAGGGTAAAAATCAAAAAACCATAAAAGAGGAAATGGATTGTGTTTACCGTGAGTCTGCTCCTTCTTTATCTACTATTCAAAAATGGTCAAGCGAATTTAAGCGTGGAAGGGAGAGTATTGAAGATGACCCTAGACCTGGCCGGCCTGTAGTCGCTACCTCACAAGAAAATATTGATAAAGTGGAAAAACTTATATTGGAAGACGGCCGAGTGAAGGTAAAATCTATAGCTCAAGTAACCAATCTCTCTATTGGTACCGTACATGACATTATACATGACCATCTTAATATGTCAAAAGTAAGTGCAAGATGGGTTCCGCGAATGCTGACGCTTCTTCAAAAGGATATGCGTGTGGCTTGCTGTTCAGATTTTATCGACCTGTGTGGTGAAAATCCCGATGAGGTGCTGCAAAAAATAGTTACTGGAGATGAAACCTGGGTTCATCATTATGACCCAGAGAGCAAACAGGAGTCCATGCAGTGGCACATTAAGGGTTCAGCTCATCCCAAGAAGTTCAAGGTAATCCCGTCAGCTGGCAAGGTCATGGCCACAATATTTTGGGATTGTGAAGGAGTTTTGCTTATCGATTATAAAGAAAAAGGTGTAAATATCACAGGGCAGTACTACGCTAACGTTATACGTCAATTAAGAGATGCGATCAAAGAAAAGAGGCGAGGAAAGTTAACCAAAGGTGTTCTGCTTCTGCATGACAACGCCCCTGTCCATACTGCTCATATTGCCAAGGCAGCTATTGTTGAATGTGGGTTTGAAACTGTTACTCATCCACCCTATAGTCCGGACTTAGCCCCAAGCGACTTCTTTTTGTTTCCCAATCTTAAAAAGGATCTGCGTGGAAATAAATTTTCTGACGATGAAGCGTTGAAGACGGCCGTGGAGGAGCATTTTTACACCAAAGATAAAAAATATTTTTATGAGGGATTAAAAAAAATAATTGATCGATCTTATAAGTGTATGAACATAGGGGGGGAGTATATTGAAAAATAAAAATATCAAACTTTTCGTACTTGTTTGTTTTTATCCACATACCGAGAATATTTTGAACGCCCCTCGTAATATAACTGTCAGTTGCATAGAAAACTTGTATTTTTATTTCGAAATTTATTATTTTCTGGATATTATGCCGAAGTGAGCAGCATTTAGGTGTACAAATCGAGATTTCTGAGCAAATTCAAAGATATGGTGATCTCAAAATTGCCGTTCTATTAATAAAACCTTTTTTCTTTTTGAAGACGGTGTGCGCTTTCTTAATTCGTCTTTTAAGGTAGGTAACGTTAATTTTAAATACATTTTTCTGTTATAAACATAAAAAACTACAAAACGATTAAAAAATGATGCGATATAGGTATAAAACAAGGTACCATTGCCGCTAGCGACATCTACAAAAAGCTTTGCCTGATACACCCCATTAAAAAGCCTATTGTCTCCAGTCTATAAACCTTCTACTCTATCGCTCGTCAACGACCAATGGCCACAGTCCATTGGTTCTTTAACTTGCATCGTTGTATGTTTCTCTGATCACTTACCACCAATCGACTCCATCCCAGCAAAGCCATATGTGGAAACTCCTGTATGCTGGCCACTCGTCCTCCGACCACCAAAGGCACGTTCACAGGAAGACATCTTGATACGTTCACTGATACTGACACTGGGTCAGGAGAGGGAAGAAGAGGTATGGCTTGAAGCTGATCGACTTGGAGCGATTTATGTTTGTCACATACTGAAAAGTAAATACACAATGATATACGAGTAGAAGGTGTTGCCAGTAGATAAAAGAAAATACATATATGTATGTCTTGAAACTCAACTGTGTTTGTTACACACTGAAAAGTAGATATATAATATTACAGATGCCTTTGTCCGGTGATGAGAAAATATAATGGCTTGAAGCATGAAGCAAACATGAAGCGATTAGTGTTTTTGGAATTTGAGATATGGGAATACTTCCTTGTGGTACACCGTATTCATTTAGTCTATACGCCGAAAAGTAGGTCATAATGTTATTTTCACTTATATTTTTATTACCTTTTAGTTTTTTAACTGTCACACATTGGCTTCTATATATTATATATATATTTAAGATACAATGACTGAATAGCAACAGGTTGTGCTTAACAAAATCAAATGCCTTTGATAAGTCAAAAAACAACTACGGGGGTTCGTAGTAACATACAAACAGTATAAAAGAATTACAATATTTAATAATTAAAAAGAAAACCTAACATAAACGAAAAAAATGAAATTTTATAATTGTTATTTATTTTATTTACTATTCTCGTAACAAGTGAGTACATGGCGAGTTTTGCTAAAGCCAAAATAAACTTACAGCGTTCAGAGAATTCAATGTATCTTCGCTTTTCAGCTTCGCTCATATAGTCTTCATCAGGTCCTGACTGAATTTCTAGACCATCCGATAGTGGAACAATATCACCACCTTGTTTAGTCGGTGGTTTATTAGTTATAGGCGGTCTATTGTCGTTTACTGAAGGTTTAACCAAACCTGGTCTAATGTTGAACGGATTTTGTGTAGTGTGTAAATTGCTTGGACGTTGTGTGTTTAAATTATGATTCCCTTGATTCTGATTGTTATTTGTCGGCCTTTTTGTTGTAAAATCGTAATTTGGCCTTTCTGTATATGTGTTGGAATTGTAATTGTTATTTTGGTTTTGATTGTTGTAATTATTGTTATTGTTTGGTCTTTTTGTCGTATATTGATTGTAGCTTGGTCTTTCTGTATATGTATTTGAATTAAAGTTATTATTTAGGTTTTGATTGTTGTAATTATTATTATTGTTTGGTCTTTTTGTTGTATATTGATTGTAATTCGGTCTTTCTGTGTATGTGTTGGAATTATAATTGTTATTTTGGTTTTGATTGTTGTAATTATTATTATTGTTTGGTCTTTTTGTTGTATATTGATTGGAGCTTGGTCTTTCTGTATATGTATTTGAATTATAATTATCTGAGCGTTGATTGAAATTGTTATAATTCTTTTTTGTTGTATATGTGTTGGGGTTGTAGTGATTTTCTTGTTGTTGATTATAGTTGTTATTCGTTCTTTTTGTTGTAAATTGATCGTAGCTTGGTTGTTCTGTATATGTGTTTGAATTGTGGTTATTTTCTAAATATTGATTATAATTGTTATTATTAACGTTATTTGTCTTTTTTGTCGTATATCTGTTGGTATTTTGATTGTTATTTTGTCGTTGTCTTTCTGTATTTCTATTTACATCGTGCTTTCTATTGTCATTGTTAAAATTAGGTGCTTTAGTAGTATAGCTATTTATAGTTGTACGTTTATTTTTGTTTATGTTAAAAGGCTGTTTTGTTGTTTCTTGGAATATTGGTTTTAGTGTAAAAGAGTTATAGCTTGAAGTGTCATAAGCTGGTCGTCTTTTATCCTTTCGTCCGCCGCTATCGTAGTCAAAATAGATCGAATCAGGATTGCTGACTTCATAGTTTACTTGGCTTTCATGAGATTTTGAAGGTTTATCTGGAAAATAAAACGCATATTATTGATGGAAGTTGGTGTGAAAGGAATTCTAACAAAATCTTTGCACCACTTAGGGAAGAATTAGGTCTAAGATGTATCAATTGACACGAAAAACCATCAGCCATATATCTTTTGGTTCGTTTAATTCATCTTAACGTCGAAACTACTAAACCGATTTTAATAAAATTGTGTAATAATGTTCCTTGAAACCTAGGGACTGACATGACGCCATCATCTCGTCACTACATGAGAACCAGCACCTATATAAATATGTATCTATGCGTGTTTTTTTTTTAAAGACGATACGACCCCAGCGTAAAGCTCGCACGGGAGGTCGCATACCCGAATCACCGTGAGACCTCAAGGCGCCTACGGACTAAAACCCTATCTCTAAAATCATCTCTCTTTCACTGTTAGTCCTGTGTGCCTTTACAGCTAAGTCTGAGTCGTGGCTACGGAGTAAAGGCACTCATTCGCGTGTGATTTGCCTTCACGTCTGTACTATAAATTTCGCAGAGATGTTACTGAAAACCCATAACAGTATTTTTGGAACCCAGAGACAGATAGAGGACAAACGTTTATCTAAAACCACGCACTTAAAAACTTAACAGTTAAGTACAAGGGCGAACCTAATGCGTCTCGGCATTTTATACTACCTAACCTTTGGGAGTGTGGTAGAAGATTGCGGGTGCATTAGAAATAAAAACAAATACTTAAACATACATAACAATAATTTACATACTAATAATAATATATACATTTAACTAAATTTATGTAAGAATTATTATATTCCATGGGTACATGATATTAATTATTAAATATAAATTACAAAATATGGCAGCGTTCACACGAACATCTATCAAGAGCAACAGTCGCCGAATGGTTCCCACTTTTATCGACATGCGCTAGCGCCACTTACAACCGTGGTGTTGCTTGCATACAAAAATAATAACTTTGGTTGAAACATTGTATAAAATACTGAATATTATAGCTTATTATTAAATGACGATTAACAGGTAATATTTAGTATTGTGTATTATTGTAGTATGCTAACAGAATACATAACAAAATAAAGGAAAAAATACGTATAATTTAAACAGCAAATTTATATATTATTATTATTGTTTATAACTGTTCAACTGAAATTAAGGATTTAGTTTTTATTTTTTCAAATTTTATGCAATCGATTTTACATTTTAAATTCTTAAATATGTATTATTAACTTTTGAATTTTTACTTCTTTTATTTTGTATCACTTATCACAGTTTTTAATACTATATGTGGAATCCTGTTAGTGGCCTAAAATTGATAATTTCGTCATGATCGTAGAACAGTGACGGATCTGCAATATTTAAAATTTTCATGTCGGCCATTCAACTGTCATTTCGACTGTTTTTTTGTCACTTTTTAAGTCTCATAATAAGTGCAAACCTTCTAGATTTAATTTTGGAACCCTTTCTAATATTTGCACTATAAATTACAGACCACAAACAATATAAAACTATATATAAATATATATGCAAAATTATGGCTATTTTTTTAAATCCGACACTGTTCTACGATCATGACGATTTGTAAGTACTTAATTTATTAAAGTTGAAACGCTGTTGGATTCTCAATAAATAAATAAATAAAAAGAGTGATTTTTTATTTACAAAACCCATGGACAAAGGCGTGTCAAACAGATAGTGATTAACAATAATACTTACGAGTACTCTTCTGATCTTTATAAAGATCGTATGATTCGAAAACATCGCTGCGTTTTGTTGTCGCTTGCGTCTTGGTACTCTTACGTCGTTGGTCGGTTCGAATATCAATATGTGTTATCGGGTTTCTAATTGGTTGTTCGTTTGAAGTATAGACATTGATCGACTGTTTGATTGGCTTTTGAGTTGTTATATAGTACGGTTGAAATGGTTGCAGGAAATCTGTAAATCATAAAAATATATGTTTTCCAAAATATCATATCGGAAAATTTGGCTACAAATTAATATAACGCGACCAGTTAAAATTGACTCTACAAATATCCAAGAACAGAATTACTGCGCAAATATTAATTGTTTTAAAATCTCATGTTAATTATAAAATACACTATACAAAATTGTGAAAATATATATAAAATTAAATAAAAAAAAATACACAATTAAATGGTCGAATTATAACAAAGTATGTTAGATATAAAATTTGGAATGAATCTATACTCTCATTAACTCATAAAAAAAAGATATATTACGTCAGACTTGGCTGTATGGGCTAGACCCTTTGCCTTCCCCCTATTACCTCATTCATCGTCCATCAGGAGCAAAGAACACAACAAACCCCGCGTTCGTTTTATAGCATTTCCAACATCTCGTAGCAACTTCATAAACCAGCGCGAAATGTTGTTTTTGTTAAGAAATACCACTTTTTTTAACAATGCTAACATTTCTTAAATAAAACGAGCGGTGAGGCTACTTTTTGACAAGTATTTTCGTTCATGTTTCATGATGGCATCCAGCACACATTATATTATTATGCTTATTGAATTTATTACAATAAATTTCTAGAGCCTGTTGGACTTATCCGAGATGATGGCAAGAGACCCGATGGTATGACGTTGGTCCCCTGGGAACGGGGACGTGCTCTGGTGTGGGACGCCACGTGCGTCGACACCCTTGCCGCGTCGCATCTCAGGGGGACAGCGCATAAAGCGGGAGCCGCGGCGGAAAATGCGGAGTCCAGCAAGCGGCGCAAGTATGTAAGTATATTAAAAGATTACATATTTGTGCCGTTTGCTGTAGAAACTCTGGGCCCATGGAGTCCAAGCGCAAAAAATTTTTTAAAAGACATAACACCGCGTCTTGTTGTCTCCTCCGGTGACAAGAGGGCTGGCTCTTTCTTCGCCCAGAGAATCAGTATTGCAATTCAGCGGGGAAATGCAGCCAGCGTTCTTGCCACCATTCCACGCGGACGGGACTTATATCCCTATCCTTAATATTAATTTTACTTTATATGTTGTAAATATTTTTTCGAATAAATGTCTATATAATTTATTACATAAAATCGTTTAAAATACCTTTTTAACAAATATAATATTTCTATTTTAAACAAACCATTTTATATGTTAATGACATCTGTCAAAAAGTAACATCAATAACCCTCCTTTCAACACGGTACTGACATACGAAATTGCTAACATTTCTTAAAACGAACGTGGCCAAAAAAAACTCAAAAGTTGTGAAATTTGTTCATAAAACCCGATTTGACTTCAGAAAAACTTAGATAATGTTTAGCTAGGAACTAATTAAGTAGAGCTTTAAGAAACCGGCTAATAATAATAACGTACGATTTTTTATTCATACTTCGAGAAACTATCCATATTAAAGCAGCCAGTCTGCGTAATTATTTAATCGATTCATAATAAGTAAATGATTGATTAAAATAATACGTCGTGTTATGTCCTTGAAATTAAAACGCAATTTATAACGTACCTACCATCCACCTAGAACGTGGCTGATGAGCTATATAGTTCGTTCGCAAGTAATCGCAAGCCCGATCAAACTTAGACCAACTCGCCGACCAAAATAAAATCTCTGTTGCGAAAGCCCATTTTTTTTAGAGAAATGAGCCCAATAAAATATTCTGATGCCATAATGCAATGAACATAATACAAGCCATAATGGTATTTTTTTATTTAATAGGTAATTTAATGTGTTTTCATAATCTGTAACTATTTTTTTGCTGTGTCGTCTTTTCCCGATGGATGATGAATGAGGTTATAGGGAAGGCAAAGGGTGTAGCCCATACAGCCAAGTCTGACGTAATATATCTTTGAATGAGTTCATGAGGTTATCATCAAATTCCAGATGTTGAAAAACTTAATGCTTTTCTTGGAGTCATTTGTGGCATTATAGCCCAAACACGTTGAGTATGATATGGGAGTTCAACGCGCGGGAAACCCGCAAAAAATAAACTGCAACTTGTGCCCGAAACAAAACAACACTACTTTGACTAAAAATATTAACAGTAAATTTATTTACAATCCAAAAACTTGCACGAATGGTAATATGTCATTAAAACAGGCAGCTCCATATTAACTCATTTTATACCCTTATGTATGTTGTGTATTATATCAATGGACAATAATATGTATTCCAAATGCCAAAATGTCAGCTGGCTGCTGTCACACGGCAAACTGCATAGATAACTTTGCGGGCTGTCAAATGTTGTCGCTAAATAGTTTTGCGAAAATCGGAGAGTCCTTCGCGCCATTTTGCGCTGAGATGTCAAGTGCAAGTTTTTGTTTTGTAAATTAATTTACTGTGGATATTGTTGGTCAAAAGTGGGTTGTTTTGTTTAATAATGTGCTACAATGTGAATAATTATGGAAAACGATAAATTGGACTTTAAATATGGGGCACAAGTTGCAGTTTATTTTTTGCGGTTTTCCCGCGTTGTCAACTTCCATATTATACCCGACGTGTTTGAGCTATGGTGCCGCGAGTGACTCCAAGAAAAGCATCAAATTTTGCAGCATCTGGAATTTGATGATGACCTCATTAACTCATTAAAAAGAAAGATATATTACGTCACACTTGGCTGTATGGGCTAGACCCTTTGCCTTCCCTATCATCTCATTCATCATCCATCGGGAGAATAAAACCAAAAAAAAAAAAATGCGAACATCGCTAATTTGACAGATAAATTCGATACGATTCCGACATTTTATAAAAATATTAATACATAGAATAGACTGAACACTTGCTATACATCCAAACGGACGCCGTTTTAATTAAACTGATGATCAATTATTGCATTCAGCCATTTTAACAAGATTATCAAGCTGGCGTCGTCACTGACTGGCGGGCGTCGCGACGCATAATGAACTAAATGGACTTAGACGTAATCCTAGGATGTTACATCGTTTAAATAACATTATATATACTGTAAGATAATATTTAGAATTGTACAAAAGACAACTTGTGTCATGTGTTTAAATTAGAACTAAGATGGGAGGTTGTTGGCCTTTTGGCCTGGTAGTGTAACCGAGTTTGGTCAGATGGCGCTGCGGAACACAAACAGGTGGGCGTCAGAAAAAGAGTCGGGATTATTATGGTGGTGATCGCATGATCGTATCGTAACGGAAAATTAATTTAAAAATACGTATTCGACAAAGATGAATAATTTTTTTAAAGTGACCACGCGGTTTGGACTGTTTAAAGGCTCGTCAATGGCCACCTTAAATTGCTAAGTTAGCGATCGCTATAAAATGGCTTAGAATATAGATGAACGATCATGGGTAGTCAAACACTTACCAAAAAATTGTGTTTTCACATGAATAATTAACGCCAACGCGAAGAGCAGTGAGGTCCAATGGTTCGACATCTTTTCATTTTACTAAAAAAAAAAATAATTAACTATTTTTTTGTATTCAAAAAATCACAGTTCTTATATTAAACATATAAACAAAGTAGCAAATTTTAAAATAAATTAAACCTATATTTTTTTAAACCTATTTTAAATTAACATCATTGTTTTAAACCATTCAACGTGGCAATGCTGCCAGTATCCTTGGCACTTTGCCCATTGGCAGCGATTTGGACCAATTTATTTATTTTGTTTTTTCTTCATTTAAATTTTAGTAGTATTTTATTTATTAATTAGGTTTATTTTTATTAATAGTCATTTATGTTTTAAAATGTAAGCTTTTAGTTTAATTAATATATACTTTTTTTAAATCTTTGTACCTTACTTCCTTTGAATAAATAAAAAAAACCTATAAATCATGGTTTTGAAGCAAACAGTTCCGCAGTTTGGATTACAGCAACGGAACGGATAAGTGTAACTGCATCTTAAAATCTCTCAATGACCTCATAAATAATGCCGTTACCAATAAAAAATAATAATCACAAAAAACTTAATCTACAATCAAATAGCCGTCATTTTATTTATGTCTTATTTGGAATAGAAAGTAATTTAAGTAATGACTTACAATTATACTAGCTACTTAATCCGGTTTCGTACGTATAGCTGGTTATGGTCAGACGGGTTCAAGACTTAGCTTTGAAAGTTGGTGCGAGAGGAATTCCAGAAAAATCTTTGCATCACTTACTGAAAGAATTGGGTCTAAGCAGGTCTGCAGGAGATACATTTATAGAACGAGTTTACAAGACGGCATTAACTGAATTATACAGTATTTAGTTTGGTAGCGAGATGAGCAGAATGGTGGATGGTAAGCGTCTTGTTGACCAATATATCTTTATTCTGAGACAGACAGACAGTGGGGTCGTCCAGGCCCGGATGGCTAATGGGCCTGGGTTGGGGATGGGGACATTCCCCCGTTTTCCCCGGCAGGATCTCAGCGGGCAACCACCCACCGGTAATTCATGCACTTTTGGTGCTGGGCGCCGTCACTGTATAACAGCGCCCGTGTGGCTCACGAACCCAGGGGGGTATAGGTTCGACTACTTCAACTCTCCTCCAAGAGCACTTCTCTAGGAAGCGGTCTCCCGTTGGGGGGCCGAGCGCAAGACGGAACGATATTCTGAAGATGCTTGAAGTGTCCGTTGTCGGCCCGATAGAACATACGTCTAGTCAGGCCGACGACAAATTCCTCAATAGTAGGCATCTCCAGATCTCGAGCTATGACGGAATTACGACGAACCATGGTGCTCGGGAAACCACTCTGAGCGATATGTTCTGCTGACTTTGGATATTGTCCCTATTGGTCTTGGCCAGAAGGTGGTGCCAGGCTGGCGCAGCATAGGTGAGTCGGGAACGGATGAACATCTTGTAGATCCGAACCTTCAACCTGAGCGGCAAGCTGGAATTCATAACAGGGCGTAACATGGCTCGGGCCGCCTTCGCCTGATTGACGGCGTGGCAGGCCATTTCACCCATTGTTAACGTCCTGTTAACCTTTATTCTCGTAAACATTTGTAATACGTCATTATTTAAATTATTTAGAATGATTCTAATCCTGTTAGTGGAAGACTAAGCGGCGAAGTGGTCGAAGGAGTAAGCTGTTAGCAGAAGACTAACAGCTTAGCAAATTCCGGTGGACGGGACTTATATCCCTATCCTTAGTATTAATATTAATTTTATTTCATTCATTCATTCATTACAGCCCCTAGAACACAGCGTTCTAGACCTCCACTGCTGGATATGGGCCTTCCAGAACTGGAGAATATGTCCTACACTCGCCACGCTGGCTTTGCGAGGATATAAACTATGTCATAATAAGTTTGATTGCCGACAGATAGTAAATCTAATCAGTTACCTCATTCCCAGTAGCTCCGTACGTATTCGTGAACTATACCCCCACCGTCTATTTGCAGTTAAATATTGCCGAACTAACGCAGGTAAACGTATGCCACTAAGGCGAATTCTACAATCCTATAATGATCTCTTTCATTGTGTCGATCTCTTTGCATTGTCGCCTGTCTCTTACAGAAACCCAGGTCTTGCAAATGTTAACTTTAGAAGAAAGAGATAATTAAAATGGTATATATCTAGTAGTTATATTACTGTACCAAACAGGTTGTTTTTTTTTTAAATATTATTATGGTTTTAAAACAACTCAATATGTAATATACTTCTTTTAACATTTGGATTACTGAAGCTGGTTGTGCAGATATTAATATTGTTTGTAAAACCAATTTATTGTGTATTCTCTCTCTGTACAATTGTTTGTAATCCTGTATATAATAAAATAAAAAATGAAAAAATATGATGTCATTTTTTTATGACAATTTATTAACGACTCCACAAGTTGGCATTAGTGGAACCGGGACCGACGGCTTAACTTGCTCTCCTCACACGGGAACGGTGGTGAAGAGAGGAGACAAATTTCTAAGCATTCCATGGATACACCGTGCTGTGCCGGGTCCATCGTGTGTGGGTAAGAGATGAGAAGAATGGTGTCTCGGGCTTGCGACCGACAATAGGCTGGCTTAAGAAAAGGAGGCCTCCCTTTTTTATTTTATTTTATTGATAATACGTTCACCATCCACCATTCTACTCCTCTCCCTCCCCAACCAAATACTGTATGATTCCGTTAATGCCGTCTGGAAGCTCGGTCCATAAATGTATTGACGGCAGACCTGCTTAGGCCCAATTGAACCGACCTTTGTAGGATTTTAGGTATGCGTTCTTACAACCGAGCCACCACCGCACCGCCTCCGTGGTCTAGTGGTAACAAACGTTGCCGTGAACTCGGGAGGTCGTGGGTTCGATTCAAGTTGTACATTGTATAATTTGTCTCGGTCTGGGTGTTTATATGTATAATATGTATATATTTACAAAAAAAATAAAGTATAATATGTAGTTTATCAACCATCTAGTTTCCGTAACACAAGCGTCGTAACTTACACCGGGTTTCTTTAAAAATGTTGTATTATGCGAGTGAGAGAGATGCACAACCCTTTTAACATAATAAATTAAATTTCTAGAGCATTAACTATCCAAGTACCTAGTTATTGTTTGATTATTATAATCATAAATCCATACGGATGCGTCCCACGCGCATAATCATAATGTTGACTGACGCATTTACTAACCCCGTGCTCGACTTAGCGCTATAAGCCCTTTTTTTTTTTTTGAAACCAGCCTATTGTCGGTCGCAAGCCCGAGACACAACTCTTCTCACCTTTTACCCACACACGATAGACCCGTACATCAATGGGATAAAGAAGTAAAGTATCACCACGACCGTTTCCCTTTCGAGGTGGTCAGAAAACACGCTTATAAATAAGCGAATTTACATTTAGCCAACTTAGCTCTATAGCTATAATTGGCCTATGCCAATCATGACAAGTGGCAAGCTCGTTGATGTCTCCAGCGCTGCAGCGTACCAAACTCGAGAAATATTACTTATAAATTAAATGTATTTATTTACATATTTTTTTTGTGTCCCGACCAGGAATCGAAACCGGTACCTCCGAGTCTAAATCCACGGGCTTAACCGTACGGAGGCAGTCGAATGGAACCCAAGAAATGCTTTTTTTTTTTTTTTAGTTTTCTCCCGATGGATGAGGTGATAGGGAAGGCAAAGGGTCTAGCCCATACAGCCAAGTCTGACGTAATATATCTTTCTTTTTCATGAATTAATGAGGACATCATCAAATTCCAGATGCTGCAGAATTTGATGCTTTTCTTGGAGTCACTCGCGGAAGCATCCACTGCTTAAACACGTCGGGTAAAATATGGGAAGGCAGCGCGGGAAAACCGCAAAAAATAAACTGCAACTTGTGCCCCATATTTAAAGTCCAATTTATCGTTTTCCATAATTATTCACATCGTAGCACTTTATTAAACCAAACGACACCACTTATGACCAATAATATCCACAGTATATTAATTTGCAAAACAAAAACTTGCACTTGACATGTTCACGCAAAATGGCGCAAGGAACTCATCCCATGGAATGCTTAGAAATTTGTCTTATCTCTTCTTGTCTTTGCCTTCGAAAAGGTATTTTACGATAAATAAATTTTGGAAACAAGTTTGTACATTTTTAATTGTAATTTATTAAAATAAACTTGTTCTTAATTGGTTTGCCTTCTGGCGGAGGTCAACGCAGGTAAAAAATCTACAATGCTTCTTATTATAGCTATAGGTGAGTAGGTATTAAAAGCATAAGATACTATGAAGAAAGTACCTAACAGTTTTATAGTGTTATAATTCTATGTAGGTATTGTATTTTAATCTCAGAATATATAAAATAACTATAGGTACTTGTAAACTGCCTCTGTGGATTCCTGGTTGAGACATGATAATATTTATTAATTTATGAAGTAAATGAGAATGTCTATTTTTCATAGAGAAATGGGCCCAATCAAATGTTCTCGTGCCATAATGTTTTCTTTTTTATTTTATAGTTAATATAATGTGTTTTCATAATATGTAATTTATTTTATTTATTTTACTCTAGCATAACGACAATTGACAAAAACTTTTTTCACATTAATAATTCAATCCATCCACCCCGCCGATATAATCAGAGAATTATTTACACTTTGTAATCATGTTTTATCTATAATAAAGTACCTGATCATAATAAAGAACCTAATCGTAGCGCTTTTATTCAATACATACATCTTAACCAATTGACTATTTATTTAAATTATAATTTAATGCTGGGGTAAAACAGATGTTGTAATTAAATTTAAAAAAACACAATTAATTGTTATGATTATTGAATTATATTTAGTTGACGCACGCTGCAAAAAAATGGGGCTGGTTTTGGGCGATCTCTTAATTAATATATAATTTATTTGTGATGTTTTCCGAGTTTGGTACGCTGATGAGCCCTTGGCCTATTGGAATGTTGGCTAAATACTACTATTGGTACTACCCCCCGCAGGTAGGGGGTAGTGGGGAATCTGTGTTACAGAGGTTGCGTTCGCTCGTAACTACGGACAGGACGTGGGGTAACGTGGACGTGGATATCGTGGATATGCATATCCCTATGGGTTACATCGTTCCTCACATAACGCGAGGCGCCGACAATGGTACGAACCGTCAGATTTTGAAATTGGCTAAATGTGAATCCGCTTCTTTATAAGTGTCATGTCTGACGAACCCGGAAGGGGAACGGCCGTAATAAGTTCTTTATCGTGTTACTATTTTTATTGATAAATGTTATTAAATTTTGTTATACCTAAAAATACTTACATTTACATAAAAAGGTACTTTATCATACACACCTGGGTAGACAGGAAAAGATGTTGAATACTAAATCCAATATAAAATGGCATGTCAACAACACATAAAGAACCTTCTTTTTTTACACAATAAATTAAAATCACTACCTATTTAAAAAAAATAACTCCGCGATTTTTACACGCATAAGACGTTTTACTTAAAATCTAAGATGCACAGGTAGGTGATGTTATTATTATTATTGTTTTTATTTATTATATTATTGTCAATATTAGCGTGTTGTTTGTACGAGATGTGGTCAAACACTGGCACTGATGTACAAACAACTTGCCGGACATACTGAGCGACTTCTTGTGGAAACTAGACTAGGGTTCGCACACTTTTTATTAAAAAATATATATATATAAAAATTCAATGTATGTGTTTAAGAGTCCGTTTTGTCTATTTTACAAAAACCATCACGTCAATAGTAACCTAAATGCTTGAGCAACTCTGCTCAAAATGCCTTCGTGGTCTAGAGGTTAAGTCAGTGGATTTGAACTCGGACTCGGTCGGGACTTTTGACCACAGAAAAGTAATATTCAAAACAAAAACTTGCACTTGACATGTACGTGAAAAATGGAGCGAAGAACTCCCTATATGTTTTTTTTCACATCCTTTTTGTTCTCATTTATCTTCATTATAATTAAGTTTTTACTCAAACCCAATTACTTTGATGATACGCCGAGAAATTCAGTATAGGGACAACCCTAGTAACAGTGGACCCCATTAAGGCTTTAAACGCACGCAGCCTAACGACATCCATTCTTTTAATAAATAACTCGTTAAGTAGATTTTTTTTTAAATCGATTACTTGCCTAATTTAAAAAAAAACAGCAATTCTTAAAACTTGTTCATATAATGGGGTGTATCAGGCAAAACTTTTTGTAGATGTCGGATCATTTTTTAAATGTTTTTGTATATTTTTATTTTTATAACAGAAATATTAATTTTAACTTAACGTTACCTACATTAAAAGACGAATAGCCAATACCGTCTTAAAAGAAAAAAGGTTTAATTAATAGAACGGCACCATATCTTTGATTTCGCTTGGAAATCTCTAATTGTACACTTAAAAGCTGCTCACTTCGGTAATATATCCAGAAAATAATAAAAATCGTAATAAAAATACAAGTTTTCTATGCAACTGACAGTTCTATTAGGTACCATCTATCATGCGCTAAATCTATCGTGATAAAAAGTTAGTGATACACCCCATTAGGTTTGTATAACAATTTGGAGTTGGAGGCCCGCCCCGACTCGATTTACTCAACTGACAGTTTTCTATGGAGATATATATAACGTAACGTAAGTCGAAGTGCATGGGCCCAGGCCAGAGGCGAGAGAAAATGTCCCATACAAAAGTGAGTTTTCTGAAGAGCTCCATAACCTTGTCCCTTCTTCAGTATTCCGCAACAGAACCACACGCAAGCCAGTGTTTTCCTATTCCTATACTTGAACCTGCAGTTCTTTAAGCGAAGTGTGAAAAAGCATTTTGTTAGGACGGCACAGTGGTAGAGACTGGTGTAGGTCGTTAGTAGCTGGCGTCAGATTTTTTTTATTAGTACGATATGTTGCCTTATATATTAGCCACTGGAATTAGACACTCATGACTGACATCAGTCCCTAACACTATGCCGGCTTGACTGGGCATGACGGCAATTCGAGCCTGATCCCAAAACGTGTGGATACACTTTACTAGGTTTACACACTGCGTCATAACTATTATTACTTGTTCTGTAGTAGCAACGATCTAGTTGGCCGCGGCTGCTGCTGGTCGCTTGTGCCCGAGTCCGCGCGCTGAAGTATATTTTCATACTAATGCATGCATGTCGCTGGACATCCGCTGCTGCGGCCAGTGCGCGCTTTGTCTTATCGTTATCGTCAAACCAGACAGAATAGCACTCCATTGTGACGTCAACAGATAATTACATGCAAGACAATACAAATTGTTAATTCTTTACTTATTATAGATGTCATAAATAATACTTAATGCCAATAACACAAGGTTGGGAATTGAGTAATCATTTTATATGAGTTTTTGCTCAATCTAAGGTAGGTGGACTAGTTGTGAGATTATTTAAAAAAAAAAACTAGTTTTTCGCGCCATTTTGCACGGATATATATGTATAGTGCAAGTTTATGTTTTAAAAATTACAATACTGTGGATATTGTTAGTCAAAGTGTGTTGTTTTGGTTTACAACGATGTAAAAAATTATGAATATCGTTAATTTTTTTTTTTAACTTTCTTTTAATGATCATTCTTTATCATCATTCCAGATGTCGCAGAAGTTTATGCTTTTTTTCACAGCAGTCACACGCGGTCACCCCATACGATTAGGTTCTTTATTAAGATCAGGTACTTTATTACAGATAAAACACCGGATTTCAAATTTAGGCGGGATCGAAACTATGTAATTATTTAGGTAAAAAAAGTTTTTGACAACTGTCGTTATGCTAGGGTAAAATGAATCTAATTAATTACAGATTATAAAATCACAATATATTAACTATGAAATAAAAAAGAAAACATTATACCGTTTCCGTGGTCTAGTGGTAACAAACGTTGCCATGAACTCGGGAGGTCGTGGGTTCGATTCCCACCGGGGGCAAGTTGTACATTGTATAATTTGTCTCGGTCTGGATGTTTATATGTATAATATGTATATATTTACAAAAAAAAAAAAAGTATAATATGTAGTTTATCAACTATTTAGTTTCCGTAACACATGCCTCGTAGCTTACCACGGAAATTAGATGGCCTGGCCTGGATGTGTGACCTGTCTGGAAATATTTATTTATTATGACACGACAACATTTTAAATGGGCATTCTCATTTTAAAAGAAAATAAGTTGTGTAGGTTTTTATATTTGTTTTATTTGAATATACGAGTATGTCCGTGCTAGGTCCCGATTCTCGCGCCTTCGATAGACATGCATGTCCGCTCGATTTGTTCGAATGAAACTGACAGTTTTCTATGAAGATCTGTCGATTTTTATTCGAGTATTTAGAACCGACACGCAAGTCGAAAGCTACAGAATTAAGCCCCTGGTGTCAACAAATAGTGCATTTACCCCGCTCACCTAATGAGTGTGGTGATGATATTGACTTTTTTTAAACCTAGGTGTTTAAAAATAGAACAGAAATTGTCAGTATGTTTTTGTATGGCAATTTTGCGCTATTTATTATTAGCGGACATCGAATTTATTTATTTAGCTAGATAAGTTTATTCGAAGGTACTACAATGAATTAAAAATATTTATATATATATTAATTAAACTAAAAACTTACATTTTAAAATATAAATGACTATTAATAAAAATAAACCTAATTAATAAATAAAAATACAACTAAAATAAAGAAAAAACAAAATGAAAATTATTATAAATAAATAATTTGCTCCAAATCGCTGCCAATGGGCAAAGTGCCAAGGATACTGGCAGCATTGCCACGTTGAATGGCAATACTGATCCTTTGGCCCAAATATTGCCCAGCCCCTTTGTCTCCCGAGGTGTTGACGAGCTGTTTTGACAACGCCTTGGAAATTTCGTGTGCACTTGGTCCCCACGGCCCAAAAGTTTCAACTCCAAACGGCGCAAAAACACATCTCCCAATAAGATGAGTGTATTTAAGCTAGATAAGTTATTATTATTATTGCTATGTTCGATTTGAAAGCAAAAATATTAAATTAATTTTGCTTAAAATGTATACAAACCATAAGTCATTCGTTGCTGAACGCTAAGTCCAACGATTTTCAAAGCGAAATAAAGTGGAAAAAAAGCGTCAAGTCAAACACATACCAATATTTTCAAAGATTTTCAACACATACCATGTGTTTGAGTTGTCGCTTTAAGCGCCTTTTTTACTTTAGAGTAAAAAGTAAAGTATCATCACGCCCGTTCCCTTCTGGGGTGGTCAGAAACCACGCTTATGAATTTGCGGATTCACATTTAGCCAACTTTACTATAGGCCAATCATGACAAGTGGCAAGCTCGTCGATGTCTCTAGCATACCAAACTCGAAATTAAATATTAATTAAATTGATTTAGTTAAATTAAAAAATATTATTGTGTACCGACCAGGAATCGAACCCGGTACCTCCTAATCTAAATCCACGGACTTAACCGCTAGACCACGGAGGCAGTTTTTTTGCTTTATTTCGCTTGAGTTCGACTTGGCGTTGTTCATAAAGCAACGCGGTCACCGTACCGGCCGTATACATTGTATGGTTTTCATACAATGTAAGCAAAATGTAAAAAAGCAAGAGATCAACGCCAAGTGGAATGACTTTCACACACAAACACAGGGAGCATTAGTGCCATATCATGTGCCAGATCTTACCTTGTGCGGTGCCACCTATAACAGAGCTAAAATATTTAAATATCTGGGCCCACCGAGGACCTTAAAGACAATGTAGATATTAAACGGGAGCGTAGGTCGTTGTCTGTCCGATGTAATATGTTAGCCCGTAGGTTTGCGCGCTGCACCGCCCAGGTAAAAGTGACTCTTTTTTTTTGGACTATACTCGGAGAGCGTACAGCGACCTGCGCGTCCAGTATAATAATGCGTTTAGGATCCTGATGGGGCTGCCGAGGTTCTGCAGTGCCTCGGGTATGTTTGCTGATTCGAGGACCGACAGTTTTAAAACAATTCTGCGCAAAAGATCTGCGTCTATGCCGTGCCGAATGAGAACCAGTATAAACAGGCTCCTAAACGTATTGGCAGATCGGTGGGACTCTCCGCTGCTGGAGCACTGGATACCGCTGCATACAGTCAAGTAGACAGCCTCCAGTAGCGGATAGTTTAAAATAAATTATTAGTTTTACTTACTAAATATAGATTAAGTAAAATTGTTACTAACAATTCATGGATGTAAAGTCAGAAATAAAAGTTTATTATTATCATTAGTAGGTACTTTAAGAAATGAAGTCTATCAACTTTCTAGGAAATAAAATAACAATGTTTGCCTTTAAAATAAAACACAATTTGTCTACTGGTAAAATCACATGACAATTTGGAAAAGGTAAATGACCTTTATTGACTATGAATAATAAAATTAATGAGAATTTATTACAATAATATATAATGCGTCAGACACGCGTTTTTAATGACGTCTGTAAAAAAAAACATTATATATTGCGTGTTTTGTTAAACTAAAGACAAGTTTAGTACAAAATAATACGCAATGTATAATTAAAATACAGAACCGGGTTTTAGAAATGCGTTGTTTACAAGGAAAAAGGGTTTTTTAAGCTTCTTTAAGGGTACAGAATATATTTGTACTTAATTTATTCATAATATTTGTTCATAACCGAGTACGGATCATCAATGTCCAAGTGTTGCAGAATTTGATGCTTTTCTTAAAGTAATTCATTGCTACACACGGTCCATTGGCAGGGTTACGCCGTTCCCTAACGGCTTTGCAAAATATATTTGTGGTGTGCACAAATCCTAATCCCAGGCAAGCGCGTTGACAGCCAAGAAGTATACCTATTCTCCGAGTCACAGATTATATAGACATTTACTACGTACTCCGAGTCCTTCGCGCCATTTTGCCAAGGACATGTCAAGTGCAAGTTTTTGTTTTGTAAATTAATTTACTGTGAATATTATTGGTCAAAAGTAGTGTTGTTTTGTTTAATAATCTTTTACAATGTTAATAGTTATGGAAAGCGATAAATTGGACTTTGAATATAGGGCACAAGTTGCAGTTTATTTTTTGCGGTTTTCCCGCGCTGTGGACTCCCATATTTTACCCGACGTGTATGAGCTATAATGTCGCTAGTGACTCCAAGAAAAGCATCAAATTCTGCAGCATCTGGATTTTATTAATGACCTCATTAACTCATAAAAAAGTCAGACTTGGCTGTATGGGCTAGACCCTTTGCCTTCCCTATCACCTCATTCATCATCACAAAATGGTAATGGGAAGATTGTATTTACGTCCATGGGCACAGGCTCACGCGACTAGATCCTAGATGGATCTTAATTTTAAATCGGGCAGGAATTTTAAGACACGCTCGATCAAGTTGGCTCACAAGATCGTATCCAGAAGAGGTAGCACGCAAAGGTGTCTTGGGCTATGTGAGGAAATGAGACAAACAATGTAGTGTTGCAATCTGATTTTATAACTTTTTACAGTTACATACTAAAATTTTCATAGCTACGAGGGGCGTTCAAAATATTCTCGGTATGTGGATAAAAACAAACAAGTACGAAAAGTTTGATATTTTTATTTTTCAATATACTCCCCCCTATGTTCATACACTTATAAGATCGATCAATTATTTTTTTTAATCCCTCATAAAAATATTTTTTATCTTTGGTGTAAAAATGCTCCTCCACGGCCGTCTTCAACGCTTCATCGTCAGAAAATTTATTTCCACGCAGATCCTTTTTAAGATTGGGAAACAAAAAGAAGTCGCTTGGGGCTAAGTCCGGACTATAGGGTGGATGAGTAACAGTTTCAAACCCACATTCAACAATAGCTGCCTTGGCAATATGAGCAGTATGGACAGGGGCGTTGTCATGCAGAAGCAGAACACCTTTGGTTAACTTTCCTCGCCTCTTTTCTTTGATCGCATCTCTTAATTGACGTATAACGTTAGCGTAGTACTGCCCTGTGATATTTACACCTTTTTCTTTATAATCGATAAGCAAAACTCCTTCACAATCCCAAAATATTGTGGCCATGACCTTGCCAGCTGACGGGATTACCTTGAACTTCTTGGGATGAGCTGAACCCTTAATGTGCCACTGCATGGACTCCTGTTTGCTCTCTGGGTCATAATGATGAACCCAGGTTTCATCTCCAGTAACTATTTTTTGCAGCACCTCATCGGGATTTTCACCACACAGGTCGATAAAATCTGAACAGCAAGCCACACGCATATCCTTTTGAAGAAGCGTCAGCATTCGCGGAACCCATCTTGCACTTACTTTTGACATATTAAGATGGTCATGTATAATGTCATGTACGGTACCAATAGAGAGATTGGTTACTTGAGCTATATATTTTACCTTCACTCGGCCGTCTTCCAATATAAGTTTTTCCACTTTATCAATATTTTCTTGTGAGGTAGCCACTACAGGCCGGCCAGGTCTAGGGTCATCTTCAATACTCTCCCTTCCACGCTTAAATTCGCTTGACCATTTTTGAATAGTAGATAAAGAAGGAGCAGACTCACGGTAAACACAATCCATTTCCTCTTTTATGGTTTTTTGATTTTTACCCTGTTTTGTCAAGAATTTTATGACGGATCGGTGCTCTAATTTCGTTAAAATTGTTAATTCGCTCATGGTGTTCATGTTTGTTCGGCAATTGCAGAAAAACAAAAGAACATCTCGGTTCCAATTTTACTTTTTTTTAATGTCAATGGATGAATCTTAGCGGCCAGTAACAAATATATATATAAAAGAGGTTGTAACGTATCAATACCGAGAATATTTTGAACGCCCCTCGTATATTAATTGTTACTATATTTATACATGTTATTCTAAAATTTGCTATCTAATGTGCTGTCTAGAATCGAGAGCACGAGTCGTGTCTGATGCATGTTTGGTCAGCCAAACACACACTGTGAATTTGAACTTTCGCGCACATTCATAATAGTTTTTATAATTTTAACGGGATTTACCTTAGAGACATATTTCTCTCTATATAAAATTGGTACAGCTTTCAAAAAGTTATCCATCAATGGTCAAGAAACAAATAGCAGCTGTAAAAAACTGCCAAATAAACAAGTCAGCAATAGCAGAACACCTAATGGATAGTGGCACAAACCATCCAGTGGGCTGCATGACCCAAAGATACTCTCCACCAATCATCACTATTACCCTAGAATAGTATGTGAAGCGATCGAAATAAAGAAACACAAAAATTTCAATCGAGAGGGGGGTTATAAGCTATCTTCATCGTGGAATCCAGTAATCGATAGGTTTCGACGCCGGGATAAATCGCCCGGTGTCGTCAAGGATATTGTAAGTGTCGTGATTTCTAAAAACTTTTAAAGTGATAAGTGGGTAGTTTTACATCTACCGCCCAGTATGTACGAGACTACACCGCATAGCTCCAGTCGACCCGTGACCACGGCCAATGCAACTTGGCTGAAACGTCTCTAGGGTAAATCGCGTAGAGTCCCGTTAAAATTATAAAAACAATATCCATGAAATGCTTAGAATTATTGTCTTCTTTCTACACAGTAATGTTTTGAATTCATTTGACGCATTTGGTCTTTTCATTAGAAATTTGACAGATTTTATGAGACATATTTTATCTTTGTAAGCTTTTGTTTACAGAAATTTATTTGCTAACGCGAATGTAGTGTAGTCATTTTGTCTGACCAAATACTATTTTTGGTTAGAAATATAAAACTATTCGGCTAACCGCTTTTGAATCCCTCTCAGTCGCACAATACTTCTTAAATTACGCACGTTTAGAAATATTTTCATGAATGTGAAAATTTAATTTAATTTTAGACAGAGAAAATATCATTTTTTTAGATTTTCCTCTATTTAGCTGAAAAATAAATCTATTGAAAAATTTTTTTTAGCATTCCATAGACTCATGGATTCATCATGTTTGGGAAGGAGAGAGGAGATAAAAACGGCTGCGTCGCGGGACGTACCGCAAAAGTGACTAAACTTGCAGGTTATTGATTTTGCGTGGCTGTGTGCGCACGCATAGTTGTAGACGCGTAAAGAAAGAAGGAGCGGGAGAGAGCGAGAAAGGCATCTGCTATACGCGCGCGCCTATCCGCCCCTCTTCCGCTTCCCCGCCGCGCTGTTTCAAGAGGAAGAAAGAAGGAGCGGGAGAGAGCGAGAAAGGCATCTGCTATACGCGCGCGCCTATCCGCCCCTCTTCCGCTTCCCCGCCGCGCTGTTTCAAGAGGAAGAAAGAAGGAGCGGGAGAGAGCGAGAAAGGCATCTGCTATACGCGCGCGCCTATCCGCCCCTCTTCCGCTTCCCCGCCGCGCTGTTTCAAGAGGAAGAAAGAAGGAGCGGGAGAGAGCGAGAAAGGCATCTGCTATACACGCGCGCCTATCCGCCCCTCTTCCGCTTCCCCGCCGCGCTGTTTCAAGAGGAAGAAAGAAGGAGCGGGAGAGAGCGAGAACGGCATCTGCTATACACGCGCGCCTATCCGCCCCTCTTCCGCTTCCCCGCCGCGCTGTTTTAAGAGGAAGAAAGAAGGAGCGGGAGAGAGCGAGAGAGGCAGCGGATATACGCGCGGCGCGCACCTATCCGCCCCTCTGTCTCCCCTTAAGCGCTGTTCTGACATACGGACGTATATTCTCCATTGGGAATATCTTCTGGTTTGCTCAGCAGCTATCTGCTTCCAACACTCTGCGTCTTTTTAGACGCCTGACTTTTTGCAGGATTGTGAGATCAACAGCTAGCTGGTGAGGATGATTTTCCAGTCTAGTCTTGTATCTAGTGTAGCAGAAGGTAATTTCATCCTTTATAGTATTTATCTATTCATGCAACTCAATTATTTTAATGAACCATGGTGCATTTTCAATGTTTTTCTGAATTTTATTCTGTGTTCTCTAAATTAACATCAAATTAGAATCTCAGGCTGTTCCCCGTAGGTCCAGATTGGTTTGATCATTGATGTATATTACCATTTTGTTTTTGATAGATAGTTGTGAGTTCCTGTCAAGCAACCAGTAGAGTTCTCTGTATCTAATATTGATTTCATGCCTTTTTGTGTCTATATGTTTTCTCCTGCGATCTAGGTGCATACCTTTAACTGAGTTGCCAAAGAAAATTTTGATTTTAAAAATTGTGATCGAGTGAAATGTTACCCACTTGAAATCTATAATCACCCTTTCATAATCCCGTATTTTCTTAAAATAGCAACATCTACACCTTTGGGTGGCTTTTGATTCGGATGGTGAACTAAATGCAATAGGATCTTGGTCTTGCTTGAAGATCTCCATTCACAATAGACACAATTGAACAACCGAGCCCATTTCGCACCATTCTTTGTTTTCTTCGCTTTCACCTTCTTTGCTTTACAATTATGAGCTTTCAGAGAAGAACCATGTTTAGCAATAAACGGACAAGAATGACATTTTAACGGGTTATCACTGCGATGTATTTTAGAATGCAAGTCTAAACCTTTCTTAGAAACACTGGAATAGGGGCATGCAGAGCAATTGTAAGGTTTTACACCGTTATGCATATTCAAATGTGCATTAAACAATGTCTTATTTCTTGTAGTGTATTTGCACATTGAACATAAGAAAGGGGTTTCTTGGCGATGAATTTTACGAATGTGTTGATTTAATTGGTATTCCGTATGCCAAGAACAATTGCATTCTGGACATTTGTGGATCTTAAACTGAATCTGTAGGCTGCTACTGCTCGGCTTTGGCTTTACTTGGATTGCTGTGCTGTAAGATTTTAAAAAGCTGTGTTAGAAAACAAAGGACAAGAAAGAAAGAAGAAGAAGACAAATAACATCAGCCAATATTCTATCATTTCCACAGCACTTTAGAGAACATAAACGTGAACATATAATTTTATACATTGGTCAAATTAGGAAACATACTTTATTACTGATACTTAGGTGTCAGAAGAAAAAACAGAAGACACACAACCCAAAGATACAGAAAAAAGAGAGAGAATAATTATTCACTGCTACATCCCATTTTGGAGGCTCTGGCCTACCGTTCAACGGGGGAATACAGCGAATACCTTGGCACACTACGCCCATCAGAAGGTTATAATTTTAGTTTTTATTTTTATTTGTAGTGTAGATTTTACCAGAACTTTACACCAGTGCTTGATATAAGCATATTAGCAATGCGCTGCTCGCATATTAATCAATAATAATAATGTTTATTTATTTTATACACCTACTTCTGTGGTCTAGCAGTTAAGTCAGTGGATTTAGACTCGGAGGTACCAGGTTCGATTCCTGGTCAGGACACTAAAATATTTATTAATGTAAATAAATACATTTATTTAATATTTAATTTATTTGTGGTATTTCTCGAATTAGGTATGCTGGAAACATTGACGAGCTTGCCACTTGTCATGATTGGCCTATAGTAAAGTTGGCTAAATGTGAATCCGCTTATCTATAAGGGGATCTATAATTTCTGACCACCCCAAACGAAAAACGGTCGTGATGATACTTTGTTTAATTTTTTGATTATTTAATATTAGGTTTTCTTTTTAATCATTTAATTTTGTAATTCTTTCATACTGTTTGTATATTTCTTTCGAATAAATATAAATATATATTTTTTTTATTGCTTTTTTATAAAATAAATTAAAGTAAAAAATGTTTAAATTTATGTGGACGTCTTGTCTCTTAAAGGTTAGTCTATTTGTGGCATGTCAGATGGAGACCGGAAGATTGTTCCAGAGAGATGATGCTATGACGACAAAAGATTTTGATACAAAGTTTGTATATGTATGTCTCATTACACAATAATAAAGGGAGGCTTGAGACTACAACATGAAGTAAAATAAATATTATGATCTCACAGAAATGATCAGGAACGGTTTCAAGACTGAGCTTCACGCAGTAGAAGTTCGTACAAGAGGAGTTCCAGCAAAATCTTTGCACCACTTACTGAAAAAATTGGGCCTAAACAGGTCTGCCATCAATATATTAATGGTAAGAGTTTTAAAGACAGCATTAATGGGTTCACTCAGCATTTGGTTGGGTAGGGAGAGGAGTAGAATGGTAAGTGTATTATCGCACAATATAATAAAAAAGTAGGCCTCCATTTCACACCAGCCCATTGCTGGTCTTATGCCCGAAACGCCATTCTTCTCTCTCACCTAATTATCAGTAGCGGTGAATCCATGGATGGATGGATGGAAATTTGTCAAAGAATGTGATGTATATATTTTTAATAGAGTATCCTTACCTAGTATGTGAGTCTTCACAAATGGCCTTATATAGAGATTGGGATACAATATCCCGTTTTTCGGGGTTCTCATTTAAAGATAGCTTAATTACACTTTCTAAATTGTCGTCCTCAGCATTCTGGTTTATAGAGTTATGTTCTAAGCCGTGGTCAACGTCAACAAAAACCAAATCGTTTAAATTTATTTCAGACGGAACTTGCTCCGTTGCCATGGCTAATTTGTTCTGCGAGAGCTGCAAGTCTTCTGCTACCAGCTTACTCATTGGACTGATTTGCTGCTTAGTCTTCCACTGGCAGGAAAATAATAATTTGCTGTGATTATTACGGCCTTCTACACTTTAGAGAATTCGCAATTTATCCAAACATATTTGGTTTTTTTTTTTTTTTGGTTCTCTTCTCCCGATGGATGATGAATGAGATGATAGGGAAGGCAAAGGGTCTAGCCCATACAGCCAAGTCTGACGTAATATATCTTTCTTTTTCATGAATTAATGAGGTCATCATCAAATTCCAGATGCTCTAGAAGTTGATGCTTTTCTTGGAGTCACTCGCGGAACCATCCACTGCTCAAACACGTCGGGTAAAATATGGGAGTTGACAGCGCGGGAAAACCGCAAAAAATAAACTGCAACTTGTGCCCCATATTTAAAGTCCAATTTATCGTTTTCCATAATTATTCACATTGTAGCACATTATTAAACAAAACAACACCACTCTTGACCAATAATAACCACAGTAAACTAATTTACAAAACAAAAACTTGCACTTGACATGGCCGCGCAAAATGGCGCGAAAGACTCCCAAACATATTTGGTTACCATCAGTGACAGACTGACAGTCGTAGGGATGTGCACTATTTATCGATATTGGTGAATATATTTAAATATCTATATTCACATCTTGTAGGTATTGGAATATACCATAAGTTTGAAGTTAGCAGACTGTTTTATACCATATTAAATGAAATTCAGCAAAAAATATAATCGCGCTTTGATTCGCTTCGGAGTGGTTGAACTTGCGTTTTTATTCAATTCAAGCAAAATTTACGTTTGGTTACGTAAGACATTTATTGACAGTTTTTGACCACAACAAAATAAAAATATAATAAGAATATGGCGACCCCTTCCCCTTGTATTATGTTCCTTGCTTGCCCTTCCCCATCTGTTTAATATTTGTTAGAATCTGAACGAAAAAATGTATGGAGGTAATACAGCATAGCCCCTATACAGCCATCAGCAAGTATTTTATGGAATAAACAACAAAATTTCAATAGAGTTTAGCAATAAAATATTTTTTATAGCAACAAATATTTCACAACGTTATCCATATTAATATTATAGATATAAAAGCTTTGTGTATATGCATGTATGTCCGTTTTTACGTCTTTGACGCATATATTACTGGACTGATTTTGATTTTGGTCAATACTTGCAATGGGGTGTATCACTAACTTTTTATCACAATAGATGGCGCATGATAGATGGTACCTAACATAACTGTCAGTTGCATAGAAAACTTGTATTTTTATTACGAAATTTATTATTTTCTGGATATTATGCCGAAGTGAGCAGCTTTTAAGTGTACAAATCTAGATTCATAAGCGAAATCAAAGATATGGTAATCTTAAAATTGCCGTTCTATTAATAAAACCTTTTTTTCTTTTTAAAGACGGTGTGCGCTTTCTTAATTCGTCTTTTAAGGTAGGTAACGTTAATTTTAAATACACTTTTTTGTTATAAACATATAAAAATACGATAACATTAAAAAAATATGCGATATAGGTGTAAAATAAGGTACCATTGCCGCTAGCGACATCTACAAAAAGCTTTGCCTGATACACCCCATTGTTAATATTATCAATTCTCCTCATGATTGTTTGTAATTATCATTAATTTACCCTCAAAACTATTAAATATAATATTTAATATACCGATATAAGATATCTGTATAACTAAAAAACAACGATGGTAATACGAAGACAACATATTTTATTTTCCAAATAACTTATTGCACAGTAATATATAATAAAAATAACATTAGTCTTATTAATAATGGTATTGAAACTACTATTTACGTTTTTATCAACGTACCTACATTACTGGAGAATTTGGCCACCACAATATTACACGGGCAAAGCCGAGTTAATAAGCTAGAGTTTGAAATTGAAACACACTTGACTGACTACATAAAACAATAACGCATTAACTATAAATACGATGTAACTAAATTTAAAAATGAATATATTTTTTAAATACTATATTTTCTGTAAGTATTTCAATATTAGTATAAAAATATCGGTGGAGACTGATGTCTGTCATCAGTGGCTGGAAACAGCTCTCATCACGTACAATTTACCATGGTCGCTGTGTTACATGTAGTGCTTAATTTGTTTTTTTTTTATTTTAATCCACATACCATACCCACTATCCCTACGCGTACTCATCAATGGGGTGTATCACTAACTTTTTATCACGATAGATGGCGCATGATAGATGGTACCTAATAGAATTGTCAGTTGCATAGAAATATTGTATTTTTATTACGAAATTTATTATTTTCTGGATATAAGTATTACTGAAGTGAGCAGCTTTTAAGTGATTTCCAAGAGAAACCAAAGATCTTAAAATTGCCTTTCTATTAATTAAACCTTTTTTCTTTTAACGTTAAGTTAAAATTCGTATTTCTGTTATAAAAATAAAAACTACAAAAACATTTAAAAAATTATCCGACATAGGTGTAAACAAGGTACCAGTGCCGCTAGCGACATCTATAAAAAAGCTTTGCCTGATACTACCCATTTGGAGACTCTTACATCTGTCACACGCTGAAGATGCGGAATGCTCTCCCAGCCAGTGTGTTTCCCCACTCCTATAATCTGGAGTGAAAAAGCATCTTGTTAGGCTGGCATAGTGGTAGAGACTAATGCTGGTCGTTAGTGGCTGGCGTGAGTAGCTCCCATTCTTCGACCTCGCGTACCGCTGACCATTAGGTGGGAGCAAGGTCACATTTTTAAAATAAATACTATTATATTAATTTAAAAATATACGGTGTGACTTTGTAATAAATAATAATAATAAATATTTCCAGACAGGTCACACAGAGCCATCTAGTTTCCGTGGTAAGCTACTAGGCTTGTGTTACGGAAACTAGATGTTGATAAACTACATATTATACATTTTTTTTTGTAAATATATACATATTATACATATAAACACCCAGACCGGGACAAATTATACAATGTACAACTTGCCTCCGGTGGGAATCGAACCCACGACCTCCCGAGTTCACGGCAACGTTTGTTACCACTAGACCACGGAGATTGTTTTTGCCTTCTCCATACAAATTGGCTATTTTTAAATTAACAGTCTGTATGATGAAAGTTCGTCATTTCCGACATATATTAAAAGAATAACACATTAGTCAAACGTAAGGCCATACAAAGTCACTCAGTACGTCCGCACCGGACACGCGGTCGCTCAATCACTGTAACCGGCATTAGCGTACCACGCCACATGCTAAATAGAACTAAATTTCAGGTGTAATTCTAATAAAATCAAGTTGTAACAAAGGGATAGATTATGACAATTTAATAAATTTAGTTTTGACATCTGACAAAATTGACAGCTTAGCTGAAAAAATTGCCGACATAACTATAAATAAACTATTGCAAATTAACAATGGTTCTTATGTATTTGGGAATAATACAAAAGTTAATATTAATAATACTATAAAAGTAAATACTGAAAATAACGAAAAAAATGCTCTCCGAATAGAGGCAGAGAAAGCTATAGAATATGCCGATGACAGTTGGAACAGCGAAAAAGAGGCAAAGATTTTTAAAGAAGACGAAATTGCAAACAATTCCGAAATAAACGAAAATTTAAAACGTGCTAGTAATAATGAACGCAAACCCAAACATGGTTTTACCAGAGGTGTAATGGAAAATGGAGGATTTAGAAGTAAATATAGTAAAAACTTAAGACAAGAGGGTGGAAAGGAATTTATTTATGATAATGCAACTAGTTACGAAGAATTTTATGAATTAATTAATAAAGTTACGGAGATGGGAACATCTAAATCATCTGAAAGCGAAACCGATACAGTCTAATATAAACCTTTTTTGATTTGAAGCTCTAAACGTTTTTTTTACTAAATTTTGCTTTTAAGTACTCGAACGCCTTTCAAACTGAAAGTCGAAAATGGATTTTATTCATATAATGGGGTGTATAAATTTTTATCACGATAGATGGCCCATGATAGATGGTACCTTATATAACTGTCAGTTGCATAGATAACTTGTATTTTTATTACGAAATTTATTATTTTTAGGATACTATGTCGAAGTGAGCAGCTTTTAAGTGTACAAATCGAGATTTCCAAGCGAAATCAAAGATATGGTAATCTTAAAATTGCCGTTCTATTAATAAAACCTTTTTTCTTTTTAAAGACGGTGAGCGCTTTCTTAATTCGTTTTTTAAGTTAGGCAACGTTAATTTTAAATACATTATTCTGTTATAAAAATTAAAACTACAAAAACATTAAAAAAGTGATGCGATATAGGTACCATTGCCGCTAGCGACATCTACAAAAAGCTTTGCCTGATTACACCCCATTCGTATTTTAAGGTAGGGAACGTTAATTTAAAATACACTTTTCTATTATAAAAATAAAAAAACTACAACATTTAAAAAATGATGCGTCAACGGTGTAAACAAGGTACCAGTGCCGCTAGCGACATCTACAAAAAGCTTTGCCTGATATACCCCATTATCACTAATATTTCGTCTACCTTCTCTTTGCAAAATAATTGTCTGTGATCATTAACAAAATCCTAAGGAGTTCTTCGCGCCATTTTGCACGGACATTTTCAGTCCAAGTTTTTTGTTTTGTAAATTAGTTTACTGTGGATATTGTTAGTCAAAAGTTGTGTTATTTTGTTTAATAATGTGCTACAATGTGAATAATTATGGAAAACGATTTGACTCTATACGGGTATACCGCCTCCGTGGTCTAGTGGTAACAAACGTTGCCGTGAACTCGGGAGGTTGTGGGTTCGATTCCCACCGGGGGCAAGTTGTACACTGTATGGCCGCGTTCGTTTTAAGAAATGTTAGCATGAAAATACCACTTTTTTTAGCACAAGTCGTTCGTTTAATGAAAATTCTAACATTTGATGCTAATTTCCGTAAGTCAGTACCGTGTTGAAAGGAAACCCTCCTTTCAACACGGTACGGTGATGTTACTTTTTGACAGATGTCAAATTGATCGTTTACCATTTTTATATACTTTATAGTTTTCTATTATATTTGTTAAAAAGGTATATTAAACGATTTTATGTAATAAATTCAAAGACCATAATAATATCACGTGTATTGGATGCCATGGTATGATAAAACATGAACGAAAACACTTGTCAAAAAGTAGCATCACCGCTCGTTTTATTTAAGAAATGTTAGCATTGTTAAAAAAAGTGGTATTTCTTAACAAAAACGACATTTCGCGCTGGTTTATGAAGTTTCTACGAAATGTTGGAAATGCTATAACACGAACGCGGCCTATAATTTGTCTCGGTCTGGGTGTTTATATGTATAATATGTAGTTTATCAACCATCTAGTTTCCGTAACACAAGCCTCGTAGCTTACCACGGAAACTAGATGGCGCTGTGTGACCTGTCTGGAAATATTTATTATTATTTATTTATTTATTATATGGGGCAGAAGTTGCACTTTATTTTTTGCGGTTCACCCGTATATCCTTCGTGTTTGGGCGATATTGACGTGAATTACTTCATAAAAAGCATCAAATTCTGCAACACTTGGAATTTGATGATCCCCAACTTGGTTATGAACATTATATTATGCAAATAAATTATGTATTTAGGGCTGATGTATTATACCAGACATCTTAGTGTTTTCTCCGAACTTGAAAAAAGTTATCCTTATTGAACTTACCGTTCCGTGGGAATCAAATATTCCAAAAGACCACAACATGAAGTCGAATAAATATTATGATCTCACAGAAGAAATGATCAGGAACGGGTTCAAGACTCAGCTTTACGTAGTGGAAGTTGGTGCGAGAGGAGTTCCAGCTAAATCTTTGCATCACTTACTGAAAGAATTGGGCCTAAGCAGGTCTGCCGTCAATAATTTATGGAACGAGCTTCCAAGACGGCATTAACGGAATCATACAGTATTTGGTTGGGTAGGGAGAGAAGTAGAATGGTGGATGGTGAGCGTATTATCGCGCAATAGAAAAAAAAGGAGGCCTCCTTTTCTTAAACCAGCCTATTCCGGCACCCGCACGGTGAATCCATGGAATGCTTAGAAATTTGTCTTCTACAATGTCATTTAAAGACAATTAAAAAAAAAAAGTCCTAAAGTATTAAATATAATAATAACCGATATAAGACAAAACAAATCACGACGATGCGATGGTAATAAAAATTAGAAGAAATACGAAAATGTTATAAATCAATGGGGTGTATCAGGCAGAGCTTTTTGTAGATGTTTAAATTAAATATTAATTGTGTTCATTTACATTAATCAATATTTTTGTGTCCCGACCAGGAATCGAACCCGGTACCCGAGTCTAAATCCACCTAGACCACGGAGGTTTTTTTATAGAAGCGGATTTACATTTAGCCAACTTTACTATGGGCCCATCATGACAAGTGGCACGATCGTCGATGTCTCCGCGCACTAAACTCGAAAAATATCGCAAATAAATTATTGTGTCCGTAATCGAACCCTCCGAGTCGGAGGCAGTCAAACACTAGGTGGGATATGTTATTTTAAACTAAAAAATAAATGCAATAATAACAATAATTTTATTCGTATTTATTTATTTTTCATGTACGTGTGTTACAAGCCAGTTTCTCGAACGTGTTTTTAATTAATTATTACTTAAGTAAAAATTTACAGGTTTTGCAAAAAAATGTGAAACACATATCTTAAAAAATAATTAGGAAGGGAAGTCAAAGTCAAAATATCTTTATTCACGTAAACCTATTACAGGCATTTGTGACACGTTATTATTTAAATTATTTAGAATGATTCTACTCCTGTTAGTAGAAGACTAAGCAGCGAAGTGGTCCAAGGAGTAAGCTGTTAGCAGAAGACTAACAGCTTAGCAAATTCCAGTGACCTGTTAATGTTTGATCTGACTGAGAAAGGAATCTGCAAGGAAAACTCAGCTATAGCAGATTTACAAATGAAATAAATGCAGAATTACACAACAATAACTCATTTACACAAATGAATAAGGTGTCAATCTTGCGTTTCACAAAGCAATAAAAAATATTAAATAAATTTGTCACAAATGCCTTAGTGGCGATTGCCATTACTACTTAGTTTAAAAAAAGAAGAAGAAAAAATAAATTTGTTTGTAAAACCCAATTTGACTTAAGAAAAACTATGATTTCTTAGCTAGGAAATAATTAAGTAGAGCTTCGAGAAACCGGCTGTTAGCCTGTTTGCACCAAACAATTAAAGTTTAAAATTCCGTCAACGGCTGACTGTCAAAATAAATCTGGTACATACAAGGTCATACATATAAATAATAAGAATATACATACATATAAAATATAGTTTATCAACCATCTAGTTTCCGTAACACAAGCCTCGTAGCTTACCATGGAAACTTTTTTTATGTGGGAGAGACTACGACACCCCTTCGTACTCGCATGAATGGACACAGACATTCAGTAGATTCTCAAATTAATAATATTTTACCTGTGCCCACCCATGCGCGTATACATAACACTACCTTTAACAATTGTTTCACAGTAAGAGTATTAAAGAGTTTTCCTAAAACTATTCGGTCTATTGATTCAAAAACATGGGAAAGCTCTTTTATATGGCAGCTTGGTGCATACTATAGCCCTGGTCTGAATGTAATGCATTAGGTTTCGTCTAACTTGTTTTGTAAATTTATTAATATCGAACCAACAATGGACATAACATACTGATGATGTTCTCCATGATGCGCGAGGTGATGATGATATTTTTCTAAAAAATAAATACAAAACTATATAGTGCATTGCCTTTACCATTGCTAAAAGAAATAAAATTACTTTTTTCAAAATTTATGACAAAGACCTTCAGTCACTGTCACTGATGACGCCGCTCCAAAGAGAGGCGAAATATTTGGCAAAAAATATTTTAAGCTTCAATTTATATATTTTACCAAGTAAGAAATACATACATATAAATAAATGTAATACTATCTCTAATAACCATTTTCAATACAAGCATTCAGCAACAATGAGCAAAAAATGTTTTAACATGATGCATGAAGTCTGCATATTTACTGGTAACTAATTCCAGAGGTTCACAGCAACAACTGAGGTCTTTACGTCGGATATGCGGCGTAACTTTGATGGACCGTATACGTAATAACGAAATACGCAAAAGGGTAGGTATAAAAGAAAGCATAGGTACAAAAACAAAGAAAGGCATGCTCCGATGGTTCGGGCATGTCGAAAGGATGAGCGAAGAGAGATTGACGAACCAGATACATAATGCGAAAGTTGTGGGTAAAAGAGGCAGACCATGATTTGTCTATCATGATCAAATAAGAGAGTTCTTCGCGCCATTTTGCGTGAACATGTCAAGTGCAAGTTTTTGTTTTGTAAATTAATTTACTGTGGATATTATTGGTCAAAAGTGGTGTTGTTTTGTTTAATAATGTGCTACAATGTGAATAATTATGGAAAACGATAAATTGGACTTTAAATATGGGGCACAAGTTGCAGTTTATTTTTTGCGGTTTTCCCGCGCTGTCAACTCCCATATTTTTACCCGACGTGTTTGAGCTATGGTGCCGCGAGTGACTCCAAGAAAAGCATCAAATTCTGCAGCATCTGGAATTTGATGACCTCATTAACTCATAGAAAAGAAAGATATATTACGTCAGACTTGGCTGTATGGGCTAGACCCTTTGCCTTCCCTATCATCTCATTCATCATCCATCGGGAGAATAGAACCAAAAAAAAAAAAAAATCATGATCAAATAAATAAAACATTAGCTGAAGGTGAATTAAAAAGCCATCGAAACAATAGAGCATGTATGCAGAGGTTAATGAATGTTGATGAAGCGAAAGAGGTATGTCATGATCGTGACAAGTGGCGCTCAATTGTCTCTGCCTACCCCGCAAGGGATTTGGTGTGAAGATATGTTTGTAACTGCAAAGGACTTTCGAGTTAAAAGAAGAATGATGAGTTGGTATGGACACAGTAGTAGAGAGGTAGAGGAAGAATGGAGAGGTTTGTCACATAGCGCCTAGATAAGAAAAGCACTCTTACCCTGCTGATCGACTTCATTTTTTAAAAGAACACTCGGATGTGCGAGCAGGAGGAAAACAAAATGTAATATAATCACTATAAATTCTATAATCACCCCTTCATAATCCCATACTTTCTTAAAATAGCAACATCTACACCTGCGGGCGGTTTTTGATTCGGATGATGAACTAAATGCAATAGGATCTTAGTCTTGCTCGAAGATCTCCATTCACAATAGATACAATTGAACAATCGGGTCCACGTTGCATCTTTCTTTATTTTCTTTGGCTTAAACTTGATCTTATCCATATCTTTACAATTGTGAAGCTTTAGAGATGAAGTATGTTTGGCAATAAATGGACAAGAACGACATTTTAAGGGGTTACCAATCCGATGTACTCTACCATGTTTTCGCAAACTATTTTTAGAAGCACTGGCATAGGGACATGCGGAGCAAACATAAGGCTTTAACCCGTTATGTCTATTTAAATGATAGTCAAATACAGTTTTATGGTCTGTAGTGTATTCGCACATAGAACATGAGAATGCTGGTTCTTGACGATGAATTTTGCGAATGTGTTGCATCAATTGACTTTCTGTTTCCCAAGAATACGGGCATTCCGGACATTTGTGAGTTCGATACTTAATTTGTAGGCTGCTGTTGATCGGCTCCGAGTTTACTTGGTTTGCTGTGCTGAAAGATAAAATAACAGTGTTAAAGGACAAGAGAAGCTTCTAGTTGGTACATAGAACGTAATTATGCAAAAAGGATTCAATCCACAATTATTTAATTTTAAGTTATAGGCCATTTAATTTGAAACTGTGATTAGTCCAACATCGTATTATTATATTATCCTCAGGTTCTGATTGGGATACATAATTAAATTTCTGACAAATAGTGGCTTGAATCCTTTTTTCGTAACTAAGTCCATATGTATGTTTATCCATCCACAGCTCGTAGAACATAGCATCTACCTCCACTGTTGAAGATGGGCCTTCCAGAACATATATCAGGAGAATTCGGCCTACATTCGCCATGCTGGCCTCTGTCATTTATTTTTTAAAACTACAATTTATTAATTCCACAAGTTTATAAAAAAAAAAATAGGTTTCTGATCAACCTGGAAGGAATATGGTTGTGATGATAATTAACTATCGCTATATCGATAATTAAGTTCGCCTATGGTATCACCCTACTCACTATTACTTACAAATCTGGGTCAACTTCAAAAAAGTAATTCACATGTATATTTTTTACTTATAGTTTATTTTTTATTAGGTTAATTTATATTTAATTTTTACTCTTTAAGTAGTTTTATTTATATTCCATTATATATATAATTTTATTTCTTTTATTACTGTATATCTGGCAATCTGTACGAGCGCACTCTTTTGTTTGATATTACTATATGTGTTGATGTCAGTATTGGAGGGGAACCATTCCTTCCTCAGTCTCTGCTAAATCTGACTCCAAGGCTAGAAGCACTCAGGTCTGAGGCGAGCACATTCAGGTGTAATGGGAGTCTTATTTGATACCTGTGGCTGTATGAAGTTATTTCCTGTCTTATAGTTTTCACACGTTTAAACCAGTTAGTCGCAAGCCTGAGACACCGTTCTTTTCATCTCTTACCCACACACAATAGACCCGGCACCCGCATGGTGAATCCATGGAACGCTTAGAAATTTGTCTTCTTTACCACCATTCCCGTGTCAAAGAGCATCGGCCCCGCTCCACTAATACAAACGTATAAAATTGTTTATTGACTGTCATTAAAAATTTATATCAGACCCTCGCCCCATCTGGCCAAATTTCTGGAATGCCCATCTCCAACAGTGGAGCTCAATGACTCTGTGTCCTAGAGGTTTGGGATTAAAAAAGCTTACCTTGTATGTGAGTCTTCACAAATGGCCTTATATAGAGATTGGGATACAATATCCCGTTTTTCGGGGTTCTCAGTTAAAGATAGCTTAATTACACTTTCTAAATTGTCGTCCTCAGGAGTCTGGGTCATAGATTCATGTTCTAAGCCGTGATCAACGTCAACAAAAACCAAATCGCTTAAATTAATTTCAGACGGAACTTGCTCAGTTGCCATGGCTATTTTGTCCTGCGAGAGCTTCAAGTCTTCTGCTACCAGCTTACTCATTGGATTGCTTTCCTGCGTAGTCTTCCACTGGCTGACAGAAGTACACAGAACACAATACTCATTTATAGCAATTAAAATAATTAAATAATTTACGTGCTTGCGGATTGCGGTGACACTTGTTGACAATCGATCTGCGTTTACGAAGCTCGCTAAACTAATTCTATGATATGTTTGACTTGTTGCTGTAAGCGCTGTAAGTCGTTGGACTTGTCGTTTCTCTAAGGTTTCCATACATTTAAAGCAAAATTCTTAGAACGTTTCATTAAAATTCTTGGTCCGAGCAAAATTCGGTAAAAAAAGATCCTGTGGGAGCCGTAGACAGATAAGTATGTGCTTGTATTATGTTCTAAGCTAAGTTGGTCTTCTGCTAACAGCTTACTTCTTGGACAACTTTGCTGCTTAGTCTTCCACTAGCAGGAGTAGAATCATTCAAAATAAAAATTTATGACGTTTCATAAATGCCTGTAATAGGTTTACGTGAATAAAGATATTTTGACTTTCTTTTTCTGGAGTCACTAGCGGCATTATAGCTCAAACACATCGGGTATAATATGGGAATTTACAGAGCGGGAAAACCGCTAAAATAAACTGCAACTTATGCCCCATATTTAAAGTACTATTTAATTGTAGCACATTATTAAACAAAACAACATCGCTTTTGACTAACAATATTTTTTTTTATTGTCCTTAACTCTGTGGTACAGAATACATCAGTCCTAAACACGTAATTTATTTGAATAATATATGTTTATAACAAAGTTCATAACCGAGTTGGGGATCATCAAATTTTAGATGCTGCAGAATTTGATGCTTTACTTGGAGTCACTCGCGGCATTATAGCCCAAACACGTCGTGTAAAATATGAGAGTTGACAGCGCGGGAAAACTGCAAAAAATAAACTGCAACTTATGCCCCATATTTAAAGTCCAATTTATCGTTTTCCACAATTATTCACATTGCAGCACATTATTAAACAAAACAACACCACTTTTGACCAATAATATCCACAGCAAATTAACTTTACAAAACAAAAACTTGCACTTGATATGTCCACGCAAAATGGCGCGAAAAACCTTTTGACTAACAATATCCACAGTAAAATAATGTACAAAACAAAAACTTGCACTTGACAAGTCCGTGCAAAATGGCACAGAGAACTCCGGATATTATATTATATTAATAAAAATATTTAAAATAATTCATTGATGACTATTATTTAAATAAATCCATCCCCATACCATACCTATATAATAAATAATTTTAAATGTTTTATTTTATTTTTATTTTTTTTTTTTTTCAACGCACGCGCTAGCGTACGGAAGCCTATGGGGTGGCCCCGTTAGGCTGCAGTTTGTCTCAGCGGGCAACAACCCGCCGGTTTCTATTTTTACCCTGGCCTAAGGGTGGCCAAGGAAGGGGCTACGAAAGGTGTGGCCCCTTGTGAGCGGTGTCTATGTGGTAACAACGGCCCGGGCTACGCCAGGATCTCCCGGGGCAGGCGGCGGCTAAATGTTTTATTTTAATTTTATACTAGCACGACATATGACCTTGCGCTATGACTGATGGTAAGTGGTGCGCGAGGTCCATGAATTTTAGCAACTGGAATCAGACACTTATGACTGACATCACTACACCGCGGCTTGACTTAGGAATGACGGCAATTCGAGCCTGATCCCGAAACGAACTGAAAATGAAACTTTACTGGGTTTATCGGCACGAATGGTGGATACTTCCCCGCCTCGGCAGAATGGAGAAATTACAACCATCAGTCTGCCATTTGTTGTTCTTGTTGAAAGTAGGTATGTGCCATCAATGATGTCAAATGCTATTTTTTACTTTTAAGGAGAACTAATATTGTAAGCTTGCCATGGGATGTATCAGGCAAAGCTTCTTCTAGATGTCGCTAGCGGCACTGGTACCTTGTTTACACCTATGACGGATCCTTTTTAAATTTATTTATAGTTTTTTTTTTTATAACAGATTTTTTTTTTAACTTAACGTTACCTATCTTAAAAGACAAATTAAGTAAACAAACGTCGTCTTTAAAATAAAAAAAAGGTTGAATTAATAGAACGGCAATTTTGAGATCACTATATTTTTGCTTTCGCTTGGAAATCTCAATTTGTACACTTAAAAGCTGCTCACTTCGGCATAATATCCAGAAAATAATAAATTTCGTAATAAAAATACAACATTTCTATGCAACTGACAATTATATTAGGTACCATCTATCATGCGCCATCTGTCGTGATAAAAAGTTAGTAATACACCCCATTGTGATATTTATATAAAAATAACACCACTTGAAACAAGACTTACTAAAATAATAATCTATGATCAATATTTTCATATACAATTTGGTAGTTAGCTTGTCACTTTAGTTAATGGGGTGTATCACTAACGTTTTATCACGATAGATGGCGCATGATAGATGGTACCTAACATAACTGTCAGTTGCATAGAAAACTTGTATTTTTATTACGAAATTTATTATTTTCTGGATATTATGCCGAAGTGAGCAAATTTTAAGTGTACAAATCGAGATTTATAAACGAAATCAAAGATAAGGTAAAATTGTCGTTCTATTATTAAAACCTTTTTAAAGACGGTGTGCGCTTTCTTAATTCGTCTTTTAAAGTAGTTAACGTTAATTTAAAATTCATTTTTCTATTATAAATATATAAAAATACGAAATTATTTTTTTTTAAATGCGATATAAGTGTAAAATAAGGTACAATTGCCGCTAGCGACATCTACAAAAAGCTTTGCCTGTTACACCCCATTCTGTCAATGATCTGCGGGGTGAGCGGAGAACATTCGTTTTCACTATCGTATCGACTAACATTCGTTCCATGACAGCATTACGTCTAGCTTTTGACATTTCTGACAGACATAATCGATCTTAGACTACTAGTTTTCGGACGATCGTGCACTCCTCCCACAGATTATATAGACATGTACTCCGTACTCCCCCTTACTCCATGGCCTCATATTTATTTATTCATTTTGGAAAACCAACAGTTGACAATATTGTAGTAAATATTATACAGTAAATTCACTAAGAACTATTAAAGGTTTTCACATATAAATCTAAAGTTAAGTAATAGTAATAAAAAAGAGCAAGAGAACGAGAGAGAAGAAAAAGAAGAATAGTAAGTTGGTTATGAAAAACAAATTACTCATTAGGAATTGCTGCCGATGATCGATTCAACATAACGAAGCTTCATTAGACGTCTAATATAAGTATGTTGCTTTTGAGTTAAACATGTCATTATGTTCAAATCTTCCGCAAGAATACTATAGTTAATATATATTCAGAATATATATTCAAGAAAAGAATGTAGTCATTTACTTTAATCTATTGTAGGTAGTTATTGTTAATATTAAGGTATTTATGTATTGTGAAATAATTTATTGTATTATATTTATTACTACCTACGTGAGAACAGAAACAGGTTTAAAAACTATTTGTAATGCTGCCTGACATTCCTTTTGTCACATATTGTAAGACTAACAGCTGGTTTCTAGAAGCACTACTTAATGTTTTCCAAGCTAAGAAATAATAGCTGGTGTAAAACCATAGACATAGGATCGTCGCTTAGTATTCTATATCTATGGGTAAAACAGATGTTAATATAAAGTTTAAAAAATAACTGAAAATAAATATGATTATTGAATTAGCTATATTTAGTTGAAGCACACTGCAAAAAAATTGAGGCCTGAGTTTGGGCAATCTCTTTTATTTATTTGTTTTTAAAACCTATTAATTTTTACTTAAGTACAATAAATACATTCAAGAAATCAGCTGTATGTGATATTATTATATGACAATAGATGTATTTTTAATTGGATTTATGTATTATTAGTATGTATATTATAGTTGTCTATGTATGTTTTCTTTTCATTAGTTTTAAGATATTATTAATGTTTAATTTTGATTTTATTTATATAATAAAAAAAAAACGGCCTCCGTGGTTTAGCGGTTAAGTCCATGGATAAGATTCGGAGGTACTGACTGGGTTTGATTCCTGGTCAGGACACAAAAATATTTATTATTATTATTATTAATTAATAGGCGAGCAGCGCATTGCTAAAATGCCTATATCAAGCACTGGTGTAGTTTATTCAATTCAAATTCAAATTCAAATTCAAATTGTTTATTTATTCGAAGTTTTTCTTACAAGGACTTATAAATAACGTTGCTGTGCTAATGTCAGTATGACACTGTGTGACAGCAATTGTTAGCTCCCAGGGGAACATAGTAAAACATGCAGCAGACAAATACAAACATGCGTTGATAATTTTTTTTTGAAAATAACAATCATAAATCTAATATATAGTATAAACATTTATATAATAAAATCAAAACTTATAATTACTAAATATGCTATGTACGAGTATATGACTGCATAGGTATTACAGTAAGTAAGAGTGTTAGTGTACTAATGTTTGTGTGATGTGAGTGAGTATGTATGTAGGTGTAGTATGTAAGTGTATGGGGATTTGTTTGCGTATATTAGTCTGTGTGTGTATGTGTGTGTTCATGTAACCGTCCATTATTATATAATTACCTTTAGTAGATCTTCGGTTTCATTGTATGTTAGATTATGTAACCAATCTCTTACCACTATTTTACATTTACCTGAAGTAATGGGATATATGTTAAGTTTTGCATTAACAGTATTATATAGTCTGGAGCATAGTATGTAGTAAGCGGACCTGGCCAGTACTGTTCTACACGATTCGATGTTGCATACTCTGTTCTTTCTTCGTCTTTCATTTGCGATGGAAGGTACGAAAGAGAGAGATGCATGCTTGCGTTTGATGACTTCCAACACGAAAAGCTGTCTTATTGTTAAAACGTTGGATTCGTTAAATAGAAGTACAGTTGGGTACCGAAAGGGCTTTTTCATCATAACTTTTAGGATTGCTCTTTGTGCTCGCTCAAGACGCAATATAGCGGTGATGCCAGCACTACCCCAAGCGACTATACAATATGAAAGGATCGATTGCGCGAGGGCATAGTAGACTATCTTAAGGGTTGATATATCCACGGAGCATCTGAGTCTTTTAAAGACGAAAATAAGTTTTCTGGCGCGTGAAGCTGTCGTTGTCAAATGTTCTTGCCAGTTTAAAGTACTGTCAATCTGAACACCCAGATACTTAATTGTTGAGGCACGGGCAATTGGTGCACATAAGCATTCAGTGGTGGAGGAGTCGTTGCAATTATGACCTGTGATGCGGAAACTTAGAGTGTTAGGTTGTGTGTTAGTGCGATGTGAGAAGGTGATATATTTCGTCTTGTCTAGGTTTAATGTCAGCAGGTTATTAGCAAGCCATGACATAACGGCGGTGAGCGCGTTTTCAGCATGTTGGCGGGTCGTCTCCCAGTTTACCCCATCTATGAGTAGGACTGTATCGTCAGCATAGGAAATTATTTTGCAGTGGGGAATGAACATATCACATAGGGAGTTTACGTAAACAAGGAAGAGCGTACCCGACAATACGCTGCCCTGTGGGACACCGTACACAAGTGTTGTTTCTTTACTTCTGAGGGACTCAATTACGACGCATTGGGTACGGTCTAGAAGATAACTCTTAAAGATCTCTAAAACCATACCTCTGACACCGATCGCCTCCAACTTAAGAATGAGCATGGGCACAGAAACAGTGTCAAATGCTTTTGAAAGGTCCAAAAAGATCCCCAGCATTTTGTTCTTCTTATCAAGTCCTCGTATGCAAGTATTTGTAAACTCAAGTACAGCATCGTTAGTGGATATTCCACACCTAAATCCAAATTGTTGTTTCGAAATTACATTGTTTTTATTTAAAAAAATTAATAATCTAAAGTTTAGAATTTTTTCGAGGATTTTCGAGAGTGTTGGTAAGACCGAGATCGGGCGATAGTTTGCGACACTGTTTCTGTTCCCACTTTTGAAAATAGGGTGCACGAGGGCTTTCTTGAAGGCATTTGGAAAAACTCCAGTATTTAAACATAAATTGCACAGAGAGGTTATGGGGGCGGAAATGTATTTACACGCATGTTTAATCACTTTCGCCGAAATATTGTCTGAACCTGTTGCACAGTTAGACCTTAATCCCATGATAATTCTCTCGACCTCTGCTACATCCACTTCAAGGAGAACCATCGATTTACCTGAAGGGTTCAATATTTTATCGGGTGGTCGGGTTTCATAATCACCAGCATATCGTGGTGTGACAGGTGTTATTTGCTCAGCTAGGTTAGCGCCGATGTTGGTGAAATAATCATTTATTATTTTCAATGATGTGGGGGGGTCAGATGAGAGGTTTAATAATTCTGTAGCTGGTGACGTTGCCTTGTTTAGGTTCCCAATCGTTTTAATAGCCTTCCAAGTAGCTTTGGGGCTATTTTTAACTTTCGCTAACTCGGCTCTCTCATATGCATGCTTTATCTTCTTTAATAAGTTGTTACAGTAGGTGCGATAGCGAGTATATGTTATTTGATGTATCATGTTGGTTGGATAATATTTGGCCTTATTGTGAAGTTTATCGCGGTTTCGTATACATTTTAGTAGGCCAGTGGTCATCCATGGTTTTAATTTTCTTTTTCTACATGGTATCGTAACAGACTGTGAGTTTTTGGTAATAATTAATGCAATAGTATTCACCAGAAAGTCAGCAGCAGTGTTCGCATTTGTATCGGCTAGAATTGGTGAAAAATCAGTTTTAGATAGGGCATCGGTAACTGCAGGAATATTTGTGCGAATGAATGTTGACTTTGGTTTTAAGACTTCTGGCTTGAGACTAGAACAGAACAGCACAGCAGCATGATCAGTAATAAATGAGTCGAGTACAAAAGTAGATGCGTTTTTATTAGACTTAAGCAGTACATGGTCTAGACAGTTTAGTTTTCGAGTGGGCAGAAAGTGAGCGGGCAAAAGCCCATGAGATGCTGTCATATCAAGATAGTGGTCTGTCTGAAGGTCGTTACTGTCTTTATTAATATTTATGTTTATATCACCTATGATTGCAATAGTTGAAAAACTTGAAACTGTGGTGAGAACTGTATCTAAGCTGTTTGTAAAGTTTTCTATCCTGTCAAATGACGGCGACCGATAAATGCCTATGATAGCAAAATCATTGTTACATTTAACAACCAGGCAATTCGCGTCCTTTAGTTCAGGCTCATAGACAGTATGCTTAATTTCTGAACGAACATAAATAACGAGGCCATCGTTTTGATTTGAGTGTGTTGTTTTATATGATTTATAGCCATCTGGAACTGGTATATTAGGGACTTTTGACAACCAGCACTCAGACAAAACTATAATATCACAATGAAATTTGAGTCTGACGAGTAACAATAATAGGTCATCATAATTACGTTGCAAACTACGGATGTTGACATGCAAGATTTTCAAAGAGTTTTTTAACACACCCATGTGACTATTACAGTCTTCAGGAGAGCAGTGAAATGACTGTGATATACTGATGGATTCAATATCTTTAGAGACTTTATACATTATCGTTTGGTATAAAATAATATTGAACTGCGTGCAGGTTGAGCAGGTTATATAGATATTTTTTTGTAATATTTTTGTTGTTTAGGTTTACATAATTTATCAGAAAGGGGTCTACGGTAATTATAAAGTGTATTTTTGTATATGTTGGGTAGGTGATAATTTCAATATACAAGTATATGGTAATAATTCGAATAATGGTAATTACGTGTGTGTTAGTGCATGATTTTATAATGGGTATATTTTGTAGACGTCCAGAAAAATATATAATATGTCCTAAAATAGTCGAAAGGAGAAGTCGGGAGTGTATACAAGGGCTGTGGTTTATTGAATAAGACATGTATGACAATAATGTTATTTTTTTGTTTTGTTTATGATATATTTGTTTTGTTAAGTAGTGTTTGATTATATTTGTAGTTGTGTGGTAGATCCAAAGAAACCTAATACTAGTATAGCTTAAAATAATTAAACTAAGAATTAACAGAGAAAGCATGCATAACTCGATTACTAAGTAAGTATAAAATATATAATAACTACAAGTACTCTTAAGAAGGATTAAGAAAAACCGTGCGTGTCCTATTAAGAGTCATTCTGATTCCTGGGACTTTAATTTATTCAAATCAATTTCACTTTCTATGCGGAGGTATGGTGCTCCTTCTTTCTTGCGGAGATATATTTTACCATGGGATGTCCAGCAGTACGCGAAGCCGAATGTCTTTGCTACATCGCGCGATAAAAAGAAAAGTCTTTTCATTTTAAAAGTAAGGTTTTCTGATATAAAGATTGGTTTATTCGCCCCGCTGATTTTTAAATTATTTGTACATAGCTTGTTAGATCTGTTCATTTTGTTATATTGCTTGTAGTTTTGGAGTATTTTTTCTTTAGTTAGGACTGAGGTAAAATCCACTATAATAGGTTTGTATTCTTCGTTTTTTGTGTTTGACCGGTACAAGTCCCGGACTTCGTGAGCCTGAATAGGAGTTTGTAGTGCATTACTAAGGTTATTTATTAGCTGCAGTAGTTCAGTTTTGGATTCACCCTTATTGTAAGGAATATTTCTAATTTCAATGCTGGAAGATTTGTTGCTCTTTTCCAAGTATTCAATTTTGTCCTCCAAGATCTGGATATACGCCATGTGTTGCTTTCTCTCTGTATCGAGTTGGTTCATTTTATCCTTTACCTCGTTATATTGGGCCGACATGCATTCCATCGATAATTTAATATCAGTATTTTGTTGTTTGATTTCTTTAATGGTAGAAAGAAAATCATTGTAATTCGATTCCTGTTTTAATTTAAAGTCGTTGAGCAAGTTTTTCATCTCAGACATAAAATTATTCAATTCATCATCCTGGTAATGTCTTTTCCTATAACGAGATTTGGGGATGCTACGTCCTAATTCCACTTCGGTATCTGTGAGAGGAGCAGTACTGAGATTTGGGTCGGATCCGGTGAGTGATGACTTTGCGGATGCAGGTGGTGTTCTTCTTAAAGGCATTGTTTCTTTTTTTTTTTTTTTTTTTTTTTTAATTATAGTACGCAAATATGTAGATTATATTTGTGGGTAAACACGGCTGTCGTATGATAGAATAGTTGGTATTTCGCTTGAGATTCTCACGCGCAGCGGCCGGTGTCGATGATAGGACGGCAGTGCGGTGGCAAGCGTTGTCCCGCTTCTACGTTGGTTGCGAGCAGGTTTGTTATCTCATACGCAGTGACACCAGGCGTCGATGACGCGACGCGACGTTGAAACAATATCTAATGTTTGTACTTACGCACACTAAGGCGGATATAATCGAGCCTCCGCTTGCTTTATGATCGCCTGGTACTCGCTGTGATTTATTTCGTGAAGATTTTTAAATTGCGTTATTTCACTTCCAAATAGATACGTCCACTTCGTTCAGAGGTCAGTGGGGGAGTCACCATAGTCTATTTCGATTGTCACTAGCCACTTGTCCAGTTTGTTTTTAAAAGTGTTTACAGTTGAGGAATTTAATATGTCTTCTGGTATTTTGTTCCACATATTTACAACTCTGTTATTCATGAAGTCATATCCTATATTTGTATTGCTGGATTTTCTCATTAGCTTTATTAATGTAAATAAATATATTTAATTTATTTGTGATTTTTCTTGAGTTTGGTACGCTGGAGACATCAACGAGCTTGCCACTTGTCATGATTGGCTTATAGTAAAGTTGGCTAAATGTGAATCCGCTTATTTATAAGTGTGGTTTCTGACCACCCCAAAAGGGAAACTGAAAATGTTATCGGGATAAGAATGTCAAAGTCAAAATATCTTTATTCACGTAATCCTATTACAGGCATTTATAAAACATCATTAATTTAATTATATTGAATAATTCTACTCCTACTAGTAGAAGACTAAGCAGCAGAGTGGTACAATAAGCAAGCTGTTAGCAGAAGACCAGCGGCATTATGTTCGCCTTTTGTATATATATACAATAGTTTTTTAATGAAATAAATGAATAGACATGTCAACCTTTCTGCAAATGGCTGTCAGTTTGTGTTAAAAACAGAGTATATGTGTGATTTGAGTGTTTGCACAGTGGGCACACATATTCGCATTTTGGACCATGCAATATCTGTCACAGCTCCCGGCAGTCTGTTCTGCAAACTGCCCAAACCAAATGTAATAAAAAACAGTTTTTGTAACCATAAAAGTATATTAAAACAAAGCCTGTCACTTCCTCCTTTTGGATCTTTTCTTAGTCTTCATTTTCTGGTTACTTTTGTTCAATTTAGCGATCTTTCTCTTGTGAAGCCAGACTGGGTATTGGCCGTTTTGATCTTTCAAGGTTTTAGTGCTGAATGACCGGACTTTGCCTTCTTCTCCAGCAATTACTACATTTTCATCATCAGAACTCATTTCTTCATCTTCTAGCTCAACTGGAGCCTTCTTTTTGCCGCGCTTGGTCAGTTTTTCTCCGTCCAAATAAATTACTTGATCTGATTCCATAACCTCACTTTCGTTAATTTTGCCTTCTTCTTTTATACCCAGAGTTTTCTTCAGCTGTGCTAATTCTTTTACGGCGTAACGTTCTCTCTTGATTGCGCGACATTTTCGCTTCCATTTGCTTCTGATAGACTTGCCCATTATTTAAAATAAATAAATAACACACGCGCAAGTACGGCGAAACGTCAAAAGAACGAAAAATTGCAATGCGTTCAGACCTGCGTTCTTAATTAATCCGGGTCAGTTTTTTATGTACATTGCATATTGCCTTTAAATTAAACTCAAGCTTTGTCGTAAATAACACGCATTGTATAATTTTAATTTTAATTAAAAAAAATATTGGAAAAAAAACTCATTGTATTTTGTTAATGTTGATAAGGATAAAATAATATTCAATCTTATTAAAATTAATATGAAAATTTCCACTGCTAATCTAAAATTAAAACATATTCCTTGTTTTTCTTTTTTGCAACCCAGATATAACTGTCAAGTTAGAAATATAACCCGACAAAATTACGTCGAAGCCAATGTATTTATATTGGCTTTGTAACTCTGTACTAAAGTTAAGAGAAATCGATATTGTTATGAATATTTTATTTGGAAGCATAACCAGCCTGTTTGCGTGCGCTCAACTCAATGTCGGTCAGCGAAAAAGATGACCAAATCGATAAGGTTTTGTGCAAATTTATTAGTCTCAGTTTAAGTACAAGACTATTTAACTACAAGATAGCTCTTTATTTAATCAATCGCTAGTTTTATATAAAATTCGTACTTATATCCTATAAACTATACAAAGATAAATAAGGATATTAGTATTCGTTTGTCTAAATTTAGTTTATTTAGCAAATATGGAGTCTTCCGAGAATTTGAAGAGGAAGCTGGATCATACTGAACAAGAAGATGAAGGTAAGAAATATTTTTTATCGATCACTCTTTACAAGTAAAACGACCATTAAGGAATGCAATAAAAAATGGTATTCTGCACCACCATTATTCTAGGCAGGGTGGGTAGTCAGACAGGAACCAGACTAACGAAGCGGTGCTCATATTTAGCTAACTTTTAGGCCTATCATGATAAGTGGAAAGCTTATTGATATTTTTAGTGTATAAAGTTTATTTAATTTAAATTCTTTATTGCACTAAAACTTAAAATTATGTACACAGGCGAGTTTAATGCCTGTTAGGCATTTTTTGACAACTAACCTTTGTTTCAAATATATAAGGAATTTCCTTCTCATTTAAGATCCAGTAAGTCACCAATTCCTTAAATTAAAATCTTCTTTACACTCACATATACTGTTTGATTTGCCTTTGAATAATCTTTCCTTTTTCTGTCACAGCAACCTCAGACTCGCTTTTTTTTTTTTACATATGATAATTCTTGTGATTGTGTTGACTGTTGCTTCTGACCGTTGACCATACACAATACTCAATACCAACATACTCCATCAACTGAGTACTGTAATTCCAGGAAACCTGTCAATTCCAATAGCTCCTGTTCCAAATGTTTTTAGTTGTATAGGTCGTTAAAGAAGCGTGTATGAGCTATATGCGGTGCAACCCCCACAGACTCCTGCAGACATAGTGGTCTTAAAAGTCTAAATGTTATGACAGGCATGTGTATATACGAAGTCATCACATTTATTAGGATGCATAGTGTCTTTTTTACTTACCAATTATTTGAGACCATATTATTTGAGTCTGATCTGCCAGGCCCTCACCTTTCAGCCTTTACCAACAACTTTTGTATTGTATATTTATTTATTTAATACTTTATTGCACAAAGACAAAGGCGGGCTTTAATGCCGCAAGACATTTTATCATAGACAACCATTGGGATAACTTTAAACACTTTATTGAAAAGTAGGTGCAAAAATAAAGGATAATAAAAAAATATATTTAATAACTAACTAGATGTATAAATATATATCTGGTATATCTGGTTTGTTAATCTCTCTTCAACATGCCCAAACCATTTGAGCATGCCTTTCCTTATTTTTATCCTCTGTGCTTTCTTTCATACCTACCATTTTGTGTATTTCATCATTATGCAACAACCTCATTTCTACTGCTAATGCAGAGCTAATGCTCTACTCTCATGCGTATTCTGACATATCCACATCCGTTGACACTATTTCTCACGTTCACTCTTCTCTCAACATCTCTTTCATACTTCCCATTCGCAGTGAAAATACTAATAAACATATTTCATTTACTTGTTCCAGAGTTTTATTATCAATCTTTATTGTCACAGTTGTCATCCTTCTTCTTTCAAACACTAGTTTTTGAAAGAAGAGGGATGAGCAGAAAAGGAACTCTGTTTTTTTTTGTGACAAGTGATTACAGTTATAAATTCATAACATTTTATGAGTTAATTTACATTGTATAACTTTTGTATAATATAATTACTGTATAAATTTGTGTACCAAAAATTGCGGAGTATGTGAACTATATAAAAACTATGTACCTATTGATCATAAGCCCTTTTTATCAGTCACATCAGCTCCAGTCGACCTGTGACTAGGGTCAATGCAACTTGACCAAAAAAATATGTATTTAATGTAAAATATATTGATTACTTCCAGAGGTGCCTTCTAAAAGACAAGCGCTGGAACACCAGATCAGTCTCCAGCACATGCCAGATCAAATCATGCTCGAAATACTGAAATACCTAAATGCTACTGATCTCAAAGCTGTTGCTTAGTAAGTATTATAATCATTCCATTTATATCATTTATGTATTTGACTCGGCATTTATTTATTTATTTAAATACTTTATTGCACTTAATAACCTAGTAGATAGGCGAGCTATAACAACATAAGGCATTCTTCACGAGCTAACCTTAGGGATCAGGTGATGGACAGGATGAAGAAAAATATTAAAATAACTTAAGAGAAGAGAGAAGAGGAAGACAAATTTCTAAGCATTCCATGGACTCACCGTGCGGGTGCCGGGTCCATCGTGTGTGGGTAAGAGATGAGAAGAATGGTGTCTCGGGCTTGCGACCGACAATTGGCTGGTTTAAGAAAAGGAGGCCTCCTTTTTTTTCTATTGCGCGATAATACGCTCACCATCCACCATTCTACTTCTCTCCCTACCCAACCAAATACTGTATGATTCCCTTAATGCCGTCTTGGAAGCTCGTTCCATAAATGTATTGACGGCAGACCTGCTTAGGCCCAATTCTTTCAGTAAGTGATGCAAAGATTTTGCTGGAACTCCTCTTGCACCAACTTCCACTGCGTAAAGCTGAGTCTTGAACCCATTCCTGATCATTTCTTCTGTGAGATCATAATATTTATTCGACTTCATGTTGTGGTCTTTTGGAATATTTGATTCCTACGGAACTAAAATAAACATAATTACGCATTTATAGCACTCAAAAATACATATACGTACACAATATAAAAGAACAATACACATACATACTATATAATACATAAACATACACTATAAATAAATAGATATTGCCCATGTAATATATTAATAGTAATCATCATCACGGCCCCAAGAATACAGAAGCCTCAACCTCCACTGTTGGAGATGGGCCTTCCAGAACACAAATCAGGGTTGCACAGATGGGTTGGCGAGGGTATGATGTAAATTTTAATGACATTTTATTAACAATTCCACTAGTTGGTGTTAGTAGAACTGGGTCCGATGCTCAAGATTAATAATCTAATTTGGTTCAGACTAACCATTTGTCATTCTCCTTTTGACTAACATTATTTAAAAAGCTGGTTTACTTTCCTAATCAGCTTCTTACAATGTATACAAGTATGTATATAGTAGCCAATATAGTGTGTAGATATGTATTATTGTGTATATATTTGTATGTATGTGTAATTTTTTAAATATCTTTAGTGTAGAAAATAATAGATTGATTTTATAAGACTTTAGGAATGTTTTTATTAATTATCAAGTGATGTATTTATTTACATTCTGACAGGTGCTTGTCTGTCTGACTTAGGCAATGACAATAAAGGAGGTTAATACATCACCCCCTTCCTAATAATAAACTACACAAAAAGTAAACAAAAAATTAAAATAAATAATAATGAATCAGAATAATACAATAGTACTCTACACGGATTAGCTGAACACACTTCCCTACCTGAAATGCTCATTTGTCATTGCGCATCTAATAGATATGGTACTGTCATTAAACATATCAACATCAATGCTCAGATCTTTAAAGAACTCACTACACTACAGCCCCTAGAACACATCGTCCCAGACCTCCACTGCTGGAGATGGGCCTTCCAGAACATATCTCTGGAGAATTTGGCCTACACTCGCCACGCTGGCCAGACGGCTTGGCGAGGATATGATGTAAATTTTTAATTTTTAATTTTTAATGACAAAGTGGATACGCTGCCACACATTTGTCGGGGTCACCCATGAATGTGCTGTTGTCGCTGGCATGTTCCTATTAACCTGGCAACATTCACATGTGTTTACCATAGACTCTATCTCGTGGTCCAAGCCTGGCCACCAAAAGTAACTCCTCGCAATAGCCTTAGATATGACTATGCCATCATGAGTCTCATGTAGAGCTTCCAGCATAAACTTTCTCATGGGTGGTGGAATAACTACTCTATTACCCCAGACAATGCAGTCACTACACAGTGACAATTCTTTTCGCTTTAACCAGTAGATCCTATGTATTTCATTATTTACTTTGTCAGGCCATCCATGCAATATCCAGTACTTAATTTTTGCCATGTCTTCATCTCTTGATGTTAGATTGGCGATGTCTTGGGTAGTATATTGCACTGCACTGGGCAATTCTGACAACAATAATATATCACCACACTCCTGGTTGATTTCCTGAGTGTGTTCTATCGGCCATCTACTTAAAGCATCTGCATTTCCGATCGAACTTCCACTCTTATACCTCAGTTCATAATCATATGAATTTAATTTTAATGCCCATCTCATCATTCTAGGAGATAGCACCTTTAGAATAGCTTTATTTGGGCTAAATATACCCAACAGAGGTTTATGGTCAGTATAAATAATCACATGACGACCATATACATACTGATTAAATTTGTCGAGTCCAAACATGATAGCAGCCGCCTCTTTGTCAATCTGTGCATAATTACGCTCGTGTTTATTAAACGTCCGTGAGCCCATAACTATAGGTTTCTCCAATCCATCTTCCATAACGTGCGCCAACACTGCCCCCGCTCCATAGTCGGACGCGTCACAGGTTAAAGTGATTTGCCTATTGTTATCAAAATGAATTAAAGTCTGATCACTAGTTATAGCTGTACGAGCTTTTCTAAAAGCACATTCTTCGGCTTCATCCCACTTCCATTTAGCATTCTTATCTAGCAAGCGATGTAGAGGCTCAAGTATCGTAGCTTTATCTGCTATAAACCTTTCATAGGAATTTAAGAGCCCTAAAAAAGCTTGCAACTCCTTCACATTCTTTGGTGGTAGAGCTTTATTTATCGCTTCAACCTTTTTATTGGATGGGTGAATGCCATTATTATCAACTACATAACCCAAAAACTCGACTCTATCTGTTGCAATTTTACACTTATTTTTGTTAAGTGTCAACCCAACCATCAGAAGTCTTTTTAAAACTTCTTCTAACCTGCTGTCATGCTGCCTCTTATCAGCACCTGCTATTAATATATCGTCCAACAAGACGGATACCCCCTCTACCCCGGCCAGAGTGGTGGACATGAGACGCTGAAAAATACCTGGACATGCTTTCAATCCATATGGTAACCTATTTACCTTATATAGGCCTTTCGGAGTTGTAATTGCCAGTAATTTAGCTGTCTCTTTACACACTGTCACTTGAGTATAAGCTTCCTTTAAATCAAGTTTTGTAAAAATCTGTCCCCCCGCTAAGTCTGAAATAGCTTCATTAATAGTGGGTTGTGGATAGGTATCTGTGTCCGTTGCCGAATTGACCGTGAGTCTATAATCACCACATAATCTTATCCGGCCATCACTTTTGACCACCGGCACGATAGGAGTTGCCCAGTTGTTATAAGGTATCGGCTCTATAATTCCTTTTTCAACTAATCTGTCTATTTCATCACAAACTCTCTGTCGAATTGCAAATGATATAGGACGAGATCTTAAAAATTTAGGGTGTGCACCTTCCTTTACATGTATTGTAACTTCAGGTCCTTTATATATACCTAACTCTTCACTAAATACCCCCGGGTATTTGTCTAATAAAGTTGCAAACGAATGGTCTGATAACCTATTTACGCCTTCAATACTAATATCTAAAGGTTGAAACCAATTTCTTCCTAATAGACTTTGTCCTCTTCCTTTTGCTATCAGCAGTGTAAGATATCTACTTATATCTTTATATTCAACTAAAACTTGAATACTGCCGAGCAACATTACTTTATTGAATGTCCAAGTTTGTAAATTCAATCTGCATTTATCCATGACTGGTATTTTGCCATTCCATATAATTTTCGCTTGCTCCTCCGATATTATAGAATAGGTACACCCTGAATCTACCTCAAACCCAACTTGCACTCTATTAATTAAAATATTAATACTCACAGGTGGCACCTTGATAAAGCTATCCCCCCCAATAGCGTACAAACCATTGAGCTGACCACTTTCCTCATCCTCCTGTATCTCCTTGATGTCTGCCGGGTCCTTTTGTGAACACATTTTTGCAATATGGCCTACTTTTTTACACGCTAGGCATCTTGCCTTCATATATTTGCACTTATGGTACATATGGCTACCTCCGCACCTATAGCAGTATAGTTTCTTCTCTCTCAAAACATTCACTTCCATAGGTTCCGGAGCATTTTCCATAACACTACTTCTTGGTATTTCCTTAATCTTATTTGAGGAATTTATTAAACATACATCTTCTGCTCTTTTCTCGGAATTTATTGCTATTTCAACCGCTGTCTTGTATGTTAAATTTGAACTCTTCAGCAAGCTATTTTGTAAAGATTTGTCACACACACCACAAACTAACCTATCGCGCAATGTGCGTTCTAAATTATCAAAATTACAAAATCTACTTAATTTTCTTAATGCTGCTATATAGTCCGCCATATTTTCCTCTTTACCTTGACATCTGGCATGAAATTTATATGATTCCACTATTTCATTTGGTCTCGGGCTAAAGTGGTCTTGTAAAAGTACCAAAACCTCTGCCAGTGGCACTTGATGCGCATTTCTTGGAACTATTAATGATTTTATTAATTCATACAGGTCATTACCACAGGATGAATAAAAAATTGCCCTTTGCTTTATCACATCACTGACCTCATTTGCCTCAAGAAAAAACGAAAACCTATCTATGTAAGATTCCCAATCCCCAGAGCGAAACTCATATTCCTCAAACTTAATACCACTTCCTAAAGCCATAATTCACTCACTATTGTGCACTTTCACTACTTATAATAATAAATAGTCCATGTTTTATCGTCGCCAATGTTATGTTACTTACATGTGGTTTAAGACTGCTCACTGTGGTTAAGCCGATTTGACAGCTAAGTTACAACTACCTACATATTACACTTAAATACACAACACGATTCCACAAGTTATTATTATTATTATTATTAATTAATAGGCGAGCAGCGCATTGCTGATATGCCTATATCAAGCACTGGTGTAGAGTTCATTAAATTGTCAGTTATCACCATAGTCTATTTCGATTGTCACTAGCCACTTGTCCAGTTTGTTTTTAAGTGTTTACAGTTGAGGACTTTAGTATGTCTTCTGGTATTTTGTTCCACATATTTACAACTCTGTTATTCATGAAGTGATATCCTATATTTGTATTGCTGGATTTTCTCATTAGCTTCATTCCGTGGTCACGACGGGGAAATATCATTGTGTTAAACCTAAACATTTTGGCTAGGTGGGGGCAGTTATACCTTCCTGTTAGAATTTTAAATGTCTCAATTATATCTCCCCTCATTCTGCGATCCCTGAGACTTGTAAGCTTCAAATATTTAAGCCTCTGTTCATATGACTTCTTCCTCAAGCAGTGTGGAAGTTTAGTTGCCCGCCTCTGTACTCTTTCAAGAATTTCTATATCTTTCTTGAAGTATGGATTCCATACTTGAAAACCATATTCCAATAATGGTCTTATGTATGTTTTATATAATTTTATAAATGTGTTGGGGTTAACTTGCTGGAAGGATCTCCTAATTGCATAAAAAACTGAGTTGGCTCGCTTTACAATCCCCTCTACACACATCAAAAAAGTCTAGGGATCAAGCATGTTTATGCGGATTTCTTGTGATTGAGATGTGGCTTTGTAATAAATTTATGATTTTATAAATTTATATGGATCCTTTTTGGTGCATTTCATAATTTAAAACAGGAACTGTCAATCAAATTCGAGTAAAAGATGAAAATCAGCTGTCAATATTTTCCCTATAAAAACATAAGACGCATTGAAGACATTATTAGTGCTACTGTTTCCCTACTACTGATTAAAACCAACGTTATTATGGAGCGGCGACGTCATTTAAGCAGGGAAGAAATGATCAGAGCCGTGGGAATGATAGAAGCTGGTTCCCGGCAACGTACTGTGGCTTTAGCTCTGAATACAAGTCAGAGTGTTATCAGTCGACTTTGGACACGTTACCGAACCACTGGTACCGTGGCTGAGCGCCATGGAGGACGGTATCGCTGCACCACACGGAGACAAGACCGATACATTCAAATCACAGCTCGAAGAACTCCAACAATAACCGCCATGATGTTAGCCGTGAGCCTTCATCGCTCTTCAGGGAACTTAATTAGCGACCAAACAGTCAGAAACCGCTTGCATGAAGTGAACCTTCACTCCCGAAGACCGCTACGGGTACCACCTATAGCAATGCACAATCGTAGGACTCGATATCAATGGGCTCTTGAACACAGAAATTGGACAGAAGAACAATGGCGTTTCGTGTGCTTTTCTGATGAGTCTCGTTTTGGTATGAGGCCGGATACAAGACGTATACGACACTGGAGAACCCCTGGACGCCAACAGCGATTAAAATCCTGCCAGGAAGTCCATCCTTATAGTGGTGGAACCATCATGGTATGGGCGGGTATTTCGATCGGCGGAAGAACTGAGTTGATTTGGATCAGAGGCAACCTCAACGCTCAAATTTATGCTGAGACGGTTGTATCAGACGTCATCGTTCCTCTACAAGTGCATATCGGTCCCTTATTTCAGTTAATGCATGATAATGCACGACCGCACACCGCAAGAGTTGTAAGACAGACTCTCGCCGCAGCTAACATCAATGTCCTGCCCTGGCCTGCTCAGTCGCCAGACTTGAACCCGATTGAGCATGCATGGGATATTCTTCAGAGAAGAGCTCTGCCGAATATGGAGGGTATCCAGTCGCAAGAAGACCTTTTTTTGTTGTTGCAACGAACATGGGCGGCCATTCCACAGCGTGATTTGGATGAACTCATTTTGAGTATGCCAAACCGATGTTCTTGTGTTGTTAGTGTTCGCGGTAGAAACACGGATTATTAATTGTTTAAGTTACCCAATAAAATAAAAAAAAAACTGTTATTTCAGTCTTTTTTTCGAACTTTAATGTTAGTGGTTCAAATGTCAAAAATCCCTTTATTAGGAAAATGGCAATTTTTTTTACTAATGCAAAGGTGACTTGGTTTATCGTTACTGTAGACCAGGGTTGCACAGACTTATTAATACTAGGGGCCACTCGGCCAAATCATGAACTGATAGCGGGCCGGCCGCCAGAAGTAGGTATAGGTAGTTAAAGACAATAAAGAATTGATAAAAATTTATTAAAATTAAAAAAGAAATTATTAATTTGAAGCGTGGCACTGCATAGTGCTTACAATCTTTTTTATATTTGGCTCAAATTTACTTGTAGCAACACGTAAAACTGCTTCCAAACTTTCATTTGCAAGGCGGTTTCGATTTTTTGTTTTATTATTATTTAGTATTGAAAAAGTTTGTTCACATATATAGGTAGAACCAAATAAGCTGGCACATTTCAGAGCGTTTATGCGCAACTCTTCGTACATATTTTTATCAATGCGCGGTAAAAGTTCAGCAAGTCTCCTTCGTTGAATTTGTTGCGTAAATCTTGGTCATTTTGAATGTCGATAATTTCTAACTGCATTGACTCTGGCGCATTTTCAACTGAAATAGTGAAAGGATTGCTGAATATGTCCAACAGAGGTTTCACTTTTTTAAACTCCGAAAATCTGTCTTCAAAAGATTGAATCAAAATATCTAGCTTTTCTACATAACTGAAATTAATCGCAGTTTTGTTGAATTTTTCAGCCATTTTCTTATAATTCGGAAAATGATTATAATTTCCAGAATTCAATTGTGATCTGAAAAGTGTCAGCTTGCATTGAAAGGATGTTACATGAGCATAGAGCTGGGATATCAGTTGATTTTTGCCTTGAAGCCGTGTGTTCAAGACATTCAAATGATTTGTAATGTCAACTAAATAAGCTAAATCACACAACCAATCAGGATTTTTAAGTTCCGGGACATCCCTTTGCTTTTCCGCCAGAAATATTCCAATTTCTTCTATTAAATTTAGAAATCGTTCCAGTGTCAATCCACGACTTAGCCACCTTACTTCTGTATAATACAGTAAATCTCCGTATTCGCTTTCGATGTCATCAAGGAATTGTTTGAATTGTCTGTGATTGAGTCCTCGTGATTTTATGAAATTTACAGTCGAAACTACTACTTTCATTACATTTTGAAATTCATTTTTTTTAGAACAGAGGGCTTCCTGGTGTATAATGCAGTGAAACTGCATGAGATCTTCAGTGTTTATGTTTTTTTCTTGCAGGTGCTTTTTCAGCAAAGTAACTAGCCCGGAATTGATACCAATCATGGAAGGAGCACCGTCAGTCGCAACTCCCGATAACTTAGATAAGTCCAAATCAGTTTTTGAACACTCGTCCAAAAGTCCATTGAGTATATCAACTCCTTTGGTTTGACCTTTCAATGAACACATTCCTAATAACTCTTCGAAGACTTCAAAATCTTGAGTAACACCTCGTATGAATATGAGAAGTTGAGCTGTGGAACTAATATCAGTCGATTCGTCGAGTGCTAATGAAAAAAATTCCATGATCTTAGTTTTTTCAATTAATTGTTCCGCAATATTACCTGACAAGGACATAATTCGTCTTTGGATAGTCATACGATTCAGTTGAATTTTCTCAAACTTTTTTGCTGCTTCTGGACACATTTTCTTAGCGGCAATTTCCATGCATTCTTTTACAAAATCGCCATCATTGAAGGGGCGACTTCGCTTTGCTATCATTCGAGAAATTTCATAACTAACTTCTGTAGCCGTTTCTGAATCTTGAATGTGTTTTGTAAACATAGCTTGCTGACCAATAAGCTCCCGTTTTAAAGACAACATTTTTTGCTTTCTTAATTCGCCTGTAAACTTGGTAAAAGAAGGATGCTGCGTTTCATAGTGCCTTTTTACATTATAATCCTTTGCAATCGCAACAGAATTCTTGCAAATTAAACAAACGACTTTGTTATGCGACCATACAAAAAAGTATTTCTCAGTCCAAATTTCTTGAAACTGCCGATTTTCATCTTTAACCTTACGTTTTTTACTAGGTCCTGGCTTCTCCATGTTGCGTTCTAATCCTGGCTAGGATTAACACAGCACCTAAAAACAATTACAGTACCCACTTAAATTACCTATCCTTTTTTAAATTATCAAAAATAATTGATTAAATATTATTTCTCAGAAATTTTAAGATTTTTATACAGATTTTATCTGAAATAATGACGTAATTATTACAGTTAGAGAAATTCTTATAAAAATAGTAATTTCTTTGTTTATTTTAATATTTAGCCAACATTAAAGCTAAATTTGATTAAAATTGATTAAATAGGTAGGGAAACACTTATTAATAACAGAGTTTTACTTACGTTTTCACAACACAATTATACACGGCACTTGACGGGTTAACACTGCAACAGGAAATCTACGTTGAATGTGGATCAAAATATATGACACCGGCTAGTCGAGTTAAAATCTACACTAGAACTATTGCCTCCCAAAAACACTAATAAACTGCACTTATTCTCAATCACTTATTACTTCGCTTTGTATTTTCGCGCTTATTTCTTTCTGTTGTTGACACTTCACTCAAATGAAAAGCGAACTGTTCGGCCGCTGCGGTTAACGTGATTTTTATACCGCGCAAACGACTCTGGAAGCTTCGTGTAGATACGCGAGCAATCGGGAATACGGGACTATATCTATCTCGCTTGCTCACCGCGCTAGAAAATTCTTGATTTCTATAGCGAGCGATGTTACTTGACTTAGCAATTTTGGGCGCTAGATTCAAATTGCGCGCGCGCGAGTTTCACATTACTTTTCGAACATATTTTTTTTTTGTTTTATTCTGGAATAGAATTCAATATTTTTCGAATGCACGAGAGTATTATTTTTGCTGTCGGCGGGCCACCAGTATTCGACCCACGGGCCGCATGCGGCCCGCGGGCCGCGGTCTGTGCATCCATGCTGTAGACAAACGAAAACATTTTATTTGATCAATCCTTAAAGAAAATTTTAATGAATATCAATCAGGAGAAAAGTTATTGCAAAAATATATGTTGATCCCTAGACACTTTTGATGTGTGTATATGTTCAGCCCATTTTAGATTGGCAGTCACTGTTATACCAAGATCTTTTTGGGTCTGGACTGGCGTAATGGGAACATCACCAACTTTATATTCAATCTTTGGATTGTTTTGTCCCATGTGTAACACTGTACATTTGGATGGGTTGAGCTTAATTATCCAGTCTCGCGTCCATTCTACCAACAGTTCCAAATCTTTTATCAGTTCCCCGCTACTGACTAAAGGATTTCCAAAATATTTGACATCATCTGCAAAAAAACATGCCTCAGACTTTATGACCGAGCAGAGGTCTGTAATAAATATTCCGAATAGTATTGGAGCAATTACACGAACAAGTATTGTGGGACACCGCTTAGAACACTTGTAACAGTTGAGTAGCAATTTCCGACTCTTACTTGAAAAGTTCTTCCCGACAAGTAGTTTTTCAGCCATACCAAAAGTCTTCCACGAATTCCGAAGTGTTCTAGTTTAATCAGCAGTCGGTTGTGGGGTACCTTATCAAAAGCTCTTTCAAAGTCTAGATAGAATACGTCCACAGGGGCTTTATTGTCCAGTTCGTGTGTCCATCTGTGCATACATGTAAGAAGATTGGTTACTGTTGAACGTTTTTCAACAAACCCATGCTGTTGTTCGGCAATAACATTTTCTGTGGATAGAAATATTTTAAGTTTGTTGCATATGATCCTTTCCATACATTCAAAGTCAAAGTCAAAGTCAAAATATCTTTATTCACGTAAACCTATTACAGGCATTTATGAAACGTCATTAATTTAATTATTTTGAATGATTCTACTCCTGCTAGTAGAAGACTAAGCAGCAAAGTGGTCCAATAAGTAAGCTGTTAGCAGAAGACCAGCAGCTTAGCAAATTCCAGTGACCTGTTAATGTTTAATCTGACTGAGAAAGGAATCTGCAAGGAAAACTCAGCTATATCAGATTTACAAAATAAAAACATATACAGAACTGCACCACAACGATCAATTATTAACCTTTTAAATTTAGTTAACAGTACCTATGAAAATACAACACCTGGTACAGCAGCAACCCACCTGGCAAGTCAGAATTTAGGCAGACTACATGCCTATGTGCAACCCGAAAGTCGACAAAACGCAAAAACCTCTGTTAATTTAAGAACAATAAATTGAACGTGTTCGGCAGAGGTCCCAGGCCCCCACAGCAGCACCCGATCACGGACATAACGCATGTGCCAGCCATCCCCCCGCTCAACCAGGCCCTTAGGGTGCGGACCGGGACCCGACACACGTGCCACCACTGCAATGACCTTCTAAGGAAGGGGCGACCACCGGACACGCCACACCATGAGAACCTGAACACTAAGAATGACTTTCGAGACACACACAAGCATAAACATAACAATTACTTCCTAAGTACCCAAATGTTGCCATGCAATTCCGTTAACAAACTTATATATTAGTTAATAAAATAATAAATACATAATAGTAACTAAATGTTACATAAAAAATAATTATATTATAATAATAAGGTAATAAAAAAAATATTACTGTATCACAATAAACAGTATTTACTAATTAGTCAATAATGTATTAGTAACTAATTGTTACATTCAAAATATTTCTACATAATAACTGTAAAGTTAATCAAAAATAAAAATAGATTATTAAAAAAGAACCTAATGTGCTATTAACTAATTCTCTAATCTTTGCAGAGCGGCAATATTCCACACATCTTTGTCATTAATAAAATCATTAATTTTATAATATGCTTTTGCAATTAGAATTTTCTTAATACTACTTTTAAATTTAGTTTCTCCTAATTCTGTTACAGGTTTTGGTAATTTATTATATAGTCTAATACTATTAATCACAAAACTTTTATTTGTTTTTTGAAGCCTAAATTTAGGAATATAAAGCTTGTCAGCATTTCTTAATTTGCGAGACTGCATGTCTCCATTTTTTTTAAATAACTTTAAATTATTCCTTACATATAGAATATTTTCAAATATATATTGTGAAGGCAATGTCATTATATCAATGTCAGGAAATATGCTTCTGAGCGAGTCTCGATATTTCAGGCCATAAATTGCTCGAATGGCTCTTTTCTGGAGAATAAAAATAGAGTCTAAATCTGCCGCTGAGCCCCACATTATGAGACCATAAGTCATAATGCTGTGGAAGTAGGCGAAGTATACTAGTCTTGCTGTTGCCACATCAGTCAGCTGCCTAATCTTTCTGACAGCATATGCAGCTGAGCTCAACCTATTGGATAAGGTATTAATGTGAGCTCCCCACTGCAGTTTGGGATCAACTGTGATGCCCAAGAATACAGTGGATTCAACAAATTCAAGAGCAGAACCGCCCAACATCACACTGCAGTCGATTTTTGGCACGTTAGGTAATTTTGTCTTATTAGAATTCAAAACCAAATTATTAGCCGTAAACCATTCCGAGACCATCGCCAAAGTACGATTTACTGTCAACAACATATTATCTTTCCTATTAACTTTAAATAGAAGAGAAGTGTCGTCAGCAAACAAAACTATTTCCGCATTTTCTTGTACCATGTGGGGCAGGTCATTGATATATGCTAGGAAAAGGAATGGACCTAGTATTGAGCCCTGCGGGACACCCATTCTAACAAGAGACCCTTTCGAGACACTGCCATTATTATTAACACATTGTGTTCTATTACACAAGTAGGACTGTACTAGATTAGAAGCTTGTCCACGAACACCGTAATAATCTAATTTACCAAGCAGTGTTTGATGATCTACACAATCGAATGCCTTTGACAGGTCACAGAATACCCCAATAAGATCCTCAGAGTTTTCCCAGGCATCAAATATTTCTCCAATCAATTTAGTACCAGCATTAGTTGTGTTTCTTCCTTTTGTAAACCCAAATTGTTGATTATGCAATATTTTATTTTCATTAAAGTGTTTTAGTAACTGGATTGCAAACAATACTTGTGAGACTGATTGGCCGGTAGTTACTTGGGTAAAGCTTATTACCCTTTTTAAATACAGGAGTCACTTCAGCATGTTTCCAATCATGGGGTAGTAATCCTGACATAAATGATTTTTGCATAACGTTGGAGAGGAATTATTAGTGGAACGACAGCTTAACATGCTCTCCGAGGCACGGGAACGGTGGTTTTGTAAATCCATGACAAATGTATGTAAAAAAAGTGTATTTCTCATTGGTACATGCCGGGGTGGTTTGAACTGACCTTTGTAGGATTTTAGGGATGTGTTAGAAGAACTTACTTGCTCTTTATTTGGCAACGTTTCTTACAATCGTTTGCACCTAGCCTCTTGACTGTAATGTTCTGTATTGTCCCAAAGCTTAAGCCCACCATTTATACATAGTGCAATAAAGATTTAAATAAATAAATAAATTATTATTATTATTGATTAATAGGCTCGCAGCGCATTGCTGATATATCAAGCACTGATGTAAAGTTTATTAAATTGTCAGTTATCACCATAGTCTATTTCGATTGTCACTAGCCACTTGTCCAGTTTGTTTTTAAAAGTGTTTACAGTTGAGGACTTTAATATGTCTTCTGGTATTTTGTTCCACATATTTACAACTCTGTTATTCATGAAGTGATATCCTATATTTGTATTGCTGGATTTTCTCAATAGCTTCATTGCGTGGTCACGACGGGGAAATATCATTGTGTTAAACCTAAACATTTTGGCTAGGTGGGGGTGGTAATTAATTAATCTTTTGTGTTTTTTTTAACAGTTCCAGCGCTGAGTTAGCTCGTGTAGTTAAAGATCGAACTCTATGGGCTAAGGTCGATCCTGGAGAGACTTCTGTGGGACCTAAACGGTTTCAATGGATGCTTGAGAATGGTCTCGGAGCACACACACACAGCTTCAGGATCAAGGGACAAGCACAAAAACTTGTCAAGGGGTGAGTGTAGTTGACTTCTGTTTATAATCAACTCTCAATTCCTCTTCACTTTTCTAGCAGATATTCTCTTGCTATTTCTGCAGCTTGTCAATGGAACAGGCTCCGTCTTTAAATATATTCAAATTGACTAATTTCTTTCTTAAAAAACAAATTGACATCTATTGTAATTGTACTGACTGTTGCTTCTTCGCACTTAGTCTCCACACGCACAGGTCAGAATATGCACTCACATACCGTAGTCACCATCCCTTCGCGTACCTATAAATTTGGGGACTCATACATCTGTTGTATGATAAAGATGTGGAATGCTCTTCCAGCCTCTGTGTTTCCACTTTCCCATAACTTGGAGTCCTTCAAGCGAAGTGTGAAAAAGCATCTAGTCAAGCCGGCATAGTGTTAAGGACTGATGTCAGTCATGAGTTGCTAACATTCATGGATCTTGCGCGTCACTTACCATCAGGTGGGCCCAAGGTCACATGTCGTGCTAGTATAAAAAAATATAGACCTTTGTGCGTGACCTTTACTTCGTCATAGCTTACAAAATTGGCTAGCTGAAGTGGCAATGGGGTGGACACATCTGTGTGGGGCATCCAACTCCCTCACCCGTGGTAGATGAGTGGACTGTATATTGTTTGGGGGGGTTTGATGACGAGCCAGCTCCGTGAAGTCCAAAGAAAGGGGCGGAAGCACTTACCTCTTCCAGCAGCAGCTGACAACATCTCAATGGAGTCGACTCCAGGGTTCCAGAAGAATACCAGTTCTTCTGATGATAAAACTCTTTTCACATAAAACTAATAATCCAAGTTCCGATCGATAAATACACTCGCGTGGCTATCCAGCAGACACTGCTGCAGCACCGAAAATTGAGCACACACGGTGTGACGTCACCGAAACACAAATTGTTGACTTCCGCCGCCGACCGAGGCTGAGGTGCGACTCTCCCCACCGATGGGTCATAGAACTGGCTTTAACACATCTGTGGGGAAGACGCATAGTGGGACGACCCCGCGCCTGATGGATGGATGGACCAGACATAGGCTGATGATGAATGGAGAAGCTAATTCTTTTTGTCATTTCAGACATATCGTTTCTTAGGAAAAGTTATTGGTTTTGATCAATAGAATATTAATCTAACGCAAGATAACATACACTAATAATTAATTTGTTCTAGATTTTTATAATTTTAACGGGTCTTTACGCGATTTACCTTAGAGACATATTTCTCCCGACGTTTCAGCCAAGTTGCATTGGCCGTGGTCACGGGTCGACTGAAGCTATGCAGTGTAGTCTCGTACATACTGGGCGGTACATGTAAACCTACCCACTTATCACTTTAAAAGTTTTTAGAAATCACGATACACAACACTTACAATATCCTTGGCGACACCGGGCGATTTCTCTCGGCGTCGAAACCTATTGATTACTGGATTCCACGATGAAGATAGCTTATAACCCCCCTCTCGATTGAAATTTTTGTGTTTCTTTATTTCGATCGCTTCACGTACTATTCTAGGGTAATAGTGACGATCGGTGGAAAGTATCTTTGGGTCATGCAGCTCAATCCAATGGTTTGTGCCACTATCCATTAGGTGTTCTGCTATTGCTGACTTGTTTAGTTGGCAGTTTTTTACAGCTGCTATATGTTCCTTGACCCTCTCGGCTATCGTGCGCTTAGTTTGGCCAATATATGAACTCCCACAGCTGCAGTCCACTTTATATACGCCAGGCGTTTGGAAAGGAATGACATCCTTTTGGGTGGTTACGTGTTTTGCTACTTTGGAGAATGGGGTGTACACAGCATTGATAGATAACTTTTTGAAAGCTGTACCAATTTTATCCGTTACTCCTTTCACATATGGTAAGAACGCGGGCAGACGATTGACCTGTGGATATCTCTCCTTGTTATTCTGTCGCAGCAACCTCGGACCCACATCATCATCAGTTCCTGTTCCAAATGTTTTGGGTCACAGAGATCATAAGCCCTGTTGATCCTCCTCCTTGCGTCGTGTTTCCTCATTGATGAGGGTCGTGACCTCCCGATGAATTGGTGTGCGTCTTGATGATAGCACGCCACCCGTTCCTGTCTTCGGCGGCATACACAGCATCATGGTCGCTAGTGTTGGTGGTGGAGCGGATTTGGTCGGACCAGCGTATCGGACTACGGCCTCTCGGTCTCTTTCCTTCCACCTTGCCAGTAACAAAAAGTTTCTCCAGGTTATCCCCTCCTTTTCTGGCAATGTGTCCGAAGTACTGGAGTATCCGACGAAGGCATATGGTGGATAGCCTAGTCGATATGGCTAGTTGGTTTAAAATCGATACGTTAGTACGATGCTCAGTCCACGAGATCCTCACCATTTTTCTCCAACACCACATCTCAAAAGCATCGATACGCTTTCGGTCAGCGCATTTTATAGTCCATGTCTCAGCGCCATATAGGAATATGGAGAAAACCAGTGATCTAACTAGCCTGGATTTCGTTTTTATGGAGATCGTCCTGTCCGTCCATATTTTGTTTAGCTGAGACATGGCGTTCTTGGCCATTCCGATGCGTCGTCGAATTTCAGCCTCGCACGATCCAGTGTTGCTGATGCTAGAACCCAGGTAAGTGAAGCTCTCTACAGTTTCCAGATTGTGTGTTCTAGCGTGTTGGACCGGTTGATCAATGAAGTCACAACAGATCTCAGGTGGCATGGATAATGATGTGAAGTGGCGTGTAGATATCGGTCTACAATAAAGACCCGTTAAAATTATAAAAATCTATTATGAATGTGCGCGAAAGTTTAAAAAGTTTAATTAATTTGTTCGTTTTGTTTGTCAATAGATGTGGGGGACACAGCAATGTCCGTCGGCCAGTTAATAAAGGTCCAACCGCTGGCCCCAGTTCTTCAAAACAACAGAAAACTCCAAAAACTCAATTCTTGGGGTATGTAATACTTTTAACTAAAAAAAGTAAAGTATCATCACAACCGTTTCCCTTTCGGGGTGGTCAGAAACCACACTTAAAGAAGCGGATTCACATTTAGCCAACTTTACTGCCGGCCAATCATGACAAGTGGCAAGCTGGTCGATGTCTCCAGCGTACCAAACTCAATTACATGTATTTATTTACATTAATAAATATTTTTGTGTCCCGACCAGGAATAGAACACGGTACCTCTGAGTTCTAAATCCATGGACTTAACCGCTAGATCACGGAGGCAGAAAGTCAAATTTAATTAATACAATTTTAGATAAGAATAAAATTGTAGTACGCAAAGGTATATGCATGTGGTTCGGTTGCGGAATGGAGAGGAAGGAATTAGGTTATAGAGCTCTTCAGAGCACTCACCATAGTATAGCCGGTAGAACACGCTCAGAGAAGCTACATCTCGGCGAAGCTATATAGCATACAGTATTTGGTTGGGTAGGGAGAGGAGTAGAATGGTGGATTGAGAGCGACTTGTTTCACAATGAAAAGGTCTCCTTTGTCAACTAGTCTATAGTCGGTTGCAAGCCTGTGGCACCATTTTCTCCTCCTTATTCACACACAATGGAACAGGCATTTGCACGGTGAATCTGCGGAATGCTAAGGAGTTAGTCTCCTTTCCCGTGAGGGAAGTAGTCACAGTCAAAATATCTTTATTCACGTAAACCTATTACAGGCATTTATGAAACGTCATTAATTTAATTTAACACAATGATATTTCCCCGTCGTGACCACGGAATGAAGCTAAGGAGAAAATCCAGCAATACAAATATAGGATATTGTTTCGGCCGACAAATCGGTCGAATGCATCTTGTATCTAGGTAGACACGCATGGTGACGGGACGGGGGGTTAGGGGGGCTCAATTCGCCACTCCGGCGCTTCTTCGTTCCAAACCAAAGAGAGTGAAAACTAACAGCGCCTGTTGCGGTCGCCTCGCAACAAAATCGCTCGCTCGCCCGCTCGCTACGTCGCGTGTTTAACAAGTGCTCAGTGAGGGTAAATCTGGGGTAAGTCACCAATCAGCCTACTCTAGAATACCAGGTGCATCGCTGCAGAACCCGCCTCGCCATACAAACGGCTAAAAACGCCGAATTATTTGTGGCGCCCACATTTTTTGGTCCTTCGAGCCGGATGGTTGCCATTTTTTTGGCAATTAGAACCAATTTTAATTAAAATCCCTATATTTTTAAAATTTTTCTGTAGTTTTGTATCGCCACTTTGTTCGCAATTTGTTAATTTTTGTTAAAACACATACATTTATTTTTATTAATTTCGTTGGATACGTTTATTTTGTTAGTTTTCATATCTCCACTTTTTGTTATATTTTTTCGCTCACTATAATGTTAGGTACCTAAACCATCGCTAAACATTATTTAAACTTCGCATTGATACGTTTTATGCCTACGTGATAAAGGTCATATCCACTCGCTCGCCGCATCGCATTCCTTTACAACTACCCGCAGTTGCTAAGTGATCGCTTTCTATTGTTTTATTTTAACGTTTTATTCACTATATTTTATAGGCCTTTTATACCTATAACTAATATTAATTTAATCAGTTCGTTTTTAGGACAAATATTAGTTTTCGCAAAATATATTTAAAAAAAAAAAAACGCTTTTTTTTGTAAAATTTCCGCTATCGTTCGGTTTTAGAACATTTTTAGTTTTTATTTATTCCGCTAAACTTAATTTACGCTAAACACCGCCTTTAATATTTTTTGTTCATTTTTTTTTAGTTTTATTTGCTTTTTTTATTATACGCTTTTTGTCTTAATCTCACACATTAAATATTGTTTTCGTTTATATTTACGCATATTATACTTAAAATCTACAAGTATAAATATTTACCTTTTTTTTTTTATTTGTTTTTTTTTTTTTGTATCATTTTTTTTTATTTTGTTTAATTTATCTTTTACTTTTACACAATGACTTCTAGTAAAAAGTACGAAGAATTCGTGGATCCAGTAGTAGAAAGAAATTTAAAGTTATTATACGCAAAAAGAGATGCTATTTTCAACCGCATGCAATCTATTTACAATAGTGCAAAACGGGTTTCTGATGATAGTATCGCTGAAGAATTGTTTTTATCTAGTATTGATTCGATTGATACTGTTCGCTCAGAGTTCATGGATATTTTAGACAGGGTCAATGAACTCGAGTTAACCGCTAAGCCTAATGCAACACCAAATTTTCAAAGTTGGGGTGCATTTGAAGATCTTTATTGTTATATAAAGCGCGTTAATAAATCTATATCGAGTAAAAATTCCCCTGCAGCTTGTCGGTCTACTTCTGAACGTAAAAAACATATTTTTGCAAAATTACCGAAGCTTGAATTGTTAGGTTTTTCAGGAGATCCAATGCAGTGGCCTCTTTTTTATGAAAGTTTCAAAAATTCCATTCATTTAAATGAGGATCTCGAAGACAGCGAACGTATTCAATATTTAATGGGCAAGTTGTCTGGCCGTGCTTTGTCTGCGTGTGCAGGCATAGCACCGACGGCCGAGAACTATGAGTTGGTTTGGCAAACCTTAGTTAATAAATTTGAAGATAAACGTAGCTTAGCAAATGCTTATTTTGAACAAATTTTAGAATTTAAATCGCTTACAACCGCATCATGTAAAAACATAGATTTATTTTTAGATAATTTTGTCGCCGCCGTCGCTAGTTTAAAGTTATTAAATTTAACGGATTTATCAGATTTTATGTTACTTCACATCGCTTTAAAGAAAATGGATCCCGAAACAACACGCGCTTTCGAAATGACTAATCGTAATTCTGTTACTCCCACTTATGGGCAGTTTATAACGTTTTTGCAGGAACAATCAAAAATTTTGGAACGCGCTCCAATCACAAAAAATATAGAACGCGCTTCAACCTCAACTACTTATAAAAAACAGATTAGTCAAAGCCCTAAACACACGCACGCTTTTGTTTCTAACTACGCTAATACTCGTATGTGTATTTATTGTAATAAAAACACACATGTACAGTTATACAAGTGTGATATTTTTCAGCAGTTATCTGTACAAGACAGATATAATTTTGTAATTAAGAATAATTGTTGTACAAACTGTCTTAGTGTTCAACATAATTCTTCATCGTGTCAATCCACTTTTTTATGCAAACACTGTAAGCATAAACATCATTCGCTTTTGTGTAAGTTTAGGAATGTACCAAAACAAACCAAACCGCGATGGTCGCGTACTGGGGAAACCGGTCGAGGCGCGCCGGTGCCACCCGGCAGCCGTCCGGCGCCGATCCCAGTGACGTCACCAGCGCACACACGTGCACCTGCTATCACGCACACTGCCGTGCCGTCTACATCTAAGGGTCCCGTTCCCGCGTCGTCGGCCTCACAGATGTGTTTCGCGCCTAACGTTTCTATGTGTGAGAATAGCACAGAATCGTTACAACAGGCACACACATCTGCGCTTTGCAATATGCAAATGTCTTTAACGCATGATACATGTTTATTAGGCACTGTGCAAGTACTTTCTTTTGATAAGAGTGGATTGGAGCACTGTGTCCGAGGTCTGGTGGACCCCGGTTCTCAAAGTAATTTTATAACTTTGGAATGATCTCGCAAGTTAGGCTTAGCTATACAGGAGGTTTCAGTAGGTATAGTTAAGGGTATAGGGGGCTCCTCTAACCCTATACGCGGTATTGTTTCTTTTAATTTATATTCTCGCTTTAATAAAAACATTTGTTTATCTATTGACGCTTATGTAATTGATCGCATCACGGGCGAATTGCCCACAGTTACCGTTAGTCGCTCATCGCTTTGTTACTTAACTCACGTTCAACTCGCGGACCACTCGTTCGATGTCCCGAGTGAAATTGACTTTTTGTTAGGAGGTTTATTGTTTTCAGATATATTATTGCCTGGGCGCATTACAGGGCCGCCAGGCAAGCCAACCGCGTTTGAAACTATTTTTGGTTTTATTATTATAGGAAGAACGCCTGTTTTACTTCTTTCTATCTCTCCGCCGCTTACACATTTTTCTGCTGTAAACGAGCCAATTGAAATATTATTACAGAAGTTTTGGCAGTTAGAGGAGGTGCCTGGTGAGGTTCCGGCCAACCCAGACGACCTGGAGTGTGAAAGTATTTTTACAAATAATGTTACTCGAGACGAACTAGGTAGGTACAAGGTTGCCCTTCCCTTCTCTCGTGATCCATCGCTTTTAGGAAACTCGTACTCGACTGCCAAGAAACGATTTCTTTCATTGGAAAGAAAACTGCTCGCTTCGCCATCCCTGCATGCCGATTACGATGCTGTTATTCGCGAATATTGTAATAAGAAATATTTAGTTCCGCTTTCCGAGGTTTCCGAGTTGGGATACTACATTCCCCATCACGCTGTAGTTCGCACCGACAAGGTTACAACGAAGATGCGAGTCGTGCTCGATGCCAGCGCGAAAACTACCAGTGGGGTTTCGCTAAATGACATCCTACACCCGGGACCTAATTTACAAAAGGATATTTTCGCTGTATTATTGAATTTTCGCTTATTTAAAGTCGCTCTGTCTGCCGATCTGAAGCAGATGTATTTAAATATTTTAGTTAATGAATCACATCGCAAGTTTCAAAGAATATTGTATAGGTTCGATCCGTGTGATCACATTCAAGTTTTTGAGTTTAGAACAGTTTGTTTTGGTTTACGCCCCAGTCCGTATCTCGCGATGCGTACTGTACAGAAATTAGTGAATGATGAGGGTAGTCGTTTTCCGCGCGCCAGCGAGGTCGTACTAAGGTCGTGTTATATGGATGATATTGCAGACTCGTGTCGCACAAACCAGGACGCAATCAATATTAAAAATGAATTGATTGGTTTATTCAAATCTGGTTGTTTTGATATTTTAAAATGGTCAAGTAATTCCCAAATTGTTTTAAATGATTTACCTAGCACGCATATTCATCCTGATGTTATACAATTTAGTGATTCAGATAGTTTAAAGATTTTAGGTGTACAATGGTCGCCAGTTTTTGACTCATTTAGTTACACCATCTCGTTTGAAAAGGTTACGTGTACAAAACGTAATGTCCTTTCTGTTGTCGCTCGTCTTTTTGACATATTAGGTTTTGTTCAACCTGTTATTTTATATGCTAAATTATTGATTCAACATTTATGGGCTCTTAGGATAGACTGGGATCAGACCCCGCCACAAAACGTGATTGAGGCCTGGTCAAAGTTACAAGATGAAATGTCTTTGTTATCTCAGATACAAGTACCGCGCCACGTGGGTGTCCACGATGGTTCTAGGGTCACACTGGTCGCATTTGCCGATGCGAGCCAAAAAGGTTATGGTTGTGTTATTTATTTACATTCTGTTAATTTGGATAATTCTATTACAGTTCGCTTAGTTTGCGCTAAATCGAAGGTCGCGCCGCTTAAAACCGTAACTTTAGCCCGCTTGGAACTCTGCGCTGCGCTTTTAGCAGCCAGGTTAACTCGTCAAGTACTCGACATCTATAAATTACGTCATCCTATAGACGATCATGTTATTTTTTCTGACTCAACAGTAACCCTATGTTGGATTAATATTTCGCCGCATTTATTGCAAACTTTTGTTGCTAACCGCGTTTCACAAATTATTGATCTTGTCTCTCATGATAAGTTTTATCATGTGTCAGGTGTTGAGAATCCTGCCGACTGTTTGTCGCGAGGATTGACACCTGCCCGCTTGTTGAACCACCCGCTGTGGTTCACTGGTCCTTCTTGGCTTTCTACGCCTAAGATAAATTGGCCGATCAACACATTTGTTCAGCCGGTCGATTTGTCTATTCCTGAAATTAGAACTATATCGCTTTCATCGTGTGTGGAAAATAAACCAACACACATTTTTTATACGCTCGCTCTTAGAAAATCCTCTTGGATTAAATTATTACGTACAATAGTTTATGTTTATCGCTTTATGAAAGTTTTACCTTATTCCGCTGTTATTAGTGCTTCTGATTTAGAATTCGCTGAAAATAAATTAATTAAAGTAGTTCAATATTTTTATTTTTCTAAGGAAATATTTAATATTCAAAATAATATACCTTGTAGTTTACCTATACGCAAATTATATCCGTTTTTGGATAACGACATTCTTCGTGTTGGTGGCCGCCTACGAAATGCCGACTTATTGTTTTCAGAAGCACATCCTTTAATTTTACCGCGTAAAGATCACGTCGTATCTTTAATTATTTCTCATTATCATCGCTTACATTGCCATACGGGGCCGTATCAACTGATGTCATTGTTACGGCAGAAATATTGGATACTGTCTGCTAGGCGTTTAATTCGCAGTAGTATAAATAAATGCAACGCTTGCTTTAAAGCTAGGCCTAAAGCAAGTAGTCCGGTTATGGCCGACCTCCCCCCCGGCCGGATGCAGGTGTCGCGAGCGTTCCAGCACACTGCGGTGGACTACGCTGGTCCAATCGATGTAACCCTTCGCCGTCAACGAGGAGAGAGAAGGCATAAGACGTATATTTGCATTTTTGTTTGTTTGAGTACGCGCGCAGTGCATGTCGAACTAGCTGAAGATTTGTCTTGTTTCGCTTTTCTTAACGCGTTTAAACGTTTTATTTCGAGGCGTGGAGCAGTTCAGTACATGTACTCCGATAACGGTACTAACTTTGTCGGAGCGAAGGGATATTTGTCTGATTTATATAAATTTTTAGAAAATGATTTTAAGGAACTTTTGTGTGCAGAGTTAAGTAAATGTCGCATTCATTGGAAGTTTAATCCGCCGCGTAGTCCTCACTTCGGGGGGCATTATGAAATTTATGTAAAAGGTTTTAAAACCCATTTGTTTAGAGTTATAGGCCATCAGTTATTATGTAAAGACGAACTGTCAACTTTGTTAACCCAAATTGAGGCTATAATAAATTCGCGTCCGCTCACTTTACTAAGCGAGGATCCTTCAGAACCTTCAGCTCTGACTCCCGCGCATTTTTTAATGACCGCACCGCTCAATCATTTGCCTGCTTACGACGTATCCAACGAACCCGTTAATTTATTAAATAGGTTTAATTTAATAGACAGTATGGTCCAAAGTTTTTGGAAAAGATGGAGATTAGAATATCTTCATTTATTGCAAAGCCGAACAAAGTGGAATACTGCTACGCATCCTATCACAGTAGGAACGGTGGTCGTTGTCATTACCGATAACGTCCCACCAGTTAGTTGGCCGCTCGGCATTATAACCGCCACTCATCCGGGCGCGGACGGAATCGTCCGTGTTGCGTCCGTAAAATTATCAACAGGCGTTTACAAACGTCCTGTTGTACGCTTATGTTCCCTTCCAACACAATAGTGTCTCGCGTCCCCAGGTCTTACAAACCTCGGGACACTTTAAGTTAATTTTAATTTAATTTAAGTTTTTTTATTTTTATTTTTTTTTATTATTTCTTTTATTGTTTTAGTCTACCTCATATGTTTAGTCCCTTTGTTTTTCTTATTTTTTTTTTTGTTTTTATTTTATTTTATATTTCTCGTTGAAATGCGAGCGCTTTCAAAGGGGCGGGGATGTTTCGGCCGACAAATCGGTCGAATGCATCTTGTATCTAGGTAGACACGCATGGTGACGGGACGGGGGGTTAGGGGGGCTCAATTCGCCACTCCGGCGCTTCTTCGTTCCAAACCAAAGAGAGTGAAAACTAACAGCGCCTGTTGCGGTCGCCTCGCAACAAAATCGCTCGCTCGCCCGCTCGCTACGTCGCGTGTTTAACAAGTGCTCAGTGAGGGTAAATCTGGGGTAAGTCACCAATCAGCCTACTCTAGAATACCAGGTGCATCGCTGCAGAACCCGCCTCGCCATACAAACGGCTAAAAACGCCGAATTATTTGTGGCGCCCACAGATATCACTTCATGAATAACGAGAGTTGTAAATATGTGGAACAAAATACCAGAAGACATATTAAAGTCCTCAACTGTAAACACTTTTAAAAACAAACTGGACAAGTGGCTAGTGACAATCGAAATAGACTATGGTGATAACTGACAATTTAATAAACTTTACACCAGTGCTTGATATAGGCAATGCGCTGCGAGCCTATTAATCAATAATAATAATAATAATTATTATTATTTTGATTGATTCTACTCCTGCTAGTGGAAGACTAAGCAGCAAAGTGGTCCAATAAGTAAGCTGTTAGCAGAAGACCAGCAGCTTAGCAGATTCCAGTGACCTGTTAATGTTTAATCTGACTGTGAAAGGAATCTACAAGGAAAACTCAGCTATATCAGATTTACAAAATAAAACATATACAGAACTACACCACAACGATCAATTAATAGACCATATTAATTATCATATTAAATAGACATATTTAATTAGTAGACCATATTAAGCTGTTGGTCCCGGTTCCTATAATACCAACTTTAATAAACTGTCATAGACTAATTAATAATAACACAAAAAAAAATGTATGGATTTAAAAATATATATTTTTTCTCTTTAGACTTCATCGATTGCCATCATTTCCGGATGTACCCCCGATGGGAAACCAGTAAGTATTATTTATTTACTATCCTAATATATCTATATCAAAGACCATGACGTCAGCATTACTGCTAACGTCATGGTCTTATTGGCTTCTCGATCACTCGTGGTAGAAAGTAAACTTGAGTTTATTAAACACTTAACTTGAGTTTATTAAACACTTAACTTGAGTTTATTAAACACTTAACATGAGTTTATTAAACACTTAACTTGAGTTTATTAAATACTTAACATGATATTATTAAACACTTAACATGTGTTTTTTAAACACTTAACTTGAGTTTATTAAATACTTACCATGAATTTATTAAACACTTAACATAAGTTTATTAAACACTTAACTTGAGTTTATTAAAGACTTAACTTGAATTTATTAAACACTTAACATGAGTTTATTAAACACTTAACTTGAGTTTATTAAAGACTTAACTTGAGTTTATTAAACACTTAACATGAGTTTTTTAAACACTTAACATGAGTTTTTTAAACACTTAACTTGAGTTTATTAAACACTTAACATGAGTTTATTAAACACTTAACTTGAGTTTATTAAATACTTAACATGAGTTTATTAAATACTTAACATGAGTTTATTAAATACTTAACATGAGTTTATTAAACACTTAACTTGAGTTTATTAAATACTTAACATGAGTTTATTAAACACTTAACTTGAGTTTATTAAATACTTAACATGAGTTTATTAAATACTTAACATGAGTTTATTAAACACTTAACTTGAGTTTATTAAACACTTAACATGAGTTTTTTAAACACTTAACATGAGTTTATTAAATACTTAACATGAGTTTATTAAACACTTAACTTGAGTTTATTGACTCCACCTGCTTAACTTCTTATTACAATCGCTACTAGACTTGGGTTTACTACTGAGATGTGTTTTCGAAGGCTCCTAGGGCAAAAGTGAGCTCCGTACATCAATGTTGCCAGCGATTAATTTTTGATTGCTGAGTTTTTAAGGAAAACTTCAGCTGCCGTAGCAGATAAATTCACCCTGTGTTTGAGTTGACCATTTAAGCTCTTTTTTTCACTTTGAAAATCGTTCTTCTTGGCGTTGCTCTATGGTTTTCATACATTTAAGCAAAATATCTTTATCTAATTAGCGCTTTTGTTAAGCGTTGGATTGGAGTTGTAACTGGGAACGTGTAAATCTGTACAGCAATTGCGATACCCAATCCGAAATAAATGAATTATTATTATTATTAAAATTCGGTAAAAAAAAAGCGTTGAAACACTGCTTTGCTTTCAAGTCGAACATAGCAGGATAGGATTTCCCCTGTCAGAGATCGAGTTCGTGTAAACAATTATTTTCCTTAAAATGACTGCTGTACCCTATCCATTGCGCCCATAACTTCATTATTAGGTTTGTCCGATAATGGAAAAGGTTTAATGTACTACATTTAGTAGCGTTTGTAAAAAAGCTATTCGAACAGGCTCAGATATTGCGCATTTTTATTTTTAAATTTGTCGGCTTGGGCACTTAGTAAAATTGCCGAAATTTTGCTACGGCAATGGGGTGTATCACTAACTTTTTATCACGATAGATGGCGCATGATAGATGGTACTGTATAACTGTCAGTTGCATAGAAAACTTGTATTTTTATTACGAATTTATTATTTTCTGGATATTATGCCGAAGTGAGCAGCTTTTAAGTGTACAAATCGAGATTTCTAAGTAAAATCAAAGATATGGTGATCTAAAATTGCCGTTCTATTAATAAAACCTTTTTTATTTTTAAAGACGGTGTCGGCTTTCTTAATTCGTCTTTTAAGGTAGGTAAAGTTAATTTAAAATACATTTTTCTGTTATAAACATAAAACTACGAAAACATTTTAAAAAATATGGAATATAGGTAAAACATAAGGTACCATTGTCGCTAGCGACATCTACAAAAAGCTTTGCCTGATACACCCCATAGATTTGCTGCTGCTTACTTCTCTTAATAATAATAATAATAAATTCGTTTATTTCAAAGCACTGTACCAGAAGACATATTAAAGTCCTCAACTGTAAACACTTTTAAAAACAAACTGGACAAGTGGCTAGTGACAATCGAAATAGACTATGGTGATAACTGACAATTTAATAAACTTTACACCAGTGCTTGATATAGGCATATCAGCAATGCGCTGCGAGACTATTAATCAATAATAATAATAATAACAGATTATTATTAAAACATATTGTACATGTAATTGTTATAATACACATAAAAATACTAAAAATTTGTGGTTGTAATATTCACTTAGCGAATAGAAGCAATATTCATCAATAGTTTCCTAATTTGGCCTTTAAACTGATTGTCAGGTATTTTTTTGAGAAACTCGGGTAACTTATTGTAAATTCGAATACATGTCGAAGCAACATGTCATACAGATTTTGTATGATCTTGTTCTCAGATGGGCGAAGACTGCCAAGAAATGACGCATCTCTTGTGCCTCATAATAGCATCGAATGTGTTCACTCTGGCTTCAAAGAACATGCCAGAAGATCTACGACTGTGATGACTAAATTAATCTTTAATTTTTTGATATTTCAGCGAAGATGCAGATGGCAGACCTCGCGTAATTCCCTATGTTATTTTAGGGACTAACAGCAAGACCTTGATGCCTGGGTAAAGTTTGTTTAATTATTATTAGTAATTATATTTATTTTGTATGATTGTATTTCTTAGAAAATAGAATCTTTGTGAAGATATTTCTACAAACCCGTTCTAGAATAGCGTGGTAATCATCATTAAAGGTGTTTTTAGCTATTTTTTGTTGAACTGTAACAATTTTAGTTAAACAGTAACAATTTTTGTTTAACTGTAACAAATTTTGTTTAGCTGTAACAATTTTTGTTTAGCTGTAACAATTTTTGTTTAGCTGTAACAATTTTTGTTTAGCTGTAACAATTTTTGTTTAGCTGTAACAATTTTTGTTTAGCTGTAACAATTTTTGTTTAGCTGTAACAATTTTTGTTAAACAGTAACTATTTTTGTTTAGCTGTAACAATTTTTGGTTAGCTGTAACAATTTTTGTTTAGCTGTAACAATTTTTGTGTAGCTGTAACAATTTTTGTTTAGCTGTAACAATTTTTGTTAAACAGTAACTATTTTTGTTTAGCTGTAACAATTTTTGGTTAGCTGTAACAATTTTTGTTTAGCTGTAACAATTTTTGGTTAGCTGTAACAATTTTTGTTTAGCTGTAACAATTTTTGTTTAGCTGTAACAATTTTCGTTTAACTGTAACAATTTTTGTTTAACAGTAACAAGTTTTGTTAAGCTGTAACAATTTTCGTTTAACTGTAACAATTTTCGTTTAACTGTAACAATTTTCGTTATACAGTTTTTTCTTATGACTAAATAATTACAGATATTAAATATTATATGCTTAACATAAATATTCACATTTGGTTAATTCATGTTGAAATTTGTATAATCTTGTCGAATATTGTTATATTTTGTTTTAACCTCTTATAATAACTGTATTTTTGGTTTTAGCCATAACAGTGCCAATTTAAGTTGGCCAAAATATATCCACCATCCACTACCAAACTCTAAGAGACCCATAACTAAGTGTGTGGACGACTTGCAAGGATGTGCCGGGCCTAAGTTTACATTCACGGAACAAATAACAACGGCTCTGAGACTTCAATGTTCAAATCTTACAACTTTACAACTAGAGTATTGTAATTTGGAGTATTATACTGTGAGTTGATTTTTAAATTGATTTATGTAGTGTGGAATAATTTCTCAGCATTCCATGGATTCACCGTGCTGGTGCCGGGACCATCGTGTGTGGATAAGAGATGAGAATAATGGTGTCTCGGGCTTGCAACCGACAATAATTCTTAATTTATTGCACAACACAAATACTGTGTAACTTCATAAATGTATCTCCGTCAGCTTAGGCCAAATTCTTTCAGTAAGTGATGTTAAGATTTAGCTGGAACTCCTCTCGCACCAACTTCCACTGCGTAAAGCTGAGTCTTGAACCCGTTCCTGATCATTTCTTCTGTGAGATCATAATATTTGTTCGACTTCATGTTGTGGTCTTTTGGAATATTTGATTCCCACGGAACGGTAAGTTCAATAAGGATAACTTTTGTCAATTTCTGTGAAAACACTAAGATGTCTGGCCTATAGGCCTATAATGATGTTCCAATGTATCTGTGAGATCTTTGTTGTAGTACAAGGTCCGTAGAAGTGATGTTCACCCATCGGTTTATCATTACAGCCCCTAGAACACAGCGTACTAAACCTCCACTGCTGGAGATGGGCCTTCCAGAACATATATCTGGAGAATTTGGCCTACACTCGCCACGCTGGCCAGACGGCTTGGCGAGGATACAATGTCAATTATTAATGAAAATTTATTAACGATTGCACAAGTTGGTATTAATGGAACCAGGACCTTCTGCTTAACGTGCTCTCCGAGGCACGGGAACGGTGGTGTTGTAAATCTATGTGTATTTCTCATTGGTACATGCCGGGGGGGTTTTAACCTACCTTTGCAGGATTTAAGGAATGCATTCTTACAACCGAGCCACCACCACATCATCGGTTAATCGTATGAAATCCACTTTTTATATAATATTAACAAAAATGGTGATAGGTGTAACGAAATGTGATCAAGGCTAAATATTTATTTTATGTATATTTTTTTTTTAAATACTATTTTTTATACTAGCACGATATGTGACCTTGCTCCCACCAGTTGAAGAGTAAAGTAAAGTATCATCATGACCGTTTCCCTTTCGGGGTGGTCAGAAACCACGTTTATAAATAAGCAGATTCACATTTAGCCAACTTTACTATAGACCAATCTAGTCAAAAACTAAAGCTGTAGATTTTCAATTTTTTTTTTTTTTTTTTTATTAATACTAGCACGACATGTGTGACCTGGCGCCCACCTGATGGTAAATGGCGTGCGTGGTCCATAAATGTTAGCAACTAGAATCAGAGACTCATGACTGGCAGCAGTCCCTAACACTATGTCGGCTTTATTTTATTTATTTATTTATTTAATTAGGATCACCAACAGAGTACACATTGAATCCAATTCTATCAATAGAAGCAAACAGTAAAAAAAAAAACATTAGTGAATGGTACCCCAGTAACAGGTGACCACAACATGTCAAACTACATTCAATTATGATACATTATATGTTTAAGAAATTTAAATAATAATATTAACAATACTTAAAAACTAAAAAATAATGAGAAGTATGACTAAAAGTAATACTTACAGTTACAGAGTTAAATGATAAAATTATGTTATATACAAACTTGGCTTGACTGGGTATGACGGCAATTCGATTGTAATTATTATTTTTATTTTTTTCAGCACATTAAATTATTTCCGTGCAAATTGAAACGATTATCTCTGGTGGGGTGTAACTTGTATAATAAAGATTACAATGTTCCACCATATTTGGCCAGGATACATGAATTTCTACCAGATCTCGAGGTAAGTTCTTCCATCACTATCATGAACATCATCTTTAAACCCGTACGGCTCCTCCACTCAACCATACCTTCCAGCTGTAAAACAATTTTATTGATTTAATTAAGCAAGTCATCAACATGTTATCTTATTAGTTTAGTTAACAATATAGTACAGAATACAACAAAAATGAATATCGCAAGTACAGTATAATAATATAACAAAAATAATTTAATTAAATGAACAAATTAACACAGAGTTCTCTAAAAGAATCCGCGAGCGCATTCTAACACCCGTAGTCGTACACTCGTATTCTAATTCGAGCATTATAACACCAGCATTCTAACACCCGTAGTCGTACACTCGCATTCTAATACGAGCATTCTAACACCCGTAGTCGTACACTCGCATTCTAACACGAGCATTCTAACACCCGTAGTCTTACACCCGCATTCTAACACCAACATTCTAGAACCCGCATTCTAACACCAGCATTCTAACACCCGTAGTCGTACACCCGCATTCTAACACCCGTAGTCGTACACCCGCATTCTAATACGAGCATTCTAACTCCCGTAGTCGTACACCCGCATTCTAACACGAGCATTCTAACACCAGCATTCTAACACCCGTAGTCGTACACTCGCATTCTAACACGAGCATTCTAACACCAGCATTCTAACACCCGTAGTCGTACACTCGCATTCTAACACGAGCATTCTAACACCCGTAGTCGTACACCCGCATTCTAACACGAGCATTCTAACACCAGCATTCTAACACCAGCATTCTAACACCCGTAGTCGTACACCCGCATATATCTATCACTTAATTTAATTGTTATAACATTTTTTTTTCAGTACATAAACGTATCGCACTGCCCTTGGCTGGAGCCCGATTGCATAATGTCGTTTAGCAAACTTCCAAAATTGAGGGAACTAATTGCACAGAATTGTGTCAATTTGAAGGATTTTGTGGCTTATGCGTCTTTATCAACTCGACATGGATATAGGAACTTAGAGGTATGAAAAAAAAAAAAGTTTATAAGTCCTTAGCGCCATTTTGCACGGACTTGTCAAGTGCAAGTTTTTGTTTTGTAAATTAATTCACAGCGGATATTGAAATGAAATGAAATATTTATTCGCAGGCAACATGGTAACAAACAATATTAGGTCTTATTAATATTAAATGGGTCACATATTTCGCCATAAGCATGCAAAAATTTACAACAACTGTTATAGAAGTAAAGTTACTAAAAACTCAGCGTTGCTTCTTTAGTAACTTTACTTCACAAAAACCTTTGTGTTGCTTAAAATACATAAGTATAGAAACATTCCTGAACTAGCCACGCATGCTGTACTCTGCAGAATCTTTTATAAGGCATCTCTGTCCATACCTTTGGCAAACAATTATATATTTTAGCACTCATATAGAAGGCGTTTCGTCTAAAGATTTCTAATTTAGGTATAAGCATTACTAAGGATGTGTGAGTGATGGAACGTTTGCCATTGTTCATCAAAAGTGGTGTTGTTTTTTTAATAATGTGCTATAATGTGAATAATTATGGAAAATTATAGAAGTATCATCACTACCGTTTTCCCTTTCGGGGTGGTCAGAAACCCCGATGGATGGTGAATGAGGTGTTAGGGAAGGCAAAGGGGCTAGCCCATACAGATGTTGCGGAATTTAATGCTTTTCTTAAAGTCACTTGCGGCATTATAGCCCAAACACGTCGCGTATAATATGGAAGTCTAAAACCGCAAAAAAATAACTACAACTTGTGCCACATATTTAAACGACCAATTCATAACTTTGTAGCAGACTACCTCCGTGGTCTAGCAGTTAAGGATTTAGGCTCGGAGGTACCGGGTTCGATTCCTGGTCGAGACGTAAAAATATTTATTTATATAAATAAATACATTTAATTACCTTGTGATATTTCTCGAGTTTGGTACGCTGGAGACATTGACGAGCTTGCCACTTGTCATGATTGGCCGGCAGTAAAGTTGGCTAAATGTGAATCCGCTTCTTCAAAAATTGTGGTGTGGCGTTCCGTTTACCCCAGAAGGGATACGGTCGTGATATTTACTGTTTTTTTTAGATTTTAGACTACCGCGAATCCCCGGTAGCTGATTCCGAAGTCTCCCCATTTGGGTGGCTCCCCAAACTGACCCACTTATATTTGGGCCAACCGATCGAACCTGACACTAAAATTCCGAAGCACATTCATTATAAAGATGACCCGATTTTTATAAAAGAAGAATTGGACGACTGGGAATTAAATGTGAGTATTTTTTACATCTTTAAGTCAAAGTTAAAATATCTTTATTGACGTAGACCTATTACAGGCATTTGTGACACCTCTTAATTTAAATTATTTTGAATGAGTCTACTCCTGTTAGTGGAAGACTAAGCAGCAAAGTGGTCCAATAAGTAAGCTGTTAGCAGAAGACCAGCAGCTTAGCAGATTCCAGTGACCTGTTAATGTTTAATCTGACTGAGAAAGGAATCTGCAAGGAAAACTCAGCTATAGCAGATTTACAAAATAAATCATATACAGAATTACACCGCAATAATAAATGAATAACCTTTTAAATTGAGCTATGAGAACCTATGAGATTACAATACCTGGTACAGCAGTACCCCACCAGGTATGTCAGAATTAAGATAGACTACTTGCCTGTGTGCAACCCGAAAGCCGACAAAACGCAAAAACCTCTTTTATGAGTATCATAGGTTTTGTTTAATGGTGTGCTAAAATGTTATTTCATCATCATCATCAAAGCCCCTAAAACACAGAGTCCTAGACCTCCACTGTTGGAGATGGGCCTTCCAGAACTTATATCTGGAGAATTTGGCCTACACTCGCCACGCTGGCCAGACGGGTTAGCGAGGAGGCGTTAGGTATTTTAATACTACCAATCAACTACTATTCCAATTTGAAATGTTTATATATTTTTTATTATTTACAGCCACCACCGTATTTTCATACACCGCAGAATGAAACAAATCATTCAGATGAAACACTATGCAACAATACGATAAACGCATCAAATGGGGGGGATGAAAGTTTGGTTAATGACAAAGAAAAACCACGTAATGGTTGCCTAGAAGATGAAGAAATAGACATGAGCAATGATTTTGATGTAAAACCTCTAGTTGGTTCTTCAAAAAGCAACGATGATGGGGTAACAGGCATTGATTGCTCAGAAAGTTCAAAAACAAACAATTTTAAAGATAATATCTTTATAGGAAACACGTCTAAAGAAATACCTTTCAATGGTACTATAGAAAAAACTAACAATAAAATATTACTTAAAGATTCTACAGAAAAGAAAGAGAATCAAACAATATGTAATGATTCTTCAGAAAATAACTTAGTAGATGTTGAAAACGAAGCAATGGAAATACCGTGCAATAGTACTATAGATAACCAAAAAGATGAAATATTACTCAACGATTCTGTAAAACAGAAAATTGATGATAAAATAAACATTTATTATTCAGAATACAACTCCAATGAAATGTTGGTAGATGTTGAAAACGAAGCAATGGAAATACCATGCAATAGTTCTACAGAAAACCAAAATGATGTTGTAATACGCAAAGATATTGTACAACAGAAAGAGGAAGAAATATTACCCGATAATTCTGCAAAAGACAATACTAAAGAAATCTTAGTAGATGTTGAAAACGTATCAATGGAAATACCATGCAATAGTTCTTCAGAAAACCAAAATGATGATATAATACGCAAAGATATTGTACAACAAAAAGTGGATGAAATATTACTTGATAATTCTTCAGAAGACAATCCCAAAGAAATCTTAGTAGATGTTGAAAACGACAGAATGGAAATACCGTGCAATAGTTCTTCAGAAAAACCAAATCATTATATATTACGCAAAGATATCGTAGAACAGAAAGAGGAAGAAATGTTACTCAATAATTCTTCAGAACACAACTCCAAGGAAATCTTAGTAGATATTGAAAACGTAACAATGGAAATACCATGCAATAGTTCTTCAGAAAACAAAGTGGATGAAGAATTACTCAAAGATTCTGTACAACAGAAAATGGATGTAGAATTATGCAAAACTATAGAAAACTCAGTATCAGTTGAAAAGAAACCGATAGAAATACCATTCAATAGTTCTTCAGATAAGCAAAAGTATGATGAATTCCTTAAGAAGTGTTATTTTGCGAGCACATCTTCTGAAATAGTACCAATCAAACCCACGGAAAAGGCATCAGACGAAGCAATACGCAAATTTAATTTGAATAAAATACAAATTGAAGATTTTGATCATGAACAGATGGAAATAACTTACAACGGTACTTTGGAAATGAAACAGAATGAGTCATTACGCAAAATCTCATTGGAAAACCAAAAGAAAGAGCTCCTACGCCAAAAAGCGATTAAACAACAAAGAGATGAAGAATTACTCAGCCAATCTTTGGAACGTCAAGTCGACAATATTCTGCGTTATTGTTCGTTTCAAATGACATCTGACGGGAATTTACGAGACTATGTCGCGAATGTTCTGATGAACGAACTGACGAAAAAGAACGCAAAGACTGATAAAGATGTTGATAATGACACAGATAAAGGGAAAAATCAAGTTAAACGTCGCCATTCCGGAATAGCTCAGCAATTTAAAGACGATTATTATGTTGCTTGTGGAAGTGCCTACGAAAGACTCAGATTGACTAAGAATGGAAAAGTGCCGAACCACGTCGTCTACTCATCTGATGATGATGATAATTCTTCTGATGATGAGGTAAGTGAAAATTTTGAAACAACATTCTCTGAATGTTAACAACTGGAATCAGACAGTCATGTACTTGTCTCTAACACTATGCCGGCTTGACTGGGCATGATCCCGAAACGTGTGGATACACTTTATTATCAGCACGAACGGTGGATACCGCCTTGGGAGGTCGTGGGTTCGATTCCCACCGGGGGCAAGTTGTACATTGTATAATTTGTCTCGGTCTGGGCTATATATGTATAATATGTATATATTTACAAAAAAAATAATAAAAATAATAATATGTATGACCAAGAATGGCCGAGCTGGTCTCTTTATATGCACCCACATATCGTAGTCACCATCCCTTCGCGTACGTATAAATTTGGGGACTCATAATAAATATTTAATTTAATAATAATTTAATAAATATTTCCAGACAGGTCACACAGCGCCATCTAGTTTCCGTGGTAAGCTACGAGGCTTGTGTTACGGAAACTAGATGATTGATAAACTACATATTATAGTTTTTTTTTGTAAATATATACATATTATACATATAAACACCCAGACCGAGACAAATTATACAATGTACAACTTGCCCCCGGTGGGAATCGAACCCACGACCTCCCGAGTTCACGGCAACGTTTGTTACCACTAGACCACGGAGGCGGTCAACATCAGCAGCGTTATGCCCGACATCAGTCCCTAACACTATGCCGGCTTGACTAAATGCTTTTTCACACTTCGCTTGAAGGACTCCAGGTTATAGGAAAGTGGAAACACAGAGGCTGGAAGAGCATTCCACATCTTTATTGTGCGACAGATGTATGAGTCACCAAATTTATAGGGATGGTGACAACGGTATGTGGGTGCATATAAAGAGACCAGTTCGGCCATTCTTGGTCTTGTTTTCGCCAACACTAAGTTTACCCTGCTGTATGCAATAAGCTTTTTAAATAAATAAATATATTTTTCTTTCCTAGATGTCTACGGAAAAAATCAAGCAGCAATTCATGGGCAATTCAACGAGCAATAACAGTGTTTATCACCACGAGGGAATATTTCAAGTTTTAGGCCTAAACCTAAATCGTAGGGACGAATCGCTCGTAACTGACAGTTCCATAAGATATTTCGGCCAATCAGGAAACGTGCATTTCCTACACATGGATGGATTGGGAAATTTTGTCCATGGAAGACCTGAGGAATCGAACCAGCGTCCGGCGATTTCTGGGCTGAAAACCCTAGTGCTAAATGGCTATAAAGGTATTACAGACAGTACGTTAACTCATTTGGTGATAGCGGCACCGAGTTTGACGCTTTTGGATGTTAGAAACACTGGGGTCACCAGAGAAGGCGTGGATACGTTTTTAAACACTCGTCCCGACGTCCAAATGCTGTGGTCTGAATGAATCAAAAATAATAAAACTATGTATTTATATCCTAGGCCTTATAGAAAAGAAAACTGTCACAATTCGCCTAGGCCTTACTAAACTTTAAAAAAAAAACTTCTATTAATTCTAGGCCTTTTTAAACTTTAAAAATAAAACTGTCATAATTCTCCTAAGCCTTACTAAAATTTAAAAAAAAAACAGGATTATCTCCCGCCATTTTGCACGGATATGTAATGTGTAATTTCTTGTTTTGTAAATTACTTTATTCTATACTTGTGTATTATTAGTTAAATTTAGTAATGTGCTGCAATGTAAATAATTATGGAAGTCAATACATTTGACTAAAATGACTCCTAATGAAAAACTCATTTAAAAAAAAAACGACAAACATGGATGTATGGGCTGGATCCCTTTGCCTTCCCTATCTACTGATTCATCAGGAGAAAGAAATAAAATTGCAAAATATAAATAAGAAATCTACCGAAGACGATGGCTGCCTTCCCATAAAGGGAAAAGTGTCCAAAAAAAGAAACAAAATACACTGTCTTTATTTTCCTAGGCCATTTCTACTTAAAAAAAAAAAACATTGTACATAATACATGTAACATGTAATTTATTCTTAAAAGAGTCCTTCACCAGTTGGAGATCATCAAATTACAAGTGTTGCAGAATTTGATGCTTCTCATGGGGTAATTCGCGTCAATATCGCCCAAACACGTCGGGTATATGGGAGTTGACAGCGCGGGAAAACCGCAAAAAATAAACTGCAACTTGTGCCCCATATTTAAAGTCCAATTTATCATTTCCTTAATTATTCACATTGTAGCACATTATTAAACAAAACAACACCACTTTTGTCTAACAATATCCACACTAAAGTAACTAACAATACAAAAAACTTGGACTTGACATGTCCGTGCAAAAGACAGGAATTCACCTCAACGTCGCTTACTATTACATCTAGCGTTGTGTGATTGGTTTTAAAAATTACAAAACGTAACTGTTATCCGTTTTCAAACTATCTATTTTATGAACTTGCCATTTCAAAAAAAAAAAAAAAGATTAATTTATTTCGTTATAAAACTTATGCTTATATACACTTAAGAATGATTGAACGCATACCTTAAATCCTACAAAGGTCGGTTCAAACCCACCCGGCATGTACCAATGAGAAATACACTTTTCTTACGTACAGCCGTCATAGATTTACAACACCACAGTTCCCGTGTGAGGAGAGCACGTTAATGAATTGACATCATATCCTCGCCAAGCCGTCTGGCCAGTGGCGAGTGTAGGCCAAATTCTCCAGATATATGTTCTGGAAGGCCCATCTCCAGCAAGAGAATTTGGTGTAACTTTCTCACGCACTCGGGCACACAACGCAATCGCTACGAACCTATTTCAAGTAGTGTGTTATGATAAGTAGTTTTGCTTACACAAATAAAATATTTATTTATTTATAAACTCTTTATTGCACAAAATAACTTAAAAAGTAGTGTACAAGGGCGAACTTAATGCCTTCCGGCATTTTATAACAGCTAACCTTTGGGAGTGTGGCAGAGAATTTCGGGTGCATTAAGATACATACAATTACTTAAGAATACTTAAATACTATTACATAAATACTTACATGATATATAATTAGAATAATATATATAATAAACATAAACATATATTATGTATGAATATATAAACACAGCTAATAGATAGATACTGGTATTATATTGCCTAGGTACTTGTAGTTATCATGACAAATTATTTTGTTTATTTAAAAAGTGAGTAATGAGTAGATTTTTGAACACATTTATTGAAGGCGCCCGTCTAATGACTAGTGGAAGCTTGTTCCAATCTCGAGCAGCGAAAACAGTAAAAGAATCTGATATATCATATTTTTTTTTTTTTTTTTTTTTTTTAATATACTAGCACGACATGTGACCCTGCGCCCACCTGATGGTAAGTGGCGCGCAGGGTCCATGAATGTTAGCAACTGGAATCAGACCCTTATATCCGACATCAATCCCTAACACTATGCCGGCTTGACTAGATGCCTTTTCACACTTCGCTTGAAGGACTCCAGGTTATAGGAAAGTGGAAACACAGAGGCTGGAAGAGCATTCCACATCTTTATTGTGCGACAGATGTATGAGTCACCAAATTTATAGGTACGCGAAGGGATAGTGACTACGGTATGTGGGTGCATATTCTGACCTGTGCGTGTGGTTCGGTTGCGGAATGGGGAGGAAGGAATTAGGTTATAGAGCTCTTCAGAGCACTCACCATAGTATAGCCGGTAGAACACGCTCAGAGAAGCTACATCTCGGCGAAGCTGCAGGGATTCGAGAGTTCCAGATATAGTGGCATCGTCCACAATTCGAACAGCTCGCCTTTGTAGGACATTGAGAGCATCTGTGAGGTACTTGGCTGAACCATCCCATTGATATATATCAGCTAGAAGTGTGAGGGGGAATTTTGAGTTGATGCAATCGTTGTGAAGGTCTGTAGATAGTTTACTAACTATACATGCTACATAGCGCCCATCACTAATAAGGGCCCTATTTCACCATAGTGAACCAGATGCGACAATTGTCAAGAAATATCACTGTTATTAGTTTTTTTTTATAATTTTAACGGGTCTTTACGCGATTTACCTTAGAGACTATATTTCTCCCGACGTTTCAGCCAAGTTGCATTGGCCGTGGTCACGGGTCGACTGAAGCTATGCGGTGTAGTCTCGTACATACTGGGCGGTAGATGTAAACCTACCCACTTATCACTTTTAAAAGTTTTTAGAAATCACGACACTTACAATATCCTTGGCGACACCGGGCGACTTTTCCCGGCGTCGAAGCCTATTGATTACTGGATTCCACGATGAAGATAGCTTATAACACCCCTCTCGATTGAAATTTTTGTGTTTCTTTATATCGATCGCTTCACATACTATTATAGGGTAATAGTGACGATCGGTGGAAAGAAACACAAAAATATATATTTAACTGTAATTTAAAATAACTTGCCGTGTTACAGACATTTTTTTTTCACTTTCTACCTATTATAGATTTGTTTAAGAAGTAATATAGAAACAGTATAAACGAATTACAATATTAAATAATTTAAAAGAAAACCTAATATTAAATTAACTTAAAAATGGCGCGGGACATTATGACGAAACAAGTGACAGCGCCCAGAGCGATCTACCTCGATATCGTGAGCAGTCTAAGCGCGAGAAATTATTTTATTTGTGACGTCACACAGCTTGGCAAAACAGTTTAAGCGCTTCTTGGAACACCTTTAAGCGTGCTTAAGTTACTATTATCGCGTCTAAGTTCGATTACGACTGTCAGAAATGTCGAAAGCATGTCTTAAAAGATTTTGGCGTAATAGATCTTAGACGATACGTTTTCGGACGATTGTGCACTCTGCCTCACCCCGCAGATCGTTGCTATGTCGTAGAAAAAAATTTACTTAATTTAAAATAAATAATAATATTCTATAGCAGATTACCTTTAAAATGATTATTTACATACATATCTTCACGCCAAATCCCTTGCGGGGTAGGCAGAGACAATTGAGCGCCACTTGTCACGATCACGACATACCTCTTTCGCTTCTTCGACATTCATCAACCTCTTCATACATGCCCTCTTGTTTCGATGGCTTTTTAATTCACCTTCAGCTAATGTTTTATTTATTTGATCATGATAGGCAAGTCTTGGTCTGCCAGGGCCTCTTTTACCCACAACTTTCGCATTATATATCTGGTTCGTCAATCTCTCTTCGCTCATCCTTTCGACATGCCCGAACCATCGGAGCATGCCTTTCTTTATTTTTGTACCTATGCTTTCTTTTATACCTACCCTTTTGCGTATTTCGTTATTACGTATACGGTCCATCAAAGTTACGCCGCATATCCGACGTAAAGACCTCATTTCTACTGCATTAACTCTACTCTCATGCGTATTCTGACATATCCACGTCTCGCTTCCATACATAAGTGTTGGTATTAGCATGGCATTGTGTATGGCGAGTCGAGCTTTATCACTGACATTTCGACTGGCGATCAGTGACCCCAGGGCTCCATTAACACTATTTCCCGTGTTCACTCTTCTTTCAACATCCCTATCATACTTCCCATCCGCAGTGAAAACACTGCCCAGATATATAATTTCATTTACCTGTTCTAGCGTTTCATGATCAATCTTTATCGTCAAGGTTGTCATCCTTCTTCTTTCAAACACTAGTACCTTGGTTTTTCTCGCATTTAAACGGAGTCCTTTTTCTGCACATCCCTCTTTCATTTCTGTGACTAGTGATTGCAATTGTTGTTCGGACGATGCCAATGATTATTTAATTATGCTTTATATTATTAGAAGTATTATCATCGTAGCTTATATAATATTATATAGTTATATAAGCTTCTAGGAACGTATTAAAAAAATATATCTCAAGGTCTATGTCAAACTTAGTTGAGATCATCTGTCTCTGTTTCATCATTACAGCCCCTAGAACGCACAGTCCTCTCAGAAATTCTGCAGAATTTGGCCTACATTCTCCCACGCTGGCCAAACGGTCGTGCGAGGTTTTGATGTCACTTTTCTAATGACAATTTTTTAACGATTCCACAAGTTGGTATAAGTGGAACCGGGACCGATGGCTTAACGAGCTGTAAATAAACAGCCACCACCGCTCTCGTCTCTCTTTACCAAATGTCAAATAATGACAGATAGGTGGTTCGGTTGTAAGATCGCTTAGCAATCAAAAACGACAGGTTTTAAAGTCAAAATATCTTTATTCACGTAAACCTATTACAGGCATTTATGAAACATTATTATGATTCTACTCCTGCTAGTAGAAGACTAAGCAGAGAAGTGGTCCAAAGAGAAGGCTGTTAGCAGAAGACTAACAGCTTAGCAAATTCCAGTGACCTGTTAATGTTTAATCTGACTGAGAAAGGAATCTGCAAGAAAAACAGCTATATCAGATTTACAAAATTAAACATATACAGTCCACAATGATTAATTAATAACCTTTTGAATTTAGCTATGAGATTACAATACCCGGTACAGCTGGTAGGGGTACCCACCAGGCACGTCAGAGGTTAGCGATTCGAGCCGGGAACAAATGAGAAATACTTTTATTACATACATTTGTCACCACCGTTCCCGTGCCTCGGAGAGCACGTTAAGCCCGTTCCGGTTATTGCGGAATCGTCAATGAATTGTCATTAAAATTGACATCAGACAATAGGGTGTATCACTAACTTTTTATCACGGTAGATGGCGCATGATAGATGGTACCTAATATAACTGTCAGTTGCATAGAAAACTTGTAATTTTTATTAATAAATTTATTATTTTCTGGATATTATGCCGAAGTGAGCAGCTTTTAAGTGTACAAATCGAGATTTCCAAGCGAAATCAAAAATGTGGTGATCTCAAAATTGCCGATCTATTAATTAAACCTTTTTTTGTTTTTAAAGACGGTTTTTGCTTTCCTAATTAGTATTTTAAAGTAGGTAACGTTAATTTTAAATTATTTTTTCTGTTATAAAAATAAAAACTACAAGAACATTTAAAAAGTGATCCGTCATAGGTACCAGTGCCGCTAGCGACATCTACAAAAAGCTTTGCCTGATATTGCCAACTCGTGCAGCCTGGAAGGCCCATCTCCAACAATGGAGGTCTAACAAACGTATTTTAAGATAAATAGAACATTTATTGTAGATAACCTAACACAAAAAAGTAAAAAAATCCAGTTAAAGTTTGAATTTCTTATGCTGTTTTCCTTTTGGGGTCGCCCAATACAATGGCTGGACTGTTAATGTTTCTTTGCCTATTCTCTAAAAAAAAAAAAACTGGCTTTATGGGCCCGGCCTCTTGCCTTCCAATAACCGGAAAATTGTAAAAAATAAAATACGTTGTCTGTTTCTAATATTGAACTGACAATACAGTCAAAAATCCTCCTATGAATACTGTCATATATTATTATAATCTAGGCGTTTGACAGCTGGAAGAAATAATTAAGTGAAGGAGCGGTTGAGGTAACGTCAACGTTCCGAATCATGCTCAGAGTGCTTAGAATGAATATGATACTGACAGTCGTTCCGAATCAAATATCACGAGTTGGATTCTCAGAGCGTGATTTCAATTCGGAACTGTCTAAATTACATTTTTATTCGTACCATATTTTTTTTTTTTCAAATGTATAGAATATAAATTGCGGATTCCACATCTTTTAGTATAAATACTATCAAACACACCTCTCTCGGCTTTTTCAGCTTTATATGTGTAACGTTTAATATTATTAACTTATTTTGGTCTTCTAAAATAACTTGCCGTGTTACAGATTTTAATAAAATTAATTAAAATATTAATTATAAATTAGTTTTATGAGTAATATACAAATAGTATAAACTAATTACAATATTAAATATTTTTTTAAAAACATAAAATTAAATAAACTTGAACGAGCGATCTACCTCGATATCGTGAGCAGTCTGAGCGTGATGATGTCATTTGTGACGTCACAAAGCTTTGGCAAAACAATTTATGCACGTCTCGGAACGGCTTTCAGCGTGCTTAGGTTACTATTATCGAATACGGGTGTTTTAGGGGCTTTGATGATAATGAAAGAGACCCTGAATCGACCTTGATATCTATTCACAGGCCTTAAAGAACAACTCGTATATTCATTGTCTTTATTTGACTTAAAGAGTTGAATATTAGAAGCATAACATAATTATATAAAAATACATTTCGTTTTTTTATTAATTTAATTTTTTTTTGATATATATTAAGTTTCCTGAACGTGATATTCTGTCAGGAATATTAACCCCTTATTCCGAATCAGAGCGCTTAGAACGAATATGACACTGACCGTGTCGTTCCGAATCAAATATCGCGATTTGGATGCTTAGAGCGTGATATCAATTCGATATATATATATATATATTTCATTATGTTTAATTAGGATGGATTAACGCTTTTGCATTTCTTTCACTCGCACATTATTACAGAGTATACTTTTGAGAAATATACTCTATTAACTTACTAGGAAATAAAATTACAGACATTTTAGAAATATATACAGAAGTAGACGCGATGACTCTAGAAGTTCAAAATGACTGGCTAACCTTGGGCGATTTTTGAATCCCTCCAGCCCTAAAGTGGCGCACACTAATGTACGATTGGTCTCCGGCGTTGCTAAAGTTCTACCTAAACGCATTTCAAATGTCCCTCCCGGACCAGAGTAATCTGGTAAGGTGGGGAAAAGCTACGGAAAAGAACTGCATTGTGTGGAGCTGCCATAGGAACTGCTAGACACACACTTGTAGGGTGCGTTACTCTTCTAGAAAAGGGCTATTACTCGCGCCGACATGACAAAGTCCTTGGTGTTATCCGTGAAGCAGTAAGAAGCCATTATTATTAACCGTTGCAATAGAAAGGGAGGTAGTCAACAAATAAAACTTTGACCACATTTGTAAAGGGCAAAGCACGAAAACTAAATGCAAGCCCACCTCGATCCTTGGCGCCGCATCAGACTGGAAAATTCTCATGGATACATTTGAACACCTCCATTAGGATCCCAGATGAACTAGCTGTATCAGCCTATAGGCCAGACATCTTAGTGTTTTCTCGGAACTTGAAAAAAGTTATCCTTATTGAACTTACCGTTCCGTGGGAATCAAATATTCCAAAAGACCACAACATGAAGTCGAATAAATATTATGATCTCACAGAAGAAATGATCAGGAACGGGTTCAAGACTCAGCTTTACGCAGTGGAAGTTGGTGCGAGAGGAGTTCCAGCTAAATCTTTGCATCACTTACTGAAAGAATTGGGCCTAAGCAGGTCTGCAGGAGATACATTTATGGAACGAGCTTCCAAGACGGCATTAACGCAATCATACAGTATTTGGTTGGGTAGGGAGAGGAGTAGAATGGTGGATGGTGAGCGTATTATCGCGCAATAAAAAAAGAGGCTTCCTTTTCTTAAACGAATTACAATATTAAATAATTTAAAAGAAAACTTAATTTAAATAAACTTGAAAATGGCGCGCGACATAATGACAAAAAACTGACAGCGCTCAGAGAGATCTACCTCGATATCGTGAGCAGCCTAAGCGCGAGAAATGATATCATTTGTGACGTTACACAGCTCAGCTTTGGCAAAACAGTTTAAGCGTGCTTAGGTTACTATTATCGCGTATCGAAACGAAGAGACCTCCATTTTTTTTAGTTTATTGCGCAAGACTAACCATCCACTGACTGTTCCTTCTATTTATATACTTGAATGCTGTGTATTTGTAAAAAGCCACCCGGAACTTTTTAAAACTCTTGGGGAAAATTGCAATTTTAAAACGCGTTATCCTATAATAATTATTCCAGCGCATAAAAGTACTCAATATAGCCGAAATTGTTATGCAATGGCAACAAAGATATTTAATAAGCTTCCAGTTACTATAAGGGAGCTGCCACTAAAGCTGTTCAAATTAAGAGTCAAACAAATGCTGGTTAATAAATATTTTTATTCGACAAAAGAATACCTAGACACTAAGCTCGACAAAGTCATGTGACTAAATAAATATTTGTATGTTAGAAATAGCGAAGCATGTGATATAATTACATATAATAATTCACATCCGTGTACCTACCATGTTTCTGACAAATACATTATTTCATTTCACCATTCTGCATCCGTATACCTATGTCTAAAATGTCCGTAATTTAATTTCCTAGTAAGACTACATTTCTTAAAAGTTGGATTGTGCGAGCGTGAGGTATGCAACAGCGCTAATCTCTTAATACGCTATCGGTAGGTGCTGTTTTAGCTCACACAATCGTAACAAAATTGTTTTATTGTACCTACGTATCCTAGTGTTAGTATTTTTTGATTTAAGTTGCACTATTTATACAAAATATACCTACTTAAAGGATTAATAGATATATTTAACTATATTTCATTAGCTTAGATACATATGTGTTATAAACTACATAATTAAATGTAATATTTAATAATATGCATTTTAAAATATGTTTAGTCTTTTATTTGATATTTCCTTTGCCAAGTTTGACTTGGAGCTCTTTTTTACTGAATTTTGCTTTGACAGGAGTTCTTCGCGCCATTTTGCGTGGGCATGTCAAGTGAAGTTTTTGTTTTGTAAATTAATTTACTGTGGATATTATTGGTCAAAAGTGGTGTTGTTTTGTTTAATAATGTGCTACAATGTGAATAATTATGGAAAACGATAAATTAGACTTTAAATATGGGGCACAAGTTGCAGTTTATTTTTTGCGGTTTTCCCGCGCTGTCAACTCTCATATTTTACCCGACGTGTTTGAGCAGTGGATGGTTCCGCGAGTGACTCCAAGAAAAGCATCAAATTCTGCAGCATCTGGAATTTGATGATGACCTCATTAATTCATGAAAATGAAAGATATATTACGTCAGACTTGACTGTATGGGCTAGACCTTCCCTGTCATCTCATTCATCATCCATTCGGGAGAAGAGAACACAAAAAAAAAAAAAATGCTTTGACAGGTGTTTGAATAATGTTTTTATTCAATTAAAGCTAAATTCATTTTAAATAAGCCTAATATGCTTTGATGTCTACGCGAACACGCCGAAATCATTTGTGCTGCATTTTATTTTACTGAAATGTGGGTCGTTCGGCGCGGCCTTAGAATAAAGACAATAGCACAGACAGACTATAAAGAAATAGTAAGGCTCGGCACCTGTGCCCGACGTTGCCTTCTGCCATGTTCTATGGCCATGTTCGACTACTACTTTTCAGTAGGTACTCAAAGCAAAGACTACTAGAGTTCTTCGCGCCATTTTGCGTGGACATGTCAAGTGCAAGTTTTTGTTTTGTAAATTAATTTACTGTGGATATTATTGGTCAAAAGTGGTGTTGTTTTGTTTAATAATGTGCTACAATGTGAATAATTATGGAAAACGATAAATTGGACTTTAAATATGGGGCACAAGTTGCAGTTTATTTTTTGCGGTTTTCCCGCGCTGTCAACTCCCATATTTTACTTGACGTGTTTCAATCAATCGGGAAAATTCATCCATCGGGAGAAGAGAACCAAAAAAAAAAAAAAAGCAAAGACTACTAGTACAAGTGTTCGACTTGGCGCTCGAAATGCTTTTTTCGATTACTGAATTTTGATGTTTGAATGAAAGCGCTACGTATTTGAAAGCGAAATTCATTAAAAAAGCACAATCGAATACATTTTTGGTAATTCTGTGCCACACTTTCAAAATAATTTAAGAAACTAAATTTTGAGGTTATGTTTGTATTTTGTTGATTTTATTGTTTATTATTACTTTTTTTACAATATTTTAAGCTGAAAATAGATTTTATAAGAGTAAATTAGAATAGTTGTATGTTAATTATTCTTACAATATGGATAGAATAAGTGTTTTAGAGAAAGAAATCGAGGAAATGCGTAAAGCATTAAATAATCGAGAAATGGAGTTATATGCGCTTAAAAAGATCATGGTAAGCTATATCATAGTATTAAGGCTTTATTTCTACCAGAGAGGTACGAGAAAGCGCGTCGGCTTTTACAACATAAAGCAGTTCAGACTTCTATGTAAACTAGACAAGCTGAATCTAAAATTTTGTTGAGTTTTGGTCAATTCTCTTACAACAATTACTCATTTAGTTGATTGCGAGCGAGCAAGACAAGCTTACTGCTGTATAAAGCCGCGAAAGAGTAGATAATCATAAGGCTGAAGTTAGCAGACAATTTTTGTACTGCCAATGTTTTCTAGGGCTGTATTAAAGTTACAATAAAAGTATAAATTAGATTAGAATATTTCCGGTAAGCTACGGTACTGTTTTTTTTACAGATAGAGAAGAAATTTTTCTAAGCATTCCATGGATTCTCCGTGCGGGTGGCGGGTCCATCGTGTGTGAGTAAGAGATGAGAAGAATGGTGTCTCGGGCTTGTGACCGACAATAGGGTGATTTACGAAAAGGAGGCCTCCCTTTTTTATTTTAATGCGCGATATACACTCACCATCCACCATTCTACTCCTCTCCCTACCTAACCAAATACTGTATGATTCCGTTAATGCCGTCTTGGAAGCTCGTTCCATAAATGTATTGACGGCAGACCTGACTGCATGACCGTTGGGCTGTGGAAACTTGTCAGGTCTTTGGTATGGGATCGACATGTGTAGACATATTAGCCCCATCACACATCCAGTCGACCTCGTCAAGTGCGGGAAGTGCGGAGGTTTCTGCTGAGAACCTCAAGCTGCACAAATACGCCAACCTCGGTACGGGTTACGAATTTGCGCTGTTTGGGGTAGAGCCGATGGGCCCAAATGTCTGGCCAAGGTTATTGTCCAAATGGCTAACAAAATAGTCTGGAGACAGGAAAGCTGGCAATTATTTCTGCCTTGTTACCAGTATTCTAAAAGTCTCTAGAGGTCATTTTTTACTTATAATTTATTTTTTATTAGGTTTAGTTTATATTTATTTTAATTTTTACTTTTAAGGTCTGTTAAAAAAGTATCTGACCTTTAGCCAGTAAAAACAAACTGGACAAGTGGCTAGTGACAATCGAAATAGACTATGGTGATAACTGACAATTTAATAAACTCTACACCAGTGCTTGATATAGGCATATCAGCAATGCGCTGCGAGCCTATTAATTAATAATAATAATAATAAACTTTTATACCTGGAGTGTTGGAAACCTAATCACCCTCATCATCATTCATTTGAAAGACTTAATTATTTATTGTGTTTTAATTTAGCTGCTATTTCGGGGGCAAAGCCTGGACAAATCCTCGTAAAGTCAATATGTCATTTGACCAAGGAATTAACATTTAACAATTTATATAACTTTTCCAGTCAACAACAGAAGTAAACCATGATACATCAAATGCTTCACTAAATCTACAGATGGAAGGTGATAAACTACCAAGATGGGTTGTTGAGAGGTAAGATTCATCACCTTAATCGTCACAGCTTCCAGAGCACACAAGTCCTAGACCTCCACTGGTTAAACCATCTTGTCAAGCTGGCTATTGTCTCTTATTTCAATTATCCTTATAGGATCCCAGATGAACTAGCTGTAGCAGCCTATAGTCCAGGAATCGCTCACCATCGACCATTCTGCTCTTCTCCCTACCCAACCAAATACTGTATGATTCAGTTAATGCCGTCTTGGAAGCTCGATCCATAAATAGTGGTTAGAGCAAGTGGTCCAAAGATTTTGCTGGAATTCCTCTCGCACCAACTTCCACTGCGTAAAGTTGAGTCTTAAATCCGTTCTTGATCATTTCTTCCGTGAGATCATAATATTTGTTGAATTTCATGTTGTGGTCTTTTGGAATATTTCATTCCTACGCAACGGTAAGTTCAATAAGAATAACTTTTTTGCCAGATTATTATTGATAGATAGAATTTTAGCAACGCTGGAGATCATAAGTACATTTGTATGCGCTATTTCAGGGCTGGAGGGATGCAGTAATCGCCCGAAGATAGCAACCAGTCATTTTAAATTTCTAGAGTCGTCGCATGCTATCTGTATTCAGGCTTTTCATCTTTCCTAAGGAAGGATTTTATAACTTGTCACCAAGAGTATCCAAATTTATACGTAGTGGCTATGATATGGAAATGTATTATGTTTAAAACACAAGATTAGGTAATCATAACTTTATTGAGCTGTGTAGCATGTTTCTGAACCAATTTACATTCAGTATTGAACTACCTACTTGTATTTACATTTTATAAATAAAAACCAATCAAGTACCCACATCTACATATATGACATACCTCCCCCATAGGTTCAGCATATCAATAATAAAATCAATACAAATGCACTACTGGTAAAGAATCTACATTTAAAATTAAACTAAAATTAAAACATATAATGAGTCCTGCTATATGGAGTCTTCTTCTTGCTGACTCTAGTTTTAAACTTTCCTCCAGCATATGTCACTTCCGAGTCCCCGGGGATTCCCAACATCTCAGCCCATTGATCAGCACTTGGGATCTGCACAACGTCATCAAAATCATGTTCGTGACTATTATCATCAACTGGTTGTTCATGATCATTTATGTTCTCTCTCTCTTCATCTTGGATATCCATAGTGGTAGATCAATCCTACTCTCCTCCCTCCCCTCATTGGATTCCTGTGCTGATGCCTTAACCAGTTGATCAATGTGTCTATTCACCATTGTACCATCATTAGTTTTAATCCTGTAGCTGGAAGGTTCCTGTTTTTCAACCACTGTACCAGGCATCCATCTTGAGCCTCTGCTAAAATTCCTATACATCACCTTCTGTCCCACATCAGTTTCCCTATGCTTCTTTTGAGCATTATTAATAATTTGTTCCTCCATTTTCTTGTGTTTTAAATTGTTTGGATGAATAGTATCTAAAAGTGTCCTTAGCTGTCGGTAGCTTTTGGCTATTGCGTGTGATATAGACAAGAAGTTGTCTTAAGGTTATGGAGGTCTTTGGAATACTGTAATGATGCCTACATAATATTAGGCTTGTTTTTATTCCTCTGCAGGTATAGTCGTCAGATCCTAGTCCCGGAGATAGGTGGGCCAGGCCAGAGGAGTCTATGTGGGTCCCGGGTGTTAGTGGTGGGGGCGGGCGGCCTAGGCTGTCCCTGTGCCACATACCTTGCCGGGGCCGGGGTAGGTAAGGAAATCATTCATAAACAAGATTATGCCAATGTTAATGTAGCTCGCTTTAAGTCTTTCTTTGCATTCTTTCTTTTGCTGAAAGCATTTTACATGCGTCTTGTAAACGTTTTACGTGACTATGATCAGGGATGTAAAACCTAATTGGAAAGTGGATCTGCCACTGGAATAATCTTTAATTAGCGATTTTTTGTAATCCTTGTAAGAAAAAAAAAAATAATAATAATAAATATTTCCAGACAGGTCACACAGCGCCATCTAATTTCCGTGGTAAGCTACGAGGCTTGTGTTACGGAATAAGACATGGTTGACCCTTTTCCACCCCCAAATTATTTATTTATTTTAAAACTTTATTATAAATAAATAAAATAAATAAATAAATATTTCCAGACAGGTCACACAGCGCCATCTAGTTTCCGTGGTAAGCAACGAGGCTTGTGTTACGGAAACTAGATGGTTGATAAACTACATATTATACTTTTTTTTTGTAAATATATACATATTATACATATAAACACCCAGACCAAGACAAATTATACAATGTACAACTTGCCCCCGGTGGGAATCGAACCCACGACCTCCCGAGTTCACGGCAACGTTTGTTACCACTAGACCACGGAGGCGGTCAATATACAATAATATTGCACTATGTACAAAGGCGGACTTAATGCCGCTAGGCATTCTCTGACAGCCAAACCTTTAGGACATTTAGACAGGATAGGTGGTAGGTGCAATTAAAAAATAGGTGAAATTTAAATAAAACAGAAATATAATTGTAATATAAATATATACATATTGACCGCCTCCGTGGTCTAGTGGTAACAAACGTTGCCGTGAACTCGGGAGGTCGTGGTTTCGAATCCCACCGGGGGTAAGTTGTACATTGTATAATTTGTCTCGGTCTGGGTGTTTATATGTATAATATGTATATATTTACAAAAAAAAAGTATAATATGTAGTTTATCAACCATCTAGTTTCCGTAACACAAGCCTCGTAGCTTACCACGGAAACTAGATGGCGCTGTGTGACCTGTCTGGAAATATTTATTATTATTTATTTATTTTATTATACATACAATTTACATACTAATACATAAATAATTCATACTATAGATATACTAATATAGCATAAATAAAATTACTTACATGATGAGGAGAGTGATAAAATTAACAATAACACTTATGTTTTCAGGTGAAATAGGTATAGTGGATTATGACACAGTAGAAATAACTAATATTCATAGACAATTTTTGCACACGGAACAAGACCAGTTTATGAGTAAAGTGGATTCAGCTGCCGATTCTCTTAGAAGGTAAATCGTCATCACCCCAGTCCCTAGAATAATATGTCCTAGATATACACTGCTGAAGAAGAGTCTTCCAAAACATATTTCTGGAGAATTTGGCCAACTCTCGCCACACTGAACATTCGGCTACATTTCCTAATTATTAATCTGAAAAACTATTCAATGATTGTCTAGATATTTACGGATTAAAAACGATTAATTTAGTTATACCAAATATAGTCAATCATTATAGTCGCTAGAAAACTATGTTCTAATACGCCTTCCAGAACATATTTATGGAGAATTTGGCCAACTTACAAATATGTATATATATATATATTTATCAATCTTAATCTAATAATGACCGCCTCCGTGGTCTAGTGGTAACAAACGTTGCCGTGAACTCGGGAGGTCGTGGGTTCGATTCCCACCAGGGGCAAGTTGTACATTGTATAATTTGTCTCGGTCTGGGTATTTATATGTATAATATGTATATATTTACAAAAAAATAAATAAATATAATATGTAGTTTATCAACCATCTAGTTTCCGTAACACAAGCCTCGTAGCTTACCACGGAAACTAGATGGCGCTGTGTGACCTGTCTGGAAATATTTATTATATTATTTTATATAATGTTATTTATTAAAATTAACTTTTATTTTTATATATTTAAAAATACTTAAATGTAAAAAATTTAATACATATGAACTAAACCTAATAAAAGATAAACTATAAATAAAAAATGATCTCTAGAGACGCCCCTTCAGGGATAATCCCAAGAAGACTGGCAACATTTTCCCTCTGTATAGCGAGGCTAATACGTTGGCAGAAATAATTGTCAGCTTTCTTGCCTCCAGACGTTTGGCTGAGTGTCCCCATGGGCCCATCGTCTCGACCCCAAACCCCCCCGTTTCTCAGCTGAAACGAGTTGATGAGGTCGCCTGGATGTGTGATGGGGCTAATGTGTCTAAACAAGTCGCATCCCACACCAGAGACCTGCCAAGTTTCCACGGCCCAACGGCAATGCCGTGAGGTCTCTTGCCATCGCTCCACGCAATCCCAATCGCAATCCCAGTGGGTTCTAGGATCGCGGGTACTCCATCTTAAGAATTGAATTATCAGCCCTTAAAGCTTAGGATATAATGAATTTGCAATAAAAAAAAATAAAAAGTATCATCACGACCGTTTCCCTTTCGGGGTGGTCAGAAACCACGCTTTAAAATAAGCGGATTCACATTTAGCTAACTTTACTATAGGCCAATCATGTGGCAAGCTCGTCGATGTCTCCAGCGTACCAGACTCGAGAAATATCACAAATAAATTGAATATTAATTAAATGTATTTATTGACATAGATACATATTTTTGTGTCCCGACCAGGAATCGAACCCGGTACATCCGAGTCTAAATCCACAGACTTAACCGCTAGACCACGGAGGCAGTTTTTTAATCATGCGTGTTTATTTTATATAATAATTTATTGTTTTCAGAATAAATTCCACAATAAAAATCACTCCCTACAGAGTGCAATTGGATTCTAAGAATGGATTGGAAATTATATCTAAATACGATGTGGTATTGGATTGTTCGGATAATATACCTACTAGGTACTTAGTGAACGATGCCTGTGTTCTGGCTAAGGTAAGTGGAAATATACAAACTTTAATGAGAGAGGAAAGCGTACGTAGATTATTCCCTAAAAAGTTGGTTGTCCACATTTCTCAAAAATATATATATTTTTTTATTATTTAAAAACTTTATTGTAAATCTATACAAAAGGCGAACGTAATGCCGCAACACATTCTCTTCCCGTTAACCTTTGGGACATTTAAATATGAGTATGGTGCAAATAGAGAAATAAAATATTACAATGAAACATAAATAATATATATATACATATATATAATATAATCACATACATACTAATACTACATAATATTCGCTTAGACTTTAGATATAGTATGTTATCCTTAAAAGATATACATATGCCATCGAGGACTTTTCTGTAGACCTATATAAGATACACAATTCCACCATACATTATTTTGTTATATCTCAAAGTATCTAGGCAGCGATTTCGTTGAAAGCTCCAAGACGGCTTATTTTTTTCCTACATCTCCAATAAATACCGTTGATGTATACAAAATCTTAACGAATTATATACTTAAACCTTCCTCGAGAACCACGCTATCCATTGGTGTAAACAGCATGAAAATCGGTGCAGTAGTTTTTGAGTTACAGACAGATAAACGCGACGGAGGACTTTCTTTTATAATATATAGTGATATTAATTGATATATTTTGTTTTTTAGGTACCTCTTATATCAGCTAGTGCTTTAAAAATGGAAGGACAGCTCACTATATATGGGTATAGGGGGGAGAAATATTCCAATGAAAAGGTGATTTTTTTTTGGTCAAATTTGATTTTTTTAACATGGTATCATTTAATAATGTGTATGTTACTGGCTATATGTAGAATTCTTTTTCTTAATCGCTACACTTGTCACGTTAAGCGTGACATTGAAATAATACTACAGACTTTAGAGTTCTTCGCGCCATTTTGCAAGTTTTCAAGTTTTTGTTTTGTAAATTAATTTACTGTGCATATTACTGTGTGGGGGAGAATTTCCAACTCCCTCACCCATGGTAGATGAGTGGACTGTATATTGTTTGGGGGGGTTTGATGACGAGCCAGCTCTGTGAAGTCCAAAGAAAGGGGCAGAAGCACTTACCTCTTCCAGCAGCAGCTGACAACGTCTCAGTGGAGTCGACCCCAGGGTTCCAGAAGAATACCAGCTCTTCTGATGCTAAAACTCTTTTCACATAAAACTAATAATCCAAGTTCCGATCTATAAATACACTCGCGTGGCTTTTCAGCAGACACTGCACCGAAAAATTGAGCACACACGGTGTGACGTCACCGATACACCCATTGTTGACGTCCCCCGCCGACCGAGGTTGAGGTGCGACTACTACCCACCGATGGGTCACAGAACTGGCTTTAACATACTGGTCAAAAGTGGTGTTGTTTTGTTTAATAATGTGCTACAATGTAAATAATTATGGAAAACGATAAATTGGACTTTAAATATGGGGCACAAGTTGCAGTTTATTTTTTGCGGTTTTCCCGCGCTGTCAACTCCCATGTTTTACCCGACGTGTTTGAGCTATGGTGCCGCGAGTGACTCCAAGAAAAGCATCAAATTCTGCAGCATCTGGAATTTGATGATGACCTCATTAACTCATGAAAAAGAAAGATATATTACGTCAGACTTGGCTGTATGGGCTAGACCCTTTGCCTTCCCTATCACCTATCACATTCATCATACATCGGGAGAAGAGAACAAACTACAGACTTTAATGGAAGTTAAGTATATTAGATGAAAATTTACACACATAACGTAACACTACACTAACTTCCCTGAAGACAGGGACCCGGAGAGCGTCCCGATCCCAAGCGGACAACGAGGCGTCACGGGGATCCTGGGGTTATCTTCTCAAGCTGGGTCCCAGCTCTAAAGTTCAGACATAGAACCCCAAGCTCAGGGGGTGACAATATCTGGCAGATGAGTAAGGTGAAGAAGATATACAAATAATAAATTAATGCTGAAGTAATGAAACAAAACTGTTGCGAAGCAGCTGTTGTAGCGAAAAAAAGAAATTAATCAATCTGACAGTTGTTTTTTTTTTTTTTTTTGTTCTCTTCTCCCGATGGATGATAAATGAGATGATAGGGAAGGCAAAGGGTCTAGCCCATACAGCCAAGTCTGACGTAATATATCTTTCTTTTTAATGAGTTTATGAGGTTATCATCAAATTCCAGATGCTGCAGAATTTGATGCTTTTCTTGGAGTTTTCGCGGCACCATAGCTCAAACACGTCGGGTAAAATATGGGAAGGCAGCGCGGGAAAACCGCAAAAAATAAACTTCAACTTGTGCCCCATATTTAAAGTACAATTTATCGTTTTCCATAATTATTCACATTGTAGCACATTATTAAACAAAATAACACCACTTTTGACCAATAATATCCACAGTAAATTAATTTACAAAACAAAAACTTGCACTTGACATGTCCACGCAAAATGGCGCGAAGAACTCCAGTTGTTTTCTTTAAAATAATGTGAAGCAAAGGATTATAGCCGAAAACGTTCGTCCTTGGCCACACGATTATTATAGCTACACACTTTCGGCAGAGTGGTCGTGGTCGTCACTTGAGTGTCAGTGGCACCCTTAACAAGCCGTCGCCACTCCTCTCGAACTGCAGCCTCATAGTGCTTGGCAATTTTCCAAATTGTGTTTTACGAAAAAAAAATACTTACATTTTTATATGGTCTAAATCGCCTTAAATATCTCCTCAACAAAAAAACGCGATGGTTGTGATATTTCTTGAGTTTGGTACGCTAGAGACATCGACGAGTTTACCACTTCATGATAGGCCTATAGTTTCTGACCACCCCAAATCCCTCATCACGGTCGTGATGATACTAAATATCTATCTATCTATCTAATCGCCTTGCTTTGCTTGTATACATTCTGAGAACTTAATTTGCTATTCGTCTTGAAATCGTACAAAAAGCTACAGGATTTTTTTTTCCATTTTCTATTAGACTGTTTCGTCTCCCTGTTACCGTTGCGTGTTTCCGACCCCGGCTAGCGCGGAGAGCGCCGGTTCGTGTTCCAGTAGCGGTATAGTTGGCCCTGTAACTGGCACTATAGGATGTCTCCAAGCTCTTGAAGCTATAAAGTTACTAACAGGAAACAATAGCAAGAATCTGCTGGTTGGAAGGATGCTTCTGTTTGATGGAGCCGAGTGTATTTTTAGAACGGGTAAGTCTTCCACTGGCGAATTTAGGTCTTCCAGGACTTATTTTTGGAGAATTTGGCCAAACCTCGCCACTTTGGACATTTGGCTACATTTACTAATCATTAAATTGAAAAACTATTCAATGATTGTCTAGATATTTACGGATTAAAAACATATATCAAATATAGTCAATCATTACAGTCCCTACAACACGATGTCTTAGACTTCCATTGGTCAAGATGATCTTAAAAACTATTCAATGATTGTCTAGATATTTACGGATTAAAAAAATAAACAAGGAGTCTTTCGCGCCATTTTGCGCGGACATGTCAAGTGCAAGTTTTTGTTTTGTAAATTAATTTTACTGTGAATATTGTTGGTCAAATGTGGTGTTGTTTTGTTTAATAATGTTCTTCAATGTGAATAGTTATGGAAAACGATAAATTGGACTTTGAATATAGGGCACAAGTTGCAGTTTATTTTTTGCGGTATTCCCGCGCTGTGGACTTTTACCGGACGTGTTTGAGCTATAATGCCGCGAGTGACTCCAAGAAAAGCATCAAATTTTGCAGCATCTGAAATTTTATGATGACCTCATTAACTCATAAAAAAGAAAGATATTTTACGTCAGACTTGGCTGTATGGGCTAGACCCTTTGCCTTCCCTATCACCTCATTCATCATCCATCGGGAGAAGAGAACACTAAAAAAAAAAAAAACAAACATCGTCAATCAATACAGTCCCTGGAACACTTATGTCCTAAATATCCACTGCTGGTGATTAGGCTTCCAGAACATATTTCTCAATAATTTGGCCTACTTCGGCTACCTAGGACATTTGGCTACATTTTGTAAATATTAAATTAAATAACTATTCAATGATTGTCTAGATATATACGGATTAGAAACATATACTAGATATAGTTAATCATTACACTCCGTGGTCTAGTGGAACAAACGTTGCCGTGAACTCGGGAGGTCATGGATTCGATTCCCACCGGGGGCAATTTGTACATTGTATAATTTGTCTCGGTCTGGGTGTTTATATGTATAATATGTAGGTATATATTTAAAAAAAAAAGTATAATATGTAGTTTATCAACCATCTAGTTTCCGTAACACAAGCCTCGTAGCTTACCACGGAAACTAAATGGCGCTGTGTGACCTGTCTGAAATATTTATTTATTATTTATTTATTACAGTCGCTAGAACACTATGTCCTAAACTTCTACTGCTGAAGATGTTCTCCAGATCATATTTTTGGAGAATTTGGCCTACACTGGCTACGTTATTGGCTACATTTTCGTAATTATTAAATTTAAAAACTATTTGACTAGATATTTACAGATTAAAAAAATAAACAAAAATCGTCAATCCATAGTTTCTGGAACACTTTGTCCTAAATATCCACTGCTGGAGATTAGGCTTCCAGAACATATTTGTCAATAATTTGGCCTATTTTGGCTACGTTACACATTTGGCCACATTTTATAACTAATAAAGTGAAAAACTATTTAATGATTGTCTAGATATTTACGGATTCAAATAATTAACAAACATCGTCAATCAATACAGTTTCTGGAACACTTATGTCCTAAATATCCACTGCTGGTGATTAGGCTTCCAGAACATATTTCTCAATAATTTGGCCTATTTTGGCTACGTTACACATTTGGCCACATTTTATAACTAATAAAGTGGAAAACTATTTAATGATTGTCTAGATATTTACGGATTCAAATAATTAACAAACATCGTCAATCAATACAGTTTCTGGAACACTTACGAGGGGCGTTCAAAATATTCTCGGTATTGATACGTTACAACCTCTTTTATATATATATTTGTTACTGGCCGCTAAGATTCATCCATTGACATTAAAAAAAAGTAAAATTGGAACCGAGATGTTCTTTTGTTTTTCTGCAATTGCCGAACAAACATGAACACCATGAGCGAATTAACAATTTTAACGAAATTAGAGCACCGATCCGTCATAAAATTCTTGACAAAACAGGGTAAAAATCAAAAAACCATAAAAGAGGAAATGGATTGTGTTTACCGTGAGTCTGCTCCTTCTTTATCTACTATTCAAAAATGGTCAAGCGAATTTAAGCGTGGAAGGGAGAGTATTGAAGATGACCCTAGACCTGGCCGGCCTGTAGTGGCTACCTCACAAGAAAATATTGATAAAGTGGAAAAACTTATATTGGAAGACGGCCGAGTGAAGGTAAAATCTATAGCTCAAGTAACCAATCTCTCTATTGGTACCGTACATGACATTATACATGACCATCTTAATATGTCAAAAGTAAGTGCAAGATGGGTTCCGCGAATGCTGACGCTTCTTCAAAAGGATATGCGTGTGGCTTGCTGTTCAGATTTTATCGACCTGTGTGGTGAAAATCCCGATGAGGTGCTGCAAAAAATAGTTACTGGAGATGAAACCTGGGTTCATCATTATGACCCAGAGAGCAAACAGGAGTCCATGCAGTGGCACATTAAGGGTTCAGCTCATCCCAAGAAGTTCAAGGTAATCCCGTCAGCTGGCAAGGTCATGGCCACAATATTTTGGGATTGTGAAGGAGTTTTGCTTATCGATTATAAAGAAAAAGGTGTAAATATCACAGGGCAGTACTACGCTAACGTTATACGTCAATTAAGAGATGCGATCAAAGAAAAGAGGCGAGGAAAGTTAACCAAAGGTGTTCTGCTTCTGCATGACAACGCCCCTGTCCATACTGCTCATATTGCCAAGGCAGCTATTGTTGAATGTGGGTTTGAAACTGTTACTCATCCACCCTATAGTCCGGACTTAGCCCCAAGCGACTTCTTTTTGTTTCCCAATCTTAAAAAGGATCTGCGTGGAAATAAATTTTCTGACGATGAAGCGTTGAAGACGGCCGTGGAGGAGCATTTTTACACCAAAGATAAAAAATATTTTTATGAGGGATTAAAAAAAATAATTGATCGATCTTATAAGTGTATGAACATAGGGGGGGAGTATATTGAAAAATAAAAATATCAAACTTTTCGTACTTGTTTGTTTTTATCCACATACCGAGAATATTTTGAACGCCCCTCGTATGTCCTAAATATCCACTGCTGGTGATTAGGCTTCCAGAACATATTTGTCAATAATTTGGCCTATTTTGGCTACGTTACACATTTGGCCACATTTTATAACTAATAAAGTGAAAAACTATTTAATGATTGTCTAGATATTTACGGATTAAAAACATATACCAGATATAGTCAATCATTACAGTCCCTCGAACACTATGTACTAGACCTAACTGCTATTGCTAGAGGCTTTAAGGTTTTATCTCGCTCGAACAATTTATTAATTGACCCTTAAGGTCAAGTTTACATTTTAAGAAATCAACTTCCTAGGAAGTAAATTTTAGTATATTTTAAATAAGTAATTTTATTTCCTAGGAAGTTGATAGAATAGATCAAAAACGTTAAACCCGCTTTAAACCTTGCAGTTAAACTCCGAAATCGTAATCCAGAATGTTCCACATGTTCAGAAAACCCGACCATAACACAACTCATGGACTATGACAGCTTCTGCAAATCTAAGGCTAAGGAAGAGGTAAAATTTGATTTTACTAAAAACCTACCTCTCACTCGCACAATCAAATATAACGGACTTTTTGTAGATATATTGGAGAACTATATCTTCCTTTAGGCCAGACATTTTAGTGTTTTCTCGAAACTTGAAAAAAGTAATCAAATATTCCAAAAGACCACAACATGAAGTCGAACAAATATTATGATCTCACAGAGGAAATGATCAGGAACGGGTTCAAGACTCAGCTTTACGCAGTGGAAGATGGTGCGAGAGGAGTTCCAGCAAAATCTTTGCATCACTTACTGAAATAATTTGGCCTAAGCAATTCTGTAGAAGATGCGTTTATGGAACGAGCTTCCAAGACAGCATTAACGGAATCATACAGTATTTGGTTGGGTAGGGAGAGGAGTAGAATGGTGGATGGTGAACGCCTTCTTGCCGTCGCAACCCGGGACATCATTCTTCTCATTTCTTACTCACATGCGATGGACCCGGCACCTGCACGGTGAATCCAAGGAATGCCTGGATGTTTTTTTCATATTAGTAAAATAGAATATCCTCTGTCTAAAATTAGATACATGACAATGAAAATATGTCCAAAATGTCCGTAATGTAATTGTCTTGAAACTGGTTTTCTCAAAAAATCTTTTTCAATATTGGATTGTGCGAGCGAGACGGTTGCAAAAGTGTTAAATAATAATAATAAACTGTTATTTCGGACTTTACATACATTAATTGTTAGTAACAATTTTACTTAATCTATATTAATATATATATAAACTATATAATAAGTTCTTGGGGCACTGGATACGCCTGCATGTCAGCAGGTGACCTGGGCCCCAGAAAAGCAAAAAAAAAAAAAAAGAGTCCTTCGCGCCATTTTGCGTGGACATGTCAAGTGCAAGTTCTTGTTTTGTAAATTAATTTACTGTGGATATTATTGGTCAAAAGTGGTGTTGTTTTGTTTAATAATGTGAATAATTATGGAAAACAATAAGTTGGACTTTAAATATGGGGCACAAGTTGCAGTTTGTTTTTGCGGTTTTCCCGCGCTGTCAACTCCCATATTTTACCCGACGTGTTTGAGCTATGGTGCCGCGAGTGACTCCAAGAAAAGCATCAAATTCTGCAACATCCGGAATTTGATAATGACCTCATTAACTCAATAAAAATAAATATATATTACGTCAGACTTGGCTGTATGGGCAAGACCCTTTGCCTTCCCTATCATCTCATTCATCATCAATCGGGAGAGGAGAACCAAAAAAAAAAAAAAAGAAAAAAAATAATAAAATAAAATATACTACGCTCCCGAACTTTTTCCGCGCAAAGTTTTTTCGCAATGGACGGATTCAAATGTATTCGTCAAATCAGATGGTGCAACTTTTTTTATTTTTAAATCCCTTCTTCGGTGTTTTTTTTTTTATGCCGGCTTGACTGAGCATGACGGCAATTCGAGCCTGATCCCGAGGTGTGTGGATACACTTTATTGGGTTTATCGGCACGATAGGTGGATACTTCCCTACCCCGGCAGACTGGGGAAGTCACCAATTTTATAACCATTAAATATTATTGTGACCCGACTAGGAATCGAACCCGGTACCTCCGGGTCTAAATCCACGGACTTAACTAGACCACGGATGCAGTTATACAGATGTATGGGGGCTAAAGCATGTGTAGTTGTGTCACTTAAATAAATTTTTTGTTCGTTACTTATTAATTTTTACTTTTTACTATTATTACGGCTTAATTAAGTGTTGTGATTTGTATGGAAAAAATAATCAATTTTACGAATGTAAAGCGGTAAGTTTTGAGTTTTATTTTAATGAAAATAGCTATATTTAAGTAAAATTTGTACTTAGAAATATACATGGTGTAATTTCAATCTTTTACAATCAACACAGTCCCTAGAACCTTCACAGCTAAACAAGCCTTCCAGAACATATTTCTGAAGAATTTGGTCAACTCTCGCCACGTTGGGCATTTGGCCACATTTCCTAATTATTAAATTAAAAAACTATTCAATGATTGTCCAGATATTTACGGATAGAAAAGTATATACCAAATACAGTCGATCATTACAGTTCTTAGAACACTTTCAGAACATATTTCTAAAGAATTTGGCCAACTCTCGCCACGTTGGACATTTGGCTACATTTCCTAATTATTAAATTAAAAAACTGATTAATGATTGTCCAGATATTTACGGATAGAAAAGTATATACCAAATACAGTCGATCATTACAGTTCTTAGAAAACTATGTCCTATCCCTTCACAGCTAAATAAGCCTTCCAGAACATATTTCTGAAGAATTTGGCCAACTCTCGCCACGTTGGACATTTCCTAATTATTAATTTAAAAAAATATTCAATGATTGTCCAGATATTTACGGATAGAAAAGTATATACCAAATACATTCGATCATTACAGTTCTTAGACCTCCACAGCTAAACAAGCCTTTCAGAACATATTTCTAAAGAATCTGGCCAACTCTCGCCACGTTGGACATTTGGCCACATTTCCTAATTATTAAATTAAAAACATATTTAATGATTGTCCAGATAATTACGGATTAAAAACTAATAATTTAGTCATACCAAATATAGTCAATCAACACTATCCCTAGAACACTAAATCCTAGACCTTCACTGCAGGATTTGATCCTTCCAGAAATCATAATGAAATGAATGATGAAAACCATGAAATCGTTAAAAAAATAAATGAAATGTACATACTCAATAATATTGGCAAAGATTTCCAAAATTTGCACTATTTTTAAAAAATATTGTTATTACTTGCCAGAATTACTTAATAAAAATAATGTGTTCGCGATGATCATATATGCACTTCGTCCATTTTAAATCGCAATCCAGAATTTTCAACGTATCCAGATAACCCGAGCATAACACTAATATTACCGGCGCTTTGATATTGACCAAATCAGCTGTTTAGATTTTTTAGCTGGCAACTTTAATGTATTTTGTCGATAAGATCAAAATAGCTAAGATAGCAAACGTTATCTAATGTCGAGACTGATGTTATTGCACGAAATTACACCTGTATAAGTTAAAAAAAGTGTGCAACATTCGTAATTTTGAAGACGCATGATTTTTTGACGTGACTTTGTATGGTCTTACGTTAGACTAATGTGTTTCTATTGATAGAAACAACATTTTTTCTAAAAAAACATAATGTCGGAAATGTCACTTTTTTTGGGCGGAATGCTTCAGGGTTGACCCAATTTAGCGGGCATTAATTTCAGCGGACGTGGACTCACTGGTTTTTTTGTTTTACACCGAGCGTGAGCTGGGTAAGGGGCCACTGTAGGGTATGTGGCACCTGAGAGCAGCAGATGGCGGCGGGACTTCAAGATGGCGGCGGTCTTAATTACCGACATCCGCTCATCCGACATTCTTTTCCTCCCTCTTCAGGTGTCCAATGGGGGTGGGTTTTTAATACTAGCGCCCACCTGATGGTAAGTGGCGCGCAATGTCCATGAATGTTAGCAATTGGAATCAGACACTCATGGCTGACATCAGCCCCTAACACTATGTCGGCTTGACTGGGCCACACTTATTGGCACGAACGGGAAGAAGCTTGGGGAAATTACCACCATCAGTCCGCTTACCACCTATTTGTTGTTCTCATTGAAAGTATGTGTCATTTGCTATGATATCAAATGCTATTTTTTACTTTCAAGGAGAACTAATATTGTAAGCTTGTCATGGTGATATTTATATGAAAAATAACACCACTTGAAACAAGACTTACTGATGAATGTCATTAGTAAAAATGGAGTAGAGCACGGGGGCCAGGCAGCTTCCTTGCGGGACGCCAGTCGCGATGGTCTTTTTCGCGGAGAATGCTTCGTCAATCTGCATGAAGAGTCGTCTCCTCTCTAGGAACGATGAGAGCAACCTGACTGCCATGCGTAGTAGATCGGCATCAAACAGTTTCGACAGAAGGCCGGTATGCCACACTTTGTCGAACGCCTTCTATAAATAGGTTAACATATCAGTCCAACGTAAAGACTATACAAAATCACTCGTATTTAACTATTGTACAATAATATGCTTTATAGGGATGTAGAAACGTTGAAGCGACAAATACATTTCTCTTTTTTTTTTTGTACAATGGGTAATATCACGAAAAACTTTGTGTAGATGTCGCTAGTGGCAATGTTTACACCTATAACATTTCTCGATTAGTTTTTGTGTTTTTTTTTTTCAATCAATATATATATTCTAAGTTAACATTATCTGCCTTAATAGGGTTTTACGCTGCATCCCTCTCTCTCGCACAATCCAATATTTTCAAAGAATTTTCAAGTCAGAGTACTTCCGAGAAATGTAATCAACTTAGAAATAAACTCATTCATTCGTTGAAATGCGTTAAAACCTCTTAATGATAAACTCTGTATTGTTTGTAGAAAAGGATGCAGGCCCGATTAAAATCGCAACGAAGAAAAGTCGAACGAGAGAAACGCATGACTGGCCAATCGTATTACGGTTTTAGGAAAGACACGAATAGCGATTACAAATGGGTACAGGATGTGTTAAAAACTGAAAGGAAATTAGGTACGGTACCTATTTAACTTTGACTTTGACTTTTTCCTGTATTAGTTTACTTTGACTCTTCTTTTTACCTTTATTAATTAACTTTATCTGTTCTTATTTTCTTTATTAGTTTACTTTGACTCTTCTTTTTACCTTTATCAATTAACTATGTCAATTCTTATTTTCTTTTATAGATTATTATTATTATTCTTATTTGCTTTATTAGTTAGCTTTGACTGTTCTTATTTGTTTTATTAGTTTACTTTGACTATTCTTATTTGTTTTATTAGTTTACTTTGACTATTCTTATTTGCTTTATTAGTTAGCTTTGACTGTTCTTATTTGTTTTATTAGTTTACTTTGACTATTCTTATTTGTTTTATTAGTTTACTTTGACTATTCTTATTTGCTTTATTAGTTAGCTTTGACTGTTCTTATTTGTTTTATTAGTTTACTTTGACTATTCTTATTTGTTTTATTAGTTTACTTTGACTATTCTTATTTGTTTTATTAGTTTACTTTGACTGTTCTTATTTGTTTTATTAGTTTACTTTGACTATTCTTATTTGTTTTATTAGTTTACTTTGACTATTCTTATTTGTTTTATTAGTTTACTTTGACTATTCTTATTTGTTTTATTAGTTTACTTTGACTATTCTTATTTGCTTTATTAGTTAGCTTTGACTGTTCTTATTTGTTTTATTAGTTTACTTTGACTATTCTTATTTGTTTTATTAGTTTACTTTGACTATTCTTATTTGTTTTATTAGTTTACTTTGACTATTCTTATTTGTTTTATTAGTTTACTTTGACTATTCTTATTTGTTTTATTAGTTTACTTTGACTATTCTTATTTGCTTTATTAGTTTACTTTGACTATTCTTATTTGCTTTATTAGTTAGCTTTGACTGTTCTTATTTGTTTTATTAGTTTACTTTGACTATTCTTATTTGTTTTATTAGTTTACTTTGACTATTCTTATTTGTTTTATTAGTTTACTTTGACTATTCTTATTTGTTTTATTAGTTTACTTTGACTATTCTTATTTGTTTTATTAGTTTACTTTGACTATTCTTATTTGCTTTATTAGTTTACTTTGACTATTCTTATTTGTTTTATTAGTTTACTTTGACTGTTCTTATTTGTTTTATTAGTTTACTTTGACTATTCTTATTTGTTTTATTAGTTTACTTTGACTATTCTTATTTGCTTTATTAGTTTACTTTGACTATTCTTATTTGTTTTATTAGTTTTCTTTGACTGTTCTTATTTGTTTTATTAGTTTACTTTGACTATTCTTATTTGTTTTATTAGTTTACTTTGACTATTCTTATTTGTTTTATTAGTTTACTTTGACTATTCTTATTTGTTTTATTAGTTTACTTTGACTATTCTTATTTGCTTTATTAGTTTACTTTGACTATTCTTATTTGTTTTATTAGTTTACTTTGACTATTCTTATTTGTTTTATTAGTTTACTTTGACTATTCTTATTTGCTTTATTAGTTAGCTTTGACTGTTCTTATTTGTTTTATTAGTTTACTTTGACTATTCTTATTTGTTTTATTAGTTTACTTTGACTATTCTTATTTGTTTTATTAGTTTACTTTGACTATTCTTATTTGCTTTATTAGTTAGCTTTGACTTTCTTATTTGTTTTATTAGTTTACTTTGACTATTCTTATTTGTTTTATTAGTTAGCTTTGACTGTTCTTATTTGTTTTATTAGTTTACTTTGACTATTCTTATTTGTTTTATTAGTTTACTTTGACTATTCTTATTTGCTTTATTAGTTAGCTTTGACTGTTCTTATTTGTTTTATTAGTTTACTTTGACTATTCTTATTTGTTTTATTAGTTAGCTTTGACTGTTCTTATTTGTTTTATTAGTTTACTTTGACTATTCTTATTTGTTTTATTAGTTTACTTTGACTATTCTTATTTGCTTTATTAGTTAGCTTTGACTGTTCTTATTTGTTTTATTAGTTTACTTTGACTATTCTTATTTGTTTTATTAGTTTACTTTGACTATTCTTATTTGTTTTATTAGTTTACTTTGACTATTCTTATTTGTTTTATTAGTTAGCTTTGACTGTTCTTATTTGTTTTATTAGTTTACTTTGACTATTCTTATTTGTTTTATTAGTTTACTTTGACTATTCTTATTTGTTTTATTAGTTTACTTTGACTATTCTTATTTGTTTTATTAGTTTACTTTGACTATTCTTATTTGTTTTATCAGTTTACTTTGACTATTCTTATTTGCTTTATTAGTTAGCTTTGACTGTTCTTATTTGTTTTATTAGTTTACTTTGACTATTCTTATTTGTTTTATTAGTTTACTTTGACTATTCTTATTTGTTTTATTAGTTTACTTTGACTATTCTTATTTGTTTTATTAGTTTACTTTGACTATTCTTATTTGTTTTATTAGTTTACTTTGACTATTCTTATTTGTTTTATTAGTTTACTTTGACTATTCTTATTTGCTTTATTAGTTAGCTTTGACTGTTCTTATTTGTTTTATTAGTTTACTTTGACTATTCTTATTTGTTTTATTAGTTTACTTTGACTATTCTTATTTGTTTTATTAGTTTACTTTGACTATTCTTATTTGTTTTATTAGTTAGCTTTGACTGTTCTTATTTGTTTTATTAGTTTACTTTGACTATTCTTATTTGTTTTATTAGTTTACTTTGACTATTCTTATTTGTTTTATTAGTTTACTTTGACTATTCTTATTTGTTTTATTAGTTTACTTTGACTATTCTTATTTGTTTTATTAGTTTACTTTGACTATTCTTATTTGTTTTATTAGTTTACTTTGACTATTCTTATTTGTTTTATTAGTTTACTTTGACTATTCTTATTTGCTTTATTAGTTAGCTTTGACTGTTCTTATTTGTTTTATTAGTTTACTTTGACTATTCTTATTTGTTTTATTAGTTTACTTTGACTATTCTTATTTGTTTTATTAGTTTACTTTGACTATTCTTATTTGTTTTATTAGTTTACTTTGACTATTCTTATTTGTTTTATTAGTTTACTTTGACTATTCTTATTTGTTTTATAAATTACTTTGACTATTCTTATTTGCTTTATTACTTTACTTTGCCAGTGCTCATTTCTCTTATTAGTTATTTATTAATATTGTATTAACTATTGATATATTTTTCAGGTCCCAGATGTAACTCGGATATATGCAAAAAGCATAAGTACTGTTATAAAATAACTGACGATATGCGTAATGATATTTTTAACACTTTTTGGAACGAACTCGATTGGGAGGGGAAGAAAAACTACGTCAAATCGCTAATTAATATAGTTCCAGCTGTAAGACGTCGTTCCAAAGTAGTAAACTCAAGAAAAGGCGATTCGAAGCGCTACCATCTATTAATAAATAACGAAAAACAATCTGTCTGTCTGAATATGTTTCTAAACACTCTAGGCTTGAAAGAAACGACAGTTAGATACTGGCTAACGAAAGAGGTAGCTGTAAAAAAGAAAAAAAATCCAATAAAAAGCATCAACGCATCCCAATACATAGATAGCTTACAAAAATTCGAACCGAAATGTAATATATGTCGAAATTCAATGACTAAATTGTATTTCGATTTTAGTATAAAAAACGCATACCAACTTTATAAAAAATACGTTTTCGATTGTAAGGCTCAAGGCTTGTGTCCTGTGTCTAGGAAAACATTCACCAGTGTTGCCAATAGTAAAAATGTTGCTATTTTCAAGCCGAAAAACGACGGAGATATTTGTGATCTGGTCACACAGCACAACGAATTGGCGCCTATGCCTATATCTATAGAACAGAATATTGAACAAGAAATTGTTTTGCAAAATTATGAATGGTAAATCTAAATAAGCCACGTCCCTAGAACACTTTCAGCCAGTTTCTCAAATGTATTTTAAGTACTTAATTATTACTTAAGTGAAGTTTATTAATATATATAATTATTAAGTAATAGGTATATGATTCTTGTAAAATATTTATTATAAATTAAAGCAGCACATTACTCGCAGTTGGTTTTAAAAAGTGAAGTGTCAAAATCTACACTGACAGGTGACGTCTTAAATAAATGCAAGGCAAGGGATTGTCGATTGCAGCCAACAATATTTATTCCTTGGCCGCATGTAATACAATCGTTACGACATTTATTTTTATTTATTTCTTTATTTCAAAACTTTATGCACTAGGTACACAGGCGGACTTAATGCCGCTAGGCATTCTTACTAATCAATTTAGAGCATTTGTTATGTGAGGCAGGGGCAAAATATAATAGGAGCATTTAGGTTTGTGAAGAAAACAAAATAAATACTAAATCTAATATACTATATACTAATCAGTAGGTATACACTAATACATATAAATTTCTACATTTCTGGTACTGAATCTTCAGTCGGTCCAATAGAGATTTCATCCTTAAAAGAAACAGATAATCCACCCAGTCTATTACTGTGTCATTAAAAATTAAGTTGTTTACTCATACAGTGACGTCATGCTCAGAACGCTGATACTAAGGTCCGGATTAATAGTCGTTGCTCCGCCAGTGCTTTTGTGATAGGGAAGGCAAAGTGTCTAGCCCAAACAGCCAAGTCTGACGTAATATATCTTTCTTTTTTATGAGTTAAAGATGTCATCAACAAATTCCAGTTGCAGAATTTAATGCTTTTCTTGGAATCACTCGCGGAATTATAGCCCAAACATGTCGGGTAATATGGAAGTTGACAGCGCGGGAAAACTGCAACATATTTAAACTCCAATTTATCGTTTTCCATAATATTCACATTGTTGCACATTATTAAACAAAACAACACCACTTTTGACAAATAATATCGACAGTAAATTAATTTACAAAACAAAAACTTGCACTTGACATGTCAGCGCAAAATGGCGCGAAGAACTCGCTCCGCTAGTGCTTAGCACGAGCCATTGCTCAGAACTGTCAAAGTAATATAACAAACTACAAAAATAAACTGGCGGAGCAACGACTATTAATCCGGACCTGAGAGTTCTGAGCCATTGCACGTTTTACTCTATTTTTTTAGAGTAAAATCTGTCACTTTGACTGTTCTGAGCAATAGCTCGTTTTTAGAGTAAAATCTGTCACTTTGACTGTTCTGAGCAATAGCTCGTTTTTAGAGTAAAATCTGTCACTTTGACTGTTCTGAGCAATAGCTCGTTTTTAGAGTAAAATCTGTCACTTTGACTGTTCTGAGCAATAGCTCGTTTTTAGAGTAAAATCTGTCACTTTGACTGTTCTGAGCAATAGCTCGTTTTTAGAGTAAAATCTGTCACTTTGACAGTTCTGAGCAATGGCTCGTGCTAAGCACTGGCGGAGCAACGATTATTAATCCGAACCTAACAGTTGTTCCGAATCAAATAATACGATGTGGATGCTCAGATCGTAAATCAATTCGGAATGAACCAAATTACATTTTTATTCCTATCACAATAGTTTTTTTTTTAATGTAAAGAAGTTAAATTGCATATCTAACACTACCCACCTCCGTAGACTCCTTTAGCTTCCTATATTGTAACGTTTATATTTAATAAAATATTTTGGTCTTTTAAAATTACTTGCCGTGTTACAGACATCTTTTATTTATATCCTGCTTGAAGATGTTGCTTGACATAATGACATGACAGCGCTCAGAGTGATCCACCTCCATACAGTTTATGCTCGACTCGGAACGGCTTTAAGTGTGCTTAGGTTTCTTAAATTCATGACATTTTATTTATTACTTACATTATTTTCGTTGTATAAATTTGTAATTAATTAAGTTAGTTAGTATAAATTTGTGTGCCAGAAATGGCGGAGTTTGTGAGCTATTCAAAAACTATGTACCTATTTACCATATTCCATACAAATAAATATTATTTCATTTCATTTCATTATTATCGTGTCTCGGAACGAGAATGTGGCGTTTTTGCATTTTAAAACTAAAATTATCAATTAATCGTACGTTTTTAAAATCAATAATAATCGTAGTTGTATTCTGATTTCTTATTATAAATATGTTTTGTAAAATATATTTATTTTAAAATATTATATTGTTTTATTTACCAAACCTAATTTTATTCTTGAGAAGTTTTTTTGTTTGTATTCTCTTCTCCTGATGGATGATGAATGAGGTGATAGGGAAGGCAAAGGGTCTAGCCCATACAGCCATGTCTGACGTAATATATCTCTTTTTTATTAGTTAATGAAGTCTTTTGTGAAGATTCTAAGCTTTTCTAGGAGTCACTTGCTGTATTATAATGCATCGGGTATAATATGGGAGTTGACAGCGCGAGAAAACCGTAAAAAATAAACTGCAAATTGTGCCCCATATTTAAAGTCCAATTTATCGTTTTCCATGATTATTTACATTATTTTACAAACTTAACAAAACAACACCACTTTTAACTAACAATATCCATAGTAAATTAATTTAAAAAACAAAAACTTGCTCTTGACATGTCCGCGCAAAATGGCGCGAAGATTTTTTATTTAAAGGATTTGTACAGACAGAATACATGATTTCTAAACACGATATATATATTCATAATTGTTAAAACATAGTTCATAACTGAGTTAGGGAGTTGGAGTCAATCGCGGCATTATAGCCCAAACACGTCGTTATATCCGACGTGTTTATAATAGACAGCACGAAAAAATCGCAAAAAAGAAACTGCAACTTCTGCGCCATATGAAATCAAATTTATTGTCCTTTATAATTATTTACATTGTAGCACATTATTAAACAAAATAACACCACTTACAAAGTAATTTCCAAAAACATAAACTCGCACTTAACATATCCGTGCAAAATGGCGCTAAGGACTCTTAATAAATTTATACTTCCCGCCTATTCTAGTTCTCTAGGACGCCGCAGTAGCGCTGCTAAAACTGTTACACTTTTCTTCTATGGAGTTAGTCGTACGTATACAAGCTATCTAGTTTTTTTAATTATAGGATCCAAAACTCCAAATCCTCGCTCAAGAGAACCGAATATCCGTCAACGAGCTGTCAAACTTGAGAAACTGTAATGCGCGCCATCTTTTAGTGGATGTTAGAAGCGAGGCCGAATTCCTAATGTGCAAGATAGATGGCGCTGTCAACTATCCCATAGACAAGCTAAAGAATAAGCCCAAGTTTGATGCTTTGGTTCGGAAATTGGAAGATTTTGACCATGGTTAGTACTTTATCCCTAGAACACTGTCCTAGATCTTTACTGAGTATATTTCTGGAGAATTTGGCCAACTCTCGCCACGCTGGATATTTACTTACATTTACTGATTATTAAATTAAAGAACTATTCAATGATTGTCTGGATATTTACGGATTAAACTATTAATGGGATGTAACGATTATTCATTACATCCCCTAGATCACGACGCCCTAGACCTCCACTGCTTTTGGCCTACTCTCGCCACGCTGGACATTTGGCTACATTTATCAATTATTAAATGTAAGAAATATTCAATGATTGTCTAGATATTTACGGATTAAAAACTTAATTTGGACATACCAAATATAGACAATCGTAACAGTCCCCAGAATTCCATGTCGTACTCGTATACCTTCACTGCTGATGGAGGATGTCTTCCATAACATATGTATGAAGAATCTAACCTATACTGGTCACACTGGATATTTGGCTACATTGCCTGATTATTAAATTAAAGAACTATTCAATGATTGTCCAGATATTTACGGATTAAAAACTATTAAGTTGGTTTAACATGAAAAAAAAATTACAGTCTGAGAGAAATGTCTATCAACTTTCTAGGAAGTATAAATTAGGGACTTTTTGGAGAAATATTTATTTCGTACTGCCTCTGTTGTCTAGCGGTTAAGTCTCTGTATGTCAAAGACTCGACGAGTTTGCCATTTGTCATGAACCTGATCCCGAAACGTAAATACTTTTATCGGCACGAACGGTGGATACCTCCCCGTCACGACAGACTGGAAAAATTACCACCATCAGTCCGCCTACCACCTATAATAGATTACATTTCCTAAAATGTTATTATAACTTGTGACTATGAAAAACTGCGCATATTGATTTTTGTTAATTTTTTAGCTATATTTATTTGTCGTCGCGGCAATGATTCCCAACTCGTGGCCAAGAAGGTATTGGACATTGGACTGCGTACGCGAGTAATGGACGTCGTGGGAGGACTTTACGAATGGTCCAAACATATAGACAACGAATTTCCTATTTATTGAAATTATATACCATCAAATACTCCTAAGGGTTCGGTGCAGATGGCTAATGATTATTTTGTAAATGTATATATACATTTTTTAAACATTTATTCATTCACTTTTTTTTTTTTTTTTAATAAATATTTCCAGACAGGTCACACAGCGCCGTCTAGTTTTCGTGGTAAGCTTGTAAGGCTTGTGTTACGGAAACTAGATGGTTGATAAACTACATATTATACTTTTTTTTTTTTGTAAATATATACATATTATACATATAAACACCCAGACCGAGACAAATTATACAATGTACAACTTGCCCCCGGTGGGAATCGAACCCACGACCTCCCGAGTTCACGGCAACGTTTGTTACCACTAGACCACGGAGGCGGTCAGTAAGTTGTTTAGATTACTGTAAATGACTTGTCTATATTAACGTTTTAGCCATGTTCTACTCTGATACATCTAACTAATCACCAGAGGCAGTATCAAGACAACTCTTATCCCGGACTGACTTTGCAAATCCACTTCGCTTGCTAATATACGAATACTGCTATAATCGTATATATAGTATAATTTTGCTCCTGCTTCTCATTCATTCATTTGGTTTTAGGTAAATAATCATTAACCTATTGGTTTTCACTTATTAATATATATTTTTTCTTTTACTATTGCTAGTCACAGTTCAATTGCACTATTAATTTAAATCTAATTACTATATTTTACTCTTATTTCTGTTTTAATTGTATTGTCTAAATAATATAAAATCTCTTTGGCTTGTGTTCCACTATTGCTACTTTGTTTATATGTTTAATATAATAAGTTGTTTTTTTTTTAAATAAATAAAATGAAAGTTGGCCTTAAACATTAAAGCTTCATCAAATAAACTAAATAGCACTAATTTATTTTTAACATCTCCATGATCTAAATTAAATTCTTTTGCCTTGCTAGATACAGATGAAGATGAAATTGGAAGGCTGATAATTGGTCTAAAAGGTAGCTGTGCAGTGGGATTTGATGGAATAACGGCAGATTTTCAAAAAACATATAGGAATATAGCTATTCCTCCTATTACTTATGTTTGTAGGCTGAGCTTTGTTACTGGTGAATTTCCTAAAGTCTTCAAAAATTCAGTAGTTAAACCTATTCACAAGGGAGGGGATGCAGGCTGTATCAACAACTTTCGACTTATATCAACATTTACCAGCATTGACTAAAATCTTGTCTCTTAAATAAACGATTAATTAATTATTTGGAAAACAACAACTTATTTACTTCTGATGCTGTTCTTGATTCGACTGATTACATTGCTCAGAACCTTGATAATAAATGTGTTTCAATTTTTGTAGATTTGGCGAAGGCTTTTGATACGGTCTCCATTCCCTTTCTTGTGAATAAATTAGATGATTTAGGTGTTAGGGGTTTCCAGCTGGCTCTTTTAAGAGACTATCTGTCAGATCGTACTTAATGTGTCAAAATTGATAACTATATAAGCGATGACGTTCCTATAACCTTGGGTGTCCCTCAAGGTCGCATTCTGGGACCGATTAAACTTAAGGTACGGTAGGATAGTGTCGTTTGCAGATCACACACCAGCCACGCAAAAAATTGGGACAAGGTATTTTCTTATGCTCAGAGTGGACTTGACGTGGTGTTAAACTGGATTGACAATAACTTGCTAACCTACAATGCTGGCAAAACAAAGTAAAGGGTGTCTCAGAATGTTTTTCGTTTTTGCATTGATCAATACGCGCCAACCGCACGGTTGTCAGAAATGTCAAAAGCTAGGCGGAATACCCATAGACATAGGATCGTCGCGTCGTCGTTAGTATTCTATATCTATGGGAATACCAAAGTTTTTGACATATCTGACAGACGTCATCGATCTTAGACGATACGTTTTCGAACGATTGTGCACTTCGCTGGTGTGGGATGCGACATGTGTAGACACTAGCCCCATCACACATCCAGGCGACCTCGTCCAGAATCTCGAGCTGCGCAAAAACGTGAACCTATTTACAGGTTGCGAATTTGTGCCGTTTGGGGTCGCGATAGACCGTGAGTTGTCCAAACGGTGATGGCTCGGTTGTAAGAACGCATTCCTTAAATCAGGGTTGCACAGACTTATTAATACTAGGGGCCACTCGGCCAAATCATGAACTGATAGCGGGCCGGCCGCCAGAAGTAGGTATAGGTAGTTAAAGACAATAAAGAATTGATAAAAATTTATTAAAATTAAAAAAGAAATTATTAATTTGAAGCGTGGCACTGCATAGTGCTTACAATCTTTTTTATATTTGGCTCAAATTTACTTGTAGCAACACGTAAAACTGCTTCCAAACTTTCATTTGCAAGGCGGTTTCGATTTTTTGTTTTATTATTATTTAGTATTGAAAAAGTTTGTTCACATATATAGGTAGAACCAAATAAGCTGGCACATTTCAGAGCGTTTATGCGCAACTCTTCGTACATATTTTTATCAATGCAGCGGTAAAAGTTCAGCAAGTCTCCTTCGTTGAATTTGTTGCGTAAATCTTGGTCATTTTGAATGTCGATAATTTCTAACTGCATTGACTCTGGCGCATTTTCAACTGAAATAGTGAAAGGATTGCTGAATATGTCCAACAGAGGTTTCACTTTTTTAAACTCCGAAAATCTGTCTTCAAAAGATTGAATCAAAATATCTAGCTTTTCTACATAACTGAAATTAATCGCAGTTTTGTTGAATTTTTCAGCCATTTTCTTATAATTCGGAAAATGATTATAATTTCCAGAATTCAATTGTGATCTGAAAAGTGTCAGCTTGCATTGAAAGGATGTTACATGAGCATAGAGCTGGGATATCAGTTGATTTTTGCCTTGAAGCCGTGTGTTCAAGACATTCAAATGATTTGTAATGTCAACTAAATAAGCTAAATCACACAACCAATCAGGATTTTTAAGTTCCGGGACATCCCTTTGCTTTTCCGCCAGAAATATTCCAATTTCTTCTATTAAATTTAGAAATCGTTCCAGTGTCAATCCACGACTTAGCCACCTTACTTCTGTATAATACAGTAAATCTCCGTATTCGCTTTCGATGTCATCAAGGAATTGTTTGAATTGTTTTTGAACACTCGTCCAAAAGTCCATTGAGTATATCAACTCCTTTGGTTTGACCTTTCAATGAACACATTCCTAATAACTCTTCGAAGACTTCAAAATCTTGAGTAACACCTCGTATGAATATGAGAAGTTGAGCTGTGGAACTAATATCAGTCGATTCGTCGAGTGCTAATGAAAAAAATTCCATGATCTTAGTTTTTTCAATTAATTCATACATACATACATACATATCTTCACGCCAAATCCCTTGCGGGGTAGGCAGAGACAATTGAGCGCCACTTGTCACGATCACGACATACCTCTTTCGCTTCTTCGACATTCATCAACCTCTTCATACATGCCCTCTTGTTTCGATGGCTTTTTAATTCACCTTCAGCTAATGTTTTATTTATTTGATCATGATAGGCAAGTCTTGGTCTGCCAGGGCCTCTTTTACCCACAACTTTCGCATTATATATCTGGTTCGTCAATCTCTCTTCGCTCATCCTTTCGACATGCCCGAACCATCGGAGCATGCCTTTCTTTATTCTTGTACCTATGCTTTCTTTTATACCTACCCTTTTGCGTATTTCGTTATTACGTATACGGTCCATCAAAGTTACGCCGCATATCCGACGTAGAGACCTCATTTCTACTGCATTAACTCTACTCTCATGCGTATTCTGACATATCCACGTCTCGCTTCCATACATAAGTGTTGGTATTAGCATGGCATTGTGTATGGCGAGTCGAGCTTTATCACTGACATTTCGACTGGCGATCAGTGACCCCAGGGCCCCATTAACACTATTTCCCGCGTTCACTCTTCTTTCAACATCCCTATCATACTTCCCATCCGCAGTGAAAACACTGCCCAGATATATAATTTCATTTACCTGTTCTAGCGTTTCATCATCAATCTTTATCGTCAAGGTTGTCATCCTTCTTCTTTCAAACACTAGTACCTTGGTTTTTCTCGCATTTAAACGGAGTCCTTTTTCTGCACATCCCTCTTTCATTTCTGTGACTAGTGATTGCAATTGTTGTTCGGACGATGCCATAAGAACAGCATCATCTGCATAAAGCAGGCAGTTCACCACAAGATCACCCATTTTTATCCCACAGTCACTCTCCCTTACTCTTTTTAGGCATTTGTCGAGATATAAAGTGAATAATCTGGCGGACAGCACGCAGCCTTGTTTGACGCCCATTTGGGATTCAAAGCAAGGCGACATACCTCCCTCCACCCGCACACAAGCTTTACAGCCCTTGTACAGGGACTGTATAGCCTGTAGCAGTTTGTCATCCACTTCATACTCCGGCAATATGTCCCAAAGCTTCTTTCTTACAACTCTATCAAAAGCCTTCTCCAAATCCACAAAAGCACAGAAAACTTTCTGGTTTAAGGCCAAAAACTTATCTGTGATATTGCGGAGCGAGAAGACTTGGTCAGTGCATCCTCTTCCAGGTCTAAAGCCTCCTTGTGCCTCCCATAAAAGACCTTCTGTCTTCTCTTGCAGGCGTTTCGTGAGAATCTTGCCATACATCTTGCTCGCCAAACTGATCAAACTAATCGCTCGGTAGTTGGCACAGTCCAATCTAGATCCTTTACCTTTGTACAAAGGAACGATGACTGATTGCTGCCAGTCCTCCGGTACTCTTCCCTCCTGCCAGCAAAGGTTGCATAGTAGGTGGAAAGCGTTCCAGACCGGTATACCTCCGTATTTGATCATTTCGGCGAGCACTCGATCTTTTCCCGCTGCTTTGCCACATTTCAGGCTTCTAATTGCCGATTGCAATTCTTGCACACTTATTTCCTCTTTAGATGTAGACGTTGTATTTGAGGGTAGCTCTGGAGGTAAAGTACCCGTCGTAACGTCGTTAGGAATCGTACTAGCATACATCTCACTAAAATATTCACTCCATCGCTCCAACACCTCATTCGTGTTTGCAAGAATGTTACCGCTCTTTGATTTAACTCTATTCATTCGACAAGATGTCAAGCCACCCTTGGCCTTCCTAACTTCCCTCCAGAAAAGTTTGGAGTTCTCCTTAAAGTTGCTCGTCATCCTGTTTTCACCTATTTCGTTACATCTTTCACGCTTCTCCTTAATCAAAGATTTTGTCTCATTCTTGCAGCGATGGTATATCTTCTTTTTTTCTCTTTTCATACTTTCATTCATATTTAGCGAAGCAACGTAATCTATCCAAGCTTTCTTCTTTCTTTCAACCGATTCTTTAACCTCTTCATCCCACCACGCGTCACCTTTAGTTGCTCGCTTTTTTGCTACTCCACATACTTCTTTTGCCGATTCTACCATACCATTTTTTAGGTACTTCCAGCACTCTTCTACATCTTTGCTCACATCTTTCAAGTTGATAAGTTTATCTTTGACGCGTTTCATATACTCCTCTTTCACACTATCATCTTGTAACTTTTCACTCTTTATTCTCTCTACTGCTGACAGATTGCCACCTGATCGCCGGTGGCGCCATTTTGTGAACAGACCACTAATCCTAGTGATTACTAGGTAGTGGTCTGTTCCCAATTCTGGCCCACGATACGCCCTGGTATCCAGAGTCTGTGTTCGCAGTCTTTCATCAACTATTATTAAATCAATCATACTCTTTTCACTATTCATCGTTCTTGTATACATGTGAATATCTTTGTGAGCAAACATTGTGTTGGACACAAAAATATTCTTTTCTAAACACACGTCAAGAATAAGCTTACCTGCATCATTTACTCTCCTATCTCCAAAATCACCTAGGACTGTTTCGTAATCTGCACGACGTGTCCCCACCCATCCATTCAAGTCGCCACATAATATTATATTTTCGTTCCCAACTGCCAAATCTAGAACTGTCCTGACCTGGTTCCAAAAATTCTCCAGTTCCTGCTGTGGGGCTGAGCTTACTGGGGCGTAAACCACGGCTATAAATATTTTTTTAAGACCAGTTTTTAGACGAACCCAGAGTATTCTTGGGCTTTCCAGGCAGTACTCGTACATGCTGTCGGCCAAGCGGCTAGATAGTAAAATGCCCACCCCCTGACTACCGCGATCGTTGACTCCCACTCCCGACCAGAGCGCGATCCCTCCTCCCGGCAAGTCCTGCATCTCACTACCCCTCCGCTTGGTCTCGGTCACGCCAATCGCATCCAACTTCATTTCATCCATCATATCTAGAAGTTCATTCATCTTATATCCCTCCACGGACATTCCAGGTGCCAAGTCGGCACTCAGCTGTCCTCGATCCGCGCTTTTCGGGCCATGCGTGATGGGTTGCGGATCCCATCGCCGCTCCGGCTCATATTTCAATTAATTGTTCCGCAATTTTACCTGACAAGGACATAATTCGTCTTTGGATAGTCATACGATTCAGTTGAATTTTCTCAAACTTTTTTGCTGCTTCTGGACACATTTTCTTAGCGGCAATTTCCATGCATTCTTTTACAAAATCGCCATCATTGAAGGGGCGACTTCGCTTTGCTATCATTCGAGAAATTTCATAACTAACTTCTGTAGCCGTTTCTGAATCTTGAATGTGTTTTGTAAACATAGCTTGCTGACCAATAAGCTCCCGTTTTAAAGACAACATTTTTTGCTTTCTTAATTCGCCTGTAAACTTGGTAAAAGAAGGATGCTGCGTTTCATAGTGCCTTTTTACATTATAATCCTTTGCAATCGCAACAGAATTCTTGCAAATTAAACAAACGACTTTGTTATGCGACCATACAAAAAAGTATTTCTCAGTCCAAATTTCTTGAAACTGCCGATTTTCATCTTTAACCTTACGTTTTTTACTAGGTCCTGGCTTCTCCATGTTGCGTTCTAATCCTGGCTAGGATTAACACAGCACCTAAAAACAATTACAGTACCCACTTAAATTACCTATCCTTTTTTAAATTATCAAAAATAATTGATTAAATATTATTTCTCAGAAATTTTAAGATTTTTATACAGATTTTATCTGAAATAATGACGTAATTATTACAGTTAGAGAAATTCTTATAAAAATAGTAATTTCTTTGTTTATTTTAATATTTAGCCAACATTAAAGCTAAATTTGATTAAAATTGATTAAATAGGTAGGGAAACACTTATTAATAACAGAGTTTTACTTACGTTTTCACAACACAATTATACACGGCACTTGACGGGTTAACACTGCAACAGGAAATCTACGTTGAATGTGGATCAAAATATATGACACCGGCTAGTCGAGTTAAAATCTACACTAGAACTACGAGGGGCGTTCAAAATATTCTCGGTATTGATACGTTACAACCTCTTTTATATATATATTTGTTACTGGCCGCTAAGATTCATCCATTGACTTTAAAAAAAAGTAAAATTGGAACCGAGATGTTCTTTTGTTTTTCTGCAATTGCCGAACAAACATGAACACCATGAGCGAATTAACAATTTTAACGAAATTAGAGCACCGATCCGTCATAAAATTCTTGACAAAACAGGGTAAAAATCAAAAAACCATAAAAGAGGAAATGGATTGTGTTTACCGTGAGTCTGCTCCTTCTTTATCTACTATTCAAAAATGGTCAAGCGAATTTAAGCGTGGAAGGGAGAGTATTGAAGATGACCCTAGACCTGGCCGGCCTGTAGTGGCTACCTCACAAGAAAATATTGATAAAGTGGAAAAACTTATATTGGAAGACGGCCGAGTGAAGGTAAAATCTATAGCTCAAGTAACCAATCTCTCTATTGGTACCGTACATGACATTATACATGACCATCTTAATATGTCAAAAGTAAGTGCAAGATGGGTTCCGCGAATGCTGACGCTTCTTCAAAAGGATATGCGTGTGGCTTGCTGTTCAGATTTTATCGACCTGTGTGGTGAAAATCCCGATGAGGTGCTGCAAAAAATAGTTACTGGAGATGAAACCTGGGTTCATCATTATGACCCAGAGAGCAAACAGGAGTCCATGCAGTGGCACATTAAGGGTTCAGCTCATCCCAAGAAGTTCAAGGTAATCCCGTCAGCTGGCAAGGTCATGGCCACAATATTTTGGGATTGTGAAGGAGTTTTGCTTATCGATTATAAAGAAAAAGGTGTAAATATCACAGGGCAGTACTACGCTAACGTTATACGTCAATTAAGAGATGCGATCAAAGAAAAGAGGCGAGGAAAGTTAATCAAAGGTGTTCTGCTTCTGCATGACAACGCCCCTGTCCATACTGCTCATATTGCCAAGGCAGCTATTGTTGAATGTGGGTTTGAAACTGTTACTCATCCACCCTATAGTCCGGACTTAGCCCCAAGCGACTTCTTTTTGTTTCCCAATCTTAAAAAGGATCTGCGTGGAAATAAATTTTCTGACGATGAAGCGTTGAAGACGGCCGTGGAGGAGCATTTTTACACCAAAGATAAAAAATATTTTTATGAGGGATTAAAAAAAATAATTGATCGATCTTATAAGTGTATGAACATAGGGGGGGAGTATATTGAAAAATAAAAATATCAAACTTTTCGTACTTGTTTGTTTTTATCCACATACCGAGAATATTTTGAACGCCCCTCGTATTGCCTCCCAAAAACACTAATAAACTGCACTTATTCTCAATCACTTATTACTTCGCTTTGTATTTTCGCGCTTATTTCTTTCTGTTGTTGACACTTCACTCAAATGAAAAGCGAACTGTTCGGCCGCTGCGGTTAACGTGATTTTTATACCGCGCAAACGACTCTGGAAGCTTCGTGTAGATACGCGAGCAATCGGGAATACGGGACTATATCTATCTCGCTTGCTCACCGCGCTAGAAAATTCTTGATTTCTATAGCGAGCGATGTTACTTGACTTAGCAATTTTGGGCGCTAGATTCAAATTGCGCGCGCGCGAGTTTCACATTACTTTTCGAACATATTTTTTTTTTGTTTTATTCTGGAATAGAATTCAATATTTTTCGAATGCACGAGAGTATTATTTTTGCTGTCGGCGGGCCACCAGTATTCGACCCACGGGCCGCATGCGGCCCGCGGGCCGCGGTCTGTGCATCCATGCCTTAAATCCTACAAAGGTCGGTTCAAACCCCCCCGGCATGTACCAATGAGAAATACTTTTCTTACGTACTGCCGTCATAGATTCACTACACCACCGTTCCCGTGACAAGGAGAGCACGTTAAGCCGCCTGTTCCTGTTCCACTAATACCAACTTGTGGAATCGTTAATAAATTGTCATAAAAAGTTAACATCATATCCTCGCCAACCCGTCTGGCCAGCGTGGCGAGTGTAGGCCAAATTCTCCAGATAATAATTCTGGAAGGCCCATCTCCAGCAGTGGAGGTCTAGGACGCTGTGTTCTAGGGGCTGTAATAAATCTAAAAAATAATTTGAAATGGTTTCGTCGTGAAATAACTGATTTTTGAATTATTTCAATCAAGTCAATTTAAGTAACTGCCTCCGTGGTCTAGCGGTTAAGTACGTGAATTTAGACTCGGAGGTACCGGGTTCGATTCCTGGTCGGGACACAAAAATATGTATCTATGTCAATAAATACATTTAATTAATACTCAATTTATTTGTGATATTTCTCGAGTTTGGTACGCTGGAGACATCCACGAGCTTGCCACTTGTCATGATTGGCCGGCAGTAAAGTTGGCTAAATGTGAATCCGCTTATTTATAAGCGTGGTTGCTGACCACCCCGAAAGGGAAACTGTCGTGATGATACTTTACTTTATTGAAGTCAATTTAGTAACGATAAAAACATATTACAAAATTAACTCATACATAAAGTAACTAAATGTCAATTTCAATCGTTATTGGAGTTGAAAAGAAATTGCCCAAAACCAGGCCCCAACTTTTTTGCAGCGTGCCTCAACTAAATACAATTCAATAATCATAACAATTAATTGTGTTTTTTAATTTAATTACAACAACTCTTTTACCCCAGCATTAAAATATAATTTAATTAAATAGTCAATTGGTTGGCTATTTATACGATTAGGTTCTTTATTTTTTTTTTTTTTTTAATTGTCTTTAAAGGACATTGTACAGAATACATCAGTCCTAAACACGTAATTTATTTGCATAATATATGTTCATAACAGAGTTCATAACCGAGTTGGGGATCATCAAATTCCAGATGCTGCAGAATTTGATGCTTTTTTGGAGTCACTCGCGGCATTATAGCCCAAACACGTCGGGTAAAATATGGGAGTCCACAGCGCGGGAAAACCGCAAAAAATAAACTTCAACTTGTGCCCCATATTTAAAGTCCAATTTATGGTTTTCCATAATTATTCACATTGTAGCACATTATTAAACAAAATAACACCACTTTTGACCAATAATATCTACAGTAAATTAATTTACAAAACAATAACTTGCACTTGACATCTCTGCGCAAAATGGCGCGAAAGACTCCCTTAGGTTCTTTATTATGACCAGGTACTTTATTATAGATAAAACATTGGACTTAAAATCGGCGGGATTGAAACTATGTAATTATTAACGTAAAAAAAGTTTTTGTCAATTGTTATGCTAGTTAAAATAAATAAAATTAATTACAGATTATGAAATCACAATATATTAACTATCAAATAAACAAGAAATCATCATGGCACGAGACATTTTACTGTGTATTCTCATTTGTATATCGCCGGGTTAGAGCGAAAACCAACTAACATTTTTTTTTGTAAATTCACTTTTTTACTCCAATCGTTTAAGTAACTTCTGCTTTTTCCAGTGATAAAATCGACAAAGCACTATGACGTTTACTTTCGAAGATAGTGGGTCTTAAAAGCACTTTAACGAACTGTTTTAGCCGAAAATGTAAATTCAAAAGTAATTAAATGTGCATAATATGTTTGTGCAAAAATGGCTGACTTAGTTGGTTTTTATTCTAACATGGCGATATTTTGTATTAAGATATTTAAAAAAACAATAAATAAATATATTTAAAAGATTATTTTTGTTTAATTTTCGTCCTAAATTCTCAGAAGATTACCTACCGGTGGGGTGTATCACTAACTTTTTATCACGATAGATGGCGCATGATAGATGGTACCTAATATAACTGTCAGTTGCATAGAAAACTGGTATTTTTATTACGAAATTTATTATTTTCTGGATATTATGCCGAAGTGAGCAGCTTTTAAGTGTACAGATCGAGATTTCCAAGCGAAATCCAAGAAAAGATCTCAAATTCGCCGTTCTATTAATTCAACATTTTTTTTTATACTAGTACGACATGTGACCTTGCGCCCACTTGTGAGATAAGTGGCGTGCGAGGTCCATGAATCTTAGCAACTAGAATCAGAGACTCATGACTGACATCAGTCCCTAACACTATGTCGGCTTGACTGGGTATGACGGCAATTCGAGCCTGATCCCAAAACGTGTGGATACACTTTAGTGGGTTTATCGGCACGAACGGCGGATACCTCCCCGTCACGACAGACTGGGGAAATAACCACCATCAGTCCGCCTACCACCTATTTAATCATTTCACATCACGTGTTTTTCGTGTGTTAAGTTAAAATACATTATCTTGTTATAAAAATTAAAACTACAAAAACATTTTAAAAAATGATGCGTCATAGGTGTAAACAAGGTACCATTGCCTCTAGCGACATCTACAGAAAGCTTTGCGTGATAACCGTTGCAGAAAGCATGATTTCATCATCATCAGCCTGTGTCTCTCCATTGCGTATCCAGATATAGGCCTCTCCCAAGGCTAGCCACTTCACACGATCTCCTGCCACCCTCATCCAACCCCACCAGCGTCCTTCTGTCCATCTAGCGGGGGGTCGACCCACTCCGCGTCTTCCTCTCTGGTCTCCACTCTATAACCCGTCTACTCCATAGTTCATCGGTTCTACGACATACATGTCCAGCCCGTTGCCACTTCAGCTTACTAATTTTGAAAGCTATATTGGTAACTTTGGTTCTCCGACGGATTTCCTCGTTTCTGACTTTATCCATCAGAGAAATACCAAGCATAGCTTTCTCCATAGCCCGCTCAGCGACCTTAAATTTGTGGACGAGACCCACTGTCAGTGTCCACGTTACTGCACCGTACGACAGCACTGGAAGAACGCACTGGTTGAAAACGCTCGTCTTCAAACACTGGGGTATGTTTGATAAAAAGATGTGGCGCAGCTTCCCGAATGCGGCCCTTTCTAGCTGAATGCGTCTGTGGGCTTCTTTGCTGAAGTTCGCTACGCCTAATTGCATAGTCTGTCCAAGGTAGACGTACTTTTGTACAACTTCGAGAGTGGCATTACCCACGCAGATTGATCTCGGTACAACATGGTCGTTATACATTACTTTTGTCTTGTCTAAGTTCATACCGAGGCCAACCTGCTGGGACGCCACGTTTAAGCCCTTCAGCATTCCGCTAAGATCCTCCAGCCAGCTAGCTATTATGACTATGACAAAAGCATGGTTTACCTATTTATAAATTTTGATATAGGTATGCCACGTGATTGGTATTGTATCCGAATGATAAGACGTTAGCATTAAAGTACGCGACTTACGAGTACTATTGTTTTAAAAAAATGTCATCCGAAACATACGTAGACAACAAATGCGAACGGAATTTTAAAAAAATCGAATAATATAAAATGTAGCAACCGTTTGCGCTGTAAACATGTACTCTCGTACAAAAAACGTCATCAGTTTTTTTTAAAATGATATTTAAAAAAAGGTAGTAAAAATCGATAATTTTCGCCATTAATTTCTCAAAAACCGTCCAGCTTTAACGGATGACATTTTTTTATAGCATCTCTACACAAAAACCAGAATTTTCTTCTAAGACACACAGTTATTTATCCCCAGCCTGCCGGGGCGGGGAAGTATCCACCGTTCGTGCCGATAAACCCAGTAAAGTGTATCCACACGTTTTGGGATCAGGCTCGAATTGCCGTCATGTCCAGTCAAGCCGGCATTGTGTCTGAAGTCAGTCCTGAGTGTCGGATTGCTAACATTATACATAACATGAACCGCAAGGTCACATATCGTCCCAGTATATGAAAAACCATTGCTTTTAGCTTTAACTATGTTATTTGACCTCGTTGACATAATGGGGTGTATCAGGCAAAGCTTTTTGTAGATGTCGCTAGCGGCAATGGTACCTTGTTTACACCTATGACTGATCATTTTTTAAATTTGTAGTTTTATATTTTTATAACAGAAAAAAATATTTTAACTTAACGTTACCTACCTTAAAAGACGAATTAAGTAAGCGAACACCGTCTTTAAAATAAAAAAAGGTTGAATTAATAGAACGGCAATTGTGATATCTTTGCTTTCGCTTGGAAATCGCGATTTGTAGACTAAAAAGCTGCTCACTTCGGCATAATATCCAGAAAATAATAATTTTCGTAATAAAAATACAAGTTTTATATGCAACTGACAGTTATATTAGGTACCATCTATAGTGATACACCCCATTGTATAGTGAATAAAGCCAATAAGAGAACAAAAATTGAAATAGTTCTAGTTTTGATGTTGATTTGAACCAAATTTAACCCGAAATAGGGCGTGGGGTGGTTTTGGTGGATACCACTGTAGTTCCAATTGCAATTTCTTACGGGAAAGTCGCGTTTTGCGCGCGAACGCCAAAACAAAATGGCGGAAAATCAAATAAACTATTTATTCCTTTTTAAATACAATATTACATTCTGAATTGTGGTAATTAATAAAAAATACATTTAATAACGTACTTAATTGAAATATAATAACAAATTAAAATTTTTACTAAATTAATTAATTTAAAGGTGCCTCAAATTAGCGGAAGTTATTGTTGTTGTAAATTAACTCGGACTTAGATTATAACATTTGTGCAGCCATTTACATAGGATAGAAAAATATTAATAATTAACGCACTGTAAAACATGACGACTTAGCCCAAAAGATGTGACTGTATTTTTTAGTTAACTGGAAAAATTAGAGAAAATATTGTACTTAACGTTTTTTATATCGATGATAGAATTTTTTTAAAAATATTTTCCTTATATAACCAATTTAAACAATCTCCAGCTTATTATTTGTGATAATGAAGTAAATTCTAGCAAATATAAAACTATGTATTTTTAGTTAAAATATTATTGGTACTATTATAGTAAATTGACTGTGTAAAAAAATGGCAAATATCGGAAAAGTTCTGGCAACTATAAAAGCGGTATTTACGCGTTTAGTTTTCGCAAGTCACGGCATAATAGCCATTTGGCAAGTGACCCTTTTCAAGGAAAGCATCATTTATTGGTACTTGGCCTCCCCAATATTATTATTAATAGTCGAAGGACTATTTACTTTGACTATAAAAGAGAACCAGGAATGGAAATGGTAAGTGATTAGGGTGAAGCTTTATTATTTATTTATAATAGGGTAGCCAACAGTGCTAACATCACACACTTATTTGTACTTAACACTAAATCAGTAGTTAGATGTTGCACCTATTATAGGCGACCACCACATTACCACAGTAGCCTTCATGGCCTATAAAAAATAACAATATTATAAAATTTTCAATAAGTATACAAAAACTAAATATTATTCGAAAAACTAATTCTGAAACAATTTTATACAATTCCTTTTAGAAATTAAAAAAAAAGTAACGAAAATAACAAAAATATTACCTACTTCACGTAATAAAGTAAAAAATAAATAAAATTTAAATTATAAAAAAAAAAACATTTATAAATCGATAGTGAATAATGATAGTTTATTGGAAATCGCTTAAATTATTTGATTGAAAATCGTATGACTTGTCGTTTGACCAATCAAAACAAGGATTGATAGAACGGCGACCGTTATTGCTTAACTCAAGACATAGCGTTATATCTAGTGTTGACCAATCTCCATAGCTGGGCACCGTTAATCAAATAGTTAACTTCGTTAATCGTTAATCCGCTACAAAAAAAGTTAGCTTCGTTAAACGTTAAAGCGTTACATTTCGGAAGAATTAACGGAAGTTAATGTTAATCGTTAATCCGTTAATATGTATAAAATTGCATTTTTATATCGTTGCGTTAGTGAACTTATAAAACCTGTTGGTTTAGGTTCTAGAAGTTAACAGGTTAATATATAAAATTGTCAGAATGAGTTCTCTTTTTTGTCTTGCCTCGGTTAGAGCCCGCCTTAACAATCTCTTCAAACTGTACGTATTGTGACTCATGTACCCTTCTTACATGTTGTTTCAAATTATTCAGGCTTGATACATGAACTTTTATTTTGTTTATGTTTTATTTTCGGCAAGCAACGCTTACAAGCAAAAAGTATTTGCTGGCCCGATCTGGATACAAATTCCACATACTCAGTCAAATGTGGCCAAGGATTCTCACCAGGACCGCTGAAATCCGATTCCATGTCTTCCATGATATAGTTTTAATTACTACACTGCACAGTACACTTTTCTATCTAACTAATTACACTGCACTCTTCTTTATTAACACGCAAATTATCACTGACAGTAATTTATAATTACAACAAACACAACACTCGTCACTTTAAGCACCGGCGCTAGTACTTCGCAGTTGTCTTACTCGCACGCGCCGGCAAAATATATCTAGTTTTGTTTTTGTCTCACGCGCCGCCGCGCCCGGCACTTGTCATACTTGTCTGAACCTGTTTTTCGCGCCACACTGCGGTGCCGTGCGGTAAATAGTGGCATTGGATTAACGATTAACGGACTTCTGCATATTAACGGAAGTTAACGTGTCCGTTAACATTTTTAAAAGTTAACTTAAAGTTAACCCGTTAATCAAAATGAAACTTCGTTAATTAACGATTAACGAGTTAATGCCCAGCTATGCCATTCTTGGTCTTGGTCTTGCATTGCATTCTTGACCAAGACCAAGAACAAGACTACTGATATGGTTGCAAGACCAAGACTACCCTTGTCTTTGTGCAATAAATATAAAAATAACACCGCTTGAAACAAGATTTACGCTGTGTTAAAACTTTAGCGACGATACTTGATTTTGGTGCAACCTAGCCTTAGTTAAACCTGCCAAAAACACCACATTTACGCAGTATTTTAGCCTAATTTTCATAATATTCGCTCAAAAAGTTGGGAGCTTTACATAACCGCTAATGACGTGTATCCGCCTGTCCATCATCATATAACTACATTAACCGAACAGCCCTGGAGCCATACAATAATAACATATAGATACAAAGTATGCGGGCATTAAGCGAGGCAAATCAAAATCAAAATAATTTATTTCCGTATGGTTAGTACGTAACACTTGGATACTGTCAATACATAAATAATAATAATAATAAATATTTCCAGACAGGTCACACAGCGCCATCTAGTTTCCGTGGTAAGCTACGAGGCTTGTGTTACGGAAACTAGATGGTTGAAATTTTTTTTATTTTTTTTGTAAATACATATTATACATATAAACACCCAGGCCGAGACAAATTATACAATGTACAACTTGCCCCCGGTGGGAATCGAACCCATGACCTCCCGAGTTCACGGCAACGTTTGTTACCACTAGGCCACGGAGGCGGTCAAACATAAAAACTAAAAAAAAAAAAAAAATTTTTGAAGAAATTGACCATGGCTGGATCGAACCCAACTTCAATACAATAATTATATTGCCATAATCAAGGAATTTGTTACTTACAGCTAGACACTTAATATTAAATTCGTGGCTGTAAAAAGACCATGTCAGTAAAACTTATCCAAAAATTACTGAATAACTCGATTTAGTCTCAAGGTCAAATCATCTAACAGCTCTTGTAATATTGTAAACGTAAAAAAAAGTAAAGTATCATCACGACCGTTTCCCTTTCGAGGTGGTCAGAAACCACGCTTATAAAGAAGCGGATTAACATTTAGCCAACTATACTATAGGCCAATCATGACAAGTGGCAAGCTCGTATTTTCCAATTTTACCTAAGTTAATATTTAGCCAACTGAATCAAAGTACGAAAGGAGTAAATTAACGCTTCACAGACTATAGACAAAGGTATCAAAATGTCAATGTTAGAGGTCGTGACGTCATCGTTTAACCCCTAAACCAACACCCTTTCATCCATTGACTTAATGCAAAAACCAAGTTACTAAAATTACACTATAAATTTATCAATAACAATATTTTAGTTTATTTTGAAGTATCTATAAGTTTAAACTGCCTCCGTGGTCTAGCGGCCAAGTCCATGGATTTAGACTTGGAGGTACTGGGTTCGATTCCCGGTCGGGACAAAAAAATATTTATTTGTGATATTTCTAGTGTTTGGTACGCTGGAGACATCGACGAGCTTGCCACTTGTCATGATTGGCCTATAGTAAAGTTGGCTAAATGTGAATCCGCTTATTTATAAGCGTGGTTTCTGACCACCCCGAAAGGGAAACGGTCGTGATGATACTTACTTTTTGAAGTATCCACCGTTCGTGCTGATAAACCCAGAAAAAGTGTATCCACACGTTAAGCATACGCGGGATAAGGCTCGAATTGCTGTCATATCCAGTCTATGTGTCTGATGTAACTATTAAATATTCATTCATTACCTATATTTTTTATAGTATAACTTCACTGTGCCATAATAAAATAAACTAACTAGAATATTTTGCATTTATCTGAATATTGTTTGTTCCCAGGTTCTGTCCATCAGTATTTATCTACCTCGGCCTGGTGGTCCCGGCAATATGGCTATTAGAACTACACAAGGTGGATTTACGTCTGCAAAAACGAAACGCAAACTTTACGGGCACTGTCGAGGTAAAATAGTAATCTTAACCTGAATAAAAAGAGTGAGAGAGAGTGACTGTGGGATAAAAATTAGTAATCTAGTGGTGAACTGCCTGCTTTATGCAGATGATGCTGTTCTCATGGCATCGTCCGAACAACAACTGCAATCACTAGTTACAGGAATGAAGGAGGGATGTTCAGAAAAAGGACTCCGTTTGAATGCGAGAAAAACCAAGGTACTAGTGTTTGAAAGAAGTAGGATGACAACCGTGACGATAAAGATTGATGATGAAACTCTAGAACAAGTAAATGAAATTATATATCTGGGCAGTGTTTTCACTGCGGATGGAAAGTACGATAGGGATATCGAAAGAAGAGTGAACGCGGGAAATAGTGTTAACGGTGCCCTGGGGTCACTGATCGGCAGTCGAAATGTCAGTGACAAAGCTCGGCTCGCCATACACAATGCCATGTTGGTACCAACACTGATGTATGGAAGCGAGTCGTGGATACGTCAGAATACGCATGACAGTAGGGTTAATGCAGTAGAAATAAGGTCGTTGCGCCGGATATGCGGCGTCACATTGGCGGACCGCATACGTAACGTCGAAATACGGAAAAGGGTTGGTATAAAAGAAAGCATAGGGACAAAAATAAGGAAAGGCATGCTACGATGGTTCGGGCATGTTGAAAGAATGAGCAAAGAAAGATTGACAAACCAGATATATAATGCGAAAGTTGTGGTTGAAAGAGGCCCTGGCAGACCGAGACTCACATATCACGATCAAATAAATAAAACACTGACTGAAGGTGCATTAAAAAGCCTTCGTAACAAAAGGGCATATATGAAGAGGTTAATGAACGTCGATGAAGCGAAAGAGGTATGTCGTGATCGTGTCAAGTGGCACTCAATTGTCTCTGCCTACCCCGCAAGGGATCTGGCGTGAAGATGTGTGTGTGTGTTAACCTGAATAATAACGCATAAATTAATCATCATATTTGCGTGTATTTCTTTACTGTTGGATGTAGGCATTCCACAATGCTCGCCATTGCAAGCGGGGTTTTGCAACTCGAAGCTACGCGTATAGAGATTGCCGCGAAACCAGACCCCATTTTTTTTGCAGCGTGCCTCAACTAAATATATTTCAATCATTATAAAGCCCCAGCATTAAAGTATAATTTAATTAAACAGTCAGTTGGATAAAGATTATGATAAATGGAAAGGCAAAGGGTCTAGCCCATACAGCGAAGTCTGACGTAATATATCTTTCTTTTTCAAGAGTTAATGAGGTCATCATCAAATTCCAGATGCTGCAGAATTTGATGCTTTTCTTAGAGTCACTCGCGGCACCATAGCTTAAATACGTCGGGTAAAATATAGGAGTTGACAGCGCGGGAAAACCGTAAAAAATTAACTGCAACTTGTGCCCCATATTTAAAGTCCAATTTATTGTTTTCCATAATTATTCACATTGTAGCACATATTGAACTAAAGAACACTACTTTTGACTAACAATATCCCCTGTAAATTAATTTACAAAACAAAAACTTGCACCTGACATGTCCGCGCAAAATGGCGCGAAAGAAGGACCCTCCAATTGGTTAATATTTATGTATTGAATAAAATACAGCGCTATTTATACTATTAGGTACTTTATTATGATCAGATACTTTACCATAGATAAATCACAGGATTTCGAAGTGTAAATAATTCTCTGATTATATTGACGGATAATAATTTTGAAATAATATATCCTATCTCTTTTCCACAGACAGAGATTCCTATAGGCGCGACAAAGATACCAACAGACATGTGGGTGACCTTGATTGAACAGTTTTTGATGCTCACCCTAATTGTTGGGCGATGGTTGTTGCCAAAAGGTGACCTCACGAGGGACCAACTTAGTCAATTACTGTTAGTTTATATTGGTAAGTGCCTATCTATATTTTCTTTAGATTTGAAGGTTATGTATAGATTTTACTCGGGAAAGGAATGTATGTGGCAATTGATAAGTTAAACTAAATTAAAATTGAACACTTTACACGATGGATGATTTATACGATTTACCAAAGCCCAAATTATAAAAAAAACAACTGTCACTTATTTATTTTAAGACAATGGCAACTAGTCCTTCAACCAAAAACTATTAAAAACATTAATAAACAAAGTCATTTAGACTGAGTTGAACATCACCATCAAGCTATATTTTATAAAAATATCTTCAAACAGGTACAGCAGCGGATATCATTGAGTTTTTCGACTCATTTAAGGATGAGAAGGTAGCTACTGAGAAGGTACTAGTTCTTCTGACCCTGGGCATTTGGTCCTGGTCGTTAATCCAGTTCACAGTGGTCCTGACAGCGACTAAGTCGCGAAAATCGAGAGGCACAGCTAATAGGTCTGACCTGTACGTATTGAATTGCTAACACACGCACTGTAGCACGTTTTTTGTGTAGTCCATCCACATACTTACTTCTATTTACCAAAATATTTAATTACAAAATAAATAACAATTTTAGCCCACGTGTTTATTGGCCTATAACTTTGGTATATATATTACTTACCAATTTATTGCCTAATGTATATAGTTGTTCATTACGTTTAGGGCTGGCAGTCTCGGCAATTGATAACGATCGCTATCTTAGCAATTTTAGTCAGTAAGTCAAAAAAAGTCGCAACTTACAAAAAAATTGATTGATTTTTTTAATATTATTAGTTCCAAATGACGTTAATATTATAATATGAGAACTTACGAGGGGCGTTCAAAATATTCTCGGTATTGATACGTTACAACCTCTTTTATATATATATTTGTTACTGGCCGCTAAGATTCATCCATTGACATTAAAAAAAAGTAAAATTGGAACCGAGATGTTCTTTTGTTTTTCTGCAATTGCCGAACAAACATGAACACCATGAGCGAATTAACAATTTTAACGAAATTAGAGCACCGATCCGTCATAAAATTCTTGACAAAACAGGGTAAAAATAAAAAAACCATAAAAGAGGAAATGGATTGTGTTTACCGTGAGTCTGCTCCTTCTTTATCTACTATTCAAAAATGGTCAAGCGAATTTAAGCGTGGAAGGGAGAGTATTGAAGATGACCCTAGACCTGGCCGGCCTGTAGTGGCTACCTCACAAGAAAATATTGATAAAGTGGAAAAACTTATATTGGAAGACGGCCGAGTGAAGGTAAAATCTATAGCTCAAGTAACCAATCTCTCTATTGGTACCGTACATGACATTATACATGACCATCTTAATATGTCAAAAGTAAGTGCAAGATGGGTTCCGCGAATGCTGACGCTTCTTCAAAAGGATATGCGTGTGGCTTGCTGTTCAGATTTTATCGACCTGTGTGGTGAAAATCCCGATGAGGTGCTGCAAAAAATAGTTACTGGAGATGAAACCTGGGTTCATCATTATGACCCAGAGAGCAAACAGGAGTCCATGCAGTGGCATATTAAGGGTTCAGCTCATCCCAAGAAGTTCAAGGTAATCCCGTCAGCTGGCAAGGTCATGGCCACAATATTTTGGGATTGTGAAGGAGTTTTGCTTATCGATTATAAAGAAAAAGGTGTAAATATCACAGGGCAGTACTACGCTAACGTTATACGTCAATTAAGAGATGCGATCAAAGAAAAGAGGCGAGGAAAGTTAACCAAAGGTGTTCTGCTTCTGCATGACAACGCCCCTGTCCATACTGCTCATATTGCCAAGGCAGCTATTGTTGAATGTGGGTTTGAAACTGTTACTCATCCACCCTATAGTCCGGACTTAGCCCCAAGCGACTTCTTTTTGTTTCCCAATCTTAAAAAGGATCTGCGTGGAAATAAATTTTCTGACGATGAAGCGTTGAAGACGGCCGTGGAGGAGCATTTTTACACCAAAGATAAAAAATATTTTTATGAGGGATTAAAAAAAATAATTGATCGATCTTATAAGTGTATGAACATAGGGGGGGAGTATATTGAAAAATAAAAATATCAAACTTTTCGTACTTGTTTGTTTTTATCCACATACCGAGAATATTTTGAACGCCCCTCGTATGTCATTAAAAACTTTAAGGCAAAGGTTATAAATGTTTATAACGTTTTGTTTTTACGTGACAATATTTTCAACATGTCCGTAATTTTATTTCCTAGAAAGTTAATATACATTACTGAAAAGTGCTCTCAGGCTTGAAAAATCTTTAGAAATATTGGATTGTGCGAGCGAGAGGAATGCATTAGCGTTAAACCCACTTACTCGTAAATATAAACTATAACCATTGATATACCTACTTGAAACTAAAATGGTGGATGGACTATAAACAGCTCGCACATTTTATTAATTCACTGGCAGTTTTTGGCAACATTTTAGCATTTATAGCGTTATTCGTTACAGACATTAAAACCGCTTATTTTATAATATTTATATAATTAAATAGCTTATTTTTTGTTGTTTGTGTTCTCTTCTCCCGATGGATGATAGGGAAGGCAAAGGGTCTAGCCCATACAGCCAAGTCTGATATATATCTTTCTTTTTTATGAATTAATAAGATTATCATCAAATTCCAGATGTTGCAGAATTTGATGCTTTTCTTGGGGTCACTCGCGGTATTAAAGCCCAAACACGTCGAGCATAATATGGGAGTTCACAACGAGCGCGGGAAAACCGCAAAAAATAAAATGCAATTTGTGTCCCATATTTAAAGTCCAATTTATAGTTTTCCATAATTATTCACATTGTAGCACATTATTAAATACTGGAATAGTCTAAAATAATAAACCCCTTATACGTAAAATACCTCAGTGTGTGTTAACTGTAAAATACCCTATTTAATTTAATGGAAAGGCAATTGAGACCACGCCATGCAGCCTGAACTTTTTTTTTTATTTGTTACCTATGCTTCTGGTATTTTGCTAACAGCTTACACTTTGCTAACAGCTTTGCTGCTTAGTTTCCACACAGTCCTGTCCTACAAATGCCTATAATAAGTTTACAAAGGTATTTTGACACTAAACTACAATATATGAGAAGGCAAAAAAAATACCTCATGCATCCTAACCATTTTTTCTTTAATCTAGAAACGCAACGAACGCGTGCTGTTGTTCCATCGAAGTGTGTGCTATAATAATGAACATAGCTCTTCAGGACTTTCCGTTCCTGGCGTTTAGACTGCTCATCATTTTCCATTACAGAATAATTAACTATATGAACATTTTCTTCACATGCAAGAATACTTTGGTAAGTTAAATTATAATAACGCTTTTATAAATCGAAATATTAATTCAATTTAAGATAATATTTTTTCATTATAGTTGACAAAAAAGTTAATTCAACTAAAAAAACAACACTACATAATTTAAATATAAATCGTGTTTGCTCGGAATGGTGGCAGGAACGCTGACTGCACTTTCTTGCTGAATTGCTATATTGATTCTCTGAGCGAATTTGTTACACGCTAAGTCGCTGGGTATTCGGTTTGAAGGACCAATGTGTTTAATTGCAATTATTTTGCTATTGTATAGTTAATATAATAATTGCTACGACTCTCAGCATAGTTGCCACCACCAGTACTTCTAATGGTTTAAAGTTAATTGGGTGAATAAACGATTTTTAATTTTATTTATTTATTTTCGTCACGAGAGCAGTGTAAGAACATTTTTCTTAAAATCTTCTTCACGTCTTCTTACGTACATTTGTCATAGATTAATAACACCACCGTTCCCGTGCCTCAGAGAGCACGTTAAGCCGTCGGTCCCAGTTCCACTAATACCAACTTGTGGAATCGTTAATAAAATGTCATTATAAAATTGACATCGGACTCGCCGACCCGTCTGGCCAGAGTATAGGCCGAATTTTCCAGAAATTTCTGGAAGGCCCATCTCCAGCAATAGAGGTTTAGGACTCCGTGTTCTAGGGCCTGTAATGATGATTTTCGACACATTTTTATTTTTATTATTTAATTAGAACGAACTTAAATAAATTCTGTGTCATTACGGAATCCTGTAACAAACAGACACAGTCAATGTCAAGCGCTATTTTAAAGTTGATATATTATTATATTTTTAAATTTAAATCTATGGCCGCGTTCGTTTTAAGAAATGTTAGCTTGAATATATAAATATAAATAAATAAATATTTCCAGACAGGTCACACAGCGCCATCTAGTTTCCGTGGTAAGCTACGAGGCTTGTGTTACGGAAACTAGATGGTTGATAAACTACATATTATACATTTTTTTTTTGTAAATATATACATATTATACATATAAACACCCAGACCGAGACAAATTATACAATGTACAACTTGCCCCCGGTGGGAATCGAACCCACGACCTCCCGAGTTCACGGCAACGTTTGTAACCACTAGACCACGGAGGCGGTCGTATATATATGAAATACCACTTTTTTAGCACAAGTAGTTCATTTAATGAAAATTCTAAGATTGAATGCTAATTTCGTATATCAGTACCGTGTTGAAAGGAGGGTTATTGATGTTACTTTTTGACAGATGTCATTTAACATAAGAAATGGTTTGTTTACATTGTTGTATACTTTATAGTTTTTTTTTTGTTTAAAATGTATTTTAAACGATTTTATGTAATAAATACATTGTCAATTGATTTGTTATTATTTGTTACTTTGCGAGAAAAACCAAGGTACTAGTGTTTGAAAGAAGAAGGATGACAACCGTGACGATAAAGATTGATGATGAAACTCTAGAACAAGTAAATGAAATTATATATCTGGGCAGTGTTTTCACTGCGGATGGGAAGTACGATAGGGACGTTGAAAGAAGAGTGAACGCGGGAAATAGTGTTAACGGTGCCCTGGGGTCACTGATCGGCAGTCGAAATGTCAGTGACAAAGCTCGGCTCGCCATACACAATGCCATGTTGGTACCAACACTGATGTATGGAAGCGAAACGTGGATATGTCAGAATACGCATGAGAGTAGGGTTAATGCAGTAGAAATGCGGTCGTTGCGGCGGATATGTGGCGTCACTTTGGCGGACCGCATACGTAACGTCGAAATACGGAAAAGGGTTGGTATGAAGGAAAGCATAGGGACAAAAATAAGGAAAAGCATGCTACGATGGTTCGGGCATGTTGAAAGGATGAGCGAAGAAAGATTGACGAACCAGGTATATAATGCGAAAGTTGTGGGTAAAAGAGGCCCTGGCAGACCAAGACACACGTACGAGTATCACGATCAAATAAATAAAACACTAGCTGAAGGAGAATTAAAAAGCCTTCGTAACAAAAGGGCATGTATGAAGAGGTTGATGAATGTCGATGAAGCGAAAGAGGTATGTCGTGATCGTGTCAAGTGGCGCTCAATTGTCTCTGCCTACCCCGTAAGGGATCTGGCGTGAAGATATGTATGTATGTTACTTGTCATACTTGTCAAAAAGTAGCCTAACCGCTCGTTTTTTTGTAAGAAATGTTAGCATTGTTAAAAAAGTTGTATTTCCTAACAAAAACGCTGGTTTATGAAGTTGCTACGAAATGTTGGAAATGCTATAACACGAACGCGGCCTATATCTCGAATTATTTATAATACGAGTATAATTGACTATTTTTACAATGAACTAGGGCAACAGTATGCCTAGTGTGACAGTGAAGTTTCGTAAACGCAACTATAGTAGTATTTATTTATTTATTTTAAATTCTTTATTGCACCAAAACTTAAAATTAGGTACATAGGCGAGTTTAATACCTGTTAGGCATTCTCTGACAACTAACCTTTGGGATGGTGAGAGATTATGGGCAGGGTGCAACAATCTAATAATATTAGTCTAATTTATAAATACACTACATACCAAGCAATTACATAAACTACATGCAAGTATTATGAACATATAATACATATATATATATACAAATAAACATACATAAACATATTGCGTGCCGAATACTCAATGTGTACTAGATGCAGTGTGCTCCTGCTTATCAAGAAACAAGTTAGTGACTAGTTGTTTAAAAACATTGACAGATGGTGCCCGTCTAATGGCCAGTGGTAGTTTGTTCCACTGGCGGGCTGCAGACACAGTGAAGGAATCTGAATATCTGCTAGAGGAGTGGGATGGGATTTTGAGTTGATTGTTGAAAGCATTGTTGAAAGTAGAGTTTTTTTACTGAATTTTCGATGTTCATTGCCTGTTATTATAGCCAAACTTGCAATAACACGCAATGTAAAACAAAAAAACGTAACTACAGCAGTTACGTTTTCCGAAACTTTCATTTTACACTAAGCACACAGATATATCTTACAATGGCGATCCGATATTGATGCCTTTTGTTTATTCTCCAGGTAATATTGCTCCAGATTTACAGACTATATGTTTTGCATCTTGAGAAGGTGGAGGAAGGGGGAGGATCGGTTTATAGGAAGAAAACTCCACACAAGTCTGACAGGAAACTTAAGGATAAGAAAGGAAAGTAAGTTACACAAAAAATCATAGTCCATTAAGATATATATAAGTATATACGAACATTATAGTACAAGATCCGTAGAAGAGCGCCTTTTATATAATAAAATAGCTACGCTAACAAAAGAGCTTACAAGAGATATGGCTGTATGGGCTAGATCCCTTTGCCTTCCCTATTATCCATGCACCCGGGAGAAAAAAAAGAGGAATTCTTCGCGCCGTTTTGCACGGATATGTCAGATCCAAGTTATTATTTTGAAAACTGTGGATATTGTTAGTCAAAACTGGTGGTGTGTGTTATTTTGTTTAATAATGTGCCACAATACATATGAATAATTGTGGAAAACGATAAATTCAACACTAAATATGGGGTAAAAGTAATTTTTTGAGGTTTTCAGCGCTGTGAACTCACTTATTATACCCGACGTGTTTGGGCGAGTAACTCTAAGAAAACTATCAATTTCTGCAACATCTGGAATTTGATGATAAACTCATTAACTCATAATATTTAAAATTAACTCATAAAAAATCCAATATATCGTTTTCCATAATCATTCATATCGTAGCACATTATTAAACATAACAACACCACTTTTGACCAACAATATCCACAGTAAATTAATTTACAAAACACAAACTTTCTGCACAAAATGGCGCGAAGGACTCTCCTAGCTTTTTACTGATGTTTGCTTTGACAGATGTTCTAACAGCGTTTCCATTCGCTTCACAGCTAAAAATTTTAAAAAAAGCGTGCTTTAAGCAGTACCTGAATACTTTTTTGTTTGTTTAGAAAGCATCACAACCACAAATCAGATAAGAAGAAAAGACACGCCGAAACCACAGTGTCTGTCATAAGCGATCCCAGAAAACACGACAAGGTGGAAGGAGGTAGAATTAGGTATGTTTTTTAAATTATTTATCACACACAGCCTTTAGAACACCACGTTCTAGACCTCCAACTGCTGGAGATGGGCCTTCCAGTACATATATCTGGAGAATTTGGCCTACACTCACCACGCTAGCCAGACGGCTTGGCGAGGATCTACCTTTGTCGACCTTCGGGTTGCACATAGGCATGTAGTCTACCTTAATTCTGACTTGCCTGGTGGGTTACTGCTGTACCAGGTATTGTAATCTCATAGTACTGATAACTAAATTTAAAAGGTTATTAATTGATCGTTGTGGTGCAGTTCTGTATATGTTTTATTTTGTAAATCTGATATAGCTGAGTTTTCCTTGCAGATTCCTTTCTCAGTCAGATTAAACATTAACAAAGAAAACGTTTTAGAACAAAAAAAATATTTTTATTTTTCAATATAATCTCCAGAAAGGCTGATACATTTTTCATATCGGTGTTCTAACTTTAATAAGCCATGTCTAAAAAATGATTTGTTCTGCTCTCCAAAATAGCTGTTTACTGCATCAATAACTGCTTCGTTGCTGCTAAATCGTTGTCCTCCAAGGTATTTTTGGAGGTTAGGGAATAGGTAGTAGATGTGCAAGCAACTGGAAAATTAATTCGTGTATTTTTGACGTTGCAATAACTGATGAATGTGCTGGAGCATTGTCGTGGTGAAACAAATAATCTTGTTTCTTCGCTAAATGGGGCCGTTTTTTCTTAATTTCATCGCTCAAAAGCTGCAATAAATTTGCGTAGTACTCACCAGTGATACTTTTACCCTTTTCCAGATAATCAATATAAATAATTCCTTTTGCATCCCAGAAAACACTCGCCATAACTTTGTTAGCTGACAAAATTGACTTTGCTTTTTTTGGAGCTCGTTCACCCGGCCCAATCCACTGTTTGGATTGTAATTTACATTCAGGGGTATAGTGGTGAACCCAAGTCTCATCCATAGTTATGAAACGTCTCAAAAATTCACTGGGATTTTTCTTAAAGAGCGCCAAATTCTCACTTGAAATCATTTTTCGACGCAGCTGTTGGTCGACTGTCAGCAAGCGCGGCACCCATCTTGCACAGACCTTATGAAAGCCCAAAACATTATTCAAAATATTACCAACGCGTTCTTTCGATATGTTGACAGTCTCTGCTATCTCGTGCAACTTTAATCTGCGGTCTTCCAGCACGATAACATGGTTTTTTTCCACCATTTCCGGAGTTGTCACTTCCACGGGGCGTTCTGAGCGAGGCCCATCTTTCGTGCTTGTCAATCCCAGTTTAAATTGTTTAACCCATTTTGTAACAGTTGAATATTGTGGGGCAGAGTCTCCTAGTGTATCACGTATTTCTTCAAAAATTTCCTTGGGCGTAAAACCTTTCAAATTGAAGTATTTAATCACCGCACGTTTTTCCTCATCCTCCATTTTCTCACGTTTTCCGAAATCGTCTTGATTGAAATGCTGTCAATCAAATACTAACAAAGCGACTCACCTGAAACTTTGGGTATAAGCCAGTTAAGGTTAGTACTATATAATGCTAGAGCGAAATTGCAGTGGTGGCGCCATCTCTGTGTCAAGCTACGGACTTTTCAGCCGACCCTCGTAGTTCGTCGACTTTTATTTTTTTCTACTCCACAATATGGCGTCTGGCCTTGCTGAAATTTGATTAATAATAATAATAATAATAGTTGTAGTACACTACAACCGACCTGACATTACTTTGATAAACAAAGAAAATGGGTCAGCATATTTAATAGATATAGCCTAACACTCATAATCTAATAACTACACATACAGAAAAAAATACTAAATATAGAGACCTTGCATTAGAGCTTAAATCCCAACTCAAATTAGAAAAGGTAACAACTGTACCCATATTAGTATCCACGACCGGAGTAATACCCAAAACATTACATGAAAGCCTTAAAACTATTAACGTAGACCAGCACACATACAGACAATTGCAAAAAGCTACAATCCTCAATACTTGCCGTATAGTTAGGAAGTTTGGAGTTAAAGAAGCATGATGCTCACTTGGCCGAGGCCCGTCAACATCATTAGATTAACCGGTTAAATACCGAGATTCTTTAAGAATACACATTACATAATAATAATAAATTATTTATTTCAGAATTAATTCCATAATTATTCGTAACATTCCAACTTAGAACTATGTTAGTAGGTATACACATTAATTAAAAAGGCAAAAATAAGAATAATAATAACAATACCGAGTACTTAATTTAATTAATATTAATTCGCAAATATCTGTAGGCTATGGCTGTAATACTACGCAAATGCTGTACATATTTTATTTACATATTCCCCTTAATGCAATATCTTTAGTGACACTCTCGTGTTGAAGAAGAATCGATTGACGTCAGAATTATCAAAATTGACCAACGCGTTTGGTCATAAGGGAACAAACAAACATTCATACAGACATAGGCTAATATAAACACAACCCTTCTTTACGTCGCTCAGTCGGGTAAAAATGCTGTCAAAACTGAAAGCACGTCTTAAAAATGTTTTATTCCTTCGTCTTTAAAAACGAAAATTCCAGAACGTTCTAACTATAAATATATTAAATAGTATTATGGTCTGTATTATCTAAGCTATATAGACTAGATTGGTGTGCAAATGGTTTGTTTATTAGGCTGGTTACACACGAACGTTTAGGGTCATCACTGATCGCTTAGTCTATTGCTGGTGCCGTCATTTCGGACACACCTTGTAGTGATGTGTGTGGTTTTAATTTTTTGGTTATCGATATTTATAGCTACTCCAAGACTATTTCAAGTATGTTTTATTTTAAAAAAATATTGTTTTATTTTTTTGACAATTTTGACGTACTTGAAAAAAGTAACTGGAGACATCGACGAGCTTGCTTCTTGTCATGATTGGCAGTAAAGTTGGATAAATGTGAATCCGCTTATTTATAAGCGTGGTTTCTGACCACCCCGAAAGGGAAACGGTCGTGATGATACTTTACTTTTATATAAAAAAAGTTCGTGGTCTAGCGGTTAAGTCCGTGGATTTAGGACTCAGAGGTACAGGGTTCCTGGTGGGGACACGATAATATTTATGAATCTAAATTAATAAAATTAATATTTAATATTTTTTGATATTTTCCGAGTTTGGTCGAGACGAGTTTGCCACTTGTCATTAAAATATGTTTTTTGTGTATTTTATTCATATTTATTTTTAACAATTAACATCCCTGTACCTAACATGCTTCTGACAAATAAAGTATTTCATTTCAAGATCACATGCTGTACTAGTAAAAAAAAAACCGTGGATATTGTTAGTCAAAAGTGGTGATGTTTAGTTTATTAATATCCCACAATGTGAATAATTATAGAAAACGCAAAATTGGACTTTATATATGGGGCACAAGTTGCAATTTCTTTTTTGCGGTTCTTCCGCGCTGTGAACTCCCAATATTTTAGCCGACGTGTTTAGATAATGCAGCGAGTGACTGATTCTGCAACATCTGGAATTTGATGATAACCTCATTAACTCATAAGAAAAAAAAAATATTACGTCAGACTTGGCTGTATGGGTTAGATCCTTTGCCTTCCCTATCACCTCATTCATACACACAAGACACTAGATAATAGAGATAGGGAGAAATTTCTTTTATATCTCTGACAATAGTGTGTCGATAAACTTTTAAAGTAGAGTGACTCACGAGGTTTTCACTCGTCGCCAACCATATCGATCTTGTTACCGAGACCCTTGCCCATCACGGTCATAAAGTCCTAATACGGTGAAACGCAAAAATCGATAACTTAATATCACAGCACTATTAATTGTGATTTTCTTCAACCCTTTGGCGTGTCAAGGTGATTGTTTGGGTTCTCCTGTATACTATATAAGTGGGTATATACAGAAAATGGACTTATATCGCTTCTTTTATAAAATAAATTAACTTGCAAATTTTTGAACTTTTGTAACAAAACGAGTTTTTATTTGGTTAAAGTGGGTAATATCGCCCTCTTATTGGCGCTGAAAATTTTTAAAAAGCATAAAAGTAGGAGAAGCATCCATCAAGCGCTTTTTTTTTTTTAAACAAGGTAGTATAAAAAAATCCGAGAGAAGTGGCGACGGCTTGTTAAGCGTGCTACTAGTACTTAAATGGCGACCACGACCACTCTGCTAAGAGTGTAGCGACTAAGAAGAAGAATAAAAAAGTATCAATCACTACCATTTACAGTGGTCAGTAACCACGCATATAAATAATTCACATTTAGCCAACTTTACTAACGGCCAATCATGACAAGTGACAAGCTCGTCGATGTCATTTCCTCTTTTAGCAGAACAAATTATGCAAAAAACACCTTTTTAAGACGTGCAGTAAAACTATATAATGATTGCTTGGTTGACGTGGACATATTTGCTTGCTCTAAGTCAGTGTATAGGAGCAGAGTCCGTGAGATAATTAGAGTTAAGTATTCGATAGAATATACTTAAATTTGATTTTTACTTTCTTTTATGGTTTAATTGTATTTTGAAAATGTAATAAGTATAGTTCTCTTTCACAGTTTTGGTACTCCAGGTCTAATTATATGTATATTGTTTGTTATATAAATTGTATCGTGACTGTTTGTTACCAAAATAAAAAAAATAAAAAAATAATCTTTAGCGTACCAAACTCTAGAAAAATCACAATTAAATTAAATATTTAATTAGGAATAAAAAATAATTGATATCATCAGCTTCCACATCGTCATATTTGATTCGGAACGAGGGGTTTGACAATGAAAATACTGGTTGGCGATTTGTATAGTATCGGTTGTTTAGGTCGAAGATAGTATATATATATATATTATGGATAGAGGGTAGAGGTGAGTCATTTTTGAATGGAAAGGGTTTACTTTGTTAATTTGTTGTCATTAGTGTCTATTGTTTAGCTTTGGAGGTTAATCGTGACCTTTTGGACATAATTAGTTGTCATTGAAGTACAAATTAAAAAAAAAAAAAAAAAAAAAAAAGCTTTTTCGTAAATTAACCGGTATTATCGGTTCTTGGTAGTTTTTGTTATATTTAAGTAGTTTTTATTGTAACTTTTAAGTAATTCCAAAAAATTACATTACAATGTAACAGAACTCAGTCTTCTGATATATTATTATTATTTATTTTTAAGTAAAATCACAGCCTTTATTATTATACATATTAACAGTTTAGTATTAGTAGGACACAGGCCAAGAAGAGTTTATATTATTTACATATATGTATATAGTTAAAACAGTTGATTATAATATTAGGAGGAAAAACAAGTTACAATTACAAATAATAAAAGAAAATTATAAACAGGTCAAAAATACAAAACAATAAAAATAGGAATAGGAAAAATAGGTACACACAACAGAAATGAGTACAAAACATTTTTAAATTTAGAATCTTTACAATACAGTTCCAGTACCATCTCCAAAAGCATGTGCACACAGCATGCAATCATGAAACATTTACATATATTTAAAAATAAAAATAACTATACAATACCCACAGTGAGTAGTTCATAAATATTAATTTAGTTTGCTCGCCGTCCACAGCAAATTACTCCTTGCTAAAGGGCAGAAACAATCCACTATAGAAAGCGAACTTTTTTTTTTTAATTTCTTGCACAAGTTAATTTTATAACTCGTATTATCTGCAACAAATAAAGTGTGTTAGATGTGTATCTTACTTGGTAAAATATATAAATTGAAGCTATAAAATTTTATTGCCAAATATTTCGCCTCTCTTTGGAGCGGCGTCATCAGTGACAGTGACTGAAGGTCTTTGTCATAAATTTTGAAAAAGTAATTTTATTTCTTTTAGAAATGGTAAAGGCAATGCACTATACAGTTTTGTATGAATTTTTTTAGAAAAATATCATCATCACCTAGCGCATCATGGAAAACATCATCAGCATGTTATGTCCATTGTTGGTTCGATATTAATAAATTTACAAAACAAGTTAGACGAAACCTAATGCATTACATTCAGACCAGGGCTATAGTATGCACCAAGCTGCCATATAAAAGAGCTTTCCCATGTTTTTAAATCAATAGACCGAATAGTTTTAGGAAAACTCTTTAATACTCTTACTGTGAAACAATTGTTAAAGGTAGTGTTATGTATACGCGCATGGGTGGGCACAGGTAAAATATTATTAATTTGAGAATCTACTGAATGTCTGTGTCCATTCATGCGAGTACGAAGGGGTGTCGTAGTCTCTCCCACATAAAAACTGTTACAAAATCTGCACTCCAGCATATATACGCAATGAGAAGTAGTACATTGTGCGAAATTTTGAATTTTGATGAAATTTTGGGTTATGATGAGTTTGTATATTGATATCGGAATTTATTATGGGACATGTTTTGCAACGAGTTTGGTTGCACTTGTGTGTACCTAACAATGTGTTATTACTCCGTGTATTTTTATTTTTTGCCAAAATAGCTTTTAAATTTTGATTTTGTTTATACGTTACACTAGGGCACGTTTCCAAAAGATTTCGTGTAATATATATATTTTTTTTCAACTCGTACATTTTTCTGTTCTCATGCCTAGTTATTATAAATCAGTAAAAAGTCAATCTATCTTCTTGTTAAGTATTAAGTAAGTATGATGATGACTTTTAACGAGAACAACAAATAGGTGGTAGGCGGCCGATGGGCTGGTAAATTGCAGTCTCCAGTGGCAGAGAAATATTCACCGTTCGTGCCGATAAAACCAGTAAAGTGTATCCACACGTTTTGGGGATCATGCCCAGCCAGTGTTAGGGACTGATGTCAGTCATGAGTGACTGATTCCAGTTACTAATATTCATAGACTTTGCTCGCCACTACCATCCGGTGGAAGCAAGGTCACATGTCGTGTTAGTTTAGTTATTATATAGTTCTTGCTTATTATTATTTTCAGAGCCATAATTTTAACTAACAACGACGATATACGAGAGTTGGAGCTGTCCAAACTATTTAAAGAAAGCATCACAGTGGAGCATGAGAAGAAGCCAAAAAGGTACGTTGAACTTTGCATGCCTTTCGCACACTCCAACATTTGGAACCCAGGGTTGATCATGATGTTTTTATTTTTATTCAGGAAACATACAGATCTTAAAACATAATTTTAAACAATTCTAAAAGTTACACAATCCAGCAAAGTTTCCACTTAAATATTAAATATATTTATTTATTTAGTACACACAGCAGTACATATATTATCACACACATAACATAGTATAATTATAACTTATCTAATATATGTACCAATTCGGTGTCACAGCATTCACCAATATAAAAAGAAGAAGAAATTAGAAACATATTACTGTTAAAACAAAAAAATAAATTTAACAAAAACTAACAAATTTACAAAATAAAAATATGACTTCTAAAATAAAATTATACATTTTTCTCTTTTTTAATAGAATTAATTAGGAAACATAAAAAATGCACAAATTTGGTATCCTAAAAAAAACGAAAACAAAACACTTGTTAAATAAATTATACGCTACTCAAATATTGATGGTTTGAAATGTTCGAGAACATTTTTTCTGAATACATTGTAACGGTCATGAAATATATCTATATCATTATTGGCACTGCAGAGACTACTGTAGGTGTTGCACATTCGGGATGTTGACGAATGTGAACCTACATTAGTTCTTGAGGGAGGACAGCACAGGATCTTGGTTATAGGACGACGTGGAATATTATAGGGTACTGTCAGGGAAAAAGGCAAGAGTTCGATTTTGCAAAAAAATAATAATAATAGGGATAAGCTTAAAACAATACCTATATAACAAATATAACTAAATAATATATATATATATAATAAACACATGGCCAATAAAAAAAAATGTCGTAATAAAAAAAAAAGTTCTCCAAGCATTCCAATTGTGATTCATTTAGATTATTTAGACATCAATATTTTATCATGATAGGGTCATAGGGCTTGTGTGTGTCTCGAAAGTCATTCTTAGTGTTTAGGTTCTCATGGTGTGGCGTGTCCGGTGGTCGCCCCTTCCTTAGAAGGTCATTGCAGTGGTGGCACGTGTGTCGGGTCCCGGTCCGCACCCTAAGGGCCTGGTTGGTGCTGCTGGGGGGGCCTGGGACCGAGGCCGAACACGTTCAATTTATTGTTCTTAAATTAACAGAGGTTTTTACGTTTTGTCGACTTTCGGGTTGCACATAGGCATGTAGTCTACCTTAATTCTGACTTGCCTGGTGGGTTACTGCTGTACCAGGTATTGTATTCTCATAGGTACTGATAACTAAATATAAAAGGTTATTAATTGATCGTTGTGGTGCAGTTCTGTATATGTTTTATTTTGTAAATCTGATATAGCTGAGTTTTCCTTGTAGATTCCTTTCTCAGTCAGATTAAACATTACCAGGTCACTGGAATCTGCTAAGCTGCTGGTCTTCTGCTAACAGCTTACTTATTGGACCACTTTGCTGCTTAGTCTTCTACTAGCAGGAGTAGAATCATTCAAAATAATTAAATTAATGACGTTTCATAAATGCCTGTGATAGGTTTACGTGAATAAAGATATTTTGACTTTGACTTTGATAATCCTACGGACCCCTGAACTGAAGGTCAGACAGACAGCGGAGTCATGACGGTAAAACAACGCATCTTTAGTGCTGGGCGCTATTTATTTAAAAAATATATTTCACAAAGTACAAAGGCGGACTTAATGCCCGTAGACATTTTCTGACAGACAAACCTTGGGTTTTTTTTTTTTTATAGACGGTGAATCAATAAATCATCAATGATACGCCTCCTGCCTGAAGGGCCAACGCGGGTGGGGGTCGCATGCCCGACTCATCCGTGAAGCTTCCTAGTGAAGCCCCAGGGCGCCTACGGAATAAAATATATCATATACAGAATTACACCACAATTATAAATTCGTCTACTATAGTTCTTCGCCCCCAATTCTATCGCCCTATGGGGGCCGTTAGAAGGAGCGATATCCTAAAGATGCTTGTAGGATCCGTTGTGGCGATACCTCAATGTAATATACAAACAATATAAAAGAATTAAATTATGAAAAAAAATTAAAACTAAATTAGAAAACTAATTATAAATAAAAATACTCACCCATGATTTACAATACAAAAAAAAATACAAAATATTTTATTGTTCATAAAGGTACAATTAACAAATTGATTTACACACTGACTCCTAAACTAAGTCTTACTAAGTTAGACCTGTCATTTAGGATCCCAGTCACTTTCATTAGTTATACAAAAAATATACAATACGTAGTGAAAACTGTTAACAATAAAAATATTACTATAAATAGAAGTATTTTAATTAAAACAATAGGTGGGTAATATAATCATCATCATCATCATCAGCCTGTGTCTCTCCACTGCTGGATATGGGCCTCCCCTAAGGCTCGCCACTGCACGCGGTCTTTTGCAACCATCATCCAACCCCCACCAGCGACCCTCCTCAGGTCATCCGTCCATCTGGCGGGGGGTCGTCCCACTCTGCGTCGTCCCGTACGTGGTCTCCACTCCAGAACCCGTTTGCCCCATCGGTCGTCGGTTCTGCGGCAGATGTGTCCGGCCCATTGCCACTTCAGCTTGCTAATTTTGAATGCTATGTCAGTAACTTTGGTTCTCTGACGAATTTCAACGTTTCGAATTCTATCCATCAGAGAAATACCAAGCATAGCTCTCTCCATAGCTCGCTGAGCGACCTTGAATTTGTGAACCAGACCCACTGTCAGTGTCCACGTCTCTGCTCCGTACGACATTACGGGGAGGACGCACTGGTTGAAGACTTTTGTCTTCAAACACTGTGGTATGGACGATGAGAAGATATGTCGAAGTTTCCCGAATGCCGCCCATCCTAGCTGAATGCGTCTGTCGGCTTCTTTGCTGAAGTTAGCAGCGCCTAGCTGAATAGTCTGTCCAAGGTAGACGTATTCCTGCACAAGTTCGAGAGTAGCATTTCCCACACAGATTGGCCTCGGCTTGACATGGTCATTGAACATAACCTTAGTCTTATCCAGGATCATTCCGAGGCCAACCTGCTGAGAAGCCACGTTTAAGCCGTTTAACATTCTGCTAAGATCCTTGAGCGAGCTGGCCATGATGACTATGTCATATAATAAATAAATAATATTAATTATTTAATAAATTAACATAAATACTATAAGTGCTTAAAAAATAAAATATTGTGTTTGTACAATATATAATGTTAGGGAAAATGCAGTTAGTTGTATATTGATTTTACTAATCAGTATTAAAGTTTACATATGATTTGTTCCTGTGGCAGTGTGCCAAGAACACTTGCAGCGTTCCCCCGCTGCACAGCGATGCTGATTTGCTGCGCGAGAAAACTGCCAGCCCTCTTGCCACATACAGCATTAACCAGGCGCTTAGACAACTCTTTAAAGAACTTCTTGTCTTATTAATCTATGCAAATTATTTTCAGCTCAAAAAGGAAACAAAAATCAGCCAGTTCTGAGGAGTCTTTGAACTATATCCAACATACAACAGACGATTCGGGCATTTGACAGCATCGGGTCCGTCGAGACAGCCCAAAAAGGAGTCCTCGACACCATAAAAAGGAGAAAGATAAGAGAAAGCATAAGAAAAAACACGAAACAAGCGAGAGCGAATCCGATACCGAATCGAGTTGAACGGCTGAAAACTTTGGCCTGGATTTGATATTAAAAAAATAACTGTCATATTTTTGACGCACGTTTGAGATGACGACGTATATTTGTATAGGATTATATGTTTTTCTAAATAAAAAAAAAGTTAATAGTTTTATTATTAAATGTATGTAAGATATATAATTTATTATATTTATAAGAAGTTCGAGTCTTCGGCAACACAAAAGGAAAAAGCATAAGAATAAGTACGAAATAAGCGAAAGCGAATTCGATACCGAATCGAAATGAACGGATATAACGTTAGCCTGGATTTGATATTAAAAAAATAACTGTCATATTCTTGACGTACGTTTTGAGATGATGACGTGTAGTGTTTAGGATTAGACGTTATTATAAAGAAAAAGTAAATACTTTTATTACTATAATAATATGTTGGTGTGTTATATATAAATTATTATATTTATAAGAAGCGATTCTTTGGCGCCAAAACAAGAAAAAGTATGAAACAAGCGAGAGCGAATTCGATATAAAAAAATTGGCCTAGATATTAAAAAATAACTGTCATATACTTGACTGCACGTATTGCAATGATGTATAGGATTAAATGTTAATTATAAATAAAAAAATATTAGTAGGATTATAAGGAGACCTCGGCACCATATCAAGAAAAATTACGAAACATACGAGAGCGAATCCGTAACCAAATCGAGTTGCGGCTGAAAACTTTGGCCTGAATAAGATTTTAAAAAGTAAACTGTCAAGTTCTTACCGGTGTTTTGGCGGTTCAAATGAAAATATAAAAAGTAACCCTTACTTAAATGTTTTTTATAATTAAAATTATTGAGATTAAAAAGAAGTTTTAATTTCTAAACGTTATTTATAGATAAATAGTTATAGGTAATACTTAATGTAACTATTGGTTGAATACGGCGTAAAGCCGCCGAGTTAGGGGGAACGACACTAATATTTAAATTTAGAATATTATATTATTAAAAAATATTATTGTTTAGGACTGGGATGAGACCAATAATCATAATGGACGTAGCATGCGCTTTGAAAGCGTGTCCGGTTTTTGCTGGTGTGCAGTTATAGAATCTGTATTAGTGTGCGTACTAGTGATGTCATCGCTTAGAATAATGACAAGGGTTATCGACAGAATTCTTCAACTATCGACAAAAAGGTAAAAAACGAATGCGATGAAAAATCGTTGCATCAAATTAAAGTTAATAATAATAAATTATTTATTGCACATAAAATAATAATAATAATAACAACACAGAAATGGTTGGAAAGTTAGGGAAATATAGCACAAAGGGGAAAAAATAAGTCGTTACGAGAATGAAATGGGGCGAACTTTTAGGGGTGGATGGTTTTTTTAGAAATACTAGTATGGACCATTGCAGAACACCACATATAATTTTATAAAGGCCGCGTTCGTTTTATGAAATGTTAGCATGAAAATACCACCTTTTTAGCACAAGTCGTTCGTTTAATGAAAATTCCTAACATTTGATGCTAATTTCGTATGTCAGTACCGTGTTGGAAGGAGGGTTATTGATGTTACTTTTTGACAGATGTCATTTAAAATCAAAATCAAAATAATTTTTTTCCATTGGTTCTCTCAAAAAAACTTGGATACAGTTAGAACTAATAAAATCAATACAATTTTCAAAACATATGTACTAATCAAAGTGGTAATAATGGTTGGACCGCAAACTAACTAACTTCGAAACTACTTAAATAAGATCGTGGCTGTAAAGAGGCCGTGTCAGTTTACATTCTAAATACTTAATAATTATGATGTATAGAAATTATATACATATGTCAGATAATTTATAAATGTATAAAACAAAAAAAATAATAAAAATAATAAAAAAATAAATAAAAAAGACGTCATCTTATAATCTAAATACTAATAATGATATGTCAATTAAACATAAATTCATAGCTGTAAATGGGCCGTGTCATCTTATATTCTAATAGCATTAATGTTAATTAATATTCGTGGCTGTAAATGGGCCGTGTCATCTTATATTCTAATAGCATTAATGTTAATTTATATTCGTGGCTGTAAATGGGCCGTGTCATCTTATATTCTAATAGCATTAATGTTAATTTATATTCGTGGCTGTAAATGGGCCGTGTCATCTTATATTCTAATAGCATTAATGTTAATTAATATTCGTGGCTGTAAATGGGCCGTGTCATCTTATATTCTAATAGCATTAATGTTAATTTATATTCGTGGCTGTAAATGGGCCGTGTCATCTTATATTCTAATAGCATTAATGTTAATTAATATTCGTGGCTGTAAATGGGCCGTGTCATCTTATATTCTAATAGCATTAATGTTAATTAATATTCGTGGCTGTAAATGGGCCGTGTCATCTTATATTCTAATAGCATTAATGTTAATTAATATTCGTGGCTGTAAATGGGCCGTGTCATCTTATATTCTAATAGCATTAATGTTAATTAATATTCGTGGCTGTAAATGGGCCGTGTCATCTTATATTCTAATAGCATTAATGTTAATTAATATTCGTGGCTGTAAATGGGCCGTGTCATCTTATATTCTAATAGCATTAATGTTAATTCATATTCGTGGCTGTAAATGGGCCGTGTCATCTTATATTCTATTCTTATATTCTAACATAACATAAGAAATGGTTTGTTTACATTGTTGTATACTTTATAGTTTATATTATATTTGTTTAAAATGTAGTTTAAAGGATTTTATGTAATTAATTCAAAGACCATAATACATAGTCAATTACTTGTCAAAAAGTAGCCCCACCGCTCGTTTTTTTAAAGAAATGTTAGCATTGTTAAAAAAGTGGAATTTCTTAACAAAAACGACATTTCACGCTGGTTTATGAAGTTGCTACGAAATGTTGGAAATACTATAAAACGAACGCGGCCAACGCAAGGCACTGTAATATTTAAATAATATCACAAAATAGACCACCAAATCGCAATGTTTTCAGCCAACTTTTATCATCATAATCACATCCCCTAGAACACCGAGTCCTCGACCTCCTGTTGGAGATGGGTCTTCCAGAATTTTCTGGAGAATTTGGCCTACACTCGCCACGCTGGCCAGACGGGTTGGCGAGGTTCTGATGTCATTGTTAATGAGAATTTATTAACGTTTCCACAAGTTGATATTAGTGAGAGCACGGGACACAGTGGTGTTGTAAATAAATGACAAACCAGCGAACTTTACTATAGGCCAATCATTAGTTCTATTAAAAAAGAGAAAAAATTTATAATTTTATTTTAAAAGTCATTTTTTTGACGTGACAACGTCTTATATATTGGTTTGCCGGGTGACACTTCAAAAAAAAGGGTTACGCTCCGCTCACGTTATGCGCTCACAATGAGAGCGAGTGAGAGGCACGCGTCCCTTCCACTCGGGCATGGTTAGCCCGCCTAAGAGCGAGAGAGACAGACATAAAAAGTGAAAGACATTGACTTGACATTTTCTAGGCACATTACAGCAGAAACACTTCCTTTCATTTCATATTTCTCCTATCATCGCCCTATCCTCAACAAAATCACTCAGATAGGAACAAGTTAAGTTGTAGTAAACGCTGTTTCATTGTACGCAAATGTATTGCAAGTTATTGTATGTATATTTGTATATAAATACGTATGTATGTGTAAAGGTAAAAATAAAATTTTGTTAATATGAAATTCAGTGCGAGATTCTTTGTATAAATTAATGTTTTAAATATAATTCTTTGTATAAAATAAATGTTTTAAATTGTTACTATTATTTCATCCTTCTTCCTACTATACGAATGAATATTCACATTAAAATTATTTTACCACTCAAAGTCGTTGTCACGTAAAACTTTCGCCCGTATACCGACTTTACAGGCAACCAATTTTTGTTTTTATTTTGTAAATTTGTTAGTTTTTGTTAAAATTTACTTTTTTCTTTTAACAGTAATATGTTTCTAATTTCTTCTTCTGTTTATATTGGTGAATGCTGTGACACCTAATTGGTACATATATTAGATAAGTTATAATTATACTATGTTATGTGTGTGATAATATATGTACTGCTGTGTGCACTATATAAATAAATAAATGACAAGTGGCAAGCTCGTCAATGTCTAGATTTTTAGCTAATTTATTTATAATAATCCACGGACTTAACCCGCTAGACCACGGTGGCAGTTTTGTTACCGAAATTTGCTTTAAGGAACGTTTGTACGAGTTTGTACTGTGCCTACGGTGCGGCGTGGCGTAGTCTTTGGTTATAGGAAATTATTTAATAAAGTTAATTTTTAATCAAATGCTGCATTTTTATTTTAGTCCTTGTACCCTACATGACCCTTAGTCATGAATAACCCCTTATTCCGAATCGTGGTCAGAGCGCTTAGAACGAATATGACACTGACCGTCGTCGTTCCGAATCAAATATCGCGATTTGTATGCTCAGTGCGTGATTTCAATTCGGAACTGTCTAAATCACATTTTCATTCATAAAATGACAGTTTTTTTTAAAAATGTATGGAAGATAAATTGCGGATTCCATATCTTTGAGTATGAATACTAACAAATATACATCTCTCGGTTTATTCATCTTTATATGTGTAAAGTTTAATATTATTAACTTATTTTGATCTTCTAAAATAAATTTCCGTGTTACAGACAATTTTTTATCTACTTCCTACTTTAATATTAATTATAGATTTGTTTTAGAAGTAACATACAAACAGTATAAACGAATTACAATATTTAATAATTTAAAAGAAAACCTAATATTAAATAAACTTGAAAATGGCGCGCGACATAATGACAAACAACTGACAGCGCTCAGAGCGATCTACCTCGATATCGTGAGCAGTCTAAGCGCGAGAAATGATGTCGTTTGTGACGTCACACAGCTTTGGCAAAACAGTTTAAGCGCGTATCGGAACACCTTTAAGCGTGCTTAGGTTACTATTATCGCGTATCGGAACGATAGGTAAGTTTCCTCCCCCTGCCGTATGTATATATTACCAACCACAGACCATGTTAATGATTTGAACTGTCATCTCAGACAGAGGAGTAAAAGGGATCTAGCCTATACAGCCATGTCTATAATACTTATTCTTTGTATTTAATGGATTAAAAGTTATCATAAAATTTCAGATGTTTCAGAATTTGATGCTTTTCTTGGACTCACTAGCGGCAATATCGCCCAAATACTCGCGCGGGAAAATGCAAAACATATTTTCAAATTAATCGTTTTTATATAATTTACATTGTAGCATATTATTAAACAAAATAACACTACTTTTGACTAACAATGTTCACAGTAAATTAATTTACGAAATAAAAAACTTGGACTTGACATGTCCGTGCAAAAGGCGGGAGGACCAAGAATCATATATTATTTTTTTAATTGTCTTTAAAGGACATTGTACAGAATACATCAGTCCTAAACACGTAATTTATTTGCATAATATATGTTCATAACAGAGTTCATAACAGAGTTGGGGATCATCAAATTCCAGATGCTGCAGAATTTGATGCTTTACTTGGAGTCACTCGCGGCACCATAGCTCAAACACGTCGGGTAAAATATGGGAGTTGACAGCGCGGGAAAACCGCAAAAAATTAACTGCAACTTGTGCCCCATATTTAAAGTCCAATTTATCGTTTTCCATAATTATTCACATTGTAGCACATTATTGAACCAAACAACACCACTTTTGACTAACAATATCCACAGTAACAGTATTTACAAAACAAAAACTTGCACTTGACTGACATGTCCGCGCAAAATGGCGCGAAGGTCTCTTTTTTTCATAATTTTATATCTAATAATTAGGATTCCTTAAACATAATTGTAAACCACCTATTACTATTATTGAAGGGATATTAAAATAACAGTAAATATTTTACAACTTTTTTCAAATAATTTATTCTTACGCTTATAATAAATAACATCCATTATTATTTAAATACAAAATCCGTCCGTCAAATTTAAATCATTAGGTTACGGAAATGATCATAGCAATAAAAATCTAGTTTATGTCTTGTTTTAACCAGAAAATTCGCCTTTTGCAAGGTTTTTTAACATACGAATTCCAATCATCACCTAAAAATTTATATCGCAACCATATTGTAAATAGAGCGTTTTCCAAAAGAATGCGCGTTCCGGCGTTAGCGGTGCTACGTATTGGGGTTCGAGGAGGATTGCCAAATGTTGTGGGTACGGCAACCATTTACCATCTGTCGGATCTGGCGTCGGGTTACTAAAATGAAAATTTATTAATTATTGTATTATTATATTTTATTGTTTTTAATTATTAAACAATAAAAATCCTCTAAACATCTAACCTTTGGGAGATCGACAGGAAAATTTGCATTCTTTTTTAAGTTCACTCTCGCCAACTCTCAACCTACGCTTCACTCTAAAGTAAAGTAAAGCTTTTACGGCTAGATTACGGAGGCAGCTATTGGTAAATTATATATATATATATATATTTGTAATTAGCTGATAGTAATAATTAAAACACTTCTATCAAAATGCAAATGAAATAACAATAGCCGACTAAAACCTACTTTCGTTGCATAGTTAATATAGATGCTTGTTCGGTTCAATTCTTGGTCGGGTCGATCGCAAAAAAAACCTAATTATTTGTCACTTATTCTCCCTCTGGTACCTACACCAGAGACAACATGGTCTGGCATATGCTAGACCCAGTAAAGCTGGCAAAAAGTGATCATTGTAGGAAAAGTTTGGTTTCAGTATCTTTGACTGCTCTACTTTCTTCATTTTTAATATTATACCTAATCAAATAAAGATATAAACTCACCCATATTTAGCAAAATTTGTCCACATCATGGTCATAAAAGTGACGATCCTCGCGTCGTCTTCGCTCATAGGTAGCGGAAAGCGCTCCAACTCGAACAAATACAGCATTTCATCCAAATTCGTAGTCGCAGCTAAACTAGTATTAGTCAATAGACGTCCCAGATTCCTATTACCTATGTAGTCAAATATGTACTCGTATAATTCGACGTTAGAATTTGCAAACAGCTCAGAGAATAGAGACATTGGGCCGACGCATGAGAAATCCGAGTTTAAATTTATTATTCCACCTATAACATTTTCCTCGTCCGTTCCATTTGTGAAATAAGCTTCAGATATGGTATTTCTATATTCCTGCTGCTCGCTCTTTGGTACAATGAGATTCCTTTGATCAATTGCTGATAAATCTTCATGCATAATTCTATCAACTTGGCTAGTTAATGTATTATAGTCTAATGCACTTAATAAACCTTCCACAGTAGTCAATCCTATCATCAAAGGAACGGGATGAAAACCTTTTCCTTTAGTTATAATATCAAAAGGCGTATTAATCAAAAACGCTTCTTCATCGTCAAATTCTTTCTCTACTGAAGGAACAAAAACGAATTTGCAATTCATTTGTTTCGATATAGCAAACTCTACTTCGGCTATCGGTGTATTGGTATAGATGTCGAGTAATTCATCAGGATCTTTAGTTTTGAAACCTAGAGATTTGGCAACATGACTCGCTGTTGAAAGAGGTTTGCAATCAAAAGATTGAGGGCAAAACATTGTTCCACTCTGGCTAATAACCCTTTTAAATAGACCTTTGGTAGTATCTGATAGCATCATATAAATAGCTGCAACACCACCTGATCCTTGCCCGAACAACGTTACGTTATCGGGATCACCACCAAAATTACGTATATTATCCCGAACCCATCTTAAAGCCGCTCTTATATCTTTAAGACCAGCATTGCCAGGAGCATCTATAATATTTAAATTAAGAAATCCATAAACATTAAGTCTATAGTTAAATGTTACGACTATGACATCGTGGCTTATTAAGTATTGAGGGCCGTAGAAGTTTGGTGAACCCGATCCTACACCAAAATCACCCCCGTGGATATATACCATGACAGGTAAGGATGCATTGGAAACGAATGAAGTTGGAGTGAATACGTTAAGTACCAAACAGTCTTCGATATCGCTTGGAGCGGCGAATAAGTCATTTGAAGGGTATTGAGGACAGAATACATTTTTAGAATTTGCTTTGAATACTCCTACGTGAGATGGTGGATTTTTTGGTGCCTGTAATAAAAGAAAAAAAATATTAAGCCGTTTTTAAAATCCGATTTACTATTAAATTAAACATAAATAACTCTGTATTCAGAATTTAATAAGTATATTTAATAAATCATAGTTGGAATTACGCTTCTTTCGTGTACAAATAGCTTTCATTATGTACTATTATTAAGTATTATGATATCATTAGAAAGTCGTTGATCCACATGTCCTCTATTATTTCTCAGAATGATAAGTCTCTAATCGAAGATGATAAATAATTTTAAACTTATAAATCAAACGCCTGATTAAAATAAATAACACTATAAACTATGTAAATGTAATAAGTTGAATTGTGTGCTAAGTAGCACTGTATGCTGAACATATTAATTAAATTCAAAACTTACTCTAAATTTGACAGGAACTCCATATTTAATTCCAGAAAATTCATAGTACATTTTATTTGGGCTCAAATATCCTTCCACTTTTCCATATTTAGTTGCCACAGTCTGGCATTCATCGTCGCACGTCACGCCTGTCAAAACTAACAGGCAAGCGATCAACACACTATCCGAGCTCATAACTCAAAATTAAACTTAAAATTAACAATCAAAATGTTAATCTGTTTTTATATACACAAAATTATTGCAACAGTATTTTTTTATCGAATACAACAATCGGACGTGATTCGAAAACGATTTTCTCTTTATACTACCATTGTTTTTATTAATTGTTAAGTAAAAATTGCCTAATTTTTATCATTGAAAACTTACATAATGCAAAATTAGTCCGATAATAATGCTTGCATTTAATGGTAAAGAAATATATTTGTTATGAAATAGCCCATATATGTAATTAAAAATACTTCGAATTTGGTAAATTATACTATAAACTGTATAACTATTTGTAAAGGTATCTAATTTTCAAATAAAAATAAATTATTTTATAAATTTAACCGCCAGCTGCAGAAAGGATGATTAAAATAATCTGCGAGCCACTTAATTGACACACAATATAGGGATACGTTAAACATGTTAAAAGATAATCAACCTTTCTGGAACCGGCTATATGTATTATTATAAATCAATGCAACCAAAAATATTTTGTTAATATGAAAAATTCTTCAGTCATAGGTTTAATTAAATCATTTTCGACAACCTGTTGGATGCTAAACGTGTTAGTTATAATCTTTGTAATTTGTACCTTACTTCGAATAAATAACATTGTTCGTTTTTAAAATAATTATACTATCCAATTTGTTATTATATGTCATTGTCTGAAATAAATGGTAAAAGAGAAAAGTTTTCGCTGCCTGTGTCTTCAGGGAAAAATATTTTAGTAATATAAAAATAAATTAATGAAATAATGTTTGGTTCTTGAAACGTCTGGGATCTCTCGCAGTGATGGTAAAAGACCTGACTTTGGTGCCGTGGTCCATGGGTCGAGCATTGGTGTGAAACGCTACTTGTGTCGACATCCTTGCTCGGTCTCATGTCCAGGGCATATCTCGGCTGAAAAGGCCAAATGTCGCAAATACGAGTCTGTTGCTAATGCCTTTTGGTGTTAAAACAATTGGACCTTGATGGCCAAGCGTTAAGAAGTTCTTTACGGAACTGTCTAAGCGGCTGGTTACCGCTGTATGTGACATGACAGCCCTCTGGCTGGCAGTTTTTTCGCGCAGCAAATTAGCATCGCTGTGCAGAGGATGAATGCTGCGAGTGTTCTTGGCACACTGCTACATGATCAAGTCATGGGTGAATATTTTTATATATAGTTTTATTTTTATTTTAGTTTATATATATTTTTATTAGCTTATTTTTTTAATTTTATTTAAATCGTGTTTTTTATTCTTAATAAATACAATATGAAATAATTACGGAACCCTATAAAATTTAAAATATATCGTTAGCACGTTCAAAAACCTATTTCGAGATTTTCAATCACCTTTTTAATGTAGGACAGTATAAAGCAGGTAAATATAAATATATGTATTTATAGTAATTTAAAAAAGCTAATATGATGTAGAAATAATTCGAACAATACAATTAAAAAACTAAATATACAAAAAAAAAAAAAACTGATAATTGTTTCATAACATTCGAACGGGTCCTAAGCTGTATTTTTTGACATTTTATTTTTATCTTTTCTCTCATCTTCACAGTTTGAGAAAGTATATAATTATCTTTAAATGAATTAGTAATCGCATAAATTTTATTACGTATAAACTAACAATAAAATTGTGTTTGTTGTATACATTAATAACAGCAAAATACGTTAGTGAAATAGTGGAAAAAACATTCAAAATAGTGCTACGTGTAACGTGAACCAAAAACAGTTTGCATTTTTGAAAATTAAACCAAACGAGTTTGGTTTAACTGTAATAGCATGAATAAAAAGCTAAGATCGGGGCCCAAGATTCGTCAGACACGACCAGCTATCCTCCGGGGTGCTTCAGACCAGAAAAAAGTTGAAAACTCAGAATATATCTACACTTGCCAGTATTGTCGCGTGAAATTCACCCACAATAGCCACTATTTTCGCCACATGAGTTCGAACCACTTAAACCAGCAGAAGAAAGAGACATTTCAATGTAACGAATGTTTACTGGTATTTGATAAGAAGGATTGTTTGGACAATCATTGTAAATGTGACCACAAAATTTCTTGGAAAGATCCCCAATGGAATAAAAATGCGAAAAAGAAATTTAAATGTGAGAGTTGTGCTGTTACTTTTAAGTCTAAATACTGTTTAAAACGACACAATATGCTAAAAGCTGTGCTATTAGAGAATTCTTGTATAAAATGCCAAAAACAGTACATTGAAAAGTCTTCTTTGGATAAGCACATAAAAAACAAACATTCTAACACTCAGAGGATATTTCAATGTCAATTTTGTCCATTAAAGTATAAGGTTTCTGACTCTCTAGATGCCCATCTGCAGCGTCAGCATACATATGTAGTCTATAATACTATGTATCCAGGGTTATAATTAATGTACATGAAATGCGGTGGTGGCTCAACAAACGGTTCAAACCCCAATAAGAAAAACACTATCTTATGTTCATTTGTCATAGATTTATTGATACAGTATGGAAAGAGCTTCCAAGGTGGCATTAACATAATCTATACAGTATTTGGTTGGGTAGGGAGAGGAGCAGAATGATAAGACCTTTTCAAACCAGCTGTTGTTGGTGGCAAGCCCGAGACACTCTTCTTCTAACGTCTTACCCACATACAATGCACCCGTGAAATGCTTAGAAATTTACCTTCTCTCTCTTCTTCACCGTTCATGTGCCTCGGAGAGCATATTAAGCCGTTGGTCCCAGTTCCACTAATACCAACTTGTGGAATTGTTAATAAATAATAAACTGGCCAGTGTGGCGAGTCATAGAGAGCCCAATTCTCCAGAAATATATTCTGGAAGCCCATCTCCAACAGTGGAGGTCTAGGACGCTGTGTTGTAGAGGAAAGAAAAATATACATTAACAGTATGATCCAAAATGTACAATAGCTATTCACATGACTTTTAGCTCAGGTTGGCTTTTACAACGGGCTCAAATTAATTAAAACAATTGGTGTGATTGATAGATAATAATGACAATGAAAGTACACTTCTAGCAGTTAAGTCCGTGGATTAAGACACTGGGTTGATCTTTCTGGAGAATTTGACCAACACTTGTTGCCACGTTGACCAGACGGGTTGGCAAGGTTCTGATGTAATTTTTTTATGACAATTTATTAACAATTCCACATGGGAACCGGAACTGACGGCTTAACATGCAATAAATTTCTAAGCGTCGTAAATTTCTAAGTAGAAATGCGGTCGTTGCGGCGGATATGTGGCGTCACTTTGGCGGACCGCATACGTAACGTCGAAATACGGAAAAGGGTTGGTATGAAGGAAAGCATAGGGACAAAAATAAGGAAAGGCATGCTACGATGGTTCGGGCATGTTGAAAGGATGAGCAATGAAAGATTGACGAACCAGATATATAATGCGAAAGTTGTAGGTAAAAGAGGCCCTGGCAGACCGAGACTCACATATCACGATCAAATAAATAAAACACTGACTGAAGGTGCATTAAAAAGTCTTCGTAACCAAAGGGCATGTATGAAGAGGTTAATGAATGTCGACGAAGCGAAAGAAGTATGTCGTGATCGTGTCAAATGGCGCTCAATTGTCTCTGCCTACCCCGCAAGGGATCTGGCGTGAAGATATGTATGTATGTAAATTTCTAAGCATTCCATGAATTCACCGTTTGGGTGCCGGGTCCATTGTGTGTGGGTATGAGATGAGAAGAATGGTGTCTCAGGCTTGTGACCGACAATAGGCAACCACTCCACCATTCTACTCCTCTCCCTACCCAACCAAATACTGTATGATTCCGTTAATGCCGTCTTGGAAGCTCATTCCATAAATGAGGCACATTGATGGCAAACCTGCTTAGGCCCAACTCCTTCAGTAAGTGGTGCAATGATTTTGCTGGAACTCCTCCCACACCAGTACAAAGTCAAAGACAAAATATCTTTATTCATGTCTATTTCACGTTTATTCTTTATTTACTAAGAAGCGGAGTGGTCCAAGGAGTAAGCTGTTAGCAGAAAACTAACAGCTTAGCAAATTCCAGTGACCTGTTAATGTTTAATCTGACTGAGAAAGGAATCTGCAAGGAAAACTCAGCTATAGCAGATTTACAAATGAAACAAATACAGAATTGAACTGCGTAAAGCTGAGTCTTGAACCCGTTCCTGATCATTTCTTCTGTGAGATCATAGTATTTATTTGACTTCATGTTGTGGTCTTTTGGAATATATTATCTATGACAAATGGGGTTTGAACAGACCTTTGTAGGATTTTAAGGTGCATTCTTACAACCAAGCCACCACCGCTCCTGGTCCTGGTTATTTGTGTTATTTCTCGAGTTTGGTATGCTAGAGACATCGACAAGCTTGTCATAAAGGGGCATATAGTAAAGTTGGCTAAATATGAATTAGTGTCAATTTGTGCTACAAAACAATTCCGTCCGTAAAGAATGAGAAATGTTTTAATGTGTGATGTTTTTTCAATATGTAATTCAGTCATTTTTTGTATTTCTTAAGTTGTGCGGGGAAAGATGACACTACACACACTTGTTTGCTTGTTACAACAAAATCCAACTAAGTTAGCCATTATTAAACAAAAATATTATTATTATTATTGATTAATAGGCTCGCAGCGCATTACTGATATGCCTATATCAAGCACTGGTGTAAAGTTTATTAAATTGTCAGTTATCACCATAGTCTATTTTGATTGTCACTAGCCTTGTCCAGTTTGTTTTTAAAAGTGTTTACATTTGAGCATTTTAATATGTCTTCATGTATTTTGTTCCACATATTTACAACTCTGTTATTCATGAAGTGATATCCTATATTTGAATTGCTGGATTTTCTCATTAGCTTCATTCTGTGGTCACGACGGGGAAATGTCATTTATTTACTTTATAATTTGCGTTTTTGGCTAAAACCGTTTGTTTGATTGGTTTTAGACCCACTATCTTTATAACTAAGCGTCACAGTGCTTAGTTGATTTTATCACTGGAAAAATCCGTTTTTTAAACGACTGGTGTAAAAAAGTGAATTTACTAAAAAAAATGAGTTAAGTTATTTTTTTGCTCTAACCCGGCGACTAGTGCAAAAAATATATATACAGAAATTACACGGGTTATTATTATTATATATTAATAAATAATTCTTTTTTTTTATTATTTTCTAATTAATTTATTATTATAAATTATTTTCGGCTTATATAATTATTGAAATTTATTCATGAATAAAAAACCTTACAAAACCTGTCCGCGCGGCATGGTGGCAAGAACGCGCGCGGCATGGTGGCAAGAACGCATGCCGCATTTCTGCAATTATTAATAATATTATTTTATTATATACAAATATTATTGACAATTTTTTTTATATTTTCACAATATGGCGCCTAGTTGTCGCCTTAATGAAATTTGATTAATGTCATATCTTTAGTGACACTCGCGTGATAAAGACGAATCGATTGACGTGAGAATTATCAAAATCGGCCAACGCGTTTGGTCTCCAGTGTGCCACAAAGGAACATACATATATACATAGGCTGATACACATATAACCCTTTGCAGTCTTGTAAAAAAGCGCTTACAGCGACAAATCGAATAAGGGAGGGAAATCACTGGTTTTGCTATCTCTTTCTTGTCATGCAAGTTAGAGGGAGATGAATCTAGTTATCGCGTCGGATTTATTAGAACAGTGAACGTTTCACACATAATTTGTCGATGTGGTGTTGTGCTTATCTTTCATCGCGCGATCTGTACCTACCAAGTTACCACAGATATTGGTCCGGTATTCAGTACTTCGTAACTTTATTTTAAATAGGAACAAATATTAATATAATTGTTGGTTTGATGTAAAATTTAAATTATAATATTTTTTATAGATATGTTTCGTTTTATTACCTTTTTTTTTTACTGAATTTTGCTTTGAAGCGAATGGGAACACTACGGCCGCATTCGTTTCTTAGCATTTCCAACATGTAGCAACTTCATAAACTAACACGAAATGTCGTTTTTGTTAAGAAATACCACTTTTTTTAACAATGCTAACATTTCTTTAAAAAAAATGCGGTGAGGTTACTTTTTGAAGTAAAGTAAAGTATCATCACGACCGTTTCCCTTTCGGGGTGGTCAGAAACCACGCTTATACATAAGCGGATTCACATTTAGCCAACTTTACTATGGGCCAATCATGACAAGTGGCAAGCTCGTCGATGTCTCCAGCGTACCAAACTCGAGAAATATCACAAATAAATTAATTTACATTAATAAATATTTTTGTGTCCCGACCAGGAATCGAACCCGGTACCTCCGAGTCTAGGTCCACGGACTTAACCGCTAGACCACGGAGGCACTTTTTGAAAAGTAACAAATTATAACAAACCAATTGACAATGTATTATTGTCTTTGAATTTATTACATAAAATCGTTTAAAATACATTTTAAACAAATATAAACTATACAACAATGTAAACAAACCATTTCTTATATTAAATGACATCTGTCAAAAAGTAACATCAATAACCCTCCAACAACACTGTACTGACATACGAAATTAGCATTCAATCTTAGAATTTTCATTAAACGAACGACTTGTGCTAAAAAAAGTGGTATTTTCATGCTAACATTTCTTAAAACGAACGCGGCCTAGAACCAAAAGATTGTCAAATTTACTAAAAAATGCATTATCGAGCAGCTTTGTTGTGTTCAAAGCTCTCTAATGTGCGGAGCCTGCCCGACCCGCTGCTGTTCCGTGGAAGGAAAGTGAGTTAGCCGAACACTGCCCCTTGTGAGCGGTGTCTATGTGGTAACAACGGCACGGGCTACGCCTCGGTCCACAGGATCTCCCGGGGCAGGCGGTGGCCATGCGTGGAGAGGCGCGATTCCCCGAAGATGGTCAAAGCGGCTGTGGTCGGCTCGATCAAACATGGACTTCGAGAGCCTGGCCGATGTTCACACAACTAATGGGGTGGGTGTATCAATAACTTTTTATAACGATAGATGGTACCTAGTAACTGTCAGTTGCATAGAAATTTTGTATTTTTATTACGAAATTTATTTTTTTCTGGATATTATGCCGAAGTCAGCAGCTTTTAAGTGTACAAATCGAGATTTCCAAGCTAAATCAAAGATATGGTGATCTCAAAATTGCTGTTCTATTAATTCAGCTTTTTTTTCTTATTAACGACGGTGTTCACTATCTTAATTCATCTTATATATGTATAAGTTAAATTACATTTTTCTGTTATAAAAACAAAAACTACAAAAACATTTAAAAAATGATGCGTCATAGGTGTAAACAAGGTACCATTGCCGCTAGCGACATCTACAAAAAGCTTTGCCTCATACACCCCATTAGAGATTATAAAAACACAATATTTTAACTAGACGTTTAAACGGATAGTGGTTTGGCCGGATACCGTCACCGAATATTCGGCAAGCTACGAGGCCGGAGCGCCGGATATCCGGCAACCGAATATTCGGCCCTTTATCGCGTTACATGACGCGACTAGTTTGATTTGAAATTATTATTACCAACAAATGCATAAAATTTGGTATTCATTCACCATAATTTGCCACTTGTTAATTTTGAGTATTTATTTATTTATTTAATTAAGCAAGTCAACAACATGTTTACAAAATCTTATACAATATACAATCTAGAAGGTATCTTAATAGTTTAGTAAACATGTTACTTACAGACCAGCATTGCATTCAAAAGGTAGGTAACATCGTTTACTAAAACACAAAAACTAAATAGTACAATTTAAAAATATAGGCATGACAAAAACAGTAAGCTACAGAGTATTAAGCTAATCAATAAAATAAACATTTTTGTCGAGTGATTATTAAAATAAACTGTGTCCATAACGTAGTCTGGTATCATTTTTCTCGTATAAAATAATGAGAATGTTTTGAATATAACTATCCGGCATCCGACCGGATACTGAGTTACTATCCGATATCCGACCAGATACTGAGTTACTATCCGATATCCGACTGGATACTGAGTTAGAGCTCGTTCCCACTTGTCGGGTGTCGGATCCGTAGATTAATCGGATTTGTTCACACTTTCAGTTATTTTCATTTCATTTCATTTATTTATCACCGTCTGGAACACCTGGTTAAGTCAATTTATAATACTCTGTAACCAATATTAAGTTACCTACAGTAAGCGAGATAACACAATCATGGTCCGACAGCTTAATACGAAACAACACGACGAAGACCAGAAACAGCCCAAACTATCAATACAATTATGGAAGAGCCATATCGAATGCTAAATAATCAAATACAGAAAATAAAATTTAAATACCAATAATGTCAAACCATGTTAAAATAAAAATGTCAAGTACTACAAGGTACTTCTATATATATATATATATATATATATATATTGTATACAACACTAAAATATGTCAAATAACTAATATTATTAAACATAGAAATCTGCCACAAGGGCATCGTCATTAAAACTAGATAAGAAAAAGAAAATATAAATAAATTTATTAATAACATGTCATATTAAAAACTAATAGTAATAAGTCATTATTATTTTATTAATTTGGCTGTATAGGGCGTCGTCAATCTATAACTAAAATAAACATATGTATTCTCATATACCAAATATATTATCATCGTCCAGTGCTTCATTTATGGTATAATATACTTTACCTATTAATATTGATTTGATTTGGTTAATAATCGGTTGTCGGCCACGGTTGAAGCTAATACCAATTTTTAGCACTCTACGCAAAGCAACTAAGTACGATGGACGTCGATGAAGTTCTTGTTGTGATGTATTATTATTTAAGAAGAAAACAACGAAAGAGAGCCCAGACAAGACAATATTGGGTGCACCCAATCCTGAGGGAAAGATTTACTTTGGGAACATTTCAGAACTTAATAACAAAATTGAGAAGTGACGAAATTAAGTTTTTCAATTATTTTAGGATGCGAGGCACACGCACGGCACGAACAGAACAAGGGGTAGCGGGGAGAGGGTTATCGGCACCGACATCTGACAAATGTAAATAGCGACATTCGTACTCATAGGCGAGCGAGATCCGACACGATTGTTTTCCGGGCGTAGAGGGCTGCCAAAACACCCGACATTTCTTGTCGGCGCCGACACAAAATCGGTTTCCGACAAGTATGAATAGCTTCATATAAAATACTCTGCCACTGGCACCTCCGATTAATATACGGATCCGACACCCGACAAGTGGGAACGAGCTCTTACTATCCGGAATCGGGCCGGATAGTAAAAATAAGGCCGGATATCCGTTTCATCTCTAATTTTAACTATCAATTAAAAAATAAATCATTTTGGCACGAGAACATTTTATTGGGTCCATTTCTCTAAGAAAAATGGGCTTTCTCATTTGTGTGCAAGAAATAGCGAAGTATGTGAGCTATTTAAAAACTACAATGTACAGTTCTCCCAAAGTGATAATGCGCATAGAAATCTTCGTCACTGTTCGGCAACGGTCGTATTCCCCGAGCGTCGGAAGACGATATGTATATAGAGTGGTTAAGTGCATTTTCTTCATGCATAATTTAGTAGAATTATGTGTAATAAACTAATAAAAACTAATAAATAAACTAATAAATTAATAAACTATTTAAAGTTGAATAAGATAATTAAAGTTGAAATTAAATTCACCTTTGAAAACAAAACCAAGAACGGTGTGTAATATCAGCTCTATATAATATTTAATATAACACATGCAGTCACCGACCGCCCGAATTGTTTTCGATTGTGTACACATGATATTGACTTCTATTTCTTTCGAACAAGGTGCAAAATGCAAGTGCAATGTTTAGGCTCTTACGATTCAATGATTCGGGTGTTTCCGGGAATACGACAATTAGCGAAGATCTGTATGTGCATTATTAATTTGGGAATACTGTACATACCTATCTACCATATTCCATACAAATATTATTTCATTTCAATCTACGAGGCTCTTTTTATCTATACGTATCTTTTATTATATAGCGACTCTAACAGTCGAACATGGCTGATAAACATATAACTTCTTTGCGTCGCAGTCAGGTAAAAATAAAACATAGGTTTGACTTTTAAAATATTTTAATTCATAAATTAATCTTATTTATTTAACTACGTATAAGTCAATTTTGTAATAATCAATAATACAATACAAAATGAACCATTAAATATGTACGAGAAGAAGTGTCAGTTCATGATGACGTGATATAGTTACCGGCAGATATACCCTCATTCCGAATCGCGCTTAGAACGAATATGACACTGACCGTCGTTCCGAATCAAATATCGCGATTTGGATGCTCAGAACGTGATATCAATTCGGAACGCTCAAGATCACATTTTCATTCATAAAATGTTAGTTTTTTTAAAAATGTATGGAAGATAAATTGTGGATTCCACATCTTTGAGTATGAATACTAACAAATATACATCTCTTAGTGTATTAATCTTTATATGTGTAAAGTTTAATATTATTAACTTGATATGACAAACAACTGACAGCGCTCAAAGCGATCTACCTCGATATCGTGAGCAGTCTAAGCGCGAGAAATGATGTCATTTGTGACGTCACATAGCTTTGGCAAAACAGTTTATACACGTCTCGGAACACCTTCAGCGTGCTTAGGTTACTATTATCGTCTCGGAACTTCGGAAATAGGCCAGAAAACGTTTTTTTGTTACTGACACTCCTTAACCTACATATGTGGAACTTACGACGGTTTTGTTTCAGATTGAATGCATTTTAAATTCACGACCTCTTTCAGTTTATTTTAATATTCTAGCACATGTGACCTTGACCTTGTGGTAAGTGGCGACTGGAATCAGACACTTATGACTGACATCAGTCCCTAAGACTATGCCGGTTTGACTGGACATGACAGCAATTCGAGCCTGATTCCGAAACGTGTGGATACACTTTACTGGGTTTATCGGCACGAACGGTGGATACTTCCCCAATTTACCACCATCAGACCGCCTACCACCTATTTAAGTTCAGATCCTGCTGCACTCTAGGGCCACTAAAAACGTTTAAATCACTGGATGTTTCTTCACAAATGTACTCTCTTTTACTGGATAAAATAGTGGATGACTGCTGGAAACGTTGGAAAGATGAGTAGACATATACTACAATAATAATTCTGTACCTACCTAATAAGATTCTATTCGGAATAAAAATATTTACAAAATATAAAATTAAATACTAAATTAATAATAAAAATTAACTAAACTAAAATTACCACCACTACAAACTACCACTGTGGTCTAGCGGTTAAGTTGGAGTTAGAATCGGAGGTACCGGGTTCGATTGCTGGTAATGTAAATAAATACATTTAATTTATTTGTGATATCTCTCGAGTTTGGTACGCTGGAGACATCGACGAGCTTGCCACTTGTCATGATTGGCCTATAGTAAAGTTGGCTAAATGTGAATCCGCTTATAAGTGTGGGTTCTGACCACCCCATACTTTACTTTTACTAAACTAAAATAATATAACCGTCCGATAGAGGTAGTAGTTTCCTCAACGCCTCCTCCACTCAACGTTTCCTTCCAGCTGTCAAACGAAAATAAAGTCACTGTAGTTGTGACTATTAAAGTTAAAAATTAAGTCGAATGTACCAGCAGAAAGCTGACCTTTAAAATTAAACTGGTACAAGCGGGTCCATTGTTTAACTCTCATCAACTTTATTGGCTCTGTCAGACCGTACTCAAAATTGATAACTATATAAGCGATGACCTTCCTGTAACCTTAGGTGTCCCTCAAGGTAGCATTCTGGGACCGAAATTGTTTCTGGCCTTTATTAATGATTTGTCGCTTAAACTCAAGGAACGGTAAGATAGTCTCGTTTGCAGATGATACAGCTCTTTGCTTCCACACAAAACATTGGGACAAGGTATTTTCTTATACTCAGAGTGGACTTGACGTGGTGTTGACAATAACTTACTAACCTATAATGCTGACAAAAATTGACCTTTTCTATCAAAAACAAATCCCAACCAGTCCGTTTTAGCCCACTCTTGCTCCAGTAGAGGTGAGGAGACCTGTTTATGTCCGTCTCTAACCAGGTTGAAATCTATTAAATATCTGGGTATTGTATTAGATCAAAATGAAAACTCAAATGATCCCGTCTGCAATAAAACTAAGAGAAGCCATATAATTCCTTAACTTAAATTATACCTTTATGAGCAAGTTTTACCCCTGTATTGCAGTTTATATCTATATTTACATTAATAAAGCTATTAATGTAAATTCTCTACATTTACATATCTTCATGCCAGATCCCTTGCGGGGTAGGCAGAGACAAATGAGCGCCATTTGACACGATCACGACATACTTCTTTCGCTTCGTCGACATTCATTAACCTCTTCATACATGCCCTTTGGTTACGAAGACTTTTTAATGCACCTTCAGTCAGTGTTTTATTTATTTGATCGTGATATGTGAGTCTCGGTCTGCCAGGGCCTCTTTTACCTACAACTTTCGCATTATATATCTGGTTCGTCAATCTTTCATCGCTCATCCTTTCAACATGCCCGAACCATCGTAGCATGCCTTTCCTTATTTTTGTCCCTATGCTTTCCTTCATACCAACCCTTTTCCGTATTTCAACGTTACGTATGCGGTCCGCCAAAGTGACGCCACATATCCGCCGCAACGACCGCATTTCTACTGCATTAACCCTACTCTCATGCGTATTCTGACGTATCGACGTCTCGCTTCCATACATCAGTGTTGGTACCAACATGGCATTGTGTATGGCGAGCCGAGCTTTGTCACTGAAATTCTCTAAATTATAATAAATGTAAATTTATTTTAAGTTCTTGGTTAAATAAATTAAACTATGATGAAACAGAAGAATTGTTACAAATATTAAAATAGTAGGTACATAATTCAATTTGTAATTGTTAATAGTAAAAAGTAAGAAAAAGTATAAACTAAGTGGAAAAAAAGCTAAAAATTCTATATGTATTATATTATATATTATACTTATTTGTATAATGGAACTGGTGCCTGAGATTCAGATTAACTTTGTTTAAGCACCAGTGGCCAATTCTTAAAAAAAAAAAAACTATTTTTATTATTGTTATTTGACAGCTGGAAGGAAATATCTTAGAATACGGTTGTGAGCCTTTGAACAAAATATTCTCTACTCAAAGGGTCACCCATCGTCAAGCGGGATTTTTCCCTAGCTCACGAGAGAACGCCAGAGCCTCCTCGGACGATAGACCCATCGTTTTGACTGCAGATGGGACGAAGTTGATTACAGAGAAGAAGACAAATTTCTAAGCATTCTATGGATCCATTGTGTGTGGGTAAGAGATGAGAAGAATAGTGTCTCGGGCTTGCAACTGACAATAGGCTGGTTTAAGAACCTTTTCCCTCCTTTTTTGTATTTTATTTTGCGCGATAATACACTCACCATTCTACTTCTCTCCCTACCCAACCATATACTGTATGATTCCGTTAATGTATCTCCTGCAGACCTGCTTAGGCCCAATTTTTTCAGTAAGTGAGGCAAAGATTTTGCTGGAACTCCTCTGGCACCAACTTCCACTGCGTAAAGCTGAGTCTTGAACCCGTTCCTGATCATTTCTTCTGTGAGATCATAATATTTATTCGACTTCATGTTGTGGTCTTTTGGAATATTTGATTCCCACGGAACAGTAAGTTCAATAAGGATAACTTATTTCAAGTTCCGAGAAAACACTAAGATGTCTGGTCTATAGGCTGATACAGCTAGTTCATCTGGGATCCTATAATGGTGTTCAAATGTCCATGAGAATTTTCCAGTCTCATCATTACATTACAGCCCCTAGAACACAGTGTCCTAGACCTCCACTGATGGAGATGGGCCTTCCAGAACATATATCTGGAGAATTTGGCCTACACTCGCCACGCTGGCCAGACGGCTTGGCAAGGATTTTTTTTTTCCAGTCTGATATATAATAATAAATTAATTAATACAATTGATGAGGCCCGGGAGCGGTGGTGTTATAAAAATACAGCTTTAACAATAAAACTAGCTTATAGTGTCACAAAAAACTTGAGTTTTTTTTTTTGAAGTTGTATAGTAGAGTCTACATCAAGGGCTATTCACTTTCATATATAGCACTGGTTCCCGCATTAGGAAATATCGAGGGTTGCCATTAATTCTTTTTTTGTAGGTTAGAAATAATATTACAACATCGCATTTCGTGCAGCAAATCAGCATAGCTGTGCAGCATTGGAAAGCTGTTCTTGGCACAATGCCACATATTTTTATTTTATTGATTATTCATATTATGCTTTTCTCTCAAATGTCTTGTTAAATGGTCGCTTCGTCTGTACGGCTGGCTACAGATGGGGCAGTTAATCTTGAGGTTCAGATGTTGGGACTTCACGTGTCGCAGCATGTGGTCGCGACGTTTAAATGTGACATCACAATGGGGACATCCCTGGAAAGAAGTTGTTTATACTATAAAATTGTTCATAAATATGTTGTGTAAGTAATGTGTATATTAGGATTGTATTTTTTTTATCAAAGTTTCCAGCTGACCTCGGTCAACTCTAACTCCGTTAACCCTGACTTGGTCAACCCTAACACTACATAATATAATAAAGAATCATCACAACCATATCCCTTTTGTACTGGTTAGAAACCACCCCTTTTTTTAAATGCAGATTTACTTTCAGCCAAATATCACAAATAAATTATTGTGTCCCCACCAGAATCCAAACCCTACCGGGTACCCCTCCGCATCTTCACCTGTTAAGACATCCAACAGGATCCTACACCAATTTATGCCATCCACATTCAATTCTAAATTCCTACCACAAAGCCTGGTAGAATTGTCTATGGATCGCGAGTAGTTGCGTGATCTACCGCTAGAGGCGCCTAAGTTGGCGCCAGTACAAAATCTACGCTCGGCCCGTGTAGTTCGAAAATCACCGCGATTTTAGTGTGAATGCTCCGAAGCCGGGTAACTGTCTGCGTGCCCGCAGTGAAAACCTGGCTTTTTTCCCGTGATATGTCCTTTTTTCTTATCCACTTGTTGGTTCTAGCAGATCCTTGCCATTTGCTTTAGTGACTCATTTTCTAGACAAAGTAGCAGAGTAGACCGCCTGACTGATGGCTGGACCCATGTGACCCAGTACAGACCATAACCACTAGAACACAGAGGCAGTGTAACTAATACTCCAACATATTTAAACTATAGAAGAAGAAGACAAATTTCTAAGCACTCCATGGATTCACCGTGCGGGTGCCGGGTCCATCGTGTGTGGGTAAGAGATGAGAAGAATGGTGTCTCGGGCTTGCGACCGACAATAGGCTGGTTTAAGAAAAGGAGGCCTCCTTTTTTTCTATTGCGCGATAATACGCTCACCATCCACCATTCTACTTCTCTCCCTACCCAACCAAATACTGTATGATTCCGTTAATGCCATCTTGGAAGCTCGTTCCATAAATGTATTGACGGCAGACCTGCTTAGGCCCAATTCTTTCAGTAAGTGATGCAAAGATTTTGCTGGAACTCCTCTTGCACCAACTTCCACTTATACCACTCTTTTGATACCGACACTCTGTCCACTCTAAACTCCATGATTCCTGACACTCTGTAAATCCCCTGACACACCATCATATTCAAATAAAAAACTAATTTTTTGATGCTGACACTTTGTCCTCTCTACATTCCATCATTCCTGACACTGTCAACCCTAACACTCCATCACATTCTCAAATAAATAATAAATATAGACTATGAAATATATTCTATATTTTACCTCTCTTTTAACATTGTGTTTTTCCAGTAATTGTGTCAAATGACAGCAGACAGGTGGACAATCCTGGCACTCTGTCAACCAAGATGAGTGTGTACTTCTAATGTGTTCAACCAGCAATTCTTCACTCGGCAACTTTTCCTTACATATTGTGCAGTTGAATCTGAAATAATCAAGACTGTTAAACCCAGCTTCACTTGCGGCATAGCAATATGAAATTCCATAGTCCGTTGCAAACCCGAGACATCATTATATTCAAATCAGGAATCAAACTCGTTACCTTAAATCCACGGACTTAACCGTTAGACCATTTAATTTTACATATGTTTAAAATAAACAAACAAACAAACGTTTATTGCCACATCAATAAGCATTACAATTAGTGAAAATAACAACAATTTAGAATTCAAATCAGCATGATGTGGCAAGGGTCTTGGCTCAGCTTCAGTCAGCTGTGCATTACATGTAATGTGATGCACTACTAACGCTGTTGTTATGCCAACACCCCAACTCACGTACATTTCAAACAACTAACCTAAAGGACAACAAGAAAAACAACTTTGAGACACAAGAGGAGGTGTTAATGTTAAATAAATGTATTATGTATTTATATAATAATAATAATCTATACATATATACTATGCTTATATAATAGTAAATAAATAATAAACCAAGTAGATACATAAACTATTCTAAACTATATAATACATAAACTAGTAATAAATATATACATAACATCTACATAATCCGTGGGTATGAGAGGCATGCTCGCTTCTAACATTAGTGAAGAGTAGAAAGAGGATGGGTGATAACCACTTACATATAATTCAACAAATATTTTAGGGTCATATATAAAATTCACATCAATTTATTATTTCTTGGTTCCAGTAACTTCCATCTGCCTTTCCATAAGCCTTTTTTTATATAATAAGCAATATACTCTGGAAAGTTCATCTTTGGCAGTGGAGATCTGGGACATAATGTTCTAGGGGCTGTGATGATAGTGCTGGAATTCCTCTTGCACCGACATTCACTGCGTAAAGCTGTATCTATAGTGAAAGTTGTTGCTTGACATTTACACAGTAAGTGGGGGTTTTTTCATACTTCTAAAGGCTTGAATATGTATTAAATCTTACCTTTTAATAGCATGTGCTGTTCTCATGTGTCTTTTCAAGTGAACGTGGCGGTTGAATGTCTTTTTGCATATGCTACATTCGAAAGTAAGCGAGCCATGATATTCATCCTGATGCTTCATTAAAAAAACATTTGTACTAAAAATTAAGTCGCATTCTTCACAGTAATTAGGTTTTACGCTGACTTCCATAGTTTCTTTCTTAGTTTCAGGGTTAAAATCGCGAGCAAATGGGTTTATACCGTATTTATTGCCGCCCCGAACTTTAGTACTTTGTTTGCCTCCCTTGTTGTCCATTTTGCACGGGTTTTATTATAAACGCAACCATACAACATTACGGGTTTTTTTCTACTTAAATTCAGTTATTAATTAGTTCGTAAGACCATTTTCAAAAGAAACTAATAAACAATATACAAAACAATACATACGCGAACAGACGCGAAGAAAATAAAATTCGATTATTTTGACAACAGTAATTACGTTCCAAAATGAAATTTTCAAGAAAAACTGGTTTGTCAGTTTATAGCAATATACATTACGTGTTATCTTGTACCAAACTTGTGTAGTTTTTTATAGTATACACAAGTTTTTTGTGAAGAAATAAATGATTATTATTATTATGACAAAATCTATAATGTAAATACAAGTTTGGAGTAGTTTTAATTAAGAAGCGGGGCAGACCCTACACTGGGATTTCTATTTTATTGATACATTGCGGTTTACAGTTTAACTGAACACAGGCTTTGTACGAAATAACTCGAATTTAACTAACCTTGATTAAAACAACAGATTATATATTCATCCCAAGAGACAAATTTATGGCTATCAAGTGTTAGAGAGCGAGGCAAAGTGGTCTTAGGAGCGAGGAGTATTTTTGACAACATAAATCTTTTCGAATAATGGAACACATAACCTATTTATTAAGGCAAAGGATACAAGTCCTTCAGCCGCAATTTGTCAGTTGTTTTTGTAAGATTGGTCCTATGTAGAAATTACTTATAAAAAAGCATTCTCTGTCTACGAAATTAGTCACTACTGGCTCTGGTTCTTTTTTACTTATTTTTTTTTTTGCACTTTACTATAGCTACTACTTACCGTAGTAGTATGAAGACCTATCCCCAAACAATAGAGGTTTAGGATCCTACTTTTAAGTGATTAATTTTAATCCATCTTTTTTCAAACCAGTATGTTTGACTTGTCGCTGTAAGCGCTTTTTTTACTTTATTTTGCTTTGAAAGTCGTTGCGTTTTCACAAGCTAGCTTTGCTGTCAACTCAAACACGAAACAAAGTATCATCTGCAGCTATTCGTACAGAAATAGTGCATAATGTATTGCCATCGAGATGATGACATGACAAAAACTAGCGAACAAATGGAAAATACATATATACGATTAGAATCAACAATCTTACACACCCTCTCACTTCTCCACCCTTCCCCACCTTTTTTATACACACACACACACAAACTTACATACAATACTTTACTTGCTGTTTGTGTAAACTATTTTTACAATTTTTTGTACGATCATTATTGGAAGACACTGTCTCCTGTTATACAGTACAGCTCATGCAGGAGACAGGGTTCACCATAACGTAACAACATTATTTTGTGATAATAAACGATTTGTATTTGTATACAGAATAAGACGCCACACCAAACAATTATTGTATAAAATATTTAATTTAAGATTTTACAAATATTAAAAACTTAATTGTAGATATTAAATAAGTGACATTGTCAAATGGTACTCAAGCTAATTGAGAGATCACGATAAATCCGCCAAGTACCTCGCAGATGCTCTCAATGTCCTACAGAGGCGAGCTGTTCGAATTGTGGACGATGCCAGTATATCTGGAACTCTCGAATCCCAGCAGCTTCGCCGATGTAGCTTCTCTGAGCGTGTTCTACCGGCTATACTATGGTGAGTGCTCTGAAGAGCTCTATAACCTAATCCCTCCCTCTCCATTCCGCAACCGAACCACACGCACAGGTCAGAATATGCACCCACATACCGTAGTCACTATCCCTTCGCGTACCTATAAATTTGGTCACTCATACATCTGTCGCACAATAAAGATGTGGAATGCTCTTCCAGCCGCTGTGTTTCAACTTTCCTATAACCTGGAGTCCTTCAAGCGAAGTGTGAAAAGGCATCTAGTCAAGCCGGCATAGTGTTAGGGACTGACTGATGTCGGACATAAGGGTCTGATTCCAGTTGCTAACATTCATGGACCCTGCGCGCCAGTTACCATCAGGTGGGCGCAGTGTCACATGTCGTGCTACTATAATAAAAAAAAAATAAAAAAAATAAAAAAAGATGGAATACGTACCATTATTTTCTCCCCTTTTTCATTTGCGGGAACATCATTATTTTTATATTACTTCCCTCATCTATGTGTTTATTTATTATAAGTATATACGAGTACCTACTATATACGGAGTGACTTTGTATAGCGTTACGCTAGACTAATATATTATTTCCTATTGATAAAAAAATAATTAAATGGACTCGAGATAGTTGACAAAAAGTACTTACTTAAATACAAAATTTTTGAATATGACTAGATTTGTAGATTTTTTTATATTTAATGGTAAGTCGTTTCAGAGATTTGCAGGATAAACAGCAAACGAGCGAAGAGTTCGATCGTCGTTCGATTTTCAATCGGTACTTGATTGGTGAAGGTCACTCTTAACAGTATCTTGTACTAGTGCACAAGTGAGTGCGAGTACGTAAGACGAACAGCCAAGAAAGAGAATAAATAAACTTTTGGTAAATACTATATACACACATCATCATCATCATCAGCCTGTATCTCTCCACTGCTGGATGTAGGCCTCCCCTAAGGCTCGCCACTTAACGCGATCTTTCGCTACCCTCATCCAACCCCCACCAGCGACCTTCTTTAGGTCATCTGTCCATCTGGCGGGGGGTCGTCCCACTCTGCGTCTTCCCGTACGTGGTCTCCACTCTAGAACCCGTTTGCCCCATCGATCGTCGGTTCTGCGGCGAATGTGTCCGGCCCATTGCCACTTCAGCTTGCTAATTTTAAAAGCTATGTCAGTAACTTTCGTTCTCTGACGAATATCAACGTTTCGAATTCTATCCATCAGAGATACACCAAGCATAGCTCTCTCCATGGCTCGCTGAGCGACCTTGAATTTATGGACCAGACCCACTGTTAGTGTCCACGTCTCTGCTCCGTACGACATTACCGGGAGGACGCACTGGTTAAAGACCTTAGTCTTTAAACATTGTGGTATAGACGATGAGAGGATGTGCCGGAGTTTCCCGAATGCCGCCTAACCTAGCTGAATGCGTCTGTCGGCTTCTTTGCTGAAGTTGGCTGCACCTAATTGGATAGTCTGCCCGAGGTATATGTAATTTTGCACAACTTCGAGAGTGTCGTTTCCTATGCAGATTGGCCTCGGCTTGACATGATCATTGAACATGACTTTCGTCTTGTCTAAGTTCATTCCGAGACCATAAACACACATACCTACTTATATACGATATATTATAGCATATAGTATAAAACGGTATTGAAGACAGTAGGAATGTTTTCCTGTAACTACTGACATACCTGTTACTTAGTCGCAAATGTTAGATTGTCAAAATAATGAATTCTGTTATTTACTACCACTTTCAGCCCGAGTTTCTCCGATCATAGCCGACCTTACATCAAAATATCTTTTTTTTTTTGGTTCTATTCTCCCGATGGATGATGAATGAGATGATAGGGAAGGCAAAGGGTCTAGCCCATACAGCCAAGTCTGACGTAATATATCTTTCTTATTTATGAGTTAATGAGGTCATCATCAAATTCCAGATGCTGCAGAATTTGATGCTTTTCTTGGAGTCACTCGCGGCACCATAGCTCAAACACGTCGGGTAAAATATGAGAGTTAACAGCGCGGGAAAACCGCAAAAAATAAACATCAACTTGTGCCCCATATTTAAAGTCCAATTTATCGTTTTCCATATTTGTTCACATTGTAGCACATTATTAAACAAAACAACACCACTTTTGGCCAATAATGTCCACAGTAAATTAATTTACAAAACAAAAACTTGCACTTGACATGTCCACGCAAAATGGCGCGAAGGACTCCGTCTATTTCAAAGGTCACCCATGGGGTTGCAACTTCAAAATCATTGGGAAAACGAGAATTAAATACTTAAATAAATTGTCCGCCGCGAATTTACATTAAAGTTAATAATATTTATATTAATTATAACACACGTTAGGTAATTAATCAAAAATATGGCAAATACTAAAATAAAGTTTTTTTTAATGAACGCATCGTAACGTTATTTTGCTGTCATCTGTGGTGGAAACCTTTATACTTACAAGAATACAAATTTTAATAGCGTTTTACACTGACAGTTTCGTTATTTAAGGGATTCCATTATATAACGTTGGCGCAAGTAAAAGAATATGTTCTATTGCTTCTATTCTGTTACTTCGCAAACGTTATATAATGGAATCCGTTAACTATATATTTATCACGCTATTAAAGTTGATATTTGCACGGACGCTGTCAAGGTCGAGCACTTGAATAATATTAACGAGTTGAGAATTAAATAATGACGCAATATATATATAGGTGAATTTGAAAGATATTTATTATATTATGCTGTATTGGTAAATCTGCTATAGCTGAGTTTTCCTTGCAGATTCTTTTTTTAGTCAGATTAAACATTAATAGGTCACTGGAATCTGCCAAGCTGCTAGTTTTCTGCTAACAGCTCACTCTGTAGACCACTTCGCTGCTTAGTCTTCCATTAACAGGAGTAGAATCATTCAAAATAATTAAAGTAATGACGTGTCACAAACGCCTGTAACAGGTTAAATATATTCCTTACTGTCTTGTCTCAAAAATAGGTAAATATTATAAACAGGATAAAAAATAAAATAAAAAAATAAATATTTGAAAGATTTAATATTGGACTAATATTTAGTAAAATACCATATTATATAATAATAAAATTCATATAAAAATCACTTTACAATAAATATTTTACTATATAGACCTAATAAACAGAGTGGGCGGTTAAAATATGTGCGAAATATTAACTTTAGTGTGAAAAATTTTAAGCACTCTCGACCGCCCCCCTAAAGTAAATTACACTAAAATTTGGTAAATCTAATTAAATAGTAACTTTAAACAAAAAACTAATGAAAAAATAGTAAAAAATCTTTTTACTCATCTAAATTACAACTACAATAATCATTTACATAAATATTATTTGATATAATAGCTTCGGATTCAACAAATAGGTTGACCAAATCTTTTAAAACAGTCAGGTATGATAGCGGGGCCATAATCCAAACATTTGTCAATAAAAAAAAATAGTCAACCTATTTATTGTAACCAGTAATAAAGACACTCAATTACTTGCAAAGCTAATAAAAAATAATAATAATTAAATACTGATAAATCCAATTAAAGACGCTATTCCATTACTGAGCACACACGCTACGCACGTTGATTGAGCCAAAGTAATATAGTAATAGTAACTAGGTAATTGGGAAATAAGTGGACGCAAAAAACTCTCGTTCACCCGAACACTAGATACTTAAAGTGCCATACATATTATAGGTATATATGTAGCTTCTATATAGGAAAATAGAAAAAAAAAAAAAAAATGTTACTTGATTACTATTTTTATTTTAATGTTGTTTTATGTTTGTATTGTAACGCACTGTTCTACATTTAAGAAAGATTGTGTAGTTTCATGGCGTTCTACCTGGTAGAATGCTGTGAAATTATGTAGCCTAATATAATAGTATGCGTATTGTAAATTTGACATGTAAAAGTGCAAAATACATTTTTTTGTCCTATGCCTAATTACAGAAAATAAACGAATTGAATTGAATAGGCAGGTACTAAAAGTTTTACACAATACATTTAAATTTCATTTTGTATTAGGGTTGTAGAGTTCGCTTGTTGACATCAATGGCCGACATGTTGAATGAATTAATGAATCAATGAACATTAAATTTAGTTCTCCTACTGTCTACTAGGCGGGGTCACTTTCTATGTGAACCGAGATTTGTCAATTGTCACCCCCTGGGTTGAACCTCGTTTTGTGTGAAAACAACCCATATCCGTACGCAACAATGGAATAGCGACTTAAATCTACTTAACTCAAAGAATCAACGAATACTAAAAATAATTACAAAAAAAGTGTTTCAAAAATTTGCATACAAAAAAAGTAAAAAACTTGAAAAAATAAATAAATAGGAATCGTTTTTTCAAACACTCTCCCAGACTGACTCTGCATAAGCAAGTAGAATGCGAGATATGCAATCAACAAATAAAAAAAAAAATAATAATAAAGGAATACTATTGGTCGTCTAAAATTCCAAAAAAACTCCTTTGTAGTTAAAAAAAATATAGCAAATTTCCAGAATAAGTTTTTTTTAAGTAAAAAATAGGAATCTTCCGAAAACCGCGATGGCAGCATCGGTGCTAATGTCTTTTTTTGGTAAAAATAAATGGTCTTTGGACGTTTCCGTCTTTGGTTGTAAACCTTTAAGGAGTCCTAAACTTAACATTAAAATACTAATAAAATCTAAAAAAAGGTAACACACGTACAAATATAAAAATATAGCAAAAATCTAAACTTTGTGATGTTTCTAAACTACAAACTACGAGAAAAAGCAAGATTCAAAAACAAGGAGTAGAGGCACAATGCTACTTCGCTTAAGAAAGCTGAACGATTTTTAAATGTCTTTTTACCAATTTAAGTCAACTTTTTTTAGTTAACTTTCTTTAACAGACTTCTAAGCAAATTAGCAATAAGCCTCAACCCAATAAAAATAATCATTCGAGAAAATAATATAAATATAGACAAAATTAAAAACATCTAGCTACAATACAAACACGAGAGGAGAGTTTTAAATTCATTTTAATTTATTTCCACAATAAAAACTAAATTCATTAATTAGAAAAAAAACAAATGCATTATTAAACGACAGTGACAAAACATAAAATACATCTATACAATTAAAAGACAACAAATGCGTGTTGTATATTAAAATTTGTCTATGGTTTTTATATTTTTTGCAAAATATTTTCCTTTTGTAATCAGAGAACATAGACAATAGACTAGAGTACGCGGTTCAATGGACGCAGTCGTCATGGCAATTTTAATTTACAAACTATGTTAACAAAAACATGTATAAATAGTTTTAAATACACTTGGTACATTATTCACATAACAAAGCGCAGATATTCCAAATTTATCAAGTAAAAGTTTAGCATTTTAATGTCAAACTGTCACTACATTATAAACGCAAGTCGTACGTCAAAATATTTATAAAATTATAAAAATCTGCGTCATGGCGTTTGGAAACCCTACGACAGTCGATCGCATAATGAAAAAGCACCAAAATTATGAACATACCAAATCACCAAAACACAGATGTCAAATTAAATTCTAATAAAAATATACATACTAAATAATTATGCTTCTCACTAAATTGTCCTATAATAAAATACCAAAAAACCAAGTCCACTGAACTGCAGCACTGAAGAAAAAACACGTAGTAATTATAACATTTTAAATTTAAATTATCAACAAAATTGATGATATATAACAAGTAATTGAAATAACTGTATATAAAAATATATTTGAAATATTTTAAATTAATTCAAAAGTGCATGGCCAGGTTCCCGATATTTTGTTTATAAAAATTTGTACGGGGAAACCGGCCAACGCTATATTTTAGTTAAGTAGTATATGAAAAACGCTATATCTTTGCACCACATCGGCCAATTAATGATATAATAATTACACAAAACCGTGAACACTGTTTCAAAACACTCGATTACAGGCTGTCATTTTATTTACAAAATCAAACTTAAAAGGTACTTTACTTATGTGCAATTTTACCAAAGGTCCACAATTTTAATTCCTATATCAAATATGGCTCTCATAGGAACGTAGTTTAGCTTTGCAGTAAATAACGAAATGACAGCCCCAAAACGGTGCAAGGAATTAAAAAAACAAATATTGTCTATCAACATTTTAAAATGTAATTATTTTTAATTATTTTAGGTTCATAACACCACTAGGAGTTAAGCGCTGGCTATTTGTATAGATAACAATAAATATTTTTAAAACATTCAACTACTATTATTAATGTCCGGTCAACTATTTGTGTGGCATATATTTTAGTTAATGTGCGTAAATATGGTCGGACTCTATATGTAGAATAATTGTTATCTATATAAAAGCGATTGCTCCTAGACTAGGTAGGTATATTATGAAAATTGCTCTAAACTCGCTATTTTTAATTTGCTAATAAAGTTCCTAGCTTGAGAATGTACAATAGAACTCGGCACCTCGACCCGAGCATTACGCTAAGACAAAATTTCCACTAACTCGGTCCGCTGCCGAATAAAAGTTATAAAAAAACCTTTTTTTGCGGTATTTTTTATTTTTTTACTATAGATAATTCAAAGTATGATTTCGATTTTTATTTACAAGAAGGTGTATTAAAAGTGCGTTGAAAATTTATGATCTATTCACTCCAAGATCGACAAACGAGAAGAGGGGGTGGGGGGAAAGACAAAAAAAACACCGAAATACACAACAACGATTCGTCATAAAAAACTTTAGTTACAATTTTTAAAAAAGTACAAACGACACTTCGAAAAACTGATGTGAACGCATCAGTGCCCCTTATCATTCTGATTCGGTTCGCGCGACACCTGCCGCATAACCGATATTTCATTCGAACAAAATCAAACATACCCGAAGATGCTTCTGATAATGTACAATCACGTACTCAAACCTAATGCAAAATTACACACTACTATAATAAAAAATATATCAAATTGAACACATTTTTACTAACAAGGCTCATTCACATTGGTGCCAAACTTGCTAGGAATTCCTATAGCTTTAAAAGTAGGCGTTATACGCAGTACAATATATCCAATATAAATGAGCCATTAAATACAATAGAAAACAGAGAACATACATAACAAGAACAAATCGGCACCATAACTAACAGCAACCATATACAAGATAGAGGAAGCAAAAACAAAACCATTCTAGGTAAAATGAAAACACCACTTCGCCGAATCAAAGAAACACAACACTCGCAAAACTATAACCAAACTCAAAAATATCTAAATAATTATCAGTTGCCCAAAGATTTAACAAAGCAATTTCTACATAGCACACAATAAAGACAAAATCTATGAAGATATATGTCCCTAAAGTATACTAGGCTCGACGCTCTTCGCTTAACCCGTTAAGACAGCATGATGAAATATAGCAAATTCAAAGCAAATAGCAATCATAAACAGGCGAAGTGATTTACAAAACCGTGTCAATAATGTTAAAAAATTAAAACGAACAAAACTTCCTCCCGTTTCGTTACTACAGCGTACGTCAAAGCAACAGACACAATTTTATTAAAACCGGTTCGCTTCGTTTTTACTTAGCAAACAATCTAGTTAATAGACGTACGCGTTAAGCTAGATAAACATAACTAAAACAACTCGCGCCAATCCAACTACAAATCAACACAGTGCAATAAAACCCAACGTACAACCTTTAACAATACCGTTAGAGCTATTTACACTGGTCAAAATGCACAGTAACACCTTCGACATAGTTAATATGTTTCCCTTATGTTCTTATCAAAATGACTCGAAAGTCAAATAGGGTTTCGATTTAAAGTCCCATCGAACTGCAATTAGTATGTAAAAATGACAAACACCAAATGTTTTTAGGCTAATGTTGACATTTTAAATTGTAATTGCAGTTTTAGAACGTAAGACGAAATGCCCAAGTGCAAAATACTTCAAAAACCAACCACACGCAGTCCAATTCTTCATATCCCAACACACCACGGTTATTATGTTTAAATACTAACACCAATTAGAGTAATATTGTACTAAAGGAATTCACTATCAGTCGTAAATCTCGGTTGTAAAACTTAGCTCGAGTTAAGTACGGTTTAAAACTGCAGCTAACTCTGGCTTAAGTTTTAGATGTTCACTATTTCGCGCGCTAATATTGTTACCATTTTAATTATTAAATTAGCTATAGAATATTTATTAGTTAAAATAGACGAATTCAACGCGCGAAAAGGCCAAGATTGTGTAAATAAATTCCTTAAGGAAATCATCCTTTAATTTGTAAAAAATCATCTACCGATTAACGATTCATTACTTTTTTAACAAAGTTTTTACATGTCTAAACGTTTTCGCTATAAAGTATAAATGTACATCCGAATTCATACATTGTTTTTATTTTCTTATAAAAATATAAAAATACAAAATGGGACATTGCGATCACACACCACTCACGCGGCCCAAAGTTATTCAAATCTAGGAGGAAAGGGGGCACTTTTAATTAATACAAAAAACTATCCAATATACAAAAATCATTGAGCAAAATTGCTGAGAAAAAAAGACATTTCGGTACCAAAATTTTCAAAGAAACTCAATTTACTTACTAATCGATTCAAAACAAAACCTTGAGTTTTAGGGGAGTGTGCACAGTGAGAATGGCTTTTCAGAAGAAGTGTGAAACGGGGCAATTTTTTTTCAAGGCGTGTAATAAAACCTTGTCTTAGTTAAAAAACACTATATCGAACGTCTATTTTAGAATTATCAGAAAACTATCAATAAACCAAATCACTGTTTTTGTAAATTTATTTTACACCGATGAAAATCTGCGCAGTGAGAATTTCTTGTAATATTTACATAGAAACGAGCCAGTCCATAGGTTGGATTAGTCCCGCTATCACGTCGCACGATTTTTACATTCATTTTTTTTTATTTTTAAAAACAGTAAATCAGTTTATTTGCTTAATTTAATTAATCTAGATACTTCGTAAACGTAGGTACTGGCAGAAACGAATATGCCAAATACCTACCTGCTTCTTTATACAACATAATTTGCGTTTACGAGGGTATAACGCTTCTCTCTCTCTCTCGCACAATCATTAAAAATCAAATATTTTTCAACTTACAAGGAATAATCATTACATTTTCCTTGTGATTTTTCTCTATCTAAAATTTGCTATACGAAATTGAAAATATGTCCAAAATGTTCGGATTGCGTGGAATATATTTATACATCCTCGAACCATCGGGGATAGTAAGGTCTGATGGTAGGCGTCCGGATGGGGGATGTTGTTGGTTCCATATAGACGAGGCAGTGCACTGATTTGGTATGCCACATGTGTTGACACACTCTGTGACATCCAGCCATAAGGGGGCCGCTGCAGAATCACTACTTCATCCCATTTGCAGTCAAAACGATGGGTCCGTGGTTTGAGGAGGCTCTGGCATTCTCTTGTAAGCTTGGGGGAAAACTCAAGTATATTTTTCTCAAAGGGTCAGCCTCGTCGTTCAACGGGGGACCGCAGGGAGTATCCTCGGCACACTACGCCTATCGGACGGTTAGAATTTTAGTTTTATAAGTATGGTATTTTTTTTTTTTTCTTTTTAAGTATTTTATATTGTAATTCCTGATTAACAATTACGTATTTTTTGTTTTTATTACTTACATAGCTGGGCATTAACTCGTTAATCGTTATCTAACGAAGTTAACATTTTGATTAACGGGTTAACTTTTAAAAATGTTAACGGACACGTTAACTTCCGTTAATATGCAGAAGTCCGTTAATCGTTAATCCAATGCCACTATTTACCGCACAGAACCGGGGTGTGGCGCGAAAAACAGGTATGAAACGACAAGTGCCGGGCGCGGCGGCGCGTGAGACAAAAACAAAACTAGATATATTTTGCCGGCGCGTGCGATTAAGAAAACTGCGAAGTACTAGCGCCAGTGCTTAGAGTGACGAGTGTTGTGTTTGTTGTTATTATAAATTACTGTCAGTGATAATTTGCGTGTTAATAAAGAAGAGTGCAGTGTAATTAGTTAGATAGAAAAGTGTTTTTGCTTGTAAGCGTTTCTTGCCGAAAGACACCAAAATAAAAGTTCATGTATCAAGCCTGAATAATTTGAAACAACATGTAAGAAGGGTACATGAGTCACAATACGTACAGTTTGAAGAGATTGTTAGGGCGGGCGCTAACCGAGGCAAGACAAAAAGGAGAACTCATTCTGACAATATTATATATTAACCTGTTAACTTCCAGAACCTAAACCAACAGGTTTTATAAGTTCACTAACGCAACGATATAAAAATGCAATTTTACACATATTAACGGATTAACGATTAACATTAACTTCCGTTAATTCTTCCGAAAAGTAACGCTTTAACGTTTAACGAAGCTAACTTTTTTTGTAGCGGATTAGCGATTAACGAAGTTAACTATTTGATTAACGATGCCCACCTATGATTACTTAGTACTCAAATCTCAAGTTACAGAGCAGAAAAGTTTTTCAAAAAATATCGCCACTCATACCGAGCCTTATCAAAATATCAAGTAGGTAGGTTGCGAGAGGTCGACGACCGTGCTAATGTTGGCTTACGTAATTATTTCTCTCTCTATTTCGTGGGAAGGTTTTTTACCAAAAAATATTTTTAACTATTCGATTGTGCGAACGAGATGGGTGCAAAACCGTTAAACCCGCTTAACCGTGACATCTTTGAAACAGCTGCAAGTTACTTAGTTCACGTCTCATGCAACTTTTTATATACATACATAAGAAAATATAGTTTTTCTGTTTTGTATTCTCCAATTTAATTTTAAACTTCAAAATATATTTGCTAATTTATTTTTAAAATTTCACTAATTAGAAATTAAATCGCTTCCATTTTTATGTATGTCAATATATTTAATTTCCGATACCTATACATAAAAAGTCCCATAGCGTAGTTTTTCACTAAAATGCATTATATATAATTTATAGTTCAATAATTTTCTCTACTATTAAATACAAATTGAATCTACTTAGATTTATTCTTATTTTACTATTTAAAATCAAACAATAGAAAGTTAGGAAAAAAGAGAAATTCAATCAAATTTCATAGCATTTTTTTATATATCATTTTGGACAAGAATGTCTAAAATGTACGATGTAACAAAGTACTTAAAACAATCAAAATACCATCAAAATTCAACAATAAGCTAGCAGCAAAAAGTTTAGGAACAACTAACAGCGTGTATAAAAAAAAAACAAAAAAACAAAAAAAACAATCCAGTCGGATTCCAATCTCAGCAAATGCTAAGAACTATGGAATCAATGGAGACTCAAATCATAGCCGACAATAATACTCGTAGACGTTGCCAAGATGTTTGTCTTACTTCAAAGCGTGTCATTTTATACCTAAACCTTATTCCACGAGAACTGATAGTGACGTCATCGTGTCCAAATCGTTATACACAACAATGTACAACAAATGACATTAAAATAAACAAAACGTCATTTCGTGGTACCATAGCAAACAGTTGATCGTGTCGTTTTGATCACTCGTTTCAATTATAATTATCCGGCTCGAAGGACCAAAAAAAGAAGTAACTTTGTGGGATTTAAGGAACGCGTTCGTACAACCGAGCCATCAACCCGCACAGGTCACATATCGTGCGAGTATTTAAATATATATATATATATCTTATTAAAAAATTTGGTTATCTAAATATCTCTTGTGGAATATAGTTTTAGTAAAAACTGACAGTTTGAAGGCAATATTGCCTAGACCTCGTCTTCCGAATAGCAATCGAGGTTTATTTTTGTTTACTGGAAAAAGATCTTCAATTTTTTTTTTTATTCGTACTCCGATAAAGCAAAAGCTAACAACTATTCTTCTATAACCATAATACGACTAGTAGAGTGTAGGTTGTTTTTTTTTTTTTTTATAAAAATAAACAAAAAAGGTTTGGGAGGGGTACATCCATGCTACATTTCACGCAAGGCACTGTGTTCGCCTCAATCAAACAAAATAAACTACGCTATAACATTTCAACATTCCATATTTTGCTTGCTACAAATTTTGACCACAAAAACCGCGAAAGTTTGGACTCAAGTAAGCAATAAGAATATTTGGTTCGAACGTTAAAAACGTGACAAAATGGCTACCATTTGGCTTTTGATTTGAAACGTCAAAAATCTACCTTTATTGTTCCAACTGTTAAACGAATCTATCAACTTCAACAACGCTCCAACTACAGAAAAATATTTAAGTACATAACTTTTCTAAATTAACTAATGAAAAAGCGACATATTTCTTTAGATCATTTAGCACAATTTAATATATATATAACATTGGTGTAAATTATTATTTTAGTGGGGTTAAATATTAATAAAAGTTGCTAAAACTCGCTTAACATTTCCTTCCAGCTGTCAAACGAAAATTAAGTCAATGTAATGGGGTGTATCACTAACTTTTTATCACGATAGATGGCGCATAATAGACGATACCCAATAGAACTGTCAGTTGCATATAAAAATTGTATTTTTATTACGAAATTTATTATTTTCTGGTTATGTTGCCGAAGTGAGCAGCTTTTAAGTGTACAAATCGAGATTTCCAAGCGAAATCAAAAATATGGTGATCTCAAAATTGCCGTTCTATTAATTCAACCTTTTTTTATTTTACAGACGGTGTTCGCTTTCCTAATTCGTCTTTTGAGGTAGGTAACGTTAAGTTAAAATTCTTATTTCTGTTATAAAAATAAAAACTACAAAAACATTTAAAAAATGATCCGACATAGGTGTAAACAAGGTACCAGTGTCGCTAGCGACATCTATAAAAAGCTTTGCCTGATACACCCCATAGAGACGACTAAAATTAAAGTTCGTAATAAAACTGTCATTAGGCTCTATTTTGAACGTTAATCGTAACTATTACAGAATCTTCATTTTCGTTTGACAGCTGGAAGGAAATGTTGAATAGAGGAGGCTTAGACGATACGACTTAGCTAAAGTTTTGCTTCAAAACGTCAAAGTGACTATTGCTATATTTATTTATAATAATAGGTTTTTTTATTAATGGATACACTATGTTTTCCCCATGGGCGTATAAAGATTAAATATTTAAGTATAGTAGACACAAACATATTATTTTTTTATAATCAAACTAAAGAAAGCTATAATAAATTAATTGAAATGTCAAATAGGATTAATTAATTAATGTCAAGGTTATTTCACAGAGTTGTATAGGTAGAGTTTTAGAACAATCGTTTTTTTTTTTTTAACATATTAGTATAATGTACAGAATACATAAGTCCTAAATATTAGGTTCATAAACAAGTTGGGAGATTTTTAAATTCCAAGTGTTATATTATTTAAAAATGTCATCCTTTTCTTGGGAGTCAATAACAACATCACCAAGTCGGAGATGTGAGAGTTCACGTGGCGGGAAAATCGCAAAAAAATAACTGCAACTTCTGTCCTATATGTTAGACTTGTCGTTTTTTTTTTCACTTTATTTCTCTTTGAAAGTCGTTCAACTTGGCGTTTGTCTATGGTTTTCATACAAAAATCTTTAAATTTTTGGAGCATAGCAATAGATTCAAATGTATCCTTTTCCATAATTATAAAATTACAAAACAAAAAACTTGCACCACTTTGACATTTCAAAGCAAGACTTTAACCTCATCTGAGCAACATTTATTAACATTGTACATTAAATAGGAACACCACTTTTTGCTCAATAAACATTTAACAACCTAAAACTCAGAAATGACGGCTATTTCATTGTAATAATCACCTAGAAGCAAAACAATCGATTACCTAACAATATTTGGCCTAACACCTAACAACACTATTGCACTAACCCCGGCACAGCGCCAACATAAACAACAAAACCTCTAAAACTTTAAATATATTTTGGTAACAATAGACAATTGAGTCGTCTAGAATCAAAAATTCTATAAAACTCAATTCTCCTATACATTTAACTATAGGTTGCAACTATTTAAAACTAATTTAATTAAAAAACGATATTTAAAAACATTTTCACAAACACCCCGTTTCATAATAGATAGTTAATTGAAATGAAATGAAATTTATTTGTCAGAAACATGGCAGGTACAGAGATGTAAATTGTTGTATGTAATTATATCACATGCTTTGCTATTTCTAGCAAACAAATATTAATTTAAGAGATGACTTGTTAAGAATGTCAGTCAAATTGCGACTGTTTTTTTTTTTACAATTTCAACAAGACTTAATGGCCATGTTCAAGTAGCTCGCTTTAAGCGGTTCTAAGCGCTATTAAATTAATTTAGAATTTATGATGTCATGTGAAACGTTCACAAGTCATTTTATTTTTATTTTTTTAATTTGAAATTGAACATTAAATGTCTGTAAATAGCTAATGACATTTAGAGTATAATAATAATAATAATAATAATGATATAAAATATCACACGTTATTGTGCGTTCGTTTTGATTGTTTTTTGTAATATATTTGTTCTATATATTACAAAAAACAATCAAAACCAACGCACAATAACAAGTGATATTTTAGTTTTTAAATGTCACAATGGCTGTTAATGTAGCTATTTTATGCTTAGGAAAGATAAGCACTGTGCAGTTCTCTCAGTTCCTACATGAACACAGCCGGTATTTTATGCTACAATAAGGTCAATAATTAAATTAGTTTTTTTTTAGGCAACCACTTTTTTGTACTAAATCCAATACCTACCGCCTCCCAGACAAATCATCGGGACAAAATTGAGCAAAACAAATATTGCAAAATCAAATTATTCGAGAATATTCCATTAATCATTTAAAATCTCTGACAACATGCAACCTTAAGTTAAAAAAATAATAAAAATTTCAGAAAAAGTTGAATTATTTAATTAGGCAATTTTAACTCAATTTAATAGTTATAAATAACCGAATTAATTAATTAAATATTTTTAAAACCGAGTTATTTCTTAATAAATAATTTTACTAAATTGTCAGAGCTTTTTATAATCAGAAGTCGTATTATGAAATCCTAAGCCAAACAAAAACAAAAGTCATAATAATAGTAGCTGTCAAAACTGTCAAATCCGACTTCTGATCACTTGTCAAATAAAGAAATAACGAAAAATAATAAATTGTTCTACCTACGCAGGTACAATTAAGAATCTATTATTCCTCTTAATATTATTATTATTAAAAGGGAAACTTCCTTTATTGCCATCTAATATTTTAAAATTGCGTTTTTTTAGACTATTTCCATAACTAATCCAGTAAATTCAACTGTCAACTATTCTGTTAAAACAAATCACGTCCTTATCCCTTAGGTAGTCAGAAATCACGCTTTTTTTAATAAGCGGAATCACATTTAGCCAACTTTATTATCCGCCCGTCAAAGGTTAGTTAACATCATTCGTCACAACCATCTCTACTGCCATCACTAACCGTGGTGGTTAGGGCATAAAACCCCCATGAATAGCACATGGGCAAGGGTTGGCAAAGAATCCCCAGCGAAAATCCGGTCACTATACGGGTTCTGGAGTGGGGGACGACCACCCGACAGATGGTCAGAATGAAATGAGGAAGGTCGCTGTTGGGGGTTTCCATACTTTCAGTAATCGAGGTCCACTAATGGAATCAACTGATGCCAGCCACTGACATCAATCCCTACCAATATGCCGGCCTATAAATACACTTTTTCATACTTCGTTTCAGGTTATAGGATGAAGTAAACACTAGCTCGGGAGAGCATTTTACATCTTCAGCGCACGACAAATGTGGGAGTCTCCAAATTTATAGTGGCTACGGTATATGGATGGATATTTAGGCCTAAAAGTGTGGTTCAGTTGCGAAATAGGATAAGGTTGTGGAGCTCTTCAGAATAATAACTAACTCATAATTAGTCATTTATAACTAATTTATGATTTATAACTAATTTATGATTTATAACTAATTAATGATTTATAACTAATTTATAAATAAAAAGATTTGCTATTTTGAGTAAAATACTAACCTTAGAAGTTTCCCTTTTAATATTTTTATCATTTCTTAAGTTCTATTTTTAAAGACCTTAAACTTTCAGACAACTAGCTAGATTTCTAATACATTTCAACTTACAAGTAAAAAAGGGCTATTTGAGAATATTTTTTGTAACCTAAATCTAAATTCAAATGCAATTCCAAAAAAAAAATCGATTTGTTTATGTAATGGTTTAGTTAGATTGATGTTATAAAACTATTTGTGTCAAATATGAGAAAAGGTGCCATCTTTATTCTGCCAGTGCCAGCTTCTAGAGATTGCAAGAATAATATTTTAAAACAAAATGGCCCAAAACCAGACCCTAACTTTTTTGCAGCGTGCCTCAACTAAATACAATTCAATAATCATAACAATTGTGGTTTTTTTTATCTCTTCTACCCCAGCATTAAAATATAATTTAATTAAATAGTCAATTGGTTAAAATTTATTTATGAAATAGTTACAAAGTACTATTTATGCGATTAGGTTCTTTATTATAGATAAAACTCTGGATTTTAACGTAAAAAAAAGATTTTGTCAATTGTTGCTAGGGTAAAATAAATAAAATTAATTACAGATTATAAAAACACAATATATTAACTATCAAATAAAAAAGACATCCTTATGGCACGAAAATATTTAAATGGGCATTCTCATTTGCTGTTTTGATTCGGCGACAGATTTTTTTTTCTTCTTGACGAAGCGAAAGTGAATAAATTTAATTACATTAATATTATTTATAAATAAACTTGATTTTTTGCTGACAGAATGCGAATCAATTTGATTGCTATTAGAGTGAAAAAAGGAAGTCAAAATATACGTTTAAAATAAACCGGTATGAAGAAAGTCTGTTTTATTAAACGCTATCGTAGTAAAATGCAGTTATTTAAATTTGACAAAATTTCATATATTTTGAATCAAATAAAGGCATTTTTAACAAAACTACAAGAACGTAGGTAAAGTTTTAATTGTATTTAGCTAAAATGGCGAAGTTGTCTTGAAATAGGTTAATACATTGGCAACACTTAAAACAACAATACATCTAAAATAGTTTGTGAATGTGAATAAAGAATGTTCATTTTTTATTGGTGGTAACACTGAATACAACTTTAGCTCTTCAAGACGCGCTTTGAGCAGCTAGTCGAACACATCGATGTTACCAACAATAAAATAGTGTTGCCAACTTGTCTATAGGTGTGATCTATCTCGATGGTAAATATTCACAACCCCGTGTAAATGTTATTCTTTGTTTTTATACCACACGATACACTAATGCAATAAATAATTATTGTAGAACGTGTTTTTGTGTATGTTAAAGACGATTTATTACAAGACATGGTAGTGTAAATATAATTATTAATTAATATAATAATTTAGTACAAAACTTGATCAATGCAAAGAAAAGAGTTTGGTTTTTTAGGTAAATTGGTTATTTGTTTAGATTGTTATACTGCGTGTAATTTATTTAAGAGCAAATATATTGATATTATAATCTACAATAAATATAAGAAACCACGTATATTTATTTTTATTATTTAGTAATAAAATCTTAAGTTACGATGCAAAGAAGTTATCCTAAAAATATCGCCACTCATACTGAGCCTAATCAAGTAGGTAGAGAGGTCGACGATCGCGCGAACGTTGACTTACGTAATTCTTTCTCTTTCTATTTCGTCTTTCGGCTGTGAGCATAGATCAATTGAGACTTATTTTTTTATTTTTTATTTTTATGTATAGGTGTTTTGAAACTATTAACTGTAAAATACTATATAACAGTAAATATTTTGACGCTGCATGACGGCAGGATACGCCGGAAAACTACTACTACTAGCCACAATATGTACCGTATTCTAGAAAATAAATGTTTTGATTTTGATTTTGACCAGTTGAAAAAAGAATGAACAACATTTTGATACGTGATTGGTTGTCACTTTTGTGTATTCAAGACAATGGCGTGCTTCATAGGCATATGTTAAACATGTCAAAACCGTAGCCTTCAGATATTTATCACAATATATATATATATTTTTAATAACCGGTAAATAAGTGGTGTGCGAGGTGCATGAATGTTCGCAACTAGAATCAGAGACTTATGACTGACATCAGTCCCTAACACTATGTCCCCGGCAGACTGGGCAAATTACCACCATCAGTCCGCCTACCACCTATTAAAACATTTCACATCGTGTTTTTTTCTACATAAAAGACTAGTTAAATATTTAGCAGTGTTTGACTTATATCGCGATTTTCAGACGCGGCCTTATTCACCACACAGTAGTGTTTTGTTTTCGGGATAATCGTTTTATCTTTAAAAAAATTACCTTTGTTATTTCAAAAAGGGATTGTACCAATGACACTTGATACCGAAAAAAAATATTTGCTCTTTTGAGAATTACACGCTATATTAACTTGACCTAGCGAACGGAAATTAATGACAAATATCTGATCAATCAATAAAATATTAATTTTCGTATTTTTGCAAATGACTACGTTTTTTCTTGTATTTCCAATGACACATTTTTCCTAATTCTGCTCCATTATTAATAAATGTTATTATTTGAACGCGATGTTATTAGTCAGGAATTTATTTTTAAAAAGTTTCTTTTTTTTTCGAATTTTATTATATGAAAAAAAAAATGTTATTAGTCAGCAATTTATTTTAAAACATTTATTTAGCAGAAGGAAAAATGAAAAAAAAAAAAGTTTTTTTTAACTACCATGTTTTGTTTTTAATATTTTGATTAATTAAGTATATTATGCCGTAGTGTATCGTGTGTGTGTGGTTTGCGATTAGCACCAGCGGAAGGGCACGGCGCGAGGTCTGTCGGCTCCCTCCTTCACGAGCGGTTTGTGGAACTCTCTTCCCGGACGAGAGTGGATAGTGGCCCAGCAATGCTCGCAATAATACTGAAAATCACCATCATATATACATTAAATGGTAATCCTGACGAACTAGCCTACTTTTGTGCGATATTAATCAAAAAATTGAGGTTAGAATAGTTTCTAATGGCATATGGATGGCGTACAATCAACCCCTGTAAAAAAAAAAAAAAAAAAAGGGTTACGACGCCAAAAAGTGTGATGACCGAATTTTCACCACTTTAACCATTTATTTATTTTGGCTACTCAAAGACCTAATTAATGGATACTGTAATAGCTAATTGGTGCAGCATCTGGTTTCTGTCTTAGTTGTGAGTGAAAATCCATGTATGTATTGTTGCTGACACTGTTGGCGACCCTAATAAATAAATTATGACGATTTAAAAAAAAAAAATACACAGAATTATGACTACTAAAATAATTATAATTAAAATAAAATCAAACTAAAAAAAAAACATTAATCCTAAAACACAAAAACTAAACACTTGTTAAAAAATTATAAACTGGAATACTGATGAATACTGATGATTTGAAATTAGCAAGAACTATTTTAAGGTAATAAAATTAAGACGCAAATAAAAAAAAAAAGTAAAGTATCATCACGACCATAACCCTTTCGGAGTGGTCAGAAACCACGCTTTTTAAAAGAAGCAGATTCACATTTAGCAAACTTTACTATAGGCCCATCATGACAAGTGGCAAATTCCTAGCGTACCCAACTCGAGAAATATCACAAATAAATTTTTTTTTGTGTCCCGACTAGGAATTGAACCGCTAGACAACGAAAGCAGTTAAATAACTAGAAATTGAACGCTAGACAACGGAACCTGTAAAATAGTTAAATACGAGTAGGCAGTTTTACCTGTAGACAGGTGACGTTGGCGCAGAAGAAGGGCGCAAACTTGGAGCCACATCGAGCTCCAGCACACTCGTCACACATCTGGTCGTCCAGAACGTATGGCTTCACCTAGAAATATCAATATTAATTACATTACAGCCCCTAGAAACAGCATCCTACTCCACTGCTGGAGATGAGCCTTCCAGAACATATATCTGGAGAATTTGGCCTGGTCAGTATAGGGTGGTATTACATCTACGATTCTACTCCTCAATAAACATTTATTTCTTTATAAACTTTATTGCACAAAGTACAAAGGCAGACTTAATGCCCGAAGACATTCTCTTACAGCCAAACCAAAATCAAAAGAATTTGATCAAATAAAGATAATACGATAAATTAAATAACTATTTAAATTAACAGTTAATTAATATATACTTAATTTATATGGAATAAATATTATAATACCGATAAACTAAGTATGGAAGCGAGACGTGGATACGTCAGAATACGCATGAGAGTAGGGTTAATGCAGTAGAAATGCGGTCGTTGCGGCGGATATGTGGCGTCACTTTGGCGGACCGCATACGTAACGTCGAAATACGGAAAAGGGTTGGTATGAAGGAAAGCATAGGGACAAAAATAAGGAAAAGCATGCTACGATGATTCGGGCATGTTGAAAGGATGAGCGATGAAAGATTGACGAGCCAGATATATAATGCGAAAGTTGTGGGTAAAAGAGGCCCTGGCAGACCAAGACTCACATATCACGATCAAATAAATAAAACACTGACTGAAGGTGCATTAAAAAGTCTTCGTAACCAAACGGCATGTATGAAGAGGTTAATGAATGTCAACGAAGCGAAAGAAGTATGTCGTGATCGTGTCAAATGGCGCTCAATTGTCTCTGCCTACCCCGCAAGGGATCTGGCGTGAAGATATGTATGTATAAACTAAGTACTAATACATACATATTATTATACATAAACATACATATATATCGACGAGCTTGCCACTTGTCATGATTGGCTTAAAAGTAAAGTTGGCTAAATGTGAATCCGCTTATTTATAAGCGTGGTTTCTGACCAGTCCGAAAGGGAAACGGTCGTGATGATACTTTACTTTACTTTTATACATATATATATACTAATTACTATAAATATTGCCTACAATACTCTGTGCTAAAGGAACCTAATACACCTAAATATTTAAATGATTTATTTTTCTACCTCAGCGCCTTTCACAATAAAACTCTTCGCTCCTCACATAATTCCCTCCTATCTATCCCTTCCCATCACACAAACTTTGTTTCCAAATCTTTTGTTGTGTCATCTTCATCCCTGTGGAACGACCTTCCTGTTGAAGTCAGACAAGCACCCAGCAGACCAATATTCAAGAAAAGAGTGTACAGTCATTTTCATAAGTCACTAGCTTAACTTTTTACTGACTTTAATCCATTGTAGGTAGTTATTATTAACTTAATGTTGGGTATTTATGTATTATTATATAATTTTATTGTATTATATTTATGTAGTATTAGTATGTACGACCGCCTCCGTGGTCTAGTGGTAACAAACGTTGCCGTGAACTCGGGAGGTCATGGGTTCGATTCCACCGGGGGCAAGTTGTACATTGTATAATTTGTCTCGGTCTGGGTGTTTATATGTATAATATGTATATATTTACAAAAAAAAAAGTATAATATGTAGTTTATCAACCATCTAGTTTCCGTAACACAAGCCTCGTAGCTTACCACGGAAACTAGATGGCACTGTGTGACCTGTCTGGAAATATTTATTTATTTATTTATTATTTATGTATGTGTATTATAGTTGTCTAAGTATGTTAATTTTTAATATTATTTATGTTTCATTTTAATATTTTATTTCTCTATTTGCACCGTACTCATATTTAAATGTCCCAATGTCCCAAAGGTTAACGGGAAGAGAATGTGTTGCGGCATTACGTTCGCCTTTTGTATAGATTTACAATAAAGTTTTTAAAAAAATAAATAAATAATTACTAACGCTGTGACTTAATAATGTTCTAGTAGTTGCTTGCCGTATATTAACAGGTAGATTATTCCACAAATTAGTAGCAACAACTACAAAAGAGTTAGACACAAATGAAGAATGATGAGAAGGGACAGATAGAAGAGAGTAGTGAGAAGAGCGAAGGAATTTGTCATGATAAGAAGAGAGATTGTTGAAATTGTCCTTGAGGTATTTCGGTGTCGCAGGCTCATTCAAGATCAGAAAAAAGGAGACAAAGGACTCGAAGATTTCTGCGACAACGAATAGGCAGCCACTTGAACTTAACACGATTTTCAGAGATGTGATATTACGTAAACAATATATGAACCGGATACATGCGTTCAGTAACCGGTCCATCTTATTGAGCAACATCTCCGACATATCAATGCTACACCCGTCACCATATTCGTTAACAGGTCCCTGGAATCTGCTAAGCTGCTGGTCTTCTGCTAACAGCTTACTTATTGGACCACTTCGCTGCTTAGTCTTCCTACTAGCAGGAGTAGAACGATTCAAAATAATAAAATTAATGACGTTTCACAAATGCCTGTAATAGGTTTACGTGAATTAAGATGTTTTGACTTTGACTATTATAATGGCTGTAAAATTTACAAATAAATAAATTGAATCGTATATATTTACCTCAACCCTCTTGTCTATATCTCCATGTTGTAGTTGCACAAATCTTGCAGAAATGGCCGCGATATAAGATTGTTGGTTACTAAACGCCACTCGACCGGCACCCTAAAATCAATAAGTAAATATTAGTTCAATGTCGTATTCATTCGCATATTAATATTACGAATTGTTACCTTTGGGTACTTGAGTTCTGGGTCAGTATCGATTCCGGCATAGCACACACCTCCATACAACCGATCCATTATCATTGCCAGCTCCACTGAAATACAAAATAATAAATTTGTTATTAAGTATCATCACAACGGTCAGAAACCACGCTTATAAAAAAGCGGATTCACATTTAGCCAACTTTACTATAGGCCAATCATGACAAGTGGCAAGCTCGTCGATGTCTCCAGCGTACCAAACTCGAGAAATTTCACAAATAAATTAAACATTAATTAAAAGAGATTACCCAAAACCAGGCCCCAAATTTTTTGCAGAGTGCCTCAACTAAATACAATGCAATAAATTGTGTTTTTTAAAATTTAATCACAACATCTCTCTCTCATGCTGGGGGCATTAAAATATAATTTAATTAAAAAGTCATTTGGTTAAAATTTATGTATGAAATAGTTACAAAGCATACGATTAGTATGTAAGTTATACGATTAGGTTCTTTATTATGACCAGGTACTTTATTATAAATAAAACACTGAATTTTAAATCGGCGGCATCAAAACTATGTAATCATTAACGTAAAAAAAAGTTTTTGTCAATTTCCGTTATGCTAGGGTAAAATAAATAAAATTAATTACAGATTATGAAAACACAATATATTAACTAACAAATGAATCAAATAACAATGAATGAAATCATTGTGGCACGAGAACATTTTATTGGTCCCATTTCTCTAAGAAATATTCATATAAGTAATTATAATTTATTTGAATTAATAAATTTATTGTGTGTATTTAAAACCACGTTCTCTCTATCAAATAAGCGCGTAAATAACTAAGATCGCCTTACTTCAGATAAGCTTTTTGGGTATTGCTCCTAAAATTTATAATAAGTTACCTGACGCTTTAAAAGTTTTTTTTTGGTATAAATTGTAAAATGCATGTTTAAGTTGGTATTATTTTTAGAATTAGATTTGATATTGTAATAAATTGGTACACATGTGGTAGGTTTTTTGCATGCTCACCCTAACCTAAGAATTATGTACTGAAAATCCACGAATAAATGATTTTGATTGGATTCCGCGTCTGAATCCAACGGACTTAAACGCTAGACCACGGAGGCAGTATTTTTGGATCTTACGGAAGCGTTTGACACTGTTTCTGCACCCTTGCTTGTTAGATGTGTTGGATATATTTTAAGATTATTTTAACAAAAAGAAAAAAAGCGTAAAAATAGATTTATTCATTAGCACAGAAGAAATAACCTACGGGCGTGCCCCAGGGCAGTGTCCTGGGGCCTACTCTCTTATTAATAAAATGATTTTATTAACTTCTTGTATGTCTGTACGTACGGGTGGAATTTCCCCATGAACGTTTGGGGATAGTTTTAACAATATTTGGTGATGGTTTATACATTGTTTGGGGATAGATTATACAATGTTTGGGATAGTTTTAGGACACTTTATAGAAAATTTGAAAGTAGTGGTGATGGTTTTGAGACCGTTTAAACAATGCTTAAAAGTAGTTTGTGCAATATCTTAGAATAGTTTTGGGATAGAATACACAATATTAGGGAAAAGTTTGGGGATTAGTTTTAAGACAATTAATACAATATTTAACATTAGCTTGTGCAGTGTTTGAAAATATTTATGTGGCAGTTTGTGGCACGTTTGGGGAAAGTTTTGGGATGGTTTTGAAGTGTTTTTCTGTATTTTTAGTTACTTACCAGCTTTTAAAGGCCTTGGTACACCTCCGACAAAGACCGTCTTCCGTGGGTCGAGCGGCATGCTGGCGTCCAACACAAAGTCGGCGTCCGCGAGCCGCCACGGCCGGATTTGAACCGGCTTGTCTCGGATAGTGGGAGACGACACACACAGGTACAACTTGTCGTCGTCAGTGATACACGCGTCCATTAGAGCTGCTACCGAGCTCTCGTCCTAATGACAACGTACAAAAACAGTGGTTTTAGCTTCATCATATCACATCAACACAGCCCTAGAACACAGCGTCCTAGACCTCCACTGCTGGAGATGGGCCTTCCAGAACTGGAGAATTTGGCCTACACTCCAAAACAATGACATCCGTTAGAGAACCAAAGTTACCGACATAGCTTTTAAAATTAGTAAGCTGAAGTGGTAATGGGCTGGACACGTCTGTCGCAGAACCGATGAAGAATGGAGAACATTCTTCAGGGCACCACACTGGCACAGCCCAGCTTCAGCATTCTCAAGGTGGAAATACGCTCAGACCTTAACCACCGGAACTACATTGAGAGCATCACAAAAAAGCTCGGAATACTGAACAAGGTGAAGCGGTTTTTCCCGCATTCAATCAGACTGTTACTGTACAAAGCACAGATCAGATCATGCGCGGAATACTGATCTCACCTTTGGGATGGTTCAGCCAAGTACCTCACAGATGCTCTCAATGTCCTACAGAGGCGAGCTGTTCGACTATATCTGGAACTCTCGAATCCCTGCAGCTTCGCCGAGATGTAGCTTCTCTGAGCGTGTTCTACCGGATATACTATGGTCAGTGCTCTGAAGAGCTCTATAACCTAATTCCTTCCTCTCTATTCCGCAACCGAACCACACGCACAGGTCAGAATATGCACCCACATACCGTAGTCACCATCCCTTCGCGTACCTATAAATTTGGTGACTCATACATCTGTCGCACAATAAAGATTTGGAATGCTCTTCCAGCCTCTGTGTTTCCACTTTCCTATAATCTGGAGTCCTTCAAGCGAAGTGTGAAAAGGTATCTAGTCAAGCCGGCATAGTGTTAGGGACTGATGTCGGACATGAGTGTCTGATTCCAGTTGCTAACATTCATGGACCATGCGCGCCACTTACCATCAGGTGGGCGCAAGGTCACATGTCGTGCTAGTATTAAAAAAAAAAAAAAAAAAAAAAAAAAAAAAAAAAAAAAAAAAAAAAAAAAAAGGTGACAGTTTTGGAATGGAGGCCATGTACGTGAAGACGCAGAGTGAGACGACCCCCTGACGATGGTGGGTGATAGATGAGGATGGCAGAAGCAGTTGGAAGACACAGGCTGATGATGATGCAGTCGCGTATCGTAGATTCTAAACCAATAATTAAGTATGTAAAACTTACTTGAAACAATAAGAATGCATATCCCTTCGGTGGGAAGTAACTTTTGCTCTCGGCCTTGTGTGGCCAGTCCACCACGAGGGGACCAAAACGACGGAATGACAATGTAATCTCATCTGAAAAAACAAGAAAATAATAATCAGTTAAGTATAGAATTGGACGTAGTTAGGTAAAAAGGATTCAATCCACATTAAGGAAATTTTAAGTTATTAATCAAAAATCAATCAAAATCAAAATAATTTATTTCCGTATGGTTAGCACGTAACACTTGGATATTGTCAATACATACAAGCCAATAAATAAAAAATAATGATAAAAACAAATAAAAAATATTACCATTGACCATGGCTGGACCGAACCTAACATCAATACAATAATTATAACTAAAACATTGTTGCCATAAACGAGGAATTTGTTTTTACTTACAGCTAGATACTTAATATTAAATTTGTGGCTGTAAAAAGGCCATGTCAGCTGTCATTAAAGTTGGATTTTTGATTCGGTTATAAGAATGCGTTCCTTAAATCCTTCAAAGGTCAGTTCAAAAACCTATGAGAAATAGGTAGTAGGCAGACTGATAGTGGTAATAAAAGGTGGTAGGCAGACTGATAGTGGTAATTTGTCCAGTCTGCCAGGGCGAGGAAGTATCCACCGTTCGTGCCGATAAACCCAGTAAAGTGTATCGACACGTTTCGAGATTAATGCCATCATGCTCAGTCAAGTCAAGTGTTAGGGACTGATGTCAGTCATGAGTCTCTGATTCCAGTTACTAACATTCATGGACCTCGCACGCCACTTAACATCAGGTGGGTGCAAAGTCACATGGCATGCTAGTATAAAAAATATATATATATACATTAATAATTACATAGTTTCGATCCCTCCGATTTGAAATCCAATGTTTTATCTATAATAAAGTACCTGGTCATAATAAAGAACCTAATCGTAAAAATATTGCTTTGTAACTATTTCTTTCAAACTTTGGCACTGGCAAATTGTTACTAATGCCATAAAACACTAACGGAAGAAGTGCGACAGACTCAACGCGTTTAACGTTGCATTAATCGATAAAAATGGTATTTATATCAATTTAAATAAGATAGAACTGCCTCCGTGGTCTAGCGGTTAAGTCCGTGGATTAAGACTCGGACCATTCCTGGTCGGGACACAAAAATATTTATTAATGTAAATTAATACATTTAATTATTATTGAATTTATTTGTGATATCTCTCGAGTTTGGTACGCTTGGCCTATAGTAAAGTTGGCTAAATGTGAATCCGCTTATTTATAAGCGTGGTTTCTTACCACCCCGAAAGGGAAACGGTCGTGATGATACTTTACTTTTTTAAGCCATTGAAATAAAGAAAAACATAATAAAAAATGCATACGTCAAATTGTCCTCGTTTACAGTACTATGCAATTGATTAGACCTACTTTTTTGAAACCTTGAATGATTGTTTGCGTGGTCCGTCGCCGGGCAACGTGGGCCTTCATCAAATTAACTAGAGCTGTCGTGTCTCACGGTATTTGTTAGCTTTACACGTAAATACTTCTCTAGTAGCCAAAAAAATTGTTTACCTACACGAAAAAGGCTCATAAAGGCGTTGCAAAATCGAATCGTTTTTTGTTCTAAATAAAAAAAAAGAATTCTTCGCGCCATTTTGCGCGGACATGTCAATTGCAAGTTTTTGTTTTGTAAATTAATTTACTGTGGATATTGTTAGTCAATGTTGTATTGTTTTGTTTAATAATGTGCTACAATGTGAACAATTATGGAAAACGATAAATTTGACTTTAAATATGGGGCACAAGTTGCAGTTTTTTTTTTGCTGTTTTCCCGCGCTTTCAACTCCAAAATTTTAACCGACGTGTTTAGAGTTTAAAGAAAAGCATCAATTTCTCCAGCATCTGGAATTTGATGATGACCTCATTAACTCATAGAAAAGAAAGATATATTACGTCAGTCTTGGCTGTATTGGCTAGACCCTTTGCCTTCCCTATTATCATCCATCGGAAGAAGAGAACAAAGAAAAAATGTTTATTGAACCAATTAATTTAAATCTATCACATTTTTATATGCTTAATGACCTGCACTGGAGGCAACCGTGCAGCAGGTCGTAGCAGCCATTTTGTTTTGTTTGGTCGACAGCAAATAATAAATATTTTATTATTAAACAACAGCACAAACAAATATCCACCAAAATTGTTCTGTGTGGGTATGTAGGTATGTGTGTCTATATCAGCGTGGGTCAGCGAAGAGGCTCTGACTGAGCCATTTTTTGAACCTAGTGAAGAGTTTTTTTATGTAATAATGTTTATCTTCTCACCTAGATCTTGGACATCCTTATTTAAGGCTCTGTGACCAATTACAATTTGAAGTAAAAAGTTTTAAAAATCTCCCCACACAAAACTCATGTCGTAACTCACCCTCATCGATGTCAGGAGGTAGTCCACCCACAAAAACTTTCCTACTGAACCGCTCTCCGTGTTCTGACCCGGCCGAGATAGGAGACGACCGTGCTGGCGACCCCAAAGCGCTTACACACATTGATAGACCTGAAAACACGAAAAAACTAGGAGTTAATCCAGAATCCGCTAGAGTTAACCCCGTAAATGCGGCTTCAATCAGCATTTAATCAACTTTAGGTACATTGTACGCGGTGGTGGCTCAGTTGTAAGAACGCGTACCTTAAATCCTACAAAGGTCGGTTCAAACGCACCCGGCTTGTACCAATGAGAAATACACTTTTCTTACGTACTGCAGTCATAGATTTACAACACCACCGTTCCCGTGCCTTGGAGAGCACGTTAAGCCGTCGGTCCCGGTTCCACTAATGCCAACTTGTGGAATCGTTAATAAATTGTCATAAAAATTTACATCATATCCTCGCCAAGCCGTCTGGCCAGGCAGCGTGGCGAGTGTAGGCCAAATTCTCCAGTTCTGGAAGGCCCATCTCCAGCAGTGGAGGTCTAGGGGCTGTAATGAATAGGTACATTGTTGTACAACAATAGGGTGCATTACTAACTTTTTATCACGATAGATGGCGCATGGTAGATGGTACCCAATAGAACTGTCACTTGCATAGAAAACTTATTTTCTGGATATATTGGCGAAGTGAGCAGCTTTTAAGTATACAAATCTAAATTTCCAAGCGAAATAAAAGATTTGGTCAATGACTCTTTATCTACCTAATTATGTGTATTCGAACTTATACCGTCTAGCGGTTAAGTCCGTTGATTTAAGACTCCGAGGTACCGGCTTCGATTCCTGGTCGGGACACTAGAATATTTATTAATTTAAATAAATACATTTAATTAATATTGAATTTATTTGTGATATTTCCCGAGTTTGGTACGCTGGAGAGATCGACGAGCTTGCCACTTGTCATGATTGGCCTATAGTAAAGTTGGCTAAATGTGAATCCGCTTATAAAATTCAAAATATTCCTGAAGAAGGAATTCTGGCCGCTCGGTGTTGTGTACCGCAAATACATTCGTGGATTTGATTTACGCAGCACCAACGATGTTCCTGGGCCCCGCGCAGCACCTACTCCCTCTGCACCATCCCGAGCAGGGACGCCGGCACCGTCCACTGAAGCTTCTCGTACTCCTCAGAAGGTAATCACAGTACCTGATGGGTACTTCTATGACCACAAGAAGATGAAGATACGGAAGCTTTAGATTAATTATTTTATATGTATTTTAGTTGTAAGGTATTTATCTATGAGCCATCTGTTGCCTGATAATAAACAATTTATTATTATTATTATAAGCGTGGTTTCTGACCACCCCGCAAAGGGAAACGGTCGTGATGATACTTTACTTTACTTTCAAAATTGCCGTTCTATTAATTAAACCATTTTTCTGTTTAAATTCGTCTTTTAAGATAGGTAACGTTAACTTAAAATACATTTTTCTGTTATAAAAATAAAATAAAACTACAATAAAAAGGTACCATTGCCGCTAGCGACATCTACAAAAAGCTTTGCCTGATACACCCCATTGTGTTAGAATCACAATCAGCCGTCATTTCTAGTTCGGTGGGAATCCGTAGTAGCGCTGCTAAATATATTCTTGTATGAAGTTACGCTTCTTCTTTGTGTTATGTTTCTTGCCAAAAATACTCATACATCCAGGACGTACGAGTTCGGAATAGTTGAGTGAAGCAGCCGTTGAGGATAACCTCTGCAACAATGCAGAAGACTAGCAGTTGCTTACCAGCTGCGCTAAGCCTGGTGACCACGTCTTGTCCCTGTCCGTCCACTGCTGGAGAGACAGCTCCAAGTGCTCCAGCACTATCTTCCACTCCTGGGAAGAATGGTGACTTGCCTGGAACAAGGGAAAATACATTAATATACATAAGTCTTGGTACGGTGGTGGCTAGGTTGTAAAAAAAGTGTCCTTAAAATTCTTTTTTTTTTTTAAATACTAGCACGACATATATACACGATATAATGATATATTTTCTAATGTAGGTATATTTGCTTTATCTGCATGTAGGTATAAGAATAAGGTCAAAGAAACGTTAAAATTTATATACGCTTTTTATTTATTATTATTATTTCACAATTTTTTATTTTTTTAATAATGTTTAATTTGTTTTAAATGTATATTTTTGTTTAATGGAATATTAATAGTTATCTTTTTATAATATATTTATATATATATATAAAACTTTGTACATTCTATAATTATAATAATAATAAATATTTCCAGACAGGTCACACAGCGCCATCTAGTTTCCGTGGTAAGCTACGGGGCTTGTGTTACGGAAACTAGATGGTTGATAAACTACATATTGTACTTTTTTTTGTAAATATATACATATTATACATATAAATACCCAGACCGAGACAAATTATACAATGTACAACATGCCCCCGGTGGGAATCGAACCCACGACCTCCCGAGTTCACGGCAACGTTTGTTACCACTAACTAGACCACGGAGGCGGTCAATTATATTATATATCCTATCTGTGGATAACGGTGTTAATTGTATAATTACCTGTACTATGTAATCTATATTTGTATTGTATCCTTATTGTATAATTGATTGTTATTTCAAATAAATAAAATAAAATAAAGACATGTGACCTTGCGCCCACCTGATGTTAAGTGGCGCGCAAAAGAAAGTTAGCAACTTGAATTAGACACTCATAACTGGCATCACTTCCTAACAATATGCCGGTTTGACTGGGATAGATAATAGACTAGACTAGGATAATAGACGGACTGATAGTGGTAATTTCCCCAGTCTGCCGGGGCGGGGAAGTGTCCACTGTTCGTGCCGATAAACCTAGTAAAGTGTATCAACACGTTTCGGGGTCAGACTCGAATGCCGTCATGCCCAGTTCAGCCGGCAGTTTTGCTAACATTCATGCAACTTACAATCAGGTGGGCGCAGGGTCGTGTGGTCACAAAAAAAATGTAGCATGTAGTAAATAAAATAGTTCATTATATGAATCACTTAACTTCTAAATCAACTGTTACTTTAACCATGTGTGTACTATTTCACTTAATTATATTTAGATATGTAGGTATTTATGTATATATTTATTCAGTATATGTAATATTAGTATGTAAGTCTATTAAAATAAATTGCACCCTTCGTTGTTACCTCTCCACACTTCCAAAGGTTGGTTGTTAGAAAATGGTTAGTCATTAAGCCCGCCTATGTACAATATTTTTAGTGCAATAAAGAATTTTTTAATTGAATTGAATTGAAAATAAAAAGTTTAAACTACTCTATGTGGCCGCAAATGGCGGGAGATGATCATTTAGCCAACTAGACTAAAATGACATAATAAAAAGTTGCATTCAAAATTTCACTAAGTATTTTTTTTCTTATAACTCAAGAATTAAGCGCCAAAATCGAGTGGCCAGTACACGTTTGGGTTCATAGGTTATTCTGGGTCACTAAATACAAAGTGCATTGACCCCGTGCATATAATTTTGTAGACACGCTAAAGATATGGAATGCTCTCCAAGTCAGTGTGTATACCCATTCCTATAAAGAGTCCTTCAAACGAAGTGTGAAAAATCATCTTATTGGGCCGGCTTAGTGGTAGAAAACTATCGACTTATGCCAGATTTTAATTTTTTTATTTAATAACAACGGTGAGTGCTTTGAAGAATCCCTTCCTCTCCATTCCACAACCGAACCACATGTCCAAATGTGTAAATTTTGGGACTCCTGCATATGTCGAATAAACAAATCCATACTGGAGGAACTGGGGATCAGACAGCGCCTTTCCTCGACTGTACAATTACGCATTCTCACTTTCTTCGGACACGTGTCACGGCGTGGAGAAACATCCATCGAGCGCATGGTAGTCCAGGTGAAAGTCGATGGCAAGAGGATGCGTGGTAGGTCTCCTATGAGATGGACCAATTAGGTGAAGGTTGCAATGGATCATTCCCTACATGAGTGCTCTAAGAAAGCCGGGGTCCGAGAGGAGTGGCGACGGCTTGTTAAGCGTGCCACTAGCACTCCAATGGCGACTTCGACCACTCTGCCAAGAGTGTAGCGACTAAGAAAAAGAAGAACATATGTCGCACAATAAAAATGTGGAATGCACTTTCAGCCTCTGTGTTTCCGCTTTTTTATAACTGGAGTCCAAGCGAAGTATGAAAAAACATCTAATCAAACCTGTATAGTGTTGGGGACTATGCCAATCATGTGTCTGATTCCAGTACCTATACTATAGGCCCATCATGACAAGTGGCAAGCTCGTTTCTAGTCTACCAGAAGTAAAGTATCATCATGACCGTTTCCCTTGCGGGGAGGTCAAAAAGCACGCGTTTGTAAGGAGCGAGTTCACATTTAGTCAACTTTACTATAGGCCCATCATGACAAGTGGCAAGCTCGTCGATGTCTCTAGCCTACCAGACTCAAGAAATGTTTTGTTTTCATGACCAGGAATCGAACTCGGCGTTTCTATAGCTAAACCTCTAGAACATGTAGGCAGAGAAAAGACAAAGACCTACTTGTAATATTATAAAATTTTACGTTCCAGCAAAAAAAAAAGGTGGCTTTAGTAGGGTATCTAGATCTTGTCGTCTTATATCCATAACTGAATTGCAGAGATAATTTCTGGCAATTTCATTAAAATAGAAGTTGTGATACACTAATAAGACTAATGCTAATTATTTTTTTCATGCTTCCCATCCGCAGTGAAAACACTGCCCAGATATATAATTTCATTTACTTGTTCTATCGAGTTTCATCATCAATCTTTATCGTAAAGGTTGTCATCCTTCTTCTTTCAAACACTAGTACCTTGGTTTTTCTCGCATTCAAATGGATCTGTTTAATCTTGGCCCTAAAGCATTTGGGGGTCAGGTAACCAAACTATTTATGGGGAAATAATTTATTGATTTGTAATTCGAAAGTGAATATTAAAATGTAATTTGCATTTAATTTTTGTTTAATTTAGCTTGTTTATAATTGTTAATTTTATTATTTGTGTAGATTTACTTTAGTTTAAGTTAATATTTTCACCATTTAATTTTTAGTTCATGCATGCAGTGTACAATAGTTTTAGGTTGTTAATTTTTAGTTCATGCATGCAGTGTACAATAGTTTTAGGTTGTTAATTTTTGGTTCATGCATGCAGTGTACAATAGTTTTAGGTTGTTAATTTTTAGTTCATGCATGCAGTGTACAATAGTTTTAGGTTGTTAATTTTTAGTTCATGCATGCAGTGTACAATAGTTTTAGGTTGTTAATTTTTAGTTCATGCATGCAGTGTACAATAGTTTTAGGTTGTTAATTTTTAGTTCATGCATGCAGTGTACAATAGTTTTAGGTTGTTAATTTTTAGTTCATGCATGCAGTGTACAATAGTTTTGGGTTGTTAATTTTTAGTTCATGCATGCAGTGTACAATGGTTTTAGGTTGTTAAATTTAATTTTGTGTATTGTTGTAATTTAATAACTGTTTGTTGTACCTATTCTAAATAAATAAATAAATAAGTAAATATGGTTTCTTAGGAAAAGTGGTTTGTTTCTGTCAATAGAACAACTTAGTCTAACGTAGTAAAAAAAGAGTATCATAACGACCGTTTCCCTTTCGGGGTGGTCAGAAACCACGCTTATACATAAGCGGATTCACATTTAGCCAACTTTACTATGGGCTAATCATGACAAGTGGTAAGCTCGTCGATGTCTCCAGCGTACCAAACTCGAGAAATATCACAAATAAATAAATTATTAATTAAATGTATTTTACATTAATAAATATTTTTGTGTCCCGACCAGGAATCGAACCCGGTACCTCCGAGTCTAAGTCCACGGACTTAACCGCTAGAGGCCACGGAGGCAGTTAACGTAACGTAAGTAGTCTAACGTAACACCATACAAAGTCACCCAGTATAGGTTTATGTGACATGTAAGCCTACAGCCAGCTAAAGGGTTTTTAGCCTTCAAAGGCAAGACTGCAAGTCAAATGACTAGTTATACAATATTATAAAAGAACTACATAAAAAATGTCGTCCAATGCAAAACCAACTAGATTGAATAATGTTCAAGGTTCAATGACCTCGTTTTTTGTTAATATTACCTAGAATTAAAGTGTTTGCGAGAAAATATATAACTCCACATTTTTTTTGTTTTCATAGAAAAGTAAAGTATCATCACGACCGTTTCCCTTTTGGGGTGGTCAGAAACGACGCTTTTAAATAAGCGGATTCACATTTAGTCGATGTCTCCAGCGTGCCAAACTTAAGAAATATCACAAATAAATTAAATATTAATTGTATTTATTTACATTAATAAAAAAAATTGTGTCTCGACCAGGAATCGAACCCGGTACCTCCCGAGTCTAAATCCACGGACTTAACCGCCAGACAGGTAAAGCCGTAAAATAATAATAAAACAATCCAATAATTATTTTGGTCGTATCCGCCCGCCCTGGGCCGCCCAAACAAGATAACTATGGGCTAAACAAAAATCTAAAAAACAATTAATTACTCACTTTTTCTATAAGGGAATCTTGGTCCACGTATAAATGGTGTTACAAGAGGAATCGTGTGCACTGACATTATTTTAATTAATTTTGTATGTTATTTTTATCACAAAAACAGGGACACCACCAGCACTAACGCAAAACTTTCGCGAATGTAAAAAAAGGAACGCCAATTTTCAAATGTTTTGCATTTTTTTTTTGACAATTTGATGGATGTCATTATGCCAGTGCTATCCAATTTGTAAAAAAATATGGAATGAAATATTCAATAAATAATAAACAGTTTTTTAATTGTAGGTAATTTAGTAGCAAATACTATAATATAATAACAATTTATTATTTGATTAACATTATTTGTAGATTTTTTATTTTATTTTATTGTTTACCTAATTTTGTAAATTTAAAAAATGTTACACGAGTATATAACTAGAATAACAAAATTTGATATTTAAATAAATCAAACGTTATTTATTAATTTTAGAATACCTAACTTAATAATTAATAAAACATTATTTTATTAATTAATAAATAAAAATGCATAATCATTGCCTGAAAAAGGTTCTTTATGAAAACAAAACTTCTGAAGTAATGATAGATTGTCAATAATAAAATACCTTTTATCAGAAATAAAAAACATGTCATATGTGTAACGATCAGAAAAATTAAATATATAGACGGCAAGAAACCAAACGGTATGAGAATGAAAGCCAGGCCAATCGGTACAGAATGAATTAGTGTATGCCAATCATTATTGTTTATGGTCATATTTCAAGTGTAAAACACAGTTCAGTTTATTTTCGTAAGTAAATGTTGATTAAACTAATATTTTTAAAGTTTTTAATAAAAAACGGAACATCGGAACATTCTAGAAGTTGTTATTACGAAATACTTTCGCTACTCGATCATAAATGGCGATATTATAGATGTACACAATGGGGTGTATCAGGCAAAGCTTTTTGTAGATGTCGCTAGCGGCACTGGTACCTTGTTTACACCTATGACGGGTCCTTTTTTAAATTTATTTGTAGTTATTTTATTTTTATAACAGAAAAAAATATTTTAACTTAACGTTACCTACATTAAAAGACAAATCGAGAAATCGAACACCGTCTTTAAAAATAAAAAAGGTTAAATTGATTGAACGACAACTTTGAGATCGCCATATCTTTGATTTCGCATGGAATCTTGATTTGTACACTTAAAAGCTACTCACTTCGGCATAATATCCAGAAAATAACAAATAACGTAATAAAAATACAAGATTTCTATGCAATTGACAGTTATATTAGGTACAATCTATCATGCGCCATCTATCGTGATAAAAAGTTAGTGATACACCTCATTGTAGCCTAGAGTAAATTCCCGCCTTTAGCACGGACATGTCAAGTGCAAGTTTTTTGTTTAGTAAATTACTTTGTGGATATTATTAGTTAAAAGTGGTGTTATTTTGTTTAATAATGTTTTAACAATATTAATAATAATGGAGAACGATAATTTTGACTCCATATATGGCAGAAGTTGCAGTTTATTTTTTGTGGTTTTCCCGCGCTTTGAATTCTCATACAACACTTTTATGATTCCCAACTCAGTTATGAACAAATATTATGAACTAGCAATGCCCGCGACTTCGTCCGCGAGGAATAGAGACTTTTAGCTATTTTATTTTTTAGGCCTGATTCCATGGTCTAGCGGTTAAGTCCGTGGATTTAGACTCAGAGGTACCGGGTTCGATTCCTGGTCGGGACACAAAATATTTATTTGTGATATTTCTCGTGTTTGGTACGCTGGAGACATCGACGAGCTTGCCACTTGTCATGATTGGCCTATAGTAAAGTTGGCTAAATGTGAATCCGCTTAATTATCAGCGTGGTTTCTGACCACCCTTCTGAAAAAAAATACAATAAACATTTCGTGGCTGTATAGAGGCCGTGTCAACTTATTATCTAAAATTTCGTGGCTGTACAGTGGCCGAGTCAAATTAAAGTTAACTTCATAATAATATAAATGTCATAATATTATTTATAATAACAATAAGAACTTAATTCGTGGCTGTAAGGAAGCTGTGTCAATTTACATACTAAATAAATAATAATATTAGAAATTAAAGTAAAATTAAAATAAGTTAAAATCGTGGCTATAAAAGGTAAAAGGCGTGAAGGCGAAACAAACAGACATACATACAGACAGACAAACCAAGCGTCACTTACATTTATGTTAGTATGCATAAGTAACACACTAACATACTTAAAGAAACCTAACAAGAAGTTTAATCCAATTTTCCACTACTTAGGTGCGTAGTTTATAAAATTGCCTCTTTTTATAGATGACAACACAATAAGGCAAAGAATATTTAGAATACAAGAACGCAATCTTCAATGGGGTGCATCAGGCAAAGATTTTTGTAGATGTCGCTAGCGGCAATGGTACCTTGTTTACAGCTATGACGGATCATTTTTTAAATGTTTTTGTAGTTTTTTTATATTTTTATAACAAAAAAAATAATTTTAATTTGACGTTAGCTACCTTAACTTACTTACACTTTACACACTCATTCATATTATTTCACATAGTACTTGATGTGTTTATGGCAATTTGTGACATTTTGATTCTTTATTTGTTTTGTTTCATTATTATTATTATATATTTTTTGGACGTAATTTTTATTTCAGTTTGTGTTTAATAATTTGTTATTTATGTTTGTATTTAATTTAATGTTAAATTAGATTTAAAATTACGTACTTGTAGATCAGATTATAAATGTATTTTAAAGGTGAAATCCTTTGGTTTGGCATGTAAATTTTTAATTGTATTGCTTTGTAAAATGTATTGCTGTTTTGGATTTTCTTAATAAATAAATAAATAAAATACGAATTAGGAAAGCGAACACCGTCTTTAAAAAGAAAAAAGGTTTAATTAATAGAACGGCTATTTTGAGTTCACCATATCTTTGATTTCGCTTGGAAATCTCGATTTGTAGACTTCGGCATAATATCCAAAAAATAAATAAAAAATTAAATTAAAATACAAGTTTTCTATGCAACTGACAGTTTTGTTAGGTACCATCTATCATGCGCCATCTATCGTGATAAAAAGTTAGTGACTTTAGTCTTGGCTTTACACATTGGCTTTAGTTAAGAATTTTGTAGACTAGGTTTTGATTTTAAACGCTGTTGAATCTGTAACTAAATAAATAAATAAATAAAGTGTCAGTGTAGACGACCAAGATGCGTTTGATTGCATTTAAGGTCAAATTTTGTAATAGTACGCGCCGAGGTTGATTGCGGTTGCCACAGTGCTACTTGCCGCCAAATTTTTTGCACTTGGCATTGTTAGGGATTGTCATTGTTATATTACATTATTATCTAGACCGCTTGGATGTCTTTAGGGTATCGACAAAACGACATCATTTGTTAGTTCTAAAAGTATCGCTAATTTGGTATTTCTTAAAAAAAAGTGTTTATTAATTCATGAATATCTATTTTGTTGCGCGGTGGTGGCTCGCTTCGTTCCGATACGCGATAATAGTAACCTCAGCACGCTTAAAGGTGTTCCGATACGCGCTTAAACTGTTTTTAAATATGTAGCCAAATTTCCAGTGTGGCGAGAGTTGGCCAAATTCTACAGAAATATGATCTGTTAGCTCCATCTCTAGCAGGTTCAAAAACTCTGTTGCTGCGGTATAATGATGGTTTTTACCTAAATAGTTTTTAATCCGTTAATATCTATACGATCATTGAATACTTCTGTAATTGAATAATTAGAATATGTAGCCAAATTTCCAGCCTGGCGAGTGTTGGCCAAATTCTCTAGAAATATGTTGTGGAAGGTCATCCCACTAGTTCTAAAACTCTGTCGCGGAATAATAATGGTATGTAACACAGTGAAAAGTACCAGGCGGTCATAAGCGTAAAGGAAGTAGCCTATTACAGCCGACCTCGGCTATCTACAAGCGTTTATCTATACTAGACGCACATATAAATGACTACAAAATGATTCTACTAAATAATAATAATAATGAGAATGTCCATTTGTCTTAGAGAAATGGGCCCAAAAAAATATTCCCGTGTCATAATGATTTATTTTTTATTTCATAATTAATATATTGAGATTACATATTCTGTAATTAATTTTATTTATTTTACCCTAGCATAACGACAATTGCCAACAACTTTTTTATCCCGCCAATTTGAAATTCAGTGTTTTATTTGTAAAAAAGTACCTGATCATAATAAAGAACCTAATCGTATAAATAGTGCTTTGTAACTATTTCATACATAAATCTTAACCAATTGACTATTTAATTAAATTTTATTTTAATGCTGGGGAAGATATTTAACTTTTTTAAAACACAATAAAAATATATGATTATTATTGCATTATATTTTGTTGAGGCACGCTCTAACAAAGTTGGGGCCTGGTTTTACAATTCAATAATCATAACAATGAATTGTGTTTCTTTTAATTTAATTTCAACATCTGATTTACCCCAGCATTAAAATATAATTTAATTAAATAGTCAATTGGTTAAAATTTATGTATGAAATAGTTACAAAGCACTATTTATACGATTAGGTTCTTTATTATGACCAGGTACTTTATCATAGATAAAACAATGGATTTCAAATCGGAGGGATCGAAACTATGTAATTATTAACGTAAAAAATGTTTTTGTCAATTGTAGTTATGGTAGGATAAAATAAATAAAATTAATTACAGATAATGAAAGCACAATATATTACTTTCAAATGAAAAATAAATCATTATGACACGAGAACATTTTATTGGGCCCATTTCTCTAAGAAAAATGGGCATTCTCAAATGTTAAATCCAGAAGGTTAAATTTTTGTTGTGTTTAGTCCTTATTATTAGAGTTCTTCGCGCCATTTTGCGTGAACATGTCAAGTGCAAGTTTTTGTTTTGTAAATTAATTTACTGTGGATATTATTGGTCAAAAGTGGTGTTGTTTTGTTTAATAATGTGCTACAATGTGAATAATTATGGAAAACGATAAATTGGACTTTAAATATGGGGCACAAGTTGCAGTTTATTTTTTGCGGTTTTCCCGCGCTGTCAACTCCCATATTTTACCCGACGTGTTTGAGCTATGGTGCCGCGAGTGACTCCATGAAAAGCATCAAATTCTGCAGCATCTGGAATTTGATGAAGACCTCATTAACTCATAAAAAAGAAAGATATATTACGTCAGACTTGGCTGTATGGGCTAGACCCTTTACCTTCCCTATCACCTCATACATCATCCATCGGGAGAAGAGAACCAAAAAAAAATTAGTCCTTATTATTTAGAAGTATAGTATCATTACGACCGTTTCGGGATCGTCAGAAACCACGATTATAAATAAGCGGATTCACATTTAGCCTAACTATAGGCCAATCATGACAAGTGGCAAGCTAGTCGATGTCTCCAGCGTACCAAACTCGAGAAATATTACAAATGAAATGTATTTATTTACATTAATAAATATTTTTGTGTCCCGACCAGGAATCGAGTCTAATTCCACAGAGGCAGTTATTAATTAATAAACTACAAAATTCTTTTTTTCAAGAATTTTAATACACCTATACATATAGGATAGTACCTACGTGTAATTTGACGTCGCGCATGCGTGTTCCGTGACCACGTGTTCGGGTGCAATGAACTTTGCAGTATTTTGGGACAATCCTCACGTCAAAGTCACCTGTTTTGTCATCAAATACAATGCAATTAAACGCCTGTGGCTCTAGTGTGTTGATTTAAGCGCAACTGTATGACATAACCGCACTCTGGTTCAAAATCGTTTGCTGTGATAGCAGTGTCACTATGGAATGACACTTTATTTATTTTATTTACTGCCTCCGTGGTCTAGCGGTTAAGTCCGTGGATTTAGACTCGGAGGTACCGGGTTCGATTCCTGGTCGGGACACAAAAATAATAATTAATGTGAACATTTAATTAATATTGAATTTATTTGTGATATTTCCCGAGTTTGGAACGCCTGGAGACATCGACGAGCTTGCCACTTGTCATGATTGGGCTATAGTAAAGTTGGCTAAATGTGAATCCGCTTATTTATAAACGTGGTTTCTGACCACCCCGAAAGGGAAACTGTCGTGATGATACTTTACTTCTATTTTATTTAAATCTTTAATGCACAAAGACAAAGGCGGGCTATAATGCCGCTAGACATTCTATCCTAGCCAACCATTGGGACAACTTGAGCATTATATTGAAAGGTAGGTGCAAAATTGTATTAAATTCTATAGTTTAACTATATACTAATATATATAGTAATACTAATACATATATATATAATTCATTTATTTCTTATTAACAATAGGTTTTACATTTCTGTGATGTTATACAGTGTAGTTGGTGTTGTACTCTATGTTTTGCCGGAGGGCGTATAAGTAACAAGTCATCAATTCGGTACAGTATAATAACATAAATTTTTAAATACTAACTTACATATACAATAATATTAATGTCAAATTTGGAAATTATAATTTTAAGAATTTGTTATAGCAAGCGATTTATCTTCTAGAAAGTCCCGCACTGAATAGTAGCACTTGTCTATCAGCATGTCAGTGAGTTATATAAATACATATACTACATATACCCATACATATTATTACATACACTACTTATTATATATCAATGACAACAATATACTAAATTCTAATAAATAAGTTACAGTAACTACATACACATACATAGATAATACACTGACTTTTTTTGTGATAGGAAGTGTGAATAGACCATTTTTTTAAATAGAGATCTGGTGGTTACTTGCCTTATGCTAAGAGGGAAATTTTAAACATAAAACAAGCATTAACAAGAGTTATATTAAAATTAAAATAGGTTTTTTCAGCAAATAGGCATACAATTATCACTTTATACTGGCGTTAAACCCTTTTAAATGTACTTAGTACTAACATAGTTTTAAATGTACTTAGTACTAACATAGTTTTAAATGTACTTAGTACTAACCTAGTTTTAAATGTACTTAGTACTAACCTAGTTTTAAATGTACTTAGTACTAACCTAGTTTTAAATGTACTTAGTACTAACCTAGTTTTAAATGTACTTAGTACTAACCTAGTTTTAAATGCACTTAGTACTAACCTAGTTTTAAATGCACTTAGTACTAACCTAGTTTTAAATGCACTTAGTACTAACCTAGTTTTAAATGTACTTAGTACTAACCTAGTTTTAAATGCACTTAGTACTAACCTAGTTTTAAAAGTTTGTTACTAATCCAATGAACTTGTTATTCTGATTAAAATCAATTATTATTATTTAGAACAATTTTATTGATGTATAGAGAATGTCAAACCATAAACTATGTTTTTTATTTTAGTTTTCTTTATATTTGTATTTTTTTATTATAAAGTTTGTAATTTTTTAAAAATAACTTGTTGAAAATCATACATACATATCTTCACGCCAAATCCCTTGCGGGGTAGGCAGAGACAATTGAGCGCCACTTGTCACGATCACGACATACCTCTTTCGCTTCTTCGACATTCATCAACCTCTTCATACATGCCCTCTTGTTTCGATGGCTTTTTAATTCACCTTCAGCTAATGTTTTATTTATTTGATCATGATAGGCAAGTCTTGGTCTGCCAGGGCCTCTTTTACCCACAACTTTCGCATTATATATCTGGTTCGTCAATCTCTCTTCGCTCATCCTTTCGACATGCCCGAACCATCGGAGCATGCCTTTCTTTATTTTTGTACCTATGCTTTCTTTTATACCTACCCTTTTGCGTATTTCGTTATTACGTATACGGTCCATCAAAGTTACGCCGCATATCCGACGTAAAGACCTCATTTCTACTGCATTAAGTCTACTCTCATGCGTATTCTGACATATCCACGTCTCGCTTCCATACATAAGTGTTGGTATTAGCATGGCATTGTGTATGGCGAGTTGAGCTTTATCACTGACATTTCGACTGGCGATCAGTGACCCCAGGGCCCCATTAACACTATTTCCCGCGTTCACTCTTCTTTCATCATCCCTATCATACTTCCCATCCGCAGTGAAAACACTGCCCAGATATATAATTTCGTTTACCTGTTCTAGCGTTTCATCATCAATCTTTATCGTCAAGGTTGTCATCCTTCTTCTTTCAAACACTAGTACCTTGGTTTTTCTCGCATTTAAACGGAGTCCTTTTTCTGCACATCCCTCTTTCATTTCTGTGACTAGTGATTGCAATTGTTGTTCGGACGATGCCATAAGAACAGCATCATCTGCATAAAGCAGGCAGTTCACCACAAGATCACCCATTTTTATCCCACAGTCACTCTCCCTTACTCTTTTTAGGCATTTGTCGAGATATAAAGTGAATAATCTGGCGGACAGCACGCAGCCTTGTTTGACGCCCATTTGGGATTCAAAGCAAGGCGACATACCTCCCTCCACCCGCACACAAGCTTTACAGCCCTTGTACAGGGACTGTATAGCCTGTAGCAGTTTGTCATCCACTTCATACTCCGGCAATATGTCCCAAAGCTTCTTTCTTACAACTCTATCAAAAGCCTTCTCCAAATCCACAAAAGCACAGAAAACTTTCTGGTTTAAGGCCAAAAACTTATCTGTGATATTGCGGAGCGAGAAGACTTGGTCAGTGCATCCTCTTCCAGGTCTAAAGCCTCCTTGTGCATATGTCCATAAAAGACCTTCTGTCTTCTCTTGCAGGCGTTTCGTGAGAATCTTGCCATACATCTTGCTCGCCAAACTGATCAAACTAATCGCTCGGTAGTTGGCACAGTCCAATCTAGATCCTTTACCTTTGTACAAAGGAACGATGACTGATTGCTGCTAGTCCTCCGGTACTCTTCCCTCCTGCCAGCAAAGGTTGCATAGTAGGTGGAAAGCGTTCCAGACCGGTATACCTCCGTATTTGATCATTTCGGCGAGCACTCGATCTTTTCCCGCTGCTTTGCCACATTTCAGGCTTCTAATTGCCGATTGCAATTCTTGCACACTTATTTCCTCTTTAGATGTAGACGTTGTATTTGAGGGTAGCTCTGGAGGTAAAGTACCCGTCGTAACGTCGTTAGAAATCGTACTAGCATACATCTCACTAAAATATTCACTCCATCGCTCCAACACCTCATTCGTGTTTGCAAGAATGTTACCGCTCTTTGATCTAACTCTATTCATTCGACAAGATGTCAAGCCACCCTTGACCTTCCTAACTTCCCTCCAGAAAAGTTTGGAGTTCTCCTTAAAGTTGCTCGTCATCCTGTTTTCACCTATTTCTTTACATCTTTCACGCTTCTCCTTAATCAAAGATTTTGTCTCATTCTTGCAGCGATGGTATATCTTCTTTTTTTCTCTTTTCATACTTTCATTCATATTTAAAATCAATTTTAAAAATACTTATAAATATTTAATTTCAATTAAGTCATAGTGTAGTCAAGCCGGCATAGTGTAGTCAAGCCGGCATAGTGCAGTCAAGCCGACATAGTTTTAGTGACTGATGTCAGTTATGAGTGTCGGACTTCTGTTGCTAACATTCATGGACCTTGCGCGCCACTTACCATTAGGTGGGCCCAAGGTCACATGTGCTAGTATAAAAAAAAAAGTTAAGTATCATCACGACCGTATCTCAGGGTGGTCAGAAACCACGGTTTTTAAAGAAGCGGATTCACATTTAGCAAACTTTACAATACAATATAATGACATGTGGTAAGCTCGAGAAATATCACAAATAAATTGTGTCTCAATTTTTTTCAATTCCTAGGAATCGAACCTGGTACCTCTGACTCTTAACTGCTAGACTACGGAGGTAGTTAGGAGTCAATTGATTAATCGTTTTTTTGATTGAATGAAGGACTATAACTTAGCCTAATGGCAAAGTAAATAAGGTTATGTACGTGGAAAAGGATATTCAGTGACCCCTTAACATTGGCCGCGACTGTAATATCCTTTCTACGCGTCAGTCAGTCTACGACGCGATGACAGAAATTTTCTGTGTAATTAATTCCAAACCACTTTGTGGGGGATCTACTTGTGGCGAACATGGAGCGATGAACACAGAAATATCCAAGTGTGCACAATACGGATGCGGCAATATTATTTATTTTTCTACACGACACAAATAAATCTATTACATAAATGTTTATTTGACAAATGTTTGTATTCAATACAAGATGTTTCTAAATAACAATAAATTTTCCATGTTCCTCCATTTGTTTTAGCTTAGTCTTAATCAGACTGTGATTTATCATTAGTAGGTATAGTATTGTGTATATATTATATCTATTGTATTGTTAATATTTTATTTATGTAGGTTATATGTATGTATTAGTATGTAATTATGTAATTATTAATAAGTATGTATATGTTATCTGCAATAAAACTACTCAAGTTTATTTAGTATTGCACCTACGTTATGTACTTACTGCTCTCGTTGTCCCGAAGGTTTGACCGTCATAGAATGTCTAGCGGCATTAGGTCCGCCTTTGTACTTTGTGCAATTAAGTTTAAATAAATAAAAATAAATAAATAAATATCATTTATACATTATTCGTTTTATATTTATTGTTGTATAATTACAAACCACTTAAATATCACCATGGCAAACAGTTTAAGAATAGTTTATACAATTTCAGTAAGTCTTGTTTCAAGCGGTATTATTTTTATATAAATATCACCATGGCAAGCTTACAATATTAGTTCTCCTTGAAAGTAAAAAAAAATAATTATCATTGCAAATGGCACATACTTTCAACGAGAACAACAAATATGTGGTAGGCGGACTGATGAGATGAACGTTCGTGCTGAGTAAACCCAGTAGTGTATCCACACGTTTCAGGATCAGGCTCGATTTTTTGTCATTCCCAGCCAAGCCGTGTTAGGGACTGATGTCAGTCATGAGGCCTGATTCCAGTTGCCATCATTCATGAACGCCACTTACCATCAGGTGAGGGCAACGTCAATGTCGTGCTAGTGTAAATAATAATAAAAAAATACAGGTTGCTCTTCTACATATTTATTTATTTAAAAACATTATTGCACAAAGTACAAAGGCGGACTTAATGCCCGAAGACATTCGCTGGATTTATTTGACAAACCTTGGGGACAAATTTAACCATATAAAGGTGCAATCATATAGATAATAATAATATAATTAATAAAAATTAAAAGTAAACTAATATATACTTACAGCATATAAAATATTATAATATCAATAAACTAAATACTAATACATACACATTATTATACATAAACATATATATATATATATATATATATATACTACTTACTAACGCTGTGTGGAGCCGTTTAGAAAGTTTGAATACACCAGTTTTTTAAATAATGTCCTTGTAGTTGCTTGCTGTATGTTGACAGGTAGATTATTCCACAAATTAGAAGCAAAACTACATCTATAATCTCTATTAAGGAAGCATTAAATTACTAGCCCCAAATGTCAAAGTCATCGCTCGTAATGACCAAAAAGATCGTAGGTACAAAAAGTGCAAAGTGTCTTATCCATTTGACAAACACATTCTATTCTTTCATCCACGGCAGAATACATTTGAAAAAATGAGGTCTCCAACTCTCTCCTTAGCCGAGACCAAATATCCGTAAATACTCCCTTTACGAAAAAACGGCGGGAATTTTAGCTATTTGAAGGATCATTAACCCTCAAGCCTTATTCTGTTTATAGTATCATTATCATTACGGCCATATCCCTTACAGGGTAGTCGAAAACTTTTTAAAGCGGCTTCGCATTTAGCCAACTTTACCATGACAAGTGGCAAGCTAGTCGAAGTCTCTAGGCGACCAAACTCGAGAAATATCACAAATAAATTAAATTTTATACAACTTAATTAATCCTCTAATATAATAAAAAAAACTATCTCCGTGGTCTAGCGGTTAAATCCGGTACCGGATTAACGTATTTGGTACCGGGTTCGATTCCTGGTCGGGACACAAAAATATTGATTAATGTAATGTAAATAAATACATTTAATTAATATTTAATTTATTTGTGATATTTCTCCAGGGTACGCTGGATACATCGACGAGCTTGTCATACTTCACGCTTCTTTATCAGCGTGGTTTCTGACCACCCCGAAAGGGAAACGGTCGTGATACTATACTTTTTTTTACTATTATAAAAACTACTTAGAAAACATAATTAAATATAAACTATAAGTAAAGAATGACCTCCAGAGGCGACCCTTCAGGGATAGTCCCAAGGAGACTGGCAACATTTCCACTCTGTATAGCGAGGCTAATACATTGGCAGAAATAATTGCCAAATAATAATTATTTAAATAAATTATTCGTATAGCGTGGCAAGTGTTGGCCAGATTGTCCAGATATATGTTCTGGAAGGCTCATCTCCAACAGGACTAGGACACTGTGTTCTAACGGTGTAAAGAGTTACATGTAAATCAAAAATAAATAAATAAATGTGTCGATTAACCGCTAGACCACGATATTTACAGACATTTAAATGTGTTTTTGTTTATTGTGCAAAAAATGTATAAATAAATACATATATCAATACAATTTGGCCCAAATCCCCATACTAGATGAATAATGTCATTTATAGAAGTAGGTTATGCCGGGATTCCAGGTTCCAAGTGCCCTAGTTACCCGGGTTGGCAGCCATTTTACGTTACCATGACAACCAGCTGAATCGGGCCACGCTATGACAAAACGCTGTATTACATTTATTTATTGTAATCTCCGTGGTCTAGTGGTAACAAACGTTGCCGTGAACTCGGGAGGTCGTGGGTTCGATTCCCACCGGGGGCAAGTTGTACATTGTATAATTTGTCTCGGTCTAGGTGTTTATATGTATATATTTACAAAAAAAAAAAAGTATAATATGTAGTTTATCAACCATCTAGTTTCCGTAACACAAGCCTCGTAGCTTACCACGAAAACTAGATGGCGCTGTATGACCTGTCTGGAAATATTTATTTATTTATTATTGTATATATTATAATACAACATATTAAGATTAATTGACTTATTATTATTATTATTAAATACTTTATTGCACTTTACTTAAAAGTATGTACAAAGGCGAATTTACACACAGCTTCCGAAATAAATTCATATTCATTAAACATAAATTAAAGACTAATTAAACAAAATAAAACTAAACTATAAATAAAACATGTCCTCTAGAAACGTCCCATCCGAGATAGTCCCAAGGAGACTGGCAATATTCCCTCTCTGTATAGCGAGGCTGATACGTTGGCAGAAATAATTGTTAGCCTTCCAATCTCCAGATCTTTCTGTCAGCCGCTTCAACAGGCGCCTTGCTGAAGGTCCATCGTCTCAAACCCAAACAGCGCAAATTCGTAACCAGAAAGTTTCTCAGCAGAAAACACCGCACTTCCCGCGCTAGGGGAGGTCGCCTGTATGTAAGTGAGATGGAGCTTATGTGTCTACATATGTCGCATCCCACAAATAAAAAAAAATATTTTTCTGCATGCCTAGCTTGCTGGACAAATAAGAGGGAAGAACAGCGGAGATTAAGCCTTGGGATTTGTAGAACCAATCTAGCCAGCAACCCAGGACAAACAACTGTACCGTTGGCTATACTAAGCAAGTAAGTAACATCGGCGGTGTTGCGTCGGATTTCCAGTGGAAGAAGATGCAGAATTTGGAACATAATTAAATTATGAGTTATTACATATTCTATTGCGTTTTGCCATACAGGGATCTTTAGGCGCAGTGCGTACGTTCACTGTCACAAGCAATCCTGTTCCTTATTTAGTCATTTTTAAGTGCTATTTTTAGATAACATGCTATTTTTAACTCTATAAATTATTTTCTTATATCTATACCCTATGTTCGATTTGTCACTGTAAGCACTTTATTTCGCTGTGACAGGCGTTCGGGTTTTTAGCTATTCCTAGCGCTTTGTGTTTTTGATGACGTCGAATAACCAAAGACAAGGTCGCGGGTTTTACAGCGAATGACGTCACTGAACTGCGAAGCAAAGAACTGAGTGCTTTTACTGCGAACCCTTTTTTTTCGGGTAGGTCAAATAGAGCAAATTGTCTATAGTCAAAAATATTGATGAATTTTAATTTTATTTTATTATTATTATTACTGTCTTTTTTATATTAATTTTTTAATATATATAACTATTGTTGACTTAAAAGCTTTATAAATATTATTATTTGTATAGAAAATGAGAATGCCTATTTTTCATAGAGGAATGGGCCCCAATAAAATGTTCTCGTGTCATAATGATTTCTTTTTTATTTGATAGTTAATATATTGTGTTTTCATAATCTGTAATTAATTTTATTTATTTTACCCTAGCATAACGACAATGGACAAAAACATTTTTTTACCGTTAATAATTACATAGTTTCGATTCCGCGCCGATTGAAATCCAATGTTTTATCTGTAATAAAGTACCTGGTCATAATAAAGAACCTAATCGTATAAATAGTGCTTTGTAACTATTTCATACATCAATTTTAACCGAAGTTTTTCGCGCCATTTTACGTGGACATGTCAAGTGCAAGTTTTTGTTTTGTAAATTAATTTGCTGTGGATATTATTGGTCAAAAGTGGTGTTGTTTTGTTTAATAATGTGCTGCAATGTGAATAATTATGGAAAACGATAAATTGGACTTTAAATATAGGGCACAAGTTGCAGTTTATTTTTTGCGGTTTTCCCGCGCTGTGAACTCCCATATTTTACCCGACGTGTTTGGGCTATAATGCCGCGAGTGACTCCAAGTAAAGCATCAAATTCTGCAGCATCTGGAATTTGATGATCCCCAACTCGGTTATGAACTCTGTTATGAACATATATTATGCAAATAAATTACGTGTTTACAATGATAACAATAAATTATTGTGTTCCGACCAGGAATCGAACCCGGCACCTCCGAGTCTAAATCCACGGACTTAACCGCTGGACTACGGAGACAGGCAGTAGGCAGGTACAATAAATAAAATAATAAATTAAAATAAATACACACCATAATACGCCATGTTGGTTATTAGTCGTTCGTTGATCATCTTAATTTACTTTGATTTATTTATTTAAATTACCACTTCACTTAATTTCACTTCATTTTTTTACACTTTAAAAACAATATACACTAAAATTGACATAATTACACATAAGTTACATAAACAAATATATTAATTTTAAAAAATCTCGTCATAATCACAGCCTTTTAGTCTCCATAGTTGGAGATGGGCCTTCCATAAATATGGCCTACATTCGTTAGAGAAAATATTACCATGCCAAGCCGAAATTGTTATGCAATGGCGACAAAGATATTTAATAAGCTTCCAGTTACTATAAGGGAGCTGCCACTAAAACTGTTCAAATTAAGAGTCAAAAAATGCTGGTTAATGAATGTTTTTATTCGACAAAAGAATACCTAGACACTAAGCTCGACAAAGTCATGTGACTAAATAAATATTTGTATGCTAGAAATAGCGAAGCATGTGATATAATTACATATAATAATTTACATCCCTGTACCTACCATGTTTCTGACAAATAAATTATTTCATTTCATTTCAAGCTTACAATATAAGTTCTTCTTGACAGTATAAAATGGCATTTGACATCATTGCAAATGGCACATAATTGATGGTGGTAATTTTTCTGTTGGGGCGGGGAAGTATCCACCGTTTGTGATGATAAACCCAGTAGAGTGTGAGTGTGTAAGAGGAATTGCCGTCATGCTAATTCAAGCCGGTTGTCAGTCATGAGTGTCTGATTTCAGTTGCAGTTGACATTCATGGACCGCGCCACTTACGATCAGGTCACGAGGACTACAAAAAAAATCTTTTAGAAAATCTTTTTATATTATTAGTAAAGTATCATCATGACCGTATACCTTTCGGGGTGGACAGAAACCACGTTTTTTTACATTTAGCCAACTTTACTATTAATCCTAAGAAATAAATTCAAATACTATTTTTATCTTAATTGAAAAAATCATTACCTGTGTACCTAATATAAATATTTGTACGTGTCTAAAATCAAGATAAAACATATATATCTGTTAATTTCATAAGAAATAGGTATCCGTAAAGATAGTCATTATCATTAGTACATTATCCCGCCATTTTGTAGTTTTAAAAATCGAATGAAATAAATACAAATGAAGGTAATAAGCCACTAGATCGTCTATTGTTAATAAATAGTGATGTCTTTAACTGATATCGATAAAAACAATGTTTTTTTTTTAAATATACAACGTGGATAGAACTTTTTAATCCAGCCTATTGTTTTCTTTATTGTATAGATTGCTTATTCTAATAACAGTTGTGTGTACATGTCATGATGCATTCTGCCCATATTATACATACAATATGCTAATGTCAATAGCTATTTATATTTATATTATTGTTCTTGTCAATTTATTGGAATAATTATAATACAATGTTAATGTCAAAATTTGCATGCTAAAAAATATTTTATTGAGTAAAAACAGTTGACAATAAGAATTTTCTTTAACTCAATAGTATTTATTTATTTAAAAACTTTATTGCCCTTTATTTTATAATATATTTTATTATTGACTTAATGCCCGTAGACATTCTCTGACAGCCAAACCTTAGGGACAAATTTGAACAAATATAGGTGCAATGAAAGTGAAAGTAACAATAATATAATTATAGGATAATTTAAAAATATTATATAACATACTTATATACCTTTATATATATTATAATATCAATACACAATAATAAATGCAAATATTTACACAATATTATACATAAACATACATATATAAAACTTACTACCGTGGTTTGGAGCTATCTATAAAATGCGAATACACCAGTTTTTTAAAAGACGACCTGGTGTTAGCTTGCCTTATGTTGGTCGGGAGATTGTTCCAAAGGTTTGTTGCAGCGACTACGAAGGAACTGGAAACAAATCCAGTATGGTGTGAGGGGACAGAAAGAAGCGAGTTGTGAGAGGAGCGAAGAGATTTGTCGTGGAAGGAAGAGAGATAGGCAAAGTTGTCCTTGAGGTATTTCGGTGTCGCAGGCTCATTCAGCACAGAAAATAGGAGACAGAGGGCTCTGAGGTTCCTGCGACAACGAATAGGCAGCCACTTCAACTTAGCACGATAGTCAGTGATGTGGTCGTATTTGCGCAGACAAAATATGAACCTGATACATGTATTTAGTAAACGGTCCATTTTATTGTGCAACATCTCCGACATATCAATGCTACACACGTCACCATAGTCGAGGAGAGTAGTAGTAATACGATTTATTTATTTTTCATCTATTTAAAATACTTTATTGCACTAAAAATGTACATAAGCGGGCTTAATGACTGCATTTTCTGACAACCAACCTTTGAAAATGTGGAAAGTTATGTATGGGCGCAATTTTATTTTATATTATACACTTACATAATAATATTACATAAAATATTTACATATATATACCTATATATATATTCAAATTAAAATAATAACACACAAACATAAATGTTACATAATAAATAAGGAAAATAAAAATAAAGTATAGATTTAGTTATTACTGTTCTGTTTCTGAATAAAGTATGTGGTAAGTCGATGTTTGAAGATATGAACGGAAGGGTAACTATAACTATTTATGGGTAATAATAATTTTATTATATACTCTAATGCACATTATGTACCAGTTTCTGCTGTAATATTCACTTACAAAGAGATGACATTGTTTATTGACAAATAATATATTTCATTTAATATATATAGACATTATATATACATGAAGCCAAAAGGTATATAAATTAAAGCTAAACCAATCGTATCAAGTTTTTGTTTTCGTATATTTTTTTAAGGTACCAAAATTATGCAAAATTTATGTTTAAATTTATTTTGTTTGTTTGTTTAATAGTTGTATTAAGAAAGAAACAATGTATAATTTTATTTTAGAAGTCATATTTTTATGTTATATTTTGTTAGTTTTTGTTATTTTTTTGTTTTTGTTTTAACAGTAATATGTTTTTAATTTCTTCTTCTTTTTATATTGGTGAATGCTGTGACACCTAATTGGTACATATATTAGATAAGTTATAATTATACTATGTTATGTATGTGATAATATATGTACTGCTGTGTGTACTATATAAATGTGTATATAATGTGTGTAATAAATAAATCATCATCACGACCGTTTCCCTTCCGAGGTGGTCAGAAACCACGCGTCCATCATGACAAGTGACAAGCTCGTTGATGTCTCCAGCGTACCAAACTCAAATATCACAAATAAATTATTGTGGGACCAGGAATCAAAGGTACCTTCAAGTCTAAATTCACCGCTGGACTACAGAGGCAGTTACTTTAAAATGGATGATGATTCATTTGAAATTATTATTTTGCTAATTTTAGGTATTGTTGTCACATTTACTAAAGACTTTAGAAGATTCAGAAGAAAGATTTTGGACAAAACAAAACATTTATTTATCACAAAAACAATATTAGTTTAATTGTTCTCTCTATAGAATAAGCGCGAAAATAACTTACACCGCCTTAATTCAGAAATGCTATCTATGTTGGGTATGGGTCCTAAAGTAATCACAAGTCCTCCGCCGCGCCGCGCAGGCTGTTTGTTCGCGATAAACTAACCGGTGTGAGGTTAGCAGCCAAAAGTTTTCTCGCTTTAAAGTGCTTAATAGTATGAAATTTAATTTTAAATAAACAGTGACTTTTCAAATTGGTCGAGTCATTTTGGCAGAAAACTTTTGGCCGCTAACTTCACACCGGTGATAAGCTACTAAAAATTTGGTAGCACGTCTATTCGAATAGTTTGATTGAAAGGGCTTCCGTTTGGATTTATAGTGAGTGCCTACCTTTAGTCAGAAAAATGTCGAAATCGTATCGAATTTATCTGTCAAATTAGCGATTTTCGCAAACTATATAACAACTGAATTTGACAGCCCGCAAAGTTATCGAATATTATCAGTATACAGTTTCACCAGCAGCCAGCTGACAAAGTGTTGACCTAGGCAAAGGAATAAATATTATTGTCCATTGCCATAATACACATTTTAGGACATACTCATGAATTAATATGGATGCCTGAGTTTTTAATGACAAAAGTTCTCATATTATAATATTACCGTGGAACTAATTATATTGATCTTTTTGATTTTATAAGTGGCAACATCGTTTCATGACTTACCAACCGAAATCGCTAAGATAGCGATCTGCCGGCCCAGCTCAGTATAAGCTACAGCTTTAGCTGCAGCACTGATTTTCAGCTTATGTCTTTTTTGAGATGGTCACGGTTGCGTAAATAATAATATGTAGAATCCGAATTATAATATATTTATTGTCTTTGGTTTGCCCCTTTTACAGCTATTGTGAAATACAGATAACACCCTGTCATGTATATCTAGGTCGCACGACAATGTAGTTTAATAGGCCACTCTTATCCTATACATTATTAACGCGTAATTTACACGCGGAAGTACAGGGGTCGATTTCCCGTCGAGGAAGTGCTACTAAATTATTTTGTGACAGTTCTCTCCTCTGGTACGATAGAATCATCGTCCAGCTTGCTTCTATAGTTTTCAGAAAAAAAAAATCTACTTAGTAAAAAAAAGTATCATCATATATCGACCGTTTCCCTTTGGGGGTGGCCAGAAACCACGCTTATAAAGCGGATTTACATTTACCTAACTTTTCTATAGGCCAATCATGACTAGTGGCAAGCTCAACGATGTCTTTAGCGTAGGTACCTAACTTGAGAAATATCTCGAAAAATTGCCATTTGACATCATTGCAAATGGCACATACTTTCAACGGGAACTATAAATAGGTGGTAGGCGGACTGATGGTGGTAATTTGCCCAGTCTGCTGGGGCGGGGAAGTATCCACCGATCGTGCTGATAAATCCAGTAAAGTGTATCCACACGTTTCGGGATCAGGGGCCTAATTCTGGCGCTTTCGACTTGCGGGTCGGTTCGAGATCTCCATTGAAAACTGACAGTTTTATTCGAAAAAATCGAGTGAACATGCATGTCGAAGGCGCGAGAATCGGGGCCCAGGCTCGAATTGCCGTCATGGCCAGTCAAGACGGCATAGTGTTAGGCACTGATGTCAGTCATGAGTGTTAGATTCCAGTTGCTAACATTAACGGAACTTGCGCACCACTTACCATCAGGTGGTCAGTTTACAATCTAACAGTTTAAAAAAAAGTAAAGTATCATCACGACTGTTTCCCTTTCGGAATGGTCAGACACCTCCCTTTTTAATTAAGCGGATTCACATTTAGCCAACTTTACTATAGGCCAATCATGACAAGTGGCAAGCTCGTCGATGTCTCTAGCGTACGAAACTCGTGAAATATCACAAATAAATTAAATAATAATTTAATGTATTTACTTTCATTAATAAATATAATGTGTCCCGACCAGGAATAGACCACGGAGGCAGTTAATCTAACAGTAATAAATATAAAATAAACTGTCGAAAATAAATTACATAGTTGGTCGTATTTAGATAAATAATATTAATCATGGGGTCACGTGATACAATAATACGTGCTTTAATTTCGATCGATATCGATAGATTGTTAGATATGAATCTTTGAAATCACTACTATTACACAACGGTTTCGCAATGTCGGCGCATCGTCAAGGCCGTGCGCAATTTTACATGGACTCACTAACTGGAATACACTCTTTGAACTCACTACGAACGAGTTGATCCAATTGAATTTTTTAAACTTTAGCGCACATTCATAATAGTTTTTATAATTTTAACGAGTCTTTACGCGATTAACCTTAGAGACATATTTTTCCCGACGTTTCAGCCAAGTTGCATTGGCCGTGCTCACGGATCAACTGGTGATGATTTGACCCGTGAGCACGGCCAATGCAATTTGGCTGAAACGTCAGGAGAAATATGTCTAATGTAAATCGCGTAAAGACCCGTTAAAATTATAAAAAACTAATAAATACCTATATAGTTATAAATATGTAAGCTGCATCCGTGGTCTAGTGACCACGACCGTAGATTTAGAAGAGGTACGGGTTCGATTTCTGGTCGGGACACAATAATTTAATTTATTTGTTATCTTTCTGAGTCTGGTTAGCTAGACATCGACTAACTTACCATTTGTAAGATTGTTGATAGGTTTATAGTAAAGTTGTAAAACGTGAATCCGATTTTAAAAAAAGTACTTTTCATTCAAATATACAAAAATTATATGCTCCCGATAGAAAATGATATGAAAGGCAAAGAGATCCAGCCCATACAGCCATGACTGTCGTAATTTATTCTTTCTTTTTTATCAGGTAATGAAAGTTATCATCAAATTGTTGATGTTGTTGATTTCCAGATGTTGCAGAATTTGATGCAAAAAACACGTCAAGTATTTATTTAAAAACTTTATTGCACTATGTACAAGAACCAATCTTTGGGACAATGATACCATTTGTATTGTGAGGTAAACTCGTATAGGGTATAGAGTTAAAAAAATAACTGCATCTCGTTTCCAATATCTAATGTACAATTTATCGATTTTCATAATTATTTAAATTGTAGCACATTGTTAAACAAAACAACACAACTAATGACAATATGCACAGTAAAGTAATTTACAATACGAAAATCAAGTCTGTGATAATTACCGGAAAGCATTAGTTTTTTTCTTTTATATCAAATCAAATCAAAATCATTTATTCGTGGTTTTTCGGTACATAGTTATTAGGTTAGGTTAGGGTGAGCATGCAAAAAACCTACCACATGTGGTGTACGAATTCATTAAATTAACAATTATAATAATAACAAATATAACAACAACTTAACATGCATTTTACAATTTATATAAAACTTAAATATGTAACACAAAATGTAGGCAAAAGAGAAATGTCCAAAAATACTATTCTAAAAATGAGAACAATACAATCTATATATTGACAGTTATTAACACATTTGAAATGGTTTCGTCATTAAAAAACTGATCTAAGGTATAATAACATTTTTAACTTAAAATTAAAGTTAATTTATTTTTAAACATTGGAAGGGATAAATCTTTTAAATCGTCAGGTAACTTATTATAAATTTTAGGAGCCAGAATTTATAGAATTTATAAAGTGCGAGTGACTTAAAATTCGAGTTGCCATAGCCACAAATTCGTGTTCTTATTAAAATCTAATTGTAAATAAACAAATGACAATGCGATTGGCTAATCAATTACCAAGTAATAAATATATTTGACCGTGACACCCATTTCAAGGTTTAGTTGTATGACTTCTGATAGACCAGTTTAGGGTCTAAACTCTAAAATCTAAATCATAGAATATAAATAACTGGTAGAAGTTGCACATTACCTACAAGATACACTTTTTACTGCGCGACTAGGCTGATCTATGTATGTATGTTTGTTCCTTTGTGGCACACTGGAGACGAAACGTGCGGCCCGATTTTGAGGATTCTCACGTCAATCGATTCGTTTTAATCACGCGAGTGTCACTGAAGATATGACATTAATCAAATTTCAGTAAGGCGACAACAAGACGCCATATTGTGGAAAATAAAAAAATTAAAGTCAACGAACTATATTGATATATCGTCGAATAGGTATTTCAAAATCTTGTTGAGGTATCATTTTTTTTTTGTTTAGAGTGACCATTTAGGATCGATAACGATTTATAGTTGGTTAAAAAAAAAAAAAAAACAAAAAAAAAAACACGTTATACGTGATTGTTTATAATACATGGCTGATATTGTGTACACATGCTTTGAGTTTTAGCAATGTCTATACACTATATCCATTATTTTTAGAATCTGTAATGTTAAAATTTGTTTTGTGTGCCTACTTAATAAATAAATAAATAACAATCATTATCATTTAAATTTATAATTTAGGACTATATGCCTTCGTCAGATACTCCAGTACTTCGGACACATTGCCAGAAAAGGAGGGGATAACCTGGAGAAACTTTTTGTTACTGGCAAGGTGGAAGGAAAGAGACCGAGAGGCCATAGCCCGGTACGCTGGTCTGACCAAATCCGCTAGCGTTCATGATGCGAACAGGACCGGGTGACGTGCTATCATCAAGACGCACACCAATTCATCGGGAGGTCACGACCCTCATCAATGAGGAAACACGGCGTAAGGAGGAGTCCTACATACACCTACTACACCTACCTACACCTATAATAAAGTTCATTTTTATTTTTTTGCCTTGCGCCCACCGGATGGTAAGTGGCGCGCGAGGTTCATAAATGCAACAAAAAAAAATTGGTATGATGGCAATTCCACTCACACACTTACACTCTACAGGGTTTATCGGCACGAACGGTGGATACTTCCCCTGATAAGTATGCCGATAAACCCAGTAAAATCCCAGTCATGAGTGTCTGATTCCAGTTGCTGTTAGCAATAGTCATGGACCTCGCGCGCCACTTACCATCTTTTTTTTATTTTTTATACTACTATACTACTCAGGGGGGCGCAACGTCGTGCCTAATATATATATATATAAATGCGTGTATAATAATATAAATACTAATTAAATGAATATTAATATTACGACCGCCTCCGTAACAAACGTTGCCGTGAAATCGGGACGTCGTGGGTTCGATTCCCACCGGGGGCAAGTTGTATATTGTATAATTTGTCTCGGTCTGGGTGTTTATATGTATAATATGTATATATTTACAAAAAAAAAGAATAATATGTAGTTTATCAACCATCTAGTTTCCGTAACACAAGCCTCGTAGCTTACCACGGAAATTAGATGGCGCTGTGTGACCTGTCTGAAAATATTTATTATTATTAATATTATTATATATGTCAAGGTAAGGAGATTAAGTTAAATTTTGTTTTTTTTAAAGGTGAGAAATTAAGACAATAGTACGCAAGAAAAGTGTATTGCTCATGAGTGCATGCCGGGGTTCAATTCGAGACCAATTTGTATTTAAAGAAAGCAAGCTATCATTACTCTTTATAAGGTTGTGTCTGTATTTAATAATGTAGTTAATTATATTAATAAACCTATTATCCTATTGTTGTAACAGCTGTTTTAAAAATATTGTTAATAATTTATGCCAATAAAATTTATTCAGATTAATATTGGGCGTAACACTTTTGTATCCCGCCCGCTCGAACACCATTAAAAAAAAAAAAAACTTGGTGAACTTTTGATATATGTAGTTAACTTATTAGGGAACGTTTTTGACACTTTGTTTAGGACTTATGTATTCTGTACCATGAAAAAAAAAACATTTTTGACACTTCAATATATATATTTTAAATGATTCTACTCCTGTTAGTGGAAGACTAGGCAGCAAAATGGTTCAAAGAGTAAGGTGTTAGCAGAAGACCAGCAGCTTAGCAAATTCAAGTGACCTGATAAAGTTTAATCTGACTGAAAAAGGAATCTGAAGGAAAACTACAAAATACATACAGAATTACACAATTACGATTTAAGGTAGAAAATATAATATGAACAACGAACGATAAACTGGCAGGTTCTTTATGCTAGCTCCATTCTTTCGGTTCAGTAATTTTTGGGTCAAAGTCATAATGAACGACGTTTAGGTCATTTTTTGTCACAAACAATGGATGAGAATTGCATTAACAAAAAAGACCTATTTTTTTCAAGGCCTAGGCAACTATTAAAAAAATGACGCAGAGATTTTTTAAAATGCTAAGTATTTACGTAAATGTAACTATATGCATGTCCAATTATCTTACTTAATACATTTAACACGGTGATAATAAATAAAATAAAAACGGAACGGAAAAAGAGCACGTAATTTAAAAAAAAAAACACAAAATTTATTTCTACCAAAAGTTCACTGCACTGTATAAAAAAAACCAAACACACGCACAAAAATACTGAAAATTTCAACGTACACTAAAAAAGGAATTTAAAAAAAAAAGTGTCAAAATTCGAACGCAAGCGCTCCGAATGCGCGCGATTTTTACACTGGCGCGGGCGTGTACTTCAAATCTTGCAGCCAACTATTGTATTATAAACCTACTTGTTTAAATATCACGTTTGCGTTTATTTTCATTCAAGGCTTTTCTAATTATTTACTAAGGTAATCTATTGACAAGTTTACAGACAAACAGTGAAGTCGTCACAGTGGGTTGCGGATAGGGTCATTACTAGTATAACAAACTAACATAACTACTGGTAGTTTTGTCGACTTTCGGGTTGCACATAGGCATGTAGTCTACCTTAATTCTGACTTGCCTGGTGGGTTACTGCTGTACCAGGCATTGTAATCTCATAGGTACTGGTAACTAAATTTAAAAGGTTATTAATTGATCGTTGTGGTGCAGTTCTGTATATGTTTTATTTTGTAAATCTGATATAGCTGAGTTTTCCTTGCAGATTCCTTTCTCAGTCAGATTAAACATTAACAGGTCACTGGAATTTGCTAAGCTGCTGGTCTTCTGCTAACAGCTTACTTATTGGACCACTTTGCTGCTTAGGCTTCTACTAGCAGGAGTAGAATCATTCAAAATAATTAAATTAATGACGTTTCATAAATGCCTGTAATAGGTTTACGTGAATAAAAATATTTAGACTTTGACTTTGAACAACGCCCGTGTGTCTCACGAACCCAGGTTCGACTACTTCTGCTCTCCTCCAGTAGGAAGTGCTCTCCTGTTGTGGTGCCAAACCCAAGACGGAGCGATATTCTGGAGATGCTGAGATAAAACATACCTCTAGTCAGGCCGACGACAAACTCCTTAATAGTAGGTAGTATTATTTGCGAAAGACAATAGAGTAAGATGGCCGGGTTAGTGTTGTTACTACACGAGTAGTAATCGATTAAACGATTCAATTAATCGAATGACGTTGATTTAAGTTAATTATTTTACTTGTCGCATAATATACTTTTATATAATGTCATGTGTTATATCAAAATATTATGTATACAACTGACCAGCAGGTGAAGTGAGAAGTTAAAATAATAAGGTTATATATTATAGATAACATAGTATCATACTAGTATATTATATATTTATTTAACTATATTTTATTGTTATGCCAAATTCTTCTTCAGATTCCGATGTATTTTACTCCTGCGAATCTACGACTTCTGATGATGAGTGTGATGTCAGCCAGGGTGCTGTACTTCTGGGGGACACACTGCACAACACATTTTCTCCTTTCGCCAAGAATCTGAATGTTTGTCATATTAATGCACAAAGCATTCCTAGTCACTATTCCGATCTCCTTGCCACGTTCGGTAGCGAATATATACATGCTGTACTTATTTCCGAATCATTTCTAAAACCTACTCTCCCTTCCACATATTACCCTCTTCCTGGCTTTGTTCTCATCCGCAATGACCGAACTGGCAAAGGGGGCGGTGGTGTCGCTATTTACCTCCGCTCCAATATTTCTTTTAAAATTATCTCCCTATCTCCTTCAACCTACTCTGGATCCTCTGAACACATCTTCCTAGAACTGGACTTAAATTCCGTTAAGTTTCTCCTTGGAGTCGTTTACGCCCCACCTACAGTCGACTACTTTTCTACATTTGAGCTGCTGCTCGAGTCATTCATTCCGTCATACGTTCATAATTTAATATTAGGAGATTTCAACACTTGCTTGCTAAGGAGTGACTCGCGCAGTAGAAAACTAAATTTTATAACATCCGCTGTCAACGTTACACTTCTTTCCCTAAACACCACGTTCCACGTAAACGACTCCAGCAGCCTTCTCGACCTTATTCTGACATCCAATCCTGACAGGATATCAACTCATGGACAGTACATAGCCCCAGGTTTCTCTCATCATGACCTCATCTATGCTTCTTATAAAGTTAAAACTCCCAGATTTAGACCCTTAATTCTTTTTCAACGTAACTTTGCTAAAATGAATCTGGAATTGCTTTTGACGGATGCTGCTGACGTACCTTGGAATAGTGTTACACAAAATGAAACCATTGATAATATGATCTCCAAATTTAATACCCTATTGTTACAGCTGTATGACAAACATGCTCCCATATGTCCTGTTCGCATGAAGAGACCTCCTGCTCCATGGCTGGATGAAAAAATTAGAAAGGCTATGAAGTGGAGGGATTCTTTAAAACGGAAAAACAAAAAAACACCATGTGAGGAAAACTGGGTAAATTTTAAGCGTGCTAGAAATAGGGTTAATCAGATGTGTAGGAACGCAAAACGCCAATTTATTCACAAATCTATTGATGCTTGCACATCGCAAAATATTTGGGCATTTCTAAAGACTATAGGCATTGGCAAGTCCAAAGCCGAGTCTGTTCTCCCCACTTCTATTGATCTTAACGGCTTAAATCGTCATTTTTCATCTCCTCCTTCAACCATCGCTATAAGTATGAAAGCCGTTACCATCTCCCAAATTGCTTCTAAAACTCTTTCAACGAGTGTCTCCTTTCAATTTGAACCAATGTCCAGCTGTGAAATAAAAAAGATTATACTATCCGTAACTAGCAAGGCCGTAGGATTTGATAATGTGGGCCGTGTTCTACTCACTCCAATCATCAACATAATTATTCCCCATATTACTCACATTATAATTTTTTCTCTTTCTACTGGGCAATTTCCTACATTGTGGAAAAATGCCCACATAGTTCCTATTCCCAAAACCATTTCTCCTTCTGAATTCAGTCAATTTCGACCAATATCAATTCTTCCTTTTCTATCTAAGGTCCTGGAGCGTGTAGTACATCAACAGTTTGCCGCTTATCTCAATCAAAATCAACTTTTTAATCCTTTTCAGTCTGGCTTTCGTCCTTCTCACAGCACAGCTACAGCTCTCATTAAAATTACCGATGACATTAGAATGGCTATAGACGATAAAAAACTCACGCTCCTTACACTACTAGACTTCAGTAACGCATTTAACTGCGTCGATCATGACATACTAATGGCTACTTTGCGTTCTCTTAATATTTCACAGAATGTGGCATTATGGTTCGAATCTTATCTTCGCGGGCGCCAACAACGTATCCACATAAATGATACATACTCGGACTGGTGTCCGGTTACTGCTGGTGTCCCGCAAGGTGGCGTATTATCTCCTTTACTCTTCTCTGTTTTTATAAACACTATCACTCATATTATACACTTCAGTTCCTACCATCTGTACGCTGATGACGTTCAACTGTCGCTGCACTTTAAAATAGATGACGTACAACAAGCAATAGCTCATATGAACATTGATCTCGAGGCTGTGCGTTTACAATCCGAACGATTAGGACTTTTGGTTAATCCCTCGAAGACGCAGGTCATGATTGCTGGTTCGAAGCAGATGTTGTGCAGACTGGACTTGGACATACTTTCACCATTGCTATTTAACAATATACCGCTTCCCTTCTGCCAACATGTAAAAAACCTTGGACTGCACATGAGCTGTGATCTCTCTTGGGATTACCAAGTATCTGAAATTTCTAAAAGAATTCACGGCAGTATGCATCCGTTAAAGCGTTTACAGCACTTTATTCCGCACAAGGCAAAGCTTATGTTAGTCAGTTCGCTGCTTTTTCCCATTTTAGATTATGCAGATATCTGCTATCCTGATGTCACCGAAGAGCTACTGAATAAACTAGATCGCCTTCTCAACTTATGCATTCGCTATGTGTTTGGCTTGCGTAAGTATGATCATGTATCCCATTTTCGAACTCAGTTGAAATGGCTCAATATCCGCTTTCGCAGATCTGCCCATCTACTTGTCCATTTGTATGGTATCCTAAACAATCCTCGTGCACCTCCTTACCTCAAAACTCGATTTGAGTTCTTGTGCGATACGCACAACCTCCCTCTTCGTTCTGCTTTCAACAATCAACTCAAAATCCCATCCCACTCCTCTAGCAGATATTCAGATTCCTTCACTGTGTCTGCAGCCCGCCAGTGGAACAAACTACCACTGGCCATTAGACGGGCACCATCTGTCAATGTTTTTAAACAACTAGTCACTAACTTGTTTCTTGATAAGCAGGAGCACACTGCATCTAGTACACATTGAGTATTCGGCACGCAATATGTTTATGTATGTTTATTTGTATATATATATATGTATTATATGTTCATAATACTTGCATGTAGTTTATGTAATTGCTTGGTATGTAGTGTATTTATAAATAAGACTAATATTATTAGATTGTTGCACCCTGCCCATAATCTCTCACCATCCCAAAGGTTAGTTGTCAGAGAATGCCTAACAGGCATTAAACTCGCCTATGTACCTAATTTTAAGTTTTGGTGCAATAAAGAATTTAAAATAAATAAATAAAAATAAATCATCGATAATGGTCATTCAATGGGGTGTATCAGGCAAAGCTGTTTGTAGATGTCGCTAGCGGCACTGGTACCTTGTTTACACCTATGACGGATCATTTTTTAAATGTTTTTGTAGTTTATTATTTTTATAGTAGAAAAATTAATTTTAACTTAACGTTACCTATCTTAAACGAAGAATTAGGAAAGCGAACACCGTATTTAAAATGAACCAAGGTTTAATTAATAGAACGGCAATTTTGAGATCACAATATTTTTGATTTCGCTTGTAAATTTCGATTTATACACTTAAAAGCTGCTCACTTCGGCCATAGATCCAGAAAATAATAAATTTCCTAATAAAAATATAAGTTTTCTATGCAACTGACAGTTCTATCAGGTACCATCTATGATGCGCCATCTATCGTGGTAAAAAGTTAGTGATACACCCCATCGATTTGAGACTACAACGCTACTCGTTGAGGTTTGGGAACGTCACTACGACGGCTGTCACTTTATGCCCGTTTTGCGCTTTGATAGTATTTTGAAAAGTATTTTGTTAAATAGGTATATCTGCTTATCATATTTATCTCCAGATGCTATGGCGGAATTACACACGATAAGACGGGAAGGATGAACATCTTGTAGATCCGGACCTTCAATCTCAGCGGCAAGAATGGAATTCATGATAGGACGTAACATGGCTCGAGGCGCCTTCGCTTGATTGACGGCGGGTATCAAAAATAATTATAAGTTTTAAGTTATTAGTAGAGTTAGCTTCTAGTTTTTAGTAGAGTAAATTTATTTATTTTATTTTTATTATTAAAAACTTTATTGTTTAATACAAAAGGAGTATGTAAGCTTGGCATTTTCTTACCATCAACGTTCGGGACAAGAAATCGAAGTTTGAGCATGGCAAAAAAAAGAAAAAAAAAACAAGAAATTAAATCACTAGCCAAAATGTTATTAAACAATGATATTCCCCGTCGTGACCACGAAATGAAGCTAATGAGAAAATCCAGCAATACAAATATAGGATATCACTTCATGAATAACAGAGTTGTAAATATGTGGAACAAAATACCAGAAGACATATTAAAGTCCTCAACTGCAAACACTTTTAAAAACAAACTGGACAAGTGGCTAGTGACAATCGAAATAGACTATGGTGATAACTGACAATTTAATAAAATTTACACCAGTGCTTGATATAGGCATATCAGCAATGCGCTGCGAGACTATTAATCAATAATAATAATAACATTAACTACTTATATATTATTACATACTAATAAATTTGTGCAGAATAAAGGGATATCTGAGCACACTGCAAGCGATACGGTCGTGATGATACTGTGGCGTTCTTCCTTTTGTTATTTTATTCTGAATTCAGTGTTAATATTCTTATTTTAAAATTAGATATTTTCTTAGTCATTACACATTGATAATTCTGTTATTTTAAATTATTGTTTTTGGTATGTTATTTTTTATTATCTAAGTTACTATTGTCATTATTATTATTATTTAGGTTTATATGACAAACTCTCGGTTTTTACGCCGGATTTTAATAATGCTCGCGAGCCTTAGCTAAGGGAGCATTATTTATGGAAGTGACTGAATACTTTTAATTATGATCTGGTTCTGTTTGTAGGAATTTCCTGACGATTCTGCATGTGTTAAGTATTGTGGCTTTCTGTAATGAGATGTATGTGTGTGGGGATCTGAGTTCACGGCAACGTTTGTTACTATTAGACCGCGGAGCATCATCATCATCTTTGCCAATACTTAAATTGGCTAAAAGGACCGTGCCTCCTCCTTTTGGCGTCCCGAACAGCGGAAGATGCCATAGGTAATCCATCCTCATTAAGGCCCCAATACCTTTACCATGTTATATTCATATTATTTAAATATATTATTATTACTAGATTTTAAGCAGACACGGCCATTTTACAGCCACGAATTTATATTTAGGGACATAAATGTTATTAGATTATAAGCTGACACGGCCTTTTTACAGCCACGAATTTATATTTAAGGACATAAATGTTATTAGATTTTAAGCTGACACGGCCTTTTTACAGCCACGAATTTATATTTAGGGACATAAATGTTATTAGATTATAAGCTGACACGGCCTTTTTACAGCCACGAATTTATATTTAGGGACATAAATGTTATTAGATTATAAGCTGATACGGCCTTTTTACAGCCACGAATTAAATTTTAAGTATCTAGTTATAAATAAGTATCCTCGCTTATGGCAACAATGTTTTATTTATTATAAATTGTATTGCACTTAGATTCGGTCCAGCCAAGCTTATATTGTATAAAAATATATGTATTGACAATATCCAAGTGTTGTGTACTAACCTATGGAAATGATTTGATTTGATTTGAATAGCTCATAACAACTCATTTATTTTATTTATATATATATAGTGTATGTATTAAGACCGCCTCCGTGGCCTAGTGGTAACAAACGTTGCCATGAATTCGGGAGGTCGTGGGTTCGATTCACACCGGGGGCAAGTTGTACAATGTACATTGTATAATTTGTCTCGGTCTGGGTGTTTATATGTATATATTTACAAAAAAAATAAAATATAATATGTATTTTATCAATCATCTAGTTTCCGTAACACAAGCCTCGTAGCTTACCACGGAAATTAGATGGCGCTGTGTGACCTGTCTGAAAATATTTATTTATTATTTTATTTATTAATGTTATGTAATGTATGTACCTAATGTATTAATAAAACGTTATGTGTATGTATTATTAGTATTTAGTTTATTATAATATTTATTATTGTAGTTTAGATAATATTGCATATTTATTACGTAATCATATTTCTCTAATTGCACTTACGTCTTTATTGTTCTACAGTGTCCCTAAGGTTGGCTGTCAGAGAATGTCTAGCGAAATTATGTCCGCCCCTTGTATATATTGTGCAATAAAGTTTTACTAAATAAAATAAATAAAATATTCATTTGTTCCGTGATTCTTGACGACGAGATCGACATGGTACACTTATGGTTTATGACTGCCTCGTCATTATGCTCTTCATCCTTTCCCCCCTAATCTCTACAAACCTATTAATTAACTAGAAAATAACCTTCCTTCTTATTCGCGGAAACTGATCTATGATGGACAGCAGCGTCATATCTTAAACCTTCCTTTCCCGCCTGCCGACTTGGTGATTACGGTAACTACCCCCCATGATAAGCACAATCTTATCAAGCAAGGTTCATTTATAGGTATGTAGTATGCATAATAAATAGTATGGATAATGGCTATGGTATGGGGTTGCATATTTTGTGGAGAAATGCGTTTGTATTTTTATCTCTTTCTACTAAAACTTAATGTTGATTTAATTTAGTCGGATAATATTGAAAATAGTCACGAGACGAATACACTATGGCTGTATCTATTTTATTTTTAACCATCGGACGAAGCCAAATGAAATGTCAGAGTGGAGCGTCGATCTTTTTGCCGCCAAAAATAGACGCCTGTCTAATCTTTGCCTTTATTTGTTTTTTTGTTGTTGGTATTGATTTATTCTTGTAAAAGACAATGAACGCATTATAAACGCCAATAAACATGTGCTATGTAGACTTGAAAGCAAATAAAGGTAAGCTTGCATTTTTTACCGAATTTTGTATGAAAACCATAGAGAAATAAGTTTAAAGACTTTCAAAGCGAAATAAAGTAGAAAAAAGCGCTTAAAGCGATAAGTCAAACATACTTAAAATATTATTATTAAGTATTTAGAATGTAAACTGACACGGCCTCTTTACAGCCACGATCTTATTTAAGTAGTTTCGAAGTTAGTTAGTTTTACTTGCTTGTAGCAATAATGTTGTGCATAACATACATAAATATGGATTATTGCCTGTTTACGGTCCAACCATTATTACCACTTTGATTAGTACATATGTTTTGAAAATTGTATTGATTTAATTAGTTCTGACTGTATCCAAGTTGTTTTGAGAGAACCAATGGAAATAAATTATTTTGATTTTGAATAAAAGTTTAAAAGTAGTAAATTTGATATGAGCTCGTTTGGTCTGTTGTTAAGTTATCATTGTATCCTCCGGGGACAACGATAAGTAAAGATGCGTTTTTAAATCGCATCAACATAAAACACAGGTGTAGTCACGTGCGTCAATAAAAAAACGACTCCGTCAAAAATGCCGTTCCAAAATCAACACTATGCCGGTTCAGTTAAGAATGACTAGTTTTGTCGACGGTACAAGGTCGCCCATAGTAAACAAAAGGTACAGTCAGTATTACGTAACGGACGTTACATTTGCTACCATTCTGTCACGAACAAGTACTGAGTGCAAAAAAAGCATTTATTTAATTTCCCAACTGCGCGACGGAAAGAAGGATTACCTATTTATCAGCCTATGTATGTATGTATGTTCCTTTGTGCCACACTGGCGACCAAACGCGTGGGCCGATTTTTTTGATGATTCTTACGTCAATCGATTCGTCCTAATTATGCGAGTGCCACTGTATAATATTAATCAAATTTTAGTATACCAGACGCCATTTTGTGAAAAATAATAATAAAAAGTCAACGAACTATATTGAGTTGATAAACTCATCGAATAGGTATTTTAAAATCATTTTGAGGTTTTTTTTCTTTCTTTTATTAATTTTTATTTATTTATTAGGTATATATATATTAGGTATATATATTAGGTATATATATAGATATGGGTACAAAACATTTTTTAAATTTCAAATCTTTTCAATACAGTTCCAGTACCATCTCCAAAAGCATGTGCACACAGCAAGCAATTATGAAACATTTACATATATTTAAAAATTTAAATAACAATACAATACCCACAGTGAATATAGTTCATAAATATTAATTTAGTTTTAGTTTGCTCGCCGTCCACAGCAAATTACTCCTTCCCAAAGGCCAGAAATAATCCACTATAGAAAGCAAACTATTTAGGATAATTCTTTTTTTTTATTTTATATGTCCTTCGAGGACTAACAGTTATAATAATGTAGATGCACTTTTGCTGATCCTTTGGCCCAAATATTGTCCAGCCCTCTTGTCCCCCAAGGTGTTGACGAGCTGTTTTGACAACGCCTTGAAATTTTCATGTGCACTTGGTCCCCATGGCCCGAGAGTTTCAACTCCAAACGGCGCAAAAACACATCTCCCAATTAAATGGCGTAAAAAAATAAAAAGCTAGGTTTCTTACTACCCCGAAAAGGATACGAGGTCGAGCTGATTCTTACACAAGAAGCTTTTAATAAATCGTAATTTGTATAATAATTTAAGAATTTGTATTTAGTTTTGTGTTGGTATCCCAACTCAAATGCTACATTAACCTCCAGTTCTGTTCCTTGCCTATAGTTCCATAACACTCCAGGCAGGACAACTCAAATTATACTTCAATGTGTATACTATAAATTGTGCACAACAATAACTATTAACTTAACCGAATTCCGGTGGGAATGTATGGTTGTCCCAGAATAAACAATAAACAATATAAATATTAGATGATTTTTTTACCAACGGTACTAGAAGACAGGCTAAATAGGAAGTCGCGAGGTCTAGTTTAGCGCCTAACACAATAAAAATACTGCCACTCGGAATCAAACCTTATCCCTTTAACATACAAAGCACTAGGATTATTATCTTATGAACCTGCTTGGTGTTACTTACTTTATCACATGTGACTTTGTGGCCACTTGGTGGTAAATGGGCATTCCAAGAATAGGATTAACTATCTGTCACTATGAGTTGTATTTTTTATGTTATGTTTGTCTTGTGTAAAATCTATATTACGGGAACGTGTTTAATCAAATTTGGCAGAAATATTTTTCGTCATAAGATGACTTTTATGCATGATGAGCGTGTTATCTCAAGAAATGGACCAGTCGATTGGCCGCCTCGTTCGTGCGATTTAAGGAGGAGGAGCCTTATACACCCCATTGGAAAGCTATTTACACAAAAACGGTATTAATCCCTACCATTTTAAATGAATGACTATTAATTTATTTCAACAAAATAACTAAAAAAAACATAAAACTAAATATATAAAATCATCTAACATTCATTCACATTCAATCATTCATTCGTTCCTTCAAACATACCTGCTCCATCCTCACATCCTATCCATCTCACTCGCTTTCTGGTTCCTCTGATCCTTAAGCTTATAGCCCTTATTACAGAAATTTGTATTTTTGTTTTTAGCCAGCCTGCAACTTGTGAGAATGGCTTCTGCCATTTTTCAGAAAGCCGTGAAGCGGTCTTTTTGACAAAAGCCGCGTACTCAGCACCTAATGAGCCATCACACGAGATAACCAACGGCGTAAATGAAGCTCTGAGATCTTCTACTGCCCTGTCGTATTTACGGTGTTTCTCGTGTGTGTTTTAAATACTTTAATTGGCTTCGGCATTTCATGAAGATTATTATTTCCCTTTACACCATGCAAATTGAATAAATACCTTAGGAGATATAGCAAATACTAATGAATGCGCAATGAAATTAAAATAATAATTATTATCGCCGTTTATACGGGTAAAACAAATCAACTTACTTTTCACATGGTTTGTCGTATCAGCCCTCATAATGTCTGTGAGATAATGTTCCAATGATTGCATATTGTCTAAACCCCCTCTTTCCTGGAACAAAAGAAAAACACGTTAGAAAAAGCCTATGACCATATAAACAGATGCTCTCAATGTCGTACAAAGGCGAGCTGTTCGAATTGTGGACGATGCCACTATATCTGGAACTCTCGAATCCCTGCAGCTTCGCGGAGATGTAGCTTCTCTGAGCGTGTTCTACCGGCTATACTATGGTGAGTGCTCTGAAGAGCTCTATAACCTAATCCCTCCCTCTCCATTCCGCAAGCGAATCACACGCACAGGTCAGAATATGCACCCACATACCGTAGTCACTATCCCTTCGCGTATCTATAAATTTGGTGCCTCATACATCTGTCGCACAATAAAGATGTGGAATGCTCTTCCAGCCTCTATGTTTCCACTTTCCTATAACCTGGAGTCCTTCAAGCGAAGTGTGAAAAGGCATCTAATCAAGCCGGCATAGTGTTAGGGACTGATGTCGGACATAAGGGTCTGATTCCAGTTGCTAACATTCATGGACCCTGCGCTCCACTTACCATCAGGTGGGCGCAGGGTCACATGTCGTCATAGTATTTAAAAAAAAAAAAAAATTAGAGCTATGAATTAATTTATTAACCTGACATGTGTAATTTATTTTAGTCTATAAGCTGACACGGCCTTTTTACAGCCACGAATTAATATTAACTACCTAGTTTTGGCAACAGTGTTTTAGTCGAAGATGATGGTATAGCTGATATGATGGGTCCACCCATAGTAGCTGTTGGTTATTTTATATTCTACATGATAATAAACTATGGTGAAAAAATGTATTGACAATATCCAAGTGTTGGAGTAGCCAACTTCAGCAAAGAAGCCGATAGACGCATTCAGCTAGGATGGGCAGCATTCGGGAAGCTACGTCACATCTTCCTATCGAACATACCACAGTGTTTGAAGACAAAAGTTTTCAACCAGTGCGTTCTTCCAGTAATGTCGTATGGTGCAGAAACGTGGACACTGACGGTAGGTCTGGTCCACAAGTTCAAGGTCGCTCAGCGAGCTATGGAGAGAGCTATGCTCAGGATTTCACTAAAAGATAAAGTCAGAAACGTTGACATCCGTCAAAGAACCAAAGTTACCGATATAGCTTTTCAAATTAGCAAGCTGAAGTGGCAATGGGCTGGACACATATGCCGCAGAGCCGATGAACGATGGAGTAGACGGGTTCTGGAGTGGAGACCACGTACTGGAAGACGCAGAGTGGGACGACCCCCCGCCAGATGGACGGATGACCTGAGGAAGGTCGCTGGTAGGGGAATGGATGAGGGTGGCAGAAGATCGTGTGAAGTGGCGAGCCTTGGGGGTGGCCTACATCCAGCAGTGGAGAGACACAAGCTGATGATGATGAAGTGTTGTTTGGGACAACCAAAGGAAATAAATGATTTGATTGATTGATTTGATTGAATGACTGCGCAACGCAATAAAAGGATTATATGTATATCAGTCTATGTTTGTATGTTCCTTTGTGGCACACTGGATACCAAACGAGTTAGCCGATTTAGATGATTCTCACGTCAATCGATTCGTCTTCATCACGCGAGTGTCACTAAAGATATGACATTAATTAAATTTCGTTAAAGCGACAACCAGACGCCATATTGTGGAATTGGTTTTCTTAAATTTGAATGAGGCTTTGGGATTAAGGATCCGACTGATGTAGATATATATATATATTGTATATATGTGTTTAATAATAATATGTTTAATTACCAATAATATGTTCGTGTCTCTGTGCCAACCAGGCTGCCAAGGGTTGGCAAATATGATCTATTCATTCTACGACAATCTAGATCCAATTTGGGTTACCACTCATCACTAAACCGTACATGTCGTCAATACAACATATTTTCACGAAAAAATAATGACAGTCTAGACATATTTGCTAATTCTTTGCATGTTTTTAAGCGCAATGTATTGTCACTGCAGCGGATCCTGACTGGGACTGTAAATTGAACTGCTGTTTAACCAATTTTGATCCTTGGAATTGTGTTGCTTGATTGTGGTTGTATCATGTTCTTTTGTTTTTGTTTTTGCTTATAATTTACTTAGTTGTTGCTGTAATTGTATTGTGTTTTTATTTTGGCTACTCAAAGGCCCAATTAATGGATACTGTAATAGCATGTGGTGGTTGCCTGTAATTGGTGCAGCATCTGTTTTCTGTCTTAGTTGTAAGTAAAAATCGATGTATCTTTTGTTGCTGACACTGTTGGCGACCCTAATAAATAAATAAATAAACACACACACACACACACTTGGTTGGCACACTCCTTGATCGAAATACACTGACCATGGCGGTGTGCCTTCGTCTCGGAGCCCGGACTGTCCACCTGCGCCAGTGTCGATGCGGAGAACCAGTCGATCATCTCGGATACCACGGGCTTTCTTGTGCTAGAAGTGCTGGCCGCATTCCTCGTTACGCGGCTCAACGACATCATCCGAAGGGCTCTTGTCACTGCTGGGGTACCCGCAATATTAGAACCATCTGGGATTGTGCGGAGCGATGGCAAGAGACCCGACGGAATGACTGTTTGGCCGTGGAAACTTGGCAGGTCTCTGGTGTGGGATGCGACGTGTGTAGATACATTAGCTCCATCTCACATCCAGGCGACCTCGTCAGGTGCGGGAAGTGCGGCTTTTTCTGCGAAGAACCTCAAATTGCGCAAATACGCTAACCTTGGTATCGGTTACGAATTTGCGCCGTTTGGGGTCGAGACGATGGGCCCATGGGGACCGTCAGCGAGGCGCTTGGCCAAGGAGTTGTCAAAGCGGCTGACAGAAAGGTCTGGAGACAGGAAGGCTGGCAATTATTTCTGCCAACGTATTAGCCTCGTTATACAGAGGGGAAATGTTGCCAGTCTCCTTGGGACTATCTCGGATGGGACGTCTCTAGAGGACATTTTTTATTTATAGTTTAGTTTATTTTTAATTTTATTATTTAGGTAGCTTTTAATTTATATTTAATGTACTATAATTACTTCGAATAAAATTTAATATTATTTAATAAATAAATATACCTACAAAATACAATCTACACTTATTCCAAACAAATATTTATTAAATTGTAAGTATACTGCAACAAAATATCAAATGTGATTTGTGGACTCACACAAGGCACTTTCATGCCTGACCAACTATGGCACCATGCAGTCGAATTATCAATAATAGTTTACAAAAAGGAAAATACAAATTAAAATTAAAGATTATAAACAAATTGTTGTGTTCTTTAAATCAACGGATGGTTCTTAAAAATTGTTCTGTATCTTGATAGTCCCATGTTCGCAACAGTCCTGAGAGTCTGGACCTAGCTTCGCGGACACTGGCGTCCTTGACTACACATACCAAAAAGCTTGTTGTAGAGGAAAGGACCGAGAAAGAAACCAAAACGTTTACCAAATTCTGTTTTAGCTGGAATATAAGGCACAGCAGGAACGCGCTTCTGTAGCATAATTTTCAGTCTTTCAATAGTTTTTACATGTTTGGGTTGTCTGTCGGCAGTAAATACACATACATATATACGTTTATCTTTTCTATAGTTCCGATACACGGTAATAGTAACCTAAGCACGCTTAAAGGTGTTCCGATACGCGCTTAAACTGTTTTGCCAAGCTGTGTGACGTCACAAATGATATCATTTCTCGCGCTTAGACTGCTCACGATATCGCTCTGAGCGCTGTCAGTTTTTTGTCATTATGACGCGCGCCATTTTCAAGTTTATTTAAATTAAGTTTTCTTTTAAATTATTTAATATTGTAATTCATTTATACTGATTGTATATTACCTCTTAAACAAATCAATAATTAATATTTAAGTGGGAAGTAAAAAAAATAATGTCTGTAACACGGCAAGTTATTTTAAATTACCAAAATAAGTTAATAATATTAAACTGTACACATATAAAGATGAATAAACCGAGAGATGTATATTTGTTAGTATTCATACTCAAAGATGTGGAATCCGTTATTTATCTTCCATGCATTAAAAAAAAAACTAACATTTTATGAATGAAAATGTGATTTAGACCGTTCCGAATTGATATCACGCTCTGAGCATCCAAATCGCGATATTTGATTCGGAACGACGACGGTCAGTGTCATAATCGTTCTAAGCGCTCTGAGCGCGATTCGGAATAGGGGGTTTATTATCGCTACATAATTGTAAAAAAACTAAATGCTACTTGCGTGAACCTGTAATGGCAAATTGTTACTTATTTATTTATTTATTTATTCATTCATTACCGTTATCCTCTCATCGTCTATACCACAATGTTTAAAGACTAAGGTCTTTAACCAGTGCGTCCTCCCGGTAATGTCGTACGGAGCAGAGACGTGGACACTAACAGTGGGCCTGGTCCATAAATTCAAGGTCGCTCAGCGAGCCATGGAGAGAGCTATGCTTGGTGTATCTCTGATGGATAGAATTCGAAACGTTGATATTCGTCAGAGAACGAAAGTTACAGACATAGCTTTTAAAATTAGCAAGCTGAAGTGGCAATGGGCCGGACACATCTGCCGCAGAACCGACGATCGATGGGGCAAACGGGTTCTAGAGTGGAGACCACGTACGGGAAGACGCAGAGTGGGACGACCCCCCGCCAGATGGACAGATGACCTAAAGAAGGTCGCTGGTGGGGGTTGGATGAGGGTAGCGAAAGATCGCGTTAAGTGGCGAGCCTTAGGGGAGGCCTACATCCAGCAGTGGAGAGATACAGGCTGATGATGATGATGATGACCGTTACCATTCTGTTAATATTAACGTTAAGTGTTGTATGGTTTACCTAATAATATAATCATTCATTCATCATTACAGCTCCTAGAACACAGCGTCCTAGACCTCCACTGCTGGAGATGGGCCTTCAAGAACATATATCTAGAGAATTTGGCCTACACTCGCGACGCTGGTCAGACGGGTTGGCAATTTATTAACGATTCCACAAGTTGGTATTAGTGGAACCGGGACCGACGGCTTAACGTGCTCTGCTCACACGGGAACGGTGGTGTTGTAAATCTATGACAAATGTACGTAAAAAAAGTGCATTTCTCATTGGTACATGTCAGGGGGGTTTGAACCGACCTTTGTAGGATTTAAGGAACGCGTTCTTACAACCGAGCCACCACCGCGTCAGTAATATAAAAATTTAATATTATAACAGACAGCTATAACTAGAAAGATTAAAATAAAAAAATATAATTAAAAAAAAAACCCGTCTTCATAAAAAAATATTTTGAATTTAAAACTGAAAAGAAATATAAATAAAAAATAAAAAGAAAAAAACAAGTCTAAGGGTTCCGTCGCCAAAACGTTTAGTAACTGCTTGACTTGATACACCATAGATATTGTGTATGCCGGAAATTATTTAAAAAAAAATGCCATGAAATTAGCTACCAGATTATTAAAAAAAAACAGAGTTCTTCGCGCCATTTTGCGTGGACATGTCAAGTGCAAGTTTTTGTTTTGTAAATTAATTTACTGTGGATATTATTTGTCAAAAGTGGTGTTGTTTTGTTTAATAATGTGCTACAATGTGAATAATTATGGAAAACGATAAATTGGACTTAAAATATGGGGCAGAAGTTGCAGTTTATTTTATGCGGTTTTCCCGCGCTGTGAACTCCAATATTTTACTCGACGTGTTAAAGCTATAATGCCGCGAGTGACTCCAAGAAAAGCATCTAATTCTGCAGCATCTGGAATTTGATGATGACCTCATTAACTCATAAAAAAGAAAGATATATTACGTCAGACTTGGCTGTATGGGCTAGACCCTTTGCCTTCCCTATCATCTCATTCATCATCCAACGGGAGAAAAGAACCAAAAAAAAAACACATCTACAATATTTCTGTTTTGTATTATTATTTTAAAAAATCACCTACGAGTATATACAAGTATAAATCTAAATTCGTATATACAGGTAGCGTTCCCAGTGACCTATATTTCCAGGCCACGCAGTTGTGACGTCATCACGGCAATGCGCTGCCTGATAACTAACTCCAACACACCAATATGACCTATAAAACAATGGGGTAAGGACTATTATTGCCTGCGTAATTCATTCTACCATTCATAGAGGAATCGTTTTTTTATTTACGGATTATAAATAATAGGAGAGTTCTTCGCGCCATTTTGCGTGGACATGTCAAGTGCAAGTTTTTGTTTTGTAAATTAATTTACTGTGGATATTATTGGTCAAAAGTGGTGTTGTTTTGTTTAATAATGTGCTGCAATGTGAATAAATAATTGGAAAATGATAAATTGGACTTTAAATATAGGGCACAAGTTGCAGTTTATTTTTTGCGGTTTTCCCGCGCTGTGGACTCCCATATTTTACCCGACGTGTTTGGGCTATAATGCCGCGAGTGACTCCAAGTAAAGCATCATATTCTGCAGCATCTGGAATTTGATGATCCCCAACTCGGTTATGAACTCTGTTATGAACATATATTATGCAAATAAATTACGTGTTTAGGACTGATGTATGATGTCCTTTAAAGACAATTAAAAATATTATAAATAATAGATTTAAGTATATAGGAACTTAGTGTTTCTTTATTTCGATCGCTTCACGTACTATTCTAGGGTAATAGTGACGATCGGTGGAAAGTATCTTTGGGTCATGCAGCTCAATCCAATGGTATGTGCCACTATCCATTAGGTGTTCTGCTATTGCTGACTTGTATAATTGGCAGTTTTTTACAGCTGCTATATGTTTCTTGACCCTCTCGGCTATTGTGCGCTTAGTTTGGCCAATATAAGAACTCCCACAGCTGCAGTCCACTTTATATACGCCAGGCGTTTGGAAAGGAATGACATCCTTTGGGGTGCGTACGTGTTTTGCTACTTTGAAGAATGGGGTGTACACAGCATTGATAGATAACTTTTTGAAAGGTGTACCAATTTTATCCGTTACTCCTTTCACATATGGTAAGAACGCGGGCAGCCGATTGACCTGTGGATATCTCTCCTTGTTTTTCTGTCGCAGCAACCTCGGACCCACACCATATCCATTGCGTTTTAAATGTTTCAAATGTTTTGGGTCACAGAGATCATAAGCCCTTGATCAATGAGGTCACAACAGATCTCAGGTGGCATGGATAATGATGTGAAGTGGCGTGTAGATATCGGTCTGTGTGCGTTGGTTTTCGATATACAGTGTGAGCCAGCGAGCCATCAGGTCTCTCCATCACTTTTACATCGAAAAAAGCTAACTGCCTATCTTTCTTCATTTCATAGTAGTGTAGTAGTACTACGAATTGAATTGGTTTGAAGTAACACATTTTCAAGTTGAACACAATCCAAATATCCATTTATCTTAATGTGAAGCTTTTATCAGCCTCTTTAGTAAATCAGCTGATTCCTAATGGGTATTTACACACTCTCACCCCCCATAAGGGTGTCGGGTTAGTAGGTCAGTTTGTCGCATTGCGTCGTCCCACGCCCCATCGACCGACTGGCTTATAAACCTTACGATCAAAAAATAGTAATTATTGTTGCTTGGGCAAACTCGGGAGGTCGTGGGTTCGATTCCCACCGGGGGCAAGTTGTACATTCTATAATTTGTCTCGGTCTGGGTGTTTATAAGTATAATATGTATATATTTACAAAAATAAAAAAGTATAATATGTAGTTTATCAACCATCTAGTTTCCGTAACACAAGCCTCGTAGCTTACCACGGAAACTAGATGGCGCTGTGTGACCTGTCTGGAAATATTTATTTATATTTATGTGTATTAATAATAATATATATATGTGTATTAATAATAATATATATATGTGTATTAATAATAATAAATATTTCCAGGCATAAATATTCACACAGTGCCATCTAATTTCCGTGATAAGCTACGAGGCTTGTGTTACGGAAACTAGATGGTTGATAAACTACATATTATACTTTTTTTGTTGTAAATATATACATATAAACACCCAGACCGAGACAAATTATACAATGTACAACTTGCCCCCGGTGGGAATCAAACCCACGACCTCCCGAGTTCACGGCAACGTTTGTTACCACTAGACCACGGAGCCGGTCATAGTATAGTATTAGTGTATAATAATATAGTTAAACCGGAGAATTTAATACAATATTGCACCTACCTTTCAATATAATATATATTTTTCAATATATTATAAGCCCGCCTTTGTATTTGTGCAATAAAGATTTAAATAAATAAATAACACCACATAAGTATGACCTTGCGCCCACCTGATGGTAAGTAGCATTTCCTGACATTGATATAATGACCTTGCTCATGATATCAATGGCAGGAAATATGTTTCTTAGCTAGTCCCGAGCTTTCGTGTCATAAATTGTTCGAATGGCTCTTTTCTGAAGAATAAATACTAATACTATTTGAACAGAGAATTAGTATTTATTTCTTTATTTATAAACTCTTTATTGCACAAAATAACTTCTAATCAAATAATAAATAATAATAAATCACATTTAGCCAACTTTACAATCATGACAAGTGGCAAGCTCGTCGATGTCTCCAGCGTACCAAAGTCGAGAAATATCACAAATAAATTAAATATTAATTAAATGTATTTATTTATATTATTAAATATTTTTGTGACCCGACCAGGAATCGAGCCCGGTACCTCCGAGTCTTAATCCACGGACTCAACCGCTAAACCACGGAGGCAGTTAAAAGTACTAAACCCTTTTAACGTGGTGCGTGTGCAATGTCATAATAAGTCATGGAAAGCGTCCATTACGAATTCATGCCATATTACCCAAAGGAATAAAACTTTACTTAACTGGCAAATAGGCTTTTGTTGTTCGCGACAAAGCCAGCTTGTCCACCAGAGATTGTAGTGTAGACCTTCGCTAAGGCTTTCGTCGCCCTAATCCAATCCCCACCAGCGACCTTTTACAGGTCAAACGTCCATCTGGCGAAGGGTCGCCCTACTCTACATCTTCCCGTACGTGGTGTCGGCTCCATAACCCGTTTGCCCCATTGTTCATCGGTTCAGCGCTCTGCGCGGTTGCAAATAGGTGGTAGGCGGACTGATGGTGGTTATTTGCCCAGTCTGCTGTAGTGTTAGGGACTGATGTCAGTCATGAGTGTCTGATTCCAGTTACTAACATTCATTGACCTCGCACGCCATTTACAATTAGTTGGGCGTAAGATCACAACTCGTGCTAGTATTAAAAATAAAGACCTAGCATAGATATCTCCATAGCTCGCTGATCGACCTTGAATTTATGGACCAGACCCACTGTCAATGTCCACGTCTCTGCTCCGTACGACATTACTCCGGAGGACGCACTGGTTAAGGTCAATATTTTTAGCGAGGTTCAAACGGAGCAACTGACGCCAGTCACCAACGAAATACATCAGTCTCTACCACTATGCCGGCCTAACAAGATGGTATTTGAAAGACTCCAGGTTATAGGAATGAGGATAGCATAGGCGGACATCGTCGATTAGTAATTTAGTTTAGCATCCAGACATTTCGTTATACAAGTGACACACCACAACAAGCAAACTTGCTTGACTCATTTAAAATTACGCACTATTTAGCTACACTGACATTTTTACCGGCCTGCGCGACGCAAAGTTTTTTTTTTTTTTAAAGACGGTTAATCGATAAATCATCAATGATACGACCCCAGCCTGAAGGGCCACCGCGGGAGGTCGCATGCCCAACTCACAGTAAGGCCTTCTAAGGAGATCCCAAGGCGCCTACGGACGAAAAACCCTTATAAACCGTCTCTCTGTCACTGTTGGCCCTGCGTGCCTTAACAGCTAAGTCTGAGTCGTGGCTACGGAGTGAAGGCATTCGTTCGCCGCGTAAACGCAAGGAAGGCTTTATCAAATTATGTATGTATTGTTTGTGGCACACTGGAGACCAAACGCGTGGTCCGATTTTGATAATTCTCACGTCAATAGTTTCTATTTAATCACGCGAGTGTCACTGAAGATATGACATTAAACACATTTCAGTAAGGCGACAACCAGACGCCATATTGTGGAAAAAAAAAAAAGTCGTCACACATAATATAATCGCATAATTAGTAATATGGAATAATCCCATAATATTTTTTTTTCAATTTTTTACCTAATATAAAATACCTACAATACAAATTTCGCATAAAAGAAAAAATAATTAAATACGGTAAGTATTGGCGGTTAAATCTGCCTATAAAAATAAAAATAAAATATTTTGTGATTATTTCATACTACCTATTATGAGATATTATTATACTCGATACTACTTTCGAAATTAAAAATATTATAGATATTAATGACCGTATTTTCATAAGAACAATCATCACTCGCCACAATTTATTAACGATTCCACAAGTTGGTATTAGTGGAACAGAGACCGATGGCTTAACGTGCTCTCCGAGAATCGGGGACAGTGGTTTTGTATTATCATTAAAGCCCCTAGAACACAGCGACCTAGACCTCCACTGCTGGAGATGGGCCTTCCAGAACTTCCTTTATATGGAGAATTTGGCCTACACTCGCCACGCTGGCCAGACGGCTTGGCGAGGATATGATGTCAATTTATTATGACTATTTATTACCCATTCCTCAAGTTGGTATTAGTGAAACCGGGACCGACGGCTTAACGTGCTCTCCTCACACGGGAACGGTGGTGTTGTAAATCTATGACAAATGTACGTAAGAAAAGTGTATTTCTCATTAGTACATGCAGGGTGGGTTTGAACTGACCTTTGTAGGATTTAATGATCGCGTTTTTACAACCGAGCCACCATCGCACCGCGTGGTGTTGTAATATCTATGACAAATGTACACAAAAGTGTATTCCTTAAAAATATATTTCTCATTGGTACATGCCGGGGTTCCACCCCACCTTTTTAGGATTGACTATATTTGGTCAATCATTAAATAGTTTTTCAATTTAATAATAAAGATATGCAGCCAGATGTCCAACGTGGCGAGTGTTGGCCAAATTCTCCAGAAATATGTTCTGGAAGGCCCATCTCCAACAGCTGTAATGACGATGGACGATATTTTAAACTAGACAGACTTGCACTGACAAAAATAACTATATGACATGAGTACTCTCTCTCTTCCTACATTCTTACATTATATTTAGACTCTGTGTATAAACAAGAACAGTTAAATAACACAAACCGGCACGAATTATGAGCTCTGGTTTACACAGTGACGACAATTCCTTCCACTATGATAAGGGTCTTATAGTGAACCTGTACATAAAGACCTGCAGCCAGAGATATAAAATAAAAGAAACCAAAAGATATAAGAATCAAAGTATGCCAATCCGTATACAATGAATAGTGTATGACAGTCATTAAAGGTTATGATTATGTTTGACGTGAACTTTCAAATTGATTATTTTGTTGTGCTCTGTCATGATGGGCCTATAGTAAAGTTGGCTAAATGTAAATACGATTCACATGTATAATCACATGAATGCATCTGACTACCCCGGAAGGGATACAGCTCGGCCCCCCAACGGGAGACCGCTTCCTAGAGAAGTGCTCTTGGAGGAGAGTTGAAGTAGTCGAACCTATACCCCCCTGGGTTCGTGAGCCACACGGGCGCTGTTATACAGTGACGGCGCCCAGCACCAAAAGTGCATGAATTACCGGTGGGTGGTTGCCCGCTGAGATCCTGCCGGGGAAAACGGGGGAATGTCCCCATCCCCAACCCAGGCCCATTAGCCATCCGGGCCTGGACGACCCCACTGTCTGTCTGTAAGGGATACAGTCGTGATGATTGTTTACTTTTGTGTCACGGACATACGTGCTACGGAAGTATATAACTCTCTTCTTCGACAAGAGAACCTCAGTTTTTCGTAAGTAAATGTTGATTATACTTACTATTATTTTTTAAATTATCGTATTTAAATTGAAAACATAACATTCTAGAAGTTGTTATTAAAATATCGCTTCGCTACTCGAACATAGATGGCGCTATTAGCTATGCACACAATTATAGCCCTTAATATACCAACTATAAGGTTGACATTACCTCCAAAAATTGTTCAGTTGTCCATTACGAGCCATGTTACGTCCTGTTATGAATTCGAGCTTGTCGCTCAGGTTGAAGGTCCGGATCTACAAGATGTTCATCCGTTCCACTGCTGCACCAGCCTGCCACTACCTTCTGGCAAAGACCAACAGGGACAAGATCCAAAGTCAGCAGTTCTGATATGTCGCTCAGAGTAGTCACCCGAGCACCATGGTTCGAGCGTAATACCATGGAATTTGTCGTCGGCCTGACTAGACGTATGTTCTTTCGGACCAACAAAGGACTCTTCAAGCATCTTTATAATATCGCTCCGTCTTGAGCTCGGCCTCCCAACAGAGTAGTGCTCTTGAAGTGAACTCCCTGGGTTCATGAACCACACGCTCAGTACTAAAAGTTAATGAAATACCAGCGAGTAGACACTCGCTAAGATCCTGTCGGGGAAAACGGGCGAATGTCCCTATCCCCAACCCAGGCCGTCATCTTGGCTACGACCCCACTGTCTGTCTGAAATCCTAGAAAAACTAGCTTCATTCACGTCAATTGCTGACCTTGGCGGCCTGTACAGCAAGGGATGTTGAATAAGGCGTTTAGGCGCGGCAGTAATAGGTACTAAGGACTTTATTTTTTTATTATAAATGCCGGGACATGTGTTAAATTATTATTATCTTATCAGTTGACAGGTTGAATGACTTGTCACATTGTGGAGTGATTTGTATTTTGATCATTTGAACTTAAAGCCAATCTATAGCCAAAAAGCTACAAATTTTAAAAAATTACCAAAATTGAATGTATATAAACAAACATTCATGGACTGCAACATCTGGATCAAATATAAAAAAGTCCTTCGCGGGCATGTGGACAGAGGCGGGCAACTAAACTCCCGCACTGCTTGAGGAAGAAGTCATATGAACAGAGGCTTAAATATTTGAAGCTTACAAGTCTCAGAGATCGCAGAATGAGGGGAGATATAATTGAGACATTTAAAATTCTAACAGGAAGGTATAACTGCCCCCACCTCGCCAAAATGTTTAGGTTTAACACAATGATATTTCCCCGTCGTGACCACGGAATGAAGCTAATGAGAAAATCAAGCAATACAAATATAGGATATCACTTCATGAATAACAGAGTTGTAAATATGTGGAACAAAATACCAGAAGACATATTAAAGTCCTCAACTGTAAACACTTTTAAAAACAAACTGGACAAGTGGCTAGTGACAATCGAAATAGACTATGGTGATAACTGACAATTTAATAAACTTTACACCAGTGCTTGATATAGACATATCAGCAATGCGCTGCGAGACTATTAATCAATAATAATAATAATAATAATAATGTCAAGTGCAAGTTTTTCTTTTGTAAATTAGTTTACTGTGGACATTGTTAGTCAAAATTGTTGTTGTTTTGTTTAATAATGTGCTACACAATGTGGATAGTTATGGGAATAAAATCCTGCGCTGTGAACTCCCATATTATATCCAAAAAGTTGTTCAGATTTAAGTATTTTTATCTTGCATGTTTTAATACTTTGCAGGTTAAAATACTTCTATGACCTCAATAAAGTTAGAAAATTATTTATACAAGATTGAAACCAAACTTCATAAAAATTGGTTCCGTAAAGGCACAATTGCTTGGTTGTTGGATAGGTATTTTTACAGTGTGCGTGATTTTCTTGACTTAATTATATATTGCATCATTATCATTACCATTACAACCCCTAGAACACAGCGTCCTAGACCTCCAGTGTTGGAGATGGGTCTTCCAGAACATTATCTAGAAGCACGGCTTAACGTGCTCTCCGAGGCATGGGGACGGTGGTGTTGTAAATCTATGACGAATGTACTATTTATAGTATTTATTTATTATTTATTATTATTAAAGGAACGCGTTCTTACAGCCGAGCCACCACCGCGCCCTATTATTCCCTATAGTACCCTAAAATATTGGCTTTCCATTATCTAAACCAAACACGATAAGGCCGACCGAATCTCAAAACAGATGATCGTTCATACCTTATCTGGCAACCTAACCTGTATGTTTGCCTTTATAGATACCTTCCTTTCTTCACACAGACTAAATATTTTTTTGATTGGCTGTCATGTCATATGTGGTACTCAGATGATCTTGCATCAGATGTATATGTCACCAAAATACTGCCTCCGTGGTCTAGCAGGGCAGCAGTCTCGACATTTCGTAGCGATTTAAGGTGACGAGCCTTTCAACAGACATATTTTTTTGTCCCGACCAGGAATCGAACCCGGTACGGAGGCGGTTGATAAGTGAGTTAATAATAAGGTTATCATCAAATTCCAGATTTTGCAGAATTTGATGCTTTTCTTGGAGTCACTCGCGACATTATAGCCCAACACGTCGGGTATAATATGGGAGTTCACAGCGCGGGAAAAGCGCAAAAAATAAATTGCAACTTGTGCCCCATATTTAAAGTACAATTTATCGTTTTACATAATTATTCACATTGTAGCACTTTATTAAACAAAACAACACAACATTGACTAACAATATCCACTTGACATGTCCGTGCAAAATAGCGCGAATTTTTTTTTCATAACTATGGAATAAATTTATTTCAACAAAATAACAATAACTAAAAAATACAGAAAACTAAATATATAAAATCATCTAACATTCATTCACATTTAATCATTCATTCGTTCCTTCAAACATACCTACTCCATTCTCACATCCTATCCATCTCACTCGCTTTCTTGTTCCTCTGATCCTTAAGCTTATAGCCATTATTACAGAATTTTTTATTTTTAGCCAGCCTGCAACTTGTGAGAATGGCTTCTGCCTTTTTTACAAAAGCCGCGTACTCAGCACCTAATGAGCCATCATACGAGATAACCAACGGCGTAAATGAAGCTCTGAGATCTTCTGCTACCCTGTCGTATTTACGGTGTTTCTTGTGTGAATGGGTTTGGGAGATGCTTCCCCAGGTACGGGTTCCGTACGAGGTTGCGTCAGCATTAACAATGCGAACATCAAAAAACGCTTCCCTCGCTGGTTCCCATACTCCATGAAGCATTAAGTCTCCCACAAGTGCGGACTGACTAAAAATAAAAATACAAATTTCTGTAATAAGGGCTATAAGCTTAAGGATCAGAGGAACAAGAAAGCGAGTGAGATGGATAGGATGTGAGGATGGAGCAGGTATGTTTGAAGGAACGAATGAATGATTAAATGTGAATGAATGTTAGATGATTTTATATATTTAGTTTTGTATATTGTTTAATAAACGACGTCACAGCCTTGGACGTCTACGTCCATTTAGTCATATATTTAGTGTCCAATTTATGGTTTTCCATAATTATTCACATTGTAGTACATTATTAAACATAAGGATACAAAAGTTTTGACTAATAATATCCACGGTAAAGCAATTGTTAAGTAAGTATCATCACGACCGTTTCCCTTTCGGGGTGGTCAGAAACCACACTTATAAATAAGCGGATTCACATTCAGCCAACTTTACTTTAGGCCAATCATGACAAGTGGCAAGCTCGTCGATGTCTCCAGCTTACCAAACTCGAGAAATATTACAAATAAATTAAATGTATTTTTATTTACATTAATAAATATTTTTGTGTCCCGACCAGGGACAGACCAGAATTACTTTGATAGCTGCTAGACCACGGAGGCAGTTAACAAAGTAATTGTTAGCGTCAAATATTAATTGTATGATGATGTACAAAGACAGAATTAAAACTATTCTAATCAACAAATCATATTACACCATAGAGGATGCTTTAAAAGAGGAATATATTAGGTGACATTCTTTTTTATTTCATATTTTTTATTTATTATTATTTTAATTATGACATTTACTTTGATAACAAACATAAGTTTTTTATATATATTTTTTAATTTTTAATTTTTAGTTTTTAAGTGACAACGCCCTTTTACAGCTGCTTATCTTACATAGTGTAATATTTATTAATATATTTTGTGACATTTACTGACATCTAATTTAATAACGTAGGTTTAAGTAGTATAGTAACTGACAACGCTCTTTTACAGCAGCATCTATATTTAGGGAGTGTATAATTTACATAGTCCTAATTTGGTTATGACGATAAGAGAAAAATGTATAATTTTATTTTAGAAGTAATATTTTTATTTTGTAAATTTTAAAATTTTATACTTTTTGTTAATTTTTTTTTTTTTTTTTTTTTTTTTTTTTTGTTTTAACAGTAGTAAGTTTTTAATTGTTTTAACAGTAATAAGTTTTTAACTTCTTCTTCTTTTTGTATTGGTGAATGCTGTGACACCTAATTGGTACATATATTAGATAAGCTATAATTATACTATGTTATGTGTGTGATAATATATGTACTGCTGTGTGTACTAAATAAATAAATGACGATGGCTGTTCTTTGCACTAATGGTCGATCTTTTGCTATCATTCCATGATATGTAAACTGTTGATTGTATAACTGACAAAACCAAGTGTACGTCATGTATCTTTGAATTGAATAAAAACAAGGGATTTTACAAGGAACAGGACTGCGTCAAATAACATAACCTATCAAAAGGTATACAAAATATATACATCTCTAAATAATCATAGAAAATATTTATTAAAAGAGTAGAAATTACGTTGCTAACAGTAATTTACAAAACAAGAACGTGCAAAATGGCGCGAACGTCACCCACCGAATGTCCTTTTTTTTACTCTGCACGGGCAATTATAATTATTAGGTTGGCACGCTTGTCAGCTATAGCTAAAAGGTATTTCAACGTGTACAGTTAATTGAAACAAAGCTAAATGTGTGGAAATAATCGTTAAAAATAATAACCTTTCGCACGTAACAGTTATTGCTGCTGGATGGAATAAAAAATATTTTCAGCCGAGTTCTCATACAGTTTTGCTCGATCGAGCAAACGTCGAGTAATAACCACGGCACGGGCTTTCGTCCAAATTGATAAAAATGGATATTTGATGTAATGGAAAACCTAATCGATAAAAGGGATTGCCCAAAACCAGGCCTCAACTTTTTTGCAGCATGCCTCAACTAAATACAATTCAATAATCATAGAAATTAGGTAATTTTAAATTTAATTAAAATATCTCTTTTTTTTTAATATTTATATTTATATTTTTATTATTTAATTAAATAGTCAATTGGTTAATTTTTTTTACGACTATTTATACGATTAGGTTATTTATTATGATCAGGTACTTTATTATAGATAAAACACTGGATTTAAAATCGGCGGGATCCAAACTGTAATTATTAAGGTAAAAAAAAGTTTTTGTCAATTGTCGTTATGCTAGGGTAAAATAAATAAAATTAATTACAGATTATGAAAACACAATATATTAACTATCAAATAAAAAAGAAATCACTATGACACGAGAACATTTTATTGGGCCCATTTCTCTAAGAAAAATGGACATTCTTATTTAAGATTTACGTCGAAAATTAAGTCTTCAGGAATTCCTTTTTTAGTAATAAGGCGTTGTGATATTTTATGCCCACACCTTGTAGGTTATAGGAATGGGGAAACACTGGCTGGGAGGGCATTCCACATCTTCAGAGTGCGACTGCAGATGTCAGTGTCTCCAAATGTATATGTACATAGAATAGGGATAGTGGCTACGGTATGCGGATGCAAATTTAGGAACAGACACAATGTGGTTTGGTTACGGACTAGGGAAGTAGGGATAAAGTACACTCAAAGAGGCAATGTCTCGACGAAGCTTCAAGAGTTTTAGACACTTTGGTGTCTATTCCAATAGATACATGACGTGGTCGTTGCTAGACGTGACAAAGAAGATTGGCACCAATTACTTTTTTGAATTAATTGAAAAAAACAGATAGACAGTGGGGTCGTTCAGGCCCATTGGCTTGAATTTGGGATGGGGACATTGCCACGTTATCTCCAGAAGTATCTTAGCAGGCAACCACCCGCCAGAAATTCATGCACTGCTGGTGCTGGGTGCTAATATAACAGCGTGTGGCTCACGACGGAGCGATATTTTAGAGATTCATAAAGTGTCCGTTGTCGGTCGAATGTCTCCAGATCGATTTACGCACGTTCCACGACGGGAGATCAGTCTGAGCGATCGCTATTGTTTTGTTCCGGGCTGTAAGACAGGAACGGATGAACATCTTGTAACCAGGCCTGATTAAAACGTTTCACATTCGCGTTAAAACGCAGTGTTTTTCTGTCTCAAAGCAATAAATAATGTGTGTTCGATATAAAAGTGGTTAATCAAACTAATGCTTTCTTTGACATTCACAAGTAACAATGCAGAGTTGGGCGCCAGCCAATAACGTCGCGACACTGTTAGAACCCAACCAATCAGGGCGTACTGTGACGCAATGCGCAACCAATGGGAGACCGCGGAAATAGGTCAGTGGATTGCGGATAAGGGGCCTTTAGAACTGTATAACAGGCAAAGATTTTAATTTTGTTGTTTTTATGACATGACCCCGATTTCGGGCAGAAATCTTTTGGACAGAATCTTGACCTCATAAAAACAAAATTACTTCTCTGGTACCTGAACTGAAGGCAAAAATAGTGATGGAGATTATTTTGCACGGATATGTCAAGTGCACGTTATTTGTTTTATAAAATTATTACTGTGGATATTGTTAGTCAAAATTAATGTTATTTTGTGAATAATTATGAAAAACGATAAATTTTATTCAATAGGGGAAAAGTTGCAGTTATTTCTTACCGTTTTTCGCGCTGTTAATACCAAACGTGTTTGGACGATAATGCCGCGAGTACTTCAAGAAAAGCATCAAATTCTGGAATTTGATGATCCTTTACTTCGAAATAAATATCGTGTTTATGGCTTATGTATTAATAAATAAAAAATGGACTAGATCAAACTCCGGAACGGAACTGAGGACCGGATGATCTGGCATAGTTTGATAGAGTTCTGACAGTTTCTCTGTGGGAGCGCTCTTTGGAACTACACGAGCGTAATCTAAAAACAGCAGGGCTTTACCCTCATCGGGTCTTTAATTAAATCAGAAAAAATAAAATCAATATAATACTTATTATTAGATATAAATATTTAAATAAAATTTAGACATTTTAAATTGTGTTGACTCTGTAAAAATATTTGTGTTAATTAATTCATGGCTTGATTGTTAATTTAACGAAGGCATAACATGCTTCAAAGAAGGCTACCCTATACAAGTCAAGAATTTCAGCTACATTATTGTTTGTAGATATGACATCTGTCAGAATATTCCATAGCTTGTCATCTTCCCCCTGATGGATTGTGTTTCATCCATTGTGTCACTTCATTTCTAAGTAACGAAGGAAATCAAATCAAGATATAATCATCACGTCAGTCTATAAACAATATTTGCGCTACAAAATAGGTAGGTACTTTCATTGTCTCTTAGTGACTTCTTTTTCACCATTAAACCTATGATACCGCCCTGCGAAACACCCTTAACAGTTCCAAATAAGAAAGAACTAATGCTTAACGGATTCTAATTAATATTATCAAAAGGCTCGCAAAGATTCAAGTCGTATAACCAGGTAAATACTATAAAATCCAAACATATTTGAACGTATTCAACCACCTTGCGAAACGCCATAACATATTTGACAACAAATAACTAGGTTAAAACTAAATCCAAGTTTATAATCTGACAGTATAAGGTCATAATTCTCGTTTCCACGACATTGTCAAAACGTATGCACTAGTCAAACTGGCATCGTGTCTGTATAACCATGGAATTAATAAAAAATGAATATAATCGAACCTAAAACACTACCCTGCGAAACACCTTTATATCTTAGTAACTAATGCCAAAATAAAATTTATTCTATCGTCTTGCTTTGCATAAGAAAGGCAATAAATCTAATAAACCAGGCGAAGTTTATAATCCGACAGAATGAGGTCATAATTCTCGTTCCCACGACATTGTCAAAAGGCTCACACAGGAGCAACTTGCTTGGTGCTGGCTTCGTGCCAAGTTAAGTCTACCGTATAACCATGTTATTGATAAAGAAATAACATAATCGAACCTAAAACACTACCCTGCGAAACACCTTTACATCTTACTAATCAAGGACCAATGCCAAAAGAAATGTTATTCTATCGTCTTGGTTTGCATAAGAAAGGCAATAAATCCAATAAACCAGGCAAAGTTCTAATCCGACAGAATAAGGTCATAATTCTCGTCCCAACATTGTCAAAAGGCTCGCACAGGTCCAACTCGCTGGGTCCTGGCGTCGTGCCAACTTGAGTCCACCGTATTGCAGACAAGATCTGGTTCATACTGTACCTGCATGATGCATCGTATTACGTATTAATTCCCCTTGAATTTAGTACAATAACAACATCGACATAGCTACGTATCTACAGTAGGGATATGAAAATGAAATGTTTGTACTTATTATTTATACAGCAAAACAATCTACAGTAGACAAAATAATGTTTAAAGCGTTACTTTTATACCCATTTTTTACATACATACATATCTTTACGCCAAATCCCTTGCGGGGTAGGCAAAGACAATAGAGCGCCACTTGTCACGATCACGACATACCTCTTTCGCTTGTTCGACATTCATCAACCTTCTCATACATGCCCGTTTGTTTCGATGGCTTTTTAATGCACCTTCAGCTATTGTTTTATTTATTTGATCGTCATAGGTAAGTCTTGGTCTGCCACCTCTTTTACCCACGACTTTCGCATTATATATCTGGTTCGTCAATCTCTCTTCACTCATCCTTCCAACATGTCCGAACCATCGGAGCATGCCTTTCCTTATTTTTGTCACTATGCTTTCTTTAATGCCTACCCTTTTGCGTATTTCGTACCCATTTTTTAGAGACTTACATTTGTGTAGCGGTCATTTTACTTAAGGTAAAATACACTTTTTTATCTGGATATTCTGGATCTTGACGAAATCATAACGAAACGAACATATTAATTTATTTAGTGACTGTTCTAACATAAAAATATAAACAAAATTCAACACCGAACTGCGGGGTGAGGTGGATTGCACAATCCTCGGAAAACGTATCGTCTAACATCGATTACGTCTGTCAAAAATGTCAAAATCTAGGCGGAATGCCCAGGCTTTCGACATTTTTGACAGACGTAATCGATGTTAGACGATACGTTTTCCGGGGATTGTGCACTCCACCTCACCCCGCTGATCTAGAACCAAAAAAGATTTAGATGAAATGATTATATATTTATATTTTTAAACATTACCCCTCGTCTTAATGTCTGCTCCGGTGATAAGAGGACTGGTTCTTTCCTCTATCAGAGAATCAGCATAGCGTATATATTTAAATTAGGTTTTAAAGTAACTGATGTATTTTTGTTTTAGTTTATATTATATTTTATTTTTATTATTGAATAAATAGTTTTTAAAAAACTTCTTTTGTTGCCCAATGTTGTTAATATTGTTAAGGATATAGTTTTTTTTTTATATTAGGGGATCATTCGTTAACACAAATATTCATAATAATAGTAAAATCCTTTATTGCACACAAAATATTAAATATAAAAAGATGTACATAGGCGACCATAATACCATAAAGGTATTCTCTACCAGTTAACCTTTGGGAAAGTGATAGAATGATATTATGGGTTAGAAAATAAAATGATATATTATAGTATTATATTCATGTCTAAAAGAACCATTTGTGTCTCAGCTATTTTTTTGTTTAAGTACTAAGTACATGCACGTAACAAGCTATTGTTACGCTCAAGAATTGTAAACAAACTTCACAATGTGTGTTGTTATTTTTTCACATAGTTTGAAAAATGCGCGGGACATAGTGAACGATTTGAGGTAGATTCTTGTATAAACGTTTAGTTCTTAATCTGACATTATATACTCTCACTCGACCAGCTTCTACTTATTGCTGACAGAACTTACAGTTCCTGTAGTCCTATTCTGTTACTTAATAATAATTCAATTCAATTCAATTCGTTTATTTCTGTAATTAGGCATAGGACAAAAAAAAATGTATTTTGCACTTTTACATGTCAAATTTACAATAAGTATATATAAGCTATACTATATAAACACAATTAATAAATGGGTACACCCATGGGTAATACCCGGCATGTACCAATGAGAAATACACTTTTCTTAAGTACATTTGTCATAGATTTACAACACCACCGTTCCCGTGTCTTGGAGAGCACGGTAAGCCGTCGGTCCCGGTTCCACTAATACCAACTTGTGGAATCGTTAATAAATTGTCATTAAAGTTGACATCATATCCTCGCCAAGCCGTCTGGCCAGTGTGGCGAGTGTAGGCCAAATACTCCAGATATATGTTCTGGAAGGCCCATTTCTAGGAAGCTATGTTCTAGGGGCTGTATGATATATAATACTTACAATGATAATACAATGATATGATCTGTTGTACCCCAGCATTAAAATATGATTTAATTAAATAGTCATTTGGTTAAAATTTATGTATGAAATAGTTACAAAGCACTATTTATACGATTAATTTCTTTATTATGACCAGGCACCAGGTATTAAATATAAAACATTGGATTTCAAATCGGCAGGATCGAAACTATATAATTATTAACGTAAAAAAAGTCAATTTCAATTGTCGTTATGCTAGAGTAAAATAAATAAAATTAGTTACAGATTATGAAAACACAATATATTAACTATCAAATTTATTAATATCTATGTATTATCTGCAACAAATAAAATGTGTTAGATGTGTTTCTTACTTGGTAAAATATATAAATTGAAGCTTAAAATATTTTTTGCCAAATATTAAAGAGTTATTAGAATATTAAAGAATATTAGAGTATTAAAGAGTTTTCCAAAAACTATTCGGTCTATTGATTTAAAAACATGGGAAAGCTCTTTTATATGGCAGCTTGGCGCATACTATAGCCCTGGTCTGAATGTAATGCATTAGGTTTTGTCTAACTTGTTTTGTAAATTTATTAATATCGAACCAACAATGGACATAACATACTGATGATGTTTTCCATGATGCGCGAGGTGATGATGATATTTTTCTAAAAAATAAATACAAAACTATATAGTGCATTGCCTTCACCATTGCTAAAAGAAATAAAATTACTTTTTTCAAAATTTATGACAAAGACCTTCAGTCACTGTCACTGATGACGCCGCTCCAAAGAGAGGCGAAATATTTGGCAAAAAATATTTTAATATCTATGTAACAATGTGGCTAGGTCTCGTGTTTTGGCGTTGAGTAAGAATGCGGCTACGTAGGGACTTCCCATCTGACCTATTTACGCGGGAAAAATCGATAGCTCGGCACACGCCCGGGCGAGCCTATGGGCCACTGATGGATCTCTCTATTGTGAAAGAATTATACTACGTAATTTTCTCCAAACTGACAATTTAATGAACTCTACACCAGTGCTTGATATAGGCATATCAGCAATGCGCTGCGAGCCTATTAATTAATAATAATAATAATAATAAAACTCTCGAATCGCTGCAGCTTCGCCGAGATGTGGCCTCCCTGAGCGTGTTCTACAAGCTATACTACGGTGAATGTTCTGAAGAGCTCCACAACCTTATCCCTTCTTCTCTATTCCGCAACCGAACCACTCGCACAGGCCACAATATGCATCCACATACCGTAGCCACTATCCCTAAGCGTACATACAAATTTGGAGACTCTTACATCTGTCGCACGCTGAAGATGTGATGGCGAGCGTGGCGAGTGTAGGCTAAATTCTACAGATTGTTCTAGACGGCCCATCTCCAACAATGGAGGTCTATGACTCTGTATGGCTGTGATGATATTACACGGGCAACGCCGGGTCAAACAACTTGTATATAATAAAAAATGAGGTGGTAAGTGCATGTCGCTTGCCTTATTAAGGTCTGAATAGACATTGCTTTGGTCTAGACGGTTTTATGATTTGAGACAATTTCGTATTGAGACGAAATCCACTAGTTTCTTATAATAAAGGTTTTTTTTTTAAATTCATACATTTAAAATATATGTAGCGTACTATCATTATCACAGCCCCTGGGAAACAGACTCCTGGACCTCCACTGCTGGAGATGGTCCTTCCAAAACATATATTTACTTATTTTTTATTTATAAACTTTATTTTTATACAAAAAAAAAGGCGGACTTAATGCCTATAGGCACTCTTTTCCAATCAACCTTTGCGACAATGAAAACATAAAGAGGTAATGTTAGCAAATAAACAACAAATATAAAAATACAATATTTACTTACAATAATATAAAGTTGCATATATAAATGGGTATACACATTACATAAACAACGTACATATACATACATATATAAACTATATATACAACATAATATATCTGAATAATACGGCTTACACTCGCCACGCTGCACTGCATTCATCATCATCACCCTGTGTCTCTCCACTGCTGGATATAGGCCAAAGGAGGACTTATTTATTACTACACGCAGTCTTTTGCAACCCTCATCCAACCCCCACCAGCTACCTACTTTAGGTCATCCGTTCATTGCACTATTCACAACTATATTGCTGAACTGATTTTGATGAAATTTGGCAAATATGATCCTCGGCACTCAAGGGCGGTCATATGAGTGCGACATGTGAACCTACTACCCAAGAAAACTAGTGATTAATTATGATTATTATACAAGGTGGGCCAAAAGAAATCACCCTATTGGAAGATGCTCTCATTTTTGCAAATGGCCGCCAATGTCAAATCTGTTTTGACATTTGTGGACTAGACAGATGCAGATCACAAGTGAACAAGCCATGGAGCGATACACTCCCCAAGAACGCGGAATAATCGCGTCTATTTTTTTGCGTAACAATTCGTCTGTGTGCAGCGCGAATTCCGTCGCCGATTTCCCGGCCGTCCGACACCGACTGCGCAAACACTGAGCCGTTTGGCCACCAACCTTGAGTATGGGACCACACGAGACGTTGCCAAAAGTGTCCGGCCCCAGAGCGCCCGTTCTGCCGAGAATATCGCCGTTGTTGCCAAAGATGTCGAGCTGTCGCCGGAAACATCGACCAGACGCCGTGCCACGCAATTAGCCATCAGCCAGACGTCCCTAAGGCGAATTTTGGTCAAAGACCTGCGCATGTTCCCGTACAAAGTCCACTGCGCGAGCCACAACCGATATTCTGAAAGCAGCGTTCCCGGGTCGCCTCATCTCTCGTTTTGGCGATTTGCACTGGCCCGCAAGATCGTCCGATTTAAGCGTCTACGGTTTTTTGAAGTCCCGTGTTTACGTGAACAAGCCCGAGACTCTGGACAACAATCGACACGAGTGCGATAATCTGTCGCCCGAAGTTCTCGCCGAAGTGATGAAAAATGCCATAAAACGAGCCCGTATGGCAATCAATTGTGTCCATTTGGCCGATATAATATTCTTGACCAGTACAATTCTAAAGGTTCAAATAAACATAATCAAAAAACAGAATCGAAGTTTTTCATTTAGGAAAAAAAAGAGAGCCAAACAACATCGGATGACTTCTTTTGGCCCACCTTGTATAAATAAATAAAACACTTGCTGAAGGTGCATTAAAAAGCCTTCGTAACAAAAGGGCATGTATTAAGAGATTAATGAATGTCAACGAAGCGAAAGAGGTATGTCGTGATCGGGGTAATTTGACCAGTCTGCTGGGTCTGGGAAGTATCCACCGTTCGTGCCGATAAACCCAGTAAAGTGTATCTACACATTTCGGGATCAGGCTGGAATTGCCGTCATGTCCAGTCAAGCCGGCATAGTGTTAGGTGCTGATGTCAGTCATGAGTGTCTGATTCCAGTTGCTAACATTCATGGATCTCGCTTCCCATTTACCATCAGGTGGGGGCGCAAGGTCACATGTCGTGCTAGTATAAAAAAAAAGTGACATTCTATTGTCTCTGCCTACCCCGCAAGAAGTGAAGATATGTATATTTTAGAAATTGAATAAAATTGTTTTTAAACTCGAATCACCACTCTTGCCTAATCTCATCAAAAATCCAGTAACGTATGCGTGAAGAACGGACAAACAGACATACAGACACACATATCCTTCACATTTATAATATTATAGGAAGTATGGATAATTTGTGTTTATCGTGTAATCATAAACGCTAGATAAAATAAAAGTGGGCGTCTAATACTAAATAAAAAACGCAATATGTGGCTAATGACATTCCCTGTGTTTGACTTCACGCTTTAAGTGCTTTTTTTTAAGCTTTGAAAATTGTTTGACTTGGCCGTATTTATGCCGTTTGCTGTAGAAACTCTGGGCCCATGGAATCCAAGTGCAAAAAAGTTTTTAAAAGACATAACACCGCGTCTTGTCGTCTCCTCCGGTGACAAGAGGGCTGGCTCTTTCTTCGCCCAAAGAATCAGTATTGCAATTCAGCGGGGAAATGCAGCCAGCGTTCTTGCCACCATTCCACGCGGACGGGACTTATATCCCTATCCTTAGTATTAATATCAATTTTATTTTATATTTAAACTGGTACTGGACGATATTTTACCGTCCAGTAAACGAGAGAGCGGGCTCGCCTCATGGCCGTTTCCACTAGGGAGTCGGGTCTCTGGTTGCAGACTTTTCCCTCAGCATCGGTTGGCACACTCCTTGATCGAAATACACTGACCATGGCGGTGTGCCTTCGTCTCGGAACCCGGACTGTCCACCCACACCAGTGTCGGTGTGGAGAGCCCGTGGAACATCTCGGACACCATGGGCTTTCTTGCGCTAGAAGTGCTGGCCGCATTCCTCGTCACGCTGCTTTGAACGACATCATTCGAAGGGCTTTTGTCACTGCTGGAGTACCCGCGATCCTAGAACCCTCTGGGATTGCGCGGAGCGATGGCAAAAGACCCGACGGCATGACCGTTGGGCCGTGGAAACTTGGCAGGTCCCTGGTGTGGGATGCGACATGTGTAGACACATTAGCCCCATCACACATCCAGGCGACCTCGTCAAGCGCGGGAAGTGCGGCGGTTTCTGCTGAGAACCTCAAGCTGCGCAAATACGCCAACCTCAGTACAGGTTACGAATTTGTGCCGTTTGGGGTCGAGACGATGGGCCAAGGAGGAGTTGTCCAAACGGCTAACGGAGAAGTCTGGAGACAAGAAGGCTGGCAATTATTTCTGCCAACGTATTAGCTTAGCTATACAGAGGGGAAATGTTGCCAGTCTTCTTGGGACTATCACTGAAGGGTCGTCTCTAGAGGACATTTTTTACTTATAGTTTATTTTTTATTAGGTTTAGTTTATATTTATTTTAATTTTTACTTTTAAGTAGTTTTAATTTATATTGTAATTATTTTATACTGTTCAATAAACCTTTACATAAATTAAAAACTATTTAAAGAGTAAAAAATAATATATACATTAAATATAAATTAAAAGCTACCTAAATAATAAAATTAAAAATAAACTAAACTATAAATAAAAAATGTCCTCTAGAGACGTCCCATCCGAGATAGTCCATTGGCAACATTTTCCCTATGTAAAGAAAGGCTAAATACGTTGGCAGATATAATTGCCAGCCTTCCTGTCTCCAGACTTTTCCGTAAACAATTTTAGATAAATTCTAACAAGATAATAAAGTTAGGAAAGCACTGCGTCTCCTCTCCATAGCAGAGACCATCCCTTCGCGTACGTATAAATTTGGCGACTCATACATCTGTCATACGATAAAGATGTGGAATGCTCTTCCAGCCTCTGTGTTTCCACTTTCCTATAACGGAGTCCTTCAAGCGAAGTGTGAAAAAGCATCTAGTCAAGCCGGCATAGTGTTAGGGACTGAGGGCAGTTATGAGTGTCAGGTGGGCCCAAGGTCACATGTCGTGCTATATAAAAAAAAAAAAAAAGATCCTATGTTTTGGAGCCTAGCCCTATTCTGTTACTTAAGCGCAAACGTTATATAATGGAATCCTTTAACTATATATATATATGTATAATGCTAATAAAGTTTATATTTGATATTTGTTCTGTCTGTTCTGGATTTTATTTTTTATATATTGATGATAGTTATATTATTTTATTATTATTTCTTTAATTAAATGACATTATTATTTCTATTTTAAATTTTCATTGCTTTTTTTTAAGATATTGATTTACTACCTTATTCTTTGACATACCATTTTTTTTTTTTTATTATTATTATTATTTTCCTTTTGACATATTTCACTGAAATGACAATGTCATGGCTAAATCACAATAAGCATGCTGTGTACACTGCTTTTGGATTGCAATCTAGAACTTAAGAAATTGCTGGAAAATGTGAACTGATTGTGATTGTGATCTGTTTGTGTAACTATAGTAAATAAATAAATTTGTACGGCTGATGTTAAGGTCGTAGACTTATATACTTTTAGAGTTGAGAATTAAATAATATTTATGGTAATTAAAGGCAGTCTCTGACGTAAAAAATACTCAATAAAATACATACGCATAAAAGTAATTAATATAGCCGAAATTGTTATGCAATGGCATCAAAGATATTTAATAAGCTTCCAGTTACTATAAGGGAGCTGCCACTAAAACTGTTCAAATTAAGAGTCAAACAAATGCTGGTTAATAAATGTTTTTATTCGACAAAAGAATACCTAGACACTAAGCTCGACAAAGTCATGTGACTAAATAAATATTTGTGAAATAGCGAAGCATGTGATATAATTACATATAGTTGTCGACTTTCGGGTTGCACATAGGCATGTAGTCTACTTTAATTCTGACTTGCCTGGTGGGTTACTGCTGTACCAGGTATTGTTTTCTCATAGGAACTGATAACTAAATTTAAAAGGTTATTAATTGATCGTTGTGGTGCAGTTTTGTATATGTTTTATTTTGTAAATCTGATATAGCTGAGTTTTCCTTGCAGATTCCTTTCTCAGTCAGATTAAACATTAACAGGTCACTGGAATTTGCTAAGCTCTGGTCTTCTGCTAACAGCTTACTTATTGGACCACTTTGCTGCTTAGTCTTCTACTAGCAGCAGTAGAATCATTCAAAATAATTAAATTAATGACGTTTCATAAATGCCTGTAATAGGTTTACGTGAATAAAGATATTTTGACTTTGACTTTGACATTGAAAAAATGATAATTTACATCCCTGTACCTACCATGTTTCTGACAAACAAATTATTTTATTTTATTTCATTTAAATAACGAAATCCACTAATAACGTTTGCGACTAAGTAATACAATTTTTTTGTCTTACCAGCCTATACCAGTCTACATTACTCATTTTTATTTAAATGTAATCTTGTTTTTTTTTTTCGTTTTTTTCTGTAACTATACTATTTTTAAGCTTTTTTGTATTAGGCTTTTTAATTATTATTATTTGATTTTTTTAACCTAATAATAATAAACTATAAGTAAAAATGTCCTCTAGAGACGACCCTTCAGTGATAGTCCCAAGAAGACTGGCAACATTGTATCTGTATAGCTAAGCTAATACGTTGGCAGAAATAATTGTCAGCCTTCTTGTCTCCAGACTTCTCCGTTAGCCGTTTGGACAACTCCTTGGCCAGATTTTTTTGAATTTGATTTGTATCATCATCACGACCGACCTTTCGGGGTGGTCAGAAACCACGCTTATAAAGAAGCGGATTCACATACCAACTCTACTATAGGCCAATCATGACAAGTGGCAAGCTCGTCGATGTCTCCAGCGTACCAAACTCGAGAAATATCACTAATAAATGAAATATTAATTAAATGTATTCATTTACATTGGCGCGATGGTGGCTCGGTTATAAGAACGCGTTTCTTAAATCCTACAAAGGTCGGTTCAAACCCCCCCGGCATGTACCAATGAGAAATACACTTTCTTACGTACATTTGTCATAGATTTACAAAACCACCGTTCCCGTGCCTCGGAGAGCACGTTAAGCCGTCGGTCCCGGTTCCACTAATACTAACTTGTGGAATCGTTAATAAATTGTCATTAAAAATTGACATCATATCCTTGCCAAGCCGTCTGGCCAGCGCGAGCGTGGCGAGTGTAGGCGAAATTCCCCAGATATATGTTTTGGAAGGCCCATCTCCAGCAGTGGAGGTCTGGGACGCTGTGTTCTATGGGCTGTAACGATGATGAATGATTTACATTAATAAACATTATTGTGTCCCGACCAGCAATCGAGCCCGGTACCTCCGAGTAACCGCTAGACCACGGAGGCAGTCTGAATTTGATTTGTGTTTGACTTAGAAGAAGAGAATCGGAATGATGTTAAAACATTTTAAAATTGTTTACGCACTAACCATGCATACAGAGTTATCGCGATCATAACATACTACATATACGAGTATGTATGTTATATATAGGAGCGATATGGTTTATCAAGATAAGAGCTGTTAGATTAGGATATTTTCATCTTGCGTAGAAAACTAGAACTTCTTGCGTAATTTAAAAATGTAGCTGTTTATAATACTATATACACACATCAAAAAAGTCTAGGGATCAAGCATGTTTATGCGGATTTCTTGTGATTGAGATGTGGCTTTGTAATAAATTTATGATTTTATAAATTTATATGGATCCTTTTTGGTGCATTTCATAATTTAAAACAGGAACTGTCAATCAAATTCGAGTAAAAGATGAAAATCAGCTGTCAATATTTTCCCTATAAAAACATAAGACGCATTGAAGACATTATTAGTGCTACTGTTTCCCTACTACTGATTAAAACCAACGTTATTATGGAGCGGCGACGTCATTTAAGCAGGGAAGAAATGATCAGAGCCCCACGGCTGATACGAATGATAGAAGCTGGTTCCCGGCAACGTACTGTGGCTTTAGCTCTGAATACAAGTCAGAGTGTTATCAGTCGACTTTGGACACGTTACCGAACCACTGGTACCGTGGCTGAGCGCCATGGAGGACGGTATCGCTGCACCACACGGAGACAAGACCGATACATTCAAATCACAGCTCGAAGAACTCCAACAATAACCGCCATGATGTTAGCCGTGAGCCTTCATCGCTCTTCAGGGAACTTAATTAGCGACTAAACAGTCAGAAACCGCTTGCATGAAGTGAACCTTCATTCCCGAAGACCGCTACGGGTACCACCTATAGCAATGCACAATCGTAGGACTCGATATCAATGGGCTCTTGAACACAGAAATTGGACAGAAGAACAATGGCGTTTCGTGTGCTTTTCTGATGAGTCTCGTTTTGGTATGAGGCCGGATACAAGACGTATACGACACTGGAGAACCCCTGGACGCCAACAGCGATTAAAATCCTGCCAGGAAGTCCATCCTTATAGTGGTGGAACCATCATGGTATGGGCGGGTATTTCGATCGGCGGAAGAACTGAGTTGATTTGGATCAGAGGCAACCTCAACGCTCAAATTTATGCTGAGACGGTTGTATCAGACGTCATCGTTCCTCTACAAGTGCATATCGGTCCCTTATTTCAGTTAATGCATGATAATGCACGACCGCACACCGCAAGAGTTGTAAGACAGACTCTCGCCGCAGCTAACATCAATGTCCTGCCCTGGCCTGCTCAGTCGCCAGACTTGAACCCGATTGAGCATGCATGGGATATTCTTCAGAGAAGAGCTCTGCCGAATATGGAGGGTATCCAGTCGCAAGAAGACCTTTTTTTGTTGTTGCAACGAACATGGGCGGCCATTCCACAGCGTGATTTGGATGAACTCATTTTGAGTATGCCAAACCGATGTTCTTGTGTTGTTAGTGTTCGCGGTAGAAACACGGATTATTAATTGTTTAAGTTACCCAATAAAATTTAAAAAAAAAACTGTTATTTCAGTCTTTTTTTCGAACTTTAATGTTAGTGGTTCAAATGTCAAAAATCCCTTTATTAGGAAAATGGCAATTTTTTTTACTAATGCAAAGGTGACTTGGTTTATCGTTACTGTAGACAAACGAAAACATTTTATTTGATCAATCCTTAAAGAAAATTTTAATGAATATCAATCAGGAGAAAAGTTATTGCAAAAATATATGTTGATCCCTAGACACTTTTGATGTGTGTAGATTTTTTTTTAATATTTGTATGTTATTGTTTTGTTTATGTTTTTGTAACTATTGTCTTGGTTTTGTAAATTTCCTTAGTTTTATGCACTTATTATTATTATTTTTTTTTTTATTAATCTGTCTTCACAGTGGATTTATATTTTTGTGTATAATTTGTGAACCCATTCATGGCTTTATGTATTGTGTAGAATTTGATAATATTGTATTTTCGGTTATGCTGTTGGAGTTCCAGATAAATAAATAAATTAATTAATTAATTCGAAGGAAATAAGGTACAATGATTTTAAAAAATAAAAAAATATTTAAAAAAGCTTACATTTTAAAACATAAATGACTATTAATAAAAATAAACCTAATTTATTTATTTATAATTAATAAATAAAATACAACTAAAAACTAAAATGAAGAAAAACAAAATAAAAAATATTATAAATAAAAAAATTGCTCCAAATCGCTGCCAATGGGCAAAGTGCCGAGGATACTGGCAGCATTGCCACGTTGAATGGCAATGCTGATCCTTTGGCCCAAATATTGTCCAGCCCTTTTATCTCCCGAGGTGTTGACGAGCTGTCTTGACAACGTGAAAATTTCATGTGCACTTATATATATGTATATATATATATATATATATATATTATTACTCCTTTTTTATATATATATACTGAGCACGACATGTGACACCGCGCCCACTTGATTGTAAGCGGTACGCGAGGTCCAAGATAGGGAGCAACTGACGCCAGCCTCAGACGACCGATCGGTCCCTACCACTATGCCGGCCTATAAAGAAGCTTTTTCACACTTCGTTTGAAGGACTCCAGGTTATAGGAGTGGGGAAACACACTGGCTGAGAGATCATTCCACATCTTCAGCGTGCGACAGGTGTAAGAGTCTCCAAATTTGTATGTCGTAGGGATAGTGGCTACGGTATGTGGATGCAAAGATTAGATGCAAGATATATAATGTAAAATAGATTTATAGAAGTATCATCACGACCGTTTCCCTTTCGGGGTGGTCAGAAACCACGCTTATGAATAAGCGGATTCACATTTAGCCAACTTTACTATAGGCCAATCATGACAAGTGGCAAGCTCGTCGATGTCTCCAGCGTACCAAACTAGAGAAATATCACTAATAAATTAAATATTAATTAAGTGTATTTTTATTTACATTAATAAATATTTTTGTGTACAGACGAGGAATCGAACCCGGTACCTCCAAGTCTAAATCCACGGACTTAACCGCTAGACCACGGAGGCAAGGCAAAAAACATTTATCTGTATGTATATATATACAGAATATATATAGTAGTTGCGCCACATCTTCTTATCAAACATCAGTCAGTTGAGTCGTCCAGGCCTACCCCACTCTTTAAAGACGAAGGTTTTCAACCAGTGCGTTCTTCCAATACTGTAACATGCGTTACGTTCGTGATCAATACACTTTTCTTATGCACGTTTATCATAGTACAACACCACCGTTCCCGTGCTTCAGAGAGCACGTTAAGCCGTTGGTCCACGTTTGACTAATAGTCAATAAATTGTCATCAGATCCTCGTTATTATTTCACTTGGCTTTATTTCTGTATTCGACGACAATCAAGGTACAGGTAGATAAATACATTTAATTTATTTGTGATATTTCTCGAGTTTGGTACGCTGGAGACATCGACGAGCTTGCCACTTGTCATGATTGACCTGTAGTAAAGTTGGCTGGCAATTAGGCATAGCCAACTTCAGCAAAGAAGCCGACAGACGCATTCAGCTAGGATGGGCGGCATTCGGGAAGCTGCGCCACATCTTCCTATCAAACATACCCCAGTCTTTGAAGACGAGAGTTTTCAACCAGTGCGTTTTTCCAGTGCTGTCGTACGCAGCAGAAACGTGGACACTAACAGTGGGTCTGGTCCACAAATTTAAGGTCGCTCAGCGGGTTATGGAGAGAGCTATGCTCGGTATTTCTCTAATGGATAAAGTCCGTAACGAGGAAATCCGTCGGAGAACCAAACTTACTAATATAGCCTTCAAAATTAGTAAGCTGAAGTGGCAATGGGCTGGACATGTCTGTCGTAGAACCGATGAACGATGGAGTAGACGAGTTCTAGAGTGGAGACCACGTACGGGAGGACGCAGAGTGGGTCGACCCCCCGCAAGATGGACGGATGACCTGAGGAAGGTCGCTGGTGGGGGTTGGATGAGGGTGGCAGGAGATCGTGTGAAGTGGCGAGCCTTGGGGGAGGCCTATATCCAGCAGTGGAGAGACACAGGCTGATGATGATGATGAAAGTTGGCTAAATGTGAAACCGCTTATTTATAAGCGTGGTTTCTGACCAGTCCGAAAGGGAAACGGTCGTAATGATACTTTACTTTCTAGATCGTCGTCAACCCGTCTGGGCTCTGGCCACCGGTGGCAAGTGTAGGCTAAATTCTCCAGATATGTGTTCTGGAAGGCCCATCTACAACAGTGGAGATCTAGAACGTTGTGTTCTAGGGGCTGTCATGATGTAATTAATTTAGTTCTGGATTTTCTTTTTTTATATATTGGTGTTGGCATTTTATTTTATTTTATTTATTTGGAATAACAAACAATTGTACAATAAGGATACAATACAAATACACCGCGTCTTGTTGTCTCCTCCGGTGACAAGAGGGCTGGCTCTTTCTTCGCCCAGAGAATTAGTATTGCAATTCAGCGGGGAAATGCAGCCAGCGTTCTTGCCACCATTCCACGCGGACGGGACTTATATCCCTATCCTTAATATTAATTTTTATTTTATATGTTGTAAATATTTTTTCGAATAAATGTATATATTTTAAATAAAAAAAAAAATAAAATACAAATATAGATTACATAGTACAAGTAATTATACATGTTACGGCTTGGTATCCTATCCAGATTCCTCAAGTTGCTTATTCTTTCCCTACACCAAAAGTTACATCTACTAACGTCACTGTGGTATCTGCGCGACCGCGATGCGAGCTAGTCGTGTCTAGCTGTGATAAACTGACGTTTCGCATGCCCGAGCTTGCATGGCGAAAATACGTGTATCCAACCAAAAGACTAGATAATAATAATAATTGAAGTTCTGTGTAAAGTGCAGTGCTTGGCCAAGCTGGAAATAGTGTGCTTCGAGATCTGTGAGTACCTATCTTTTTTCCCCCAAGTCGTATGCCTTTGTCTACTTATTTCAGTACGTTCATCATCTCCTAGCTTAGATGTGAATCAGGGATAGCCCTAAACGTAGGCAACACAGAATTAGATGCAGTAAAAACACCGAGCTTATTATTATAATTCTTATTAATTAAAAATATACAGTCCACTCCTAGAAGCTCAACCAATACAATTAACACCGTTATCCACAGATAGGATATATAATTATAGAATGTACAAAGTTATAACAAACTAAACATTATGAATAGAATAAAAATAAAAATGTGAACTGTGGCATATTTATTTGTATGTCTATGTGTATGTAAGTGTGTATTAATTTATATATGTCATTATATTGTCTAATTAAGCCTGTAATTGCACCTACCTTTCATTGTTAAATTGCTCTTGTTGTCCCGAAGGTTTGACTGTCATAGAATGCCTAGCGGCATTAAGTCCGCCTTTGTACTTTGTGCAATAAAGATTTAAATAAATAAATATTTATTTATATGTGGTGTTGGCGGAGAATGTTAGGCATATCGTAGACGGAGTTCCGAACCAACAAATCCACCCTGGAGGAACTACAGATAGGACAGCGCCTTGCCTCAATCGTGCAATCACGCATTCTCACTTTCTTTGGACACGTGTCGCGGCGTGGAGATACATCCATTGAGCGCCTTGCAGTTTAGGGAAAAGTCGATGGCAAGAGAATGCGTGGTAGGTCTCCGATGAGATGGACTGACCAGGTTAAAGCAGCAATGGATCACCCCCTACATGAGAGCTCCAGGAAGGCTGCAATTCGAGACGAGTGGCGACGGCTTGTTAAGCGTGCCACTGACACTCAAGTGAGGACCACGACCACTCTGCCAAGAGTGTAGCGACTAAGAGAGAGAGAGAGAAGACAAATTTCTAAGCATCCCATGGATTCACCGTGCGGGTGCCGGGTCCATCGTGTGTGGGTAAGAGATGAGAAGAATGGTGTCTCGGGCTTGCGACCGACAATAGGCTGGTTTAAGAAAAGGAGGCCTCCTTTTTTTTATTGCGCGATAATACGCTCACCATCTACCATTCTACTTCTCTCCCTACCCAACCAAATACTGTATGATTCCGTTAATGCCGTCTTGGAAGCTCGTTCCATAAATGTATTGACAGCAGACCTGCTTAGGCCCAATTCTTTCAGTAAGTGATGCAAAGATTTTGCTGGAACTCCTCTCGCACCAACTTTCACTGCGTAAAGCTGAGTCTTGAACCCGTTCCTGATCATTTCTTCTGTGAGATCATAATATTTATTCGACTTCATGTTGTGGTCTTTTGGAATATTTGATTCCCACGGAACGGTAAGTTCAATAAGGATAACTTTTTTCAAGTTCCGAGAAAACACTAAGATGTCTGGTCTATAGGCTGATACAGCTAGTTCATCTGGGATCCTATAATGGTGTTCAAATGTATCCATATATTTATGATTGTAATATTATTTAATTATTATTATTTTAATTAAGTGTCATTATTATTTCTATTTTTCATTGCTTTTTTTTATTTTATTATTGATTTACTACCTTATTATTTTTCTTTGACATACCATTTTGACATATTTCACTGAAATGAAATGACAATGTCATGGCTAAATCACAATAAGCGTGTACACTGCTTTAGGATTGCAATCTAGAACTTAAGGAATCGCTGTAAAATGTGAACTGTATAGATTGTGATCTGTTTGTGTACCTATAGTAAATAAATAAATCATCATCATCATCATTACAGCCCCTAGAACACAGTGTCCTAGACCTCCACTGCTGGAGATGGGCCTTCCAGAACATATATCTGGAGAATTTGGCCTACACTCGCCACGCTGGCCAGACAACTTGGCAAGGAAATGATGTCATTTTTTTTTATGACAATTTATTAACGTTTTCACAAGTTCGTATTAGTGGAACCGGGACGGCTTAACGTGCTCTCCGAGGCACGGAAACGGTGGTGTTGAAAATCTATGGCAAATGTACGTAAGAAAAGTGCATTTCTCATTTGTACCAATTACATGCCGGGTGGGTTTGAACCGATCTTTGTAGGACTTAAGGTACGCGTTCTTACAACCGAGCCACCACCGCGCCCAATAAATAAATAAATGAAGGTAATTGTGTTGGCACAATAATGTATGTGAGCAAAAGGTCCACAGTAGTAAGTTTTCACTGCAAGTAGTATAGTGTTATCAGTAGTTATGCAAATAACAAATACACGCCGATTACACGCCTGGCTTGTTTTGTAAATTTTCCAATTTCCACACACACACACACACACGACACACACACTGGCATATTTAAAGCTTCTCCATTGTCGACAGACCCGGCATTGCCTTTGTAATAATGCAGTCCGTTTCCTTTATATATAAAATTTAAATTATGTGATTGACGAAGCTTTTACAGCGGATTTAATTTATAGCTTTTTTTAGAAATTTGTGACATCATATATATTAATTAATAAATAAATAAATATTTCCAGACAGGTCACACAGCGCCATCTAGTTTCCGTGGTAAGCTACGAGGCTTGTGTTACGGAAACTAGATGGTTGATAAACTACATATTATACATATAAACATCCAGACCGAGACAAATTATACAATGTACAACTTGCCCCCAGTGGGAATCGAACCCACGACCTCCCGAGTTCACGGCAACGTTTGTTACCACTAGACCACGGAGGCGGTCATATTATATGTTATATTGATTTTTTATATATATATATATATATATTATATGTTATATTGATATTTTTTACATATCTATATATATATATGTAAAAAATATCAATATAACATCTCAACCCCAAACGGCGCAAATTCCTAACCAAGAGGGACCATTAGAGACCTGCCAAGTTTCCACGGCCCAACTGTCATTCCACCGGGTCTCTTGCCATCGCTCCGCACAATCCCAGAGGGTTCTAAGATTGCGGGTACACCAGCAGTGACAAGATGTCGTTGAGAGCCACGTGGCAAGGAGTGCGACCAGCAGCCCTATTCTGTTACTTGGGCGCAAACGTTATTAGTGGATTACGTTAAATACGTCAGAGATTGCAGGTCTTGAAGAAGGTCGCTGGTGGGGGTTGGATGAGGGTGGCAGGAGGTCGTGTGAAGTGGCGAGCCTTGGGGGAGGCATATATCCAGCAGTGCTCCACTGCGCGGCCGTGCAAATATCAACTTTAATAGCGTGATATATCTATATGGTTAACATATATTCATCCGAAGGGCTCTTGTCACTGCTGGTGTACCCGCAATATTAGAACCATCTGGGATTGTGCGGAGCGATGGCAAGAGACCCGACGGAATGACTGTTGGGCCGTGGAAACTTGGCAGGTCTCTGGTGTGGGATGCGACGTGTGTAGACACATTAGCTCCATCTCACATCCAGGCAACCTCGTCAGGCGCGGGGAGAGCGGCGTTTTCTGCGGAGAACCTCAAATTGCACAACAAAGGCCAACCTTGGTGCCGGTTACGAATTTGCGCCGTTTGGGGTCGAGACGATGGGCCCATGGGGACCGTCAGCGAGGCGCTTGGCCAACGAGTTGTCAAAGCGGCTGACAGAAAGGTCTGGAGACAGGAAGGCTGGCAATTATTTCTGCCAACGTATTAGCCCCGCTATACAGACGGGAAATGTTGCCAGTCTCCTTGGGACTATCTCGGATGGGACGTCTCTAGAGGACATTTTTTATTTATAGTTTAGTTTATTTTTAATTTTATTATTTAGGTAGCTTTTAATTTATATTAATTAACTTCGAATAAAAGCTTACAAACGTTTGAACTAAGAAAAAAAAAAGTTAACACATATATATATATATATATATTTAACAGATATATATATATAGTTAACAGATTCCATTATAGGCTGCAGCACTTCTAGCACATGAAAGACAGTGCGGCCTCCGAGACCAAGCCATCCCGCAATGTAGGATTTAATAAATAAATTTGTCATATATTTAAAACAGATGGCGGTGTAGAGATGCCTTAAACACTGTAATATGCACACATACACAACATACGTAGAGCGTTTATGTAATTGCGTCTTGTTTTGTTTGAAAATATAGTTCCAATTGTAGGTTGTTGGTTTGTATTGCATCTATGTTGATTTACATACCAGCACAATATTGTACCTTATCTGTTATTTTTATATAAATCCTTACTAATTTATAAATGTGAAAGAAACCTTGTATATATACATACTATCACGACATATGAGTACGTAGCAGATAGTGAGTGACACGCAAGGTCCATAAATGTAGCAACTGAAATCAAACACTCATGACTGACATCAGTCCCTAACGCTATGCCGGCTTGGCTAGATGCTTTTTCACACTTCGCTTGAAGGACTCCAGGTTACAGGAAAGTGGAAATACAGAGGCTGGAAGAGCATTCCACATCTTTATTGTGCGACATATAATATGAGTCCCCAAATTTACACACAATTCCTAAGTCGTATGCGAAGAGAGAATAAATAAATGAGAGATGTTGACTACAGTATGTGGGTCATATTCTGACCTGTGCGAGAGTTCCAGATATAGTGGCATCGTCCACAATTCGAACAGCTCGCCTCTGTAGGACATTGAGAGCATCTGCGAGGTACTTGACGGTACCATCCTAAAGGTGAGAACAGTATTCAACGCATGATCTGATCTGTGCTTTGTACAGCAACAGTCCGATCGAAGGCGGGAAAACAGCTTCACCTTGTTCAGTATTGTAACTTGGAGGTGATGTGAACTGGCCACTGGGGTCAAGACTTTTTCTTGTGGGTTTTCTTAAGTCGCAGGTGTATGCGAATAAGCCACAAACTACAGCGGTCTTCAAAGCCAACATCATTTACTATCATTACAGACCCTAGCGTCCTAGACCTTCACTGCTGGAGATGGACCTTCCAGAACATACATCTGGAGAATTTGACCTACACTCGCCACGCTGGCCAGACGGCTTGGCGAGGATATGATGTAATTTTTTTATGACAATTTATTAACGATTCCACAAGTTGATATTAGTGGAACCGAGACCGACGGCTTAACGTGCTCTCCTCACACGGGAACGGTGGTGTTGTAAATCTATGACAAATGTACGTACGAAAAGTGTATTTCTCATTGGTACATGCCGGGGTTTGAACCGACCTTTGCAGGATTTATGGAAAGCGTTCTAACAACCGAGCCACCACCGCGCACATAACCTATGACATCGGCTAAATTCGGCCTGATTCATGCGACAGAATCATGGAAACCTAGACAAGCCGTGGCGGACATTTGAGCGATATTATATTCCACACATAATGGCATCAATATGTATATCTCACAGACACTTCGTTTTATGGAAATTTAAAGATAGGAAGCGCTTAATTATAGACCCGTTACCAATAGTATAAAAGAAATAAAATAACATTAAATAAACAAAAAAGAAAAAACACTACACAAAAATTAAAATTATAACCGTCCGATGGGCGTAATGTGCCGAGGACACTCGCTGCGTTCCCCTGTTGAACGTCGGCTGACCCTTTGGGTAAAATATGTACTAATATACTTAAAGGGTCATCCTTCGCCAAGCAAAGTTTTTTCCCAAGCTCACGAGAGCCTCTTCGGACCACAGACACTTACAAATTAAAATCTACATTCAAACTTAAATGAAATGAAATGAAATAATGTATTTGTCAGAAACATGGTAGGTACAGGGATGTAAATTATTATATGTAATTATATCACATGCTTCGCTATTTCTAGCATACAAATATTTATTTAGTCACATGACTTTGTCGAGCTTAGTGTCTAGGTATTCTTTTGTCGAATAAAAACATTTATTAACCAGCATTTGTTTGACTCTTAATTTGAACAGTTTTAGTGGCAGCTCCCTTATAGTAACTGGAAGCTTATTAAATATCTTTGTCGCCATTACATAACAATTTCGGCTATATTGAGTACTTTTATGAGCTGGAATAATTATTCTACTAGGATAACGCGTTTTAAAGTTGTTAATACTTAACACCTAGGCAATTTCGAAATAACATTATAAACTAAACATTTAATTAATCATATCGAATAATACTGATTCCGCACACAATGAATACTGCTTCCTGGAACACATGTACTGTATGCCTAGTGTGACAGTGAAGTTTCGTAAACGCAACTATAGTAGTAGTTTTTTTACTGAATTTTCGATGTTCATTGCCTGTTATTATAGCCAAACTTGCGATAACACGCAATGTAAAATAAAAAAACGTAACTACAGCAGTTACGTTTTCCGAAACTTGCATGTTACACTAAGCACACTGTTCGTTCGGGGTGCAGGGTCTACTAATACTGGAGGATAGTTTACGTCACTCTACAATCTGCGTTAGGTATGTGTTTTATACCGACGTGAAGTTGTCTGCCAAAAACTTTCTGCCAATATAAACTGACCGATTTAAGAAGTCCTGTTTTTTGTTATATGTTATAAAATGTAAACTTGAACTTTAAATATATATTTTTTTATATTATTATTGTTTCAATAAACGAACGAGTTCAATAAACGAATACTACTTAAAAATAAAAAGACAATAATAAAACAACATATCCAGTATCCACGCATCATTATGTCTATTTCATTTGTTCATTTCATTTCATTTCTAGTGTGTATTGACAGTGTAGGTGGAATGTGTACGAGTCATTTTTTTATTTTTTAAATATTAATAATTTAGTTTACCTCCTGCTTCACAGCCCCTAGAGTCCTAGAGTTCCACTGTAGGATATGGGCCTCCAAGAAAATTGACAAAAACAAATTTTCAAGTGAAACATATTACTGTGATCCAAACTCTGCACTGCAAGACATGTCGTGATCTTGTAACTACATAATAAAATAGCAAATGTATGCCGATCACAGTACATAAATATCTAATAGAAATTTCTGGTGAATTTGGCCTACACTCGCCACGTTAGTCAGATGGGTCTAATGACAATTTATTAACGATTCCACAATTATTAATGGAACCGGGATCGACGGCTTAACGTGCTGTCCGAGGCACGGGAACGGTAGTGTTGTAAATCTATAACAAAAGTACGTAAGAAAAGTCCAAACAACCGAGCCACTACTGCTATTATTATTGTCTCAACTCGATCTAAATTCAAGTTTTTTAATGTAAAAATACAAAAATAAAATAAATAACGAAACCAACTCGGTGAATACTTTTTTATTTATAGGTGTAATTTATGTAACAGTGTAAGTATCTATTAGTATGTAGTGTGTGTGTGTATTCTACATTGTTAAACTTGATATCGGCACTACCCTTAATCTCACACTCTCCCAAAGGTTAGATGTTAGAAAATGCCTTGTAGGCATTAATCTTCGCCTTTGTACACTTATTTTGTGCAATAAAGAATTTAATAATAATAATAATAATACTTTTAACAATATCTAAAATTACTACCTACATATAAAGGTTGAATTCTTACGAAAAACAATCATCATCATCATTACAGCCCCCTAGAACACAGCGTCCCAGACCTCCACTGCTGGAGATGGGCCTTCCAGAACATATATCTGGAGAATTTGGCCTACACTCGCCACGCTGGCCAGACGGCTTGGCGAGGAATAATCTCTCATCGAAAAACAATGTCTTCTGCTTATTCTAATTAAACAATAGTCACATTAAATTTATTATCAATCTAATTATTATTATTAAAAGAAGAAAGGATCTAGTTTTCCAAGCTAAAAAAAAAAATACAGCATTCTCATCAAGGTTTTTTTTGCTTCCTGGGTGTCTTCTTATATAATAATAATAATATAATTTAATATAATAATATTTCCAGACAGGTCACACAGCGCCATCTAATTTCCGTGGTAAGCTACGAGGCTTGTGTTACGGAAACTAGATGGTTGATAAACTACATATTATACTTCTTTTTTTTTTTTTTGTAAATATATACATATTATACATATAAACACCCAGACCGAGACAAATTATACAATGTACAACTTGCCCCCGGTGGGAATCGAACCCACGACCTCTCGAGTTCACGGCAACGTTTGTTACCACTAGACCACGGAGGTATATAATAAGCTCAATGGTATTTATTCTCTCTCATTGAATAAAGTCAATTTTAAAGGTAAATTTAAGGAATGGCTACTGACAATAGACTATGATAATACTGAAAATATTTTAAATGTTATGATTAAGACAAGCTTAAATAAAAATAAAATCTCAATTTTGATACCTTTTATTTATATACGATGGCAATTTTATCTTATTTATTATTAATTTTATTGTAATTATTATTTTTTATTGCTTTTGCATAACAATAGATTAGAATGACGTGTCTCATAGGCAAACGTTAAACATGTCAAAAAATAATCAGCCTCTCTGCAACCGGCTGTGTGTAAGTATTGGTTCATGTGTTCATGTTGGTTATCCAAATTATTATTATTATTTTAAATTGTAAATATTATATATAAAGATTAAAGTTTATAAATTTTTATTTTATTTAATACGTTAATTGTGAAATTCAGGTAAAGTAAATAACTGAAGAATACTAGGGTAGCTAGTGCAGCTGGAGCCCAAGACACAAGACGAAAATTCCTGTTTTGGGATCCAACGTGCAATACGATTGGAAATATGTAGTGTAATTTTGTACACATCAAGTAATTTAATATCTAAATATTTTACTATTGTATTTATTATTGTAACTGATTTCTACTGTATAAATAAAGAATTATTATTATAATAAAATTTATACGCTGTTTAAGTTTATTCCAAGCTGTACATCTTAATTTTCAGGGATATTATCTGTTCTTGCTCTCATAAAACTTTATTGTTTATTTGTATCGTGTTGCGTTCATTGTAGTAACCTGCTGATTTTGACAGTTGCATGTTATGATGCCAACTTAGGAAGTGTATTGACGACATACCTGATAGGGATCGTCCGGCTTGCCCGGGTACGACTGTGTCCGGCGGTAATCTGGTGGTCGTGGAGGTGCCGGCGCTCGTCTCCACGGCGCGAAGGCTGACGGAGTCGCAGAAGGAGGCGCAGGCCATCTGTACTGGGGAGCTCGTCTGAACGGAGCCCTATAACCATCTTCGCGCAAATCCGGCCCAACGGCACTGCCAGGGTATGTGAGCTCGCCCATAAGTATTGGGTACACGTCCGACCGGTTTGACGGCCGAAACGGCACTGCCGCGATAAGAACTGGGCGGTCGATAGGCTGCGCGCGCACTGCTCTGCCTACCAGGCCTGCGGAGGCTCAATGAAAACATCCAAGGACACTGCAGTCGTTTTTAATATGTAATCAATCATTTCTTTTGCCTAGTTTGAGAATTAGGGTAAATATCGCGCGGTATGTGGGTTGGAAGGGCACGCTTTCAGATAAGCGCCTATTTCAGGAAGTTTCTATAGAAATGCCTATTGCCTACGAGTAATGTTACATTAACTTACTCCAGTTAACATATAACTATTTAAAAAAAGCATCTAAAAAAATGTATCTACGAGTATGTGTATGATTATTATGTTGCAAGATTAAATAGGTAGAAAGTTATAAAATAAAATCTAACACGATTTCTATGTGCTAAAAAAAGAGTTAGGACAAAATGATCTAATTCATAATAATAGATTTTTTTGAATTTGTCACATCACTATTTTTATTTATTATTTTCTGTTCATTCATAACTAGAACTCCACTATTGGAGATGGGCCTTCCAGAACATATATCTCGAGAATTTGGCCACGTTGGCCAGACGGGTTGGCGAGGGTCTAATGACAATTTTTAATGACATATTATTAACGATTTCACGTGAAGAAGTGACGGCTAACGGCATGGGAACGGTGGTGTTGTAAATCTACTCGTATGACAAATGTACGTAAGAAAAGTGTATTTCTCATTGGTACATGCCGGGGCTCGAACCTACCTTTTTAGGATTTTAGGAAAAGCGTTCTGACAACGCGTATTATGATCATTTTCTTAACTCGATCTAATTCAAGTATTTTTATGCAAAAAAAGTAAAGTATCATCACGTCCGTTTCCCTTCCGGGGTGGTCAGAAACCACGCTTGTAAAGAAGCGGATTCACATTTAGCCAACTTTACTATAGGCCAATCATGACAAGTGGCAAGCTCGTCGATGTCTCTAATGTACCAAACTCGAGAAATATCACAAACAAATTAAATATTAACTAAATTTTATTTATTTAAATTAATAAATATTATTGTGTGACCAAAAATCGAACGCGGTACCTCCGAGTCTAAATCCAAAGACTTACAGCAGTAGTAGGCAGTTATGTAAAATAAAATAAAAAAATCAAATGTTATAATTTTATATCCATTTGTGTTGAAACAAAATACGCTCCTATGTTAGTGAATATAAGGCTATTAATGGCGTGGAGTGTCCTTAATGCTGCATCGTTATGTGGTTGACCTAGAATCTAGGTTACGCGTACCCAGTAGGTACATTTTTATCGGTACGGTTTATCGTCAATATAAATACGCTAAGAAATAAGGTTTTAAATCGTTCACAATTTAACATATGGTATATTTCTCGAAATGTGAACTCTATATTTCAAATTTGCAAACACCTGGCAAACAATCCGAAACTGTAAGAAATGATGAACTTGAAATACATTATTTTATTTATTTATTTATATTGAAGTAATGTACAAGCAGTATAAAAGAATTACAATATAAATTAAAACTACTTAAAAGTAAAAATTAAAATAAATATAAACTAAACCTAATAAAAAATAAACTATAAGTAAAAAATGTCCTCTAGAGACGACCCTTCAGTGATAGTCCCCAGAAGACTGGCAACATTTCCCCTCTGTATAGCTAAGCTAATACGTTGGCAGAAACAATTGTCAGCCTTCCTGTCTCCAGACTTTTCCGTTAGCCGTTTGGAAAACTCCTTGGCCAGACGCTTGGCTGAGTGTCCCCATTGGCCCATCGTCTCGACCCCAAACCGTTGGTCCGTGAAAACTTAGCAGGTCCCTGGTGTGGGATGCGACATGTGTAGACACATTAGCCCCATCACACATCCAGGCGACCTCGTCAAGCGCGGGAAGTGCGGCGGTTTCTGCTGAACTTCAAGCTGCGCAAATACGCCAACCTCGATACAGGTAGCGAATTTGCGCCGTTTGGGGTCGAGACGATGGGCCCATGGGGACACTCAGCCAAGCGTCTGACCAAGGAGTTGTTCAAACGGCTAACGGAAAAGTCTGGAGACAGGAAGGCTTTTATTTATTTAATTTATAGTTTTACAAAATCACAGCATAAAATTAATACATATTTAGCGATAGGAATTTTGTTATACATACATTGTTCCATAATTGTTAGTAACATTTTCACTTAGAACTATGTTAGTAGTTTTGAATTAAAAGGTTAACAACAAACAGCAAAAATATATGTTAGTAGATAGATAACTGACTAAAATTTTGTGACCACTGTACTGTATTTATCGCAAATAAAAGACATTTCATTTCGTTTCGTTTCTATTCGTTTCTATTCGTTTCTGTTCGTTTCTATTCGTTTCTATTCGTTTCTATTCGTTTCTATTCGTTTCTATTCGTTTCTATTCGTTTCTATTCGTTTCTATTCGTTTCTATTCGTTTCTATTCGTTTCTATTCGTTTCTATTCGTTTCTATTCGTTTCTATTCGTTTCTATTCGTTTCTATTCGTTTCTGTTCGTTTCTATTCGTTTCTATTCGTTTCTATTCGTTTCTGTTCGTTTCTATTCGTTTATATTCATTTCTATTTATTTATTTTTTATTAGGTATAGTTTTTATTATATTATAAATCGAATGACGCAGGTTAGTTTTTCGGTATTCCTTGTGGTTTACGATTTGGTATTGAAGGCTCAATTGAAAAATTTACCCTTTTAATTTATTTAGGAAGGAAAAAGTGATTTTGTTTCATGTTATTATCTCATTTTGTTATTATTATGTTTACTTTTATAATCTTATTAGTTATTACTTTTAGTTTTTACAGGTTTTACTATTAATTGCATTTTCTTTTATATATTTTATCACGTATCACGTATCACGATCAAATAAATAAAACACTAGCTGAAGGAGAATTAAAAAGCCTTCGTAACAAAAGGGCATGTATGAAGAGGTTGATGAATGTCGATGAAGCGAAAGAGGTATGTCGTGATCGTGTCAAGTGGCGCTCAATTGTCTCTGCCTACCCCGTAAGGGATCTGGCGTGAAGATATGTATGTATTTTTTACTATTAACTTTTATTTTATATTATTACCATTTTTTGTATTATTCAATGTTGTGTACATTTTTTTTAGGCTGGCAAACCCGACAGGATTATTTGTCTATGTATTCAATAATTGTTTTGTTTGTTAGCTGTTATTTGTACCTTACTTCGAATAAATAAATAAATATGACGCTATTCGAGTTGATGCAGAGCCAACACTTGAAAGTATAGAAAGAAACCCGCAGAGATATCCAGGGTAACGTTTATTTTGTTGAGCTATGTATGATGCAACGCATAAATAGGTTACATCCAGGCACTGCGTGTAAGTGGCCTAGATTGCAGGTCACCTACATCCCGATGCGCTATTTCCTTGTTACCTGCACCCGAACCGCGGCAAACGTGATTCTAACCTACATTTATGGAACAACCTTCGAAGGCATCAGCGGAATCATACAGTACAGTAAAAGCTCTTTATAATTATGTTATTCGAAGTTAATTAATATAATGTACATTAAATATAAACTACCTAAATAATAAAATTAAAAATAAACTAAACTATAAATAAAAAATGTCCTCTAGAGACGTCCCATCTGAGATAGTCCCAAGGATACTGGCATTTCCCCTCTGTATAGCGGGGCTAATACGTTGGCAGAAATAATTGCCAGCCTTCCTGTCTCCAGACCTTTCTGTCAGCCGCTTTGGCGGTCCCCATGGGCCCATCGTCTCGACCCCAAACGGCGCAAATTCGTAACCGATACCAAGGTTAGCGTATTTGCGCAATTTGAGGTGCTCCGCAGAAAACGCCGCACTTCCCGCGCCTGACGAGCCTTCGAGTGTGAAAAGGCACCTGGTCAAGCCGGCATAGTGTTAGGGACTGATGTCGGACATAAGGGTCTGATTCCAGTTGCTAACATTCATGGACCCTGCCCGCCACTTACCATCAGGTGGGTGCAGGGTCACATGTCGTGCTAGTATTAAAAAAAAAAAAATGTTTAATTTCGTAGCCAGCCTACAGATCTAAGGTCAAATATCGTAGCAAGGTCTCGTAGACGCGTAGCTACGTCGTAGCTTCTTATGAAGATTCTGAAGTTTATTAGGTCTATACATATGAAATTAGCGTACATACTAGTGACATACTGTTTCATATATATATGTATATAGTAGTATACATATATGGAACAGTATTATACAAACTTCACATGACATTAACATATAAACGGATTCACATTTGACCACCTCCGTGGTCTAGTGGTAACAAACGTTGGCGTGAACTCGGGAGGTCGTGGGTTAGATTCCCACCGAGGCAAGTTGTAGAGTGTATAATTTGTCTCGTTCTGGGTGTTTATATGTATAACATGTATATATGTACAAAAAAAAGTATAATATGTAGTTTATCAACCATCTAGTTTCCGTAACACAAGCCTCGTAGCTTACCACCGAAATTAGATGGCGCTGTGTGACCTGTCTGGAAATATTTATTTATTATAAACTTAATCAATCAAAGTATATACCATTATTATCTATGCACTTTTGCCATTTAATTTAACTTCATCCGTGGTCTAACGGTTAAGTCCATGAATTTAGACTCGGAGGTACCGGGTTCGATTACCGCACAATAATATTCAATAATTTAAATAAATAAATTTTATTAATATTTGAATGATCTAGTGGTGAACTGCCTGCTTTATGCAGATGATGCTCTTCTTATGGCATCGTCGGAACAACAACTGCAATCACTAGTCACGGAAATTGTACGGGACGGCCGCCTATCAATCACGAACAATTAGTGATAAAAGTTACTAGTGATAAAGATAAGACAATAACAAAAGAGGTGGTCGTAGCCCGGACATAGCTATGTGATAGCTTAGGAATTTGCGTTGGTCGTAACCAGGATAAATAACAATTGTGTAATAATCGTGTATTTTCCTAGTGTATTTTTACGTGTGTTTATTTGACGATTACTGTGTATTTTTACTTGTGTTTATTTGATGACTACTGTGTGTTTTTTATTTGTGTGTGATAATAAAGAATAACCTTTTGACCCTAGCCTGGCCGAGAGACGGTGTGATGACGTCATCTCGGTCAAGCCTAGCTTATTATCGCCGTACCTAAAGGGTGCGCTATGTTTGCGACAATGTGTTGTAGTCCTTATCGCCGTACCCAAGGGAAGCGCTTTGTTCGCGGTAATATGTTTGGTCTTTGCCGCCGCACCCAAGGGATGCGTTTTGTTCGCGATAACGTTTGGTCTATGTCGCCGTACCTGGAAGGTACGCTTTGTTCGCGATAACAGTGTGAATCTTATTTGTGATAATAAAACGAGATGTTTTATTGTAAGGTATCCAGGTTGGCCACGAGAGAGTCTCGAGTGTATTCTTGGCCAGCCTGGAATATCGTAAATTCAGGTCGCTAGGTAGCTCTGCGAGTGCCTAGGCTGCCTAGAATGGGTATTGGTATCCTGGACGGAACCTGGACTGGTCCCGAGAGGATCTCGGACTTGTTGTGGCCAGTCTAGGAAAGTCGATCGCGGCTGCTGCCTAGGTATCCTAGTGAGGACCTAGGTAGCCTGGAAGCCGTCCAGGTGCCTCAATGTGTACCTGGGCTGATCTGGAGAGGGTCTAGGATGTATTCCAGGTCAGCCCAGCTTAAAATGATTGTGTAAGTCCCCCTGCTCAGATGCAGACATTGTGTTAGGGACTTTTGTGATAAATAAAGTATTTCGAGGGTTGTCTTATTGCTCACTTGATCTCAGCAGGAAATTTTGGTGCTCGCTCCATCGACTTTACATCTCGGTCGGAGCGGGCATTCTGTCCCCTATTGGTTATAATGTAAACAATCTAATAGGACTATTCTAATAGGGGGCGGGGCTTACCGTGTTGGCAAAGGAAGCCGACAAACACGTGTAAGCTCAAAATCGAGGTCAAGTGAGTATTATAAAAGACAGACGGGCTTGCGGTTCCGACATTCCGATTTCGCCGAGCCAACAAGAAGAACTGCAAGCCCGAGGACACCTGAGAAGACCTTCCTGAAGCATGGAGTTTTATTCCGCCTGAAGCCGTCCGGGATCTTAACAACGAACCCCCCTGTCTACCCCGCATGATGTCGTTACACCGGTCGTGAGGATACGTCACCTACTAACATCGAGGAAAGCCAATATACAGTCCACTGCTAAGCCTCGCGATCCGGCACATCGTTTGGTCCTTCGGAGCCGGATCCGGTACATCGTGTGGACCTTCGGAACCGGATCAAGACTAGAGGACGGCTTCAGGGGAATCGTCGGAACACTCCATCACCAGGAAGAGGATGCCAGTTACGCGGTCGCTCACGGGGAAGACAGTGCCGGCCGAAGAACCCTCCGCCCAGTCAACTGCGGAGGCTGCCTTCGGATCCGGGCCCCGGACATCGAAATCAACGCCATCGACATCGGGTGAATCCCGAGTGACGGACCCCGCCTGGTCCCATGGGTCGACCGAGGCGTCTATATCGGGTACGCTGAGGACGTCGACCATGGGGACCATCGTGGGGGTCCCTTCAAAGCGAGCTTCCCGCGCGTCTTCGCGCGCCTCCGTCGTGTCTGTGAAGACTACGCGCGCCCAAGACCGGGAAGCCAAATTAAGAAGAGAACTTCAGATAATGAAGAAAGAAGCGGAACTCGAAGATTTCTTAAGCAAGCAACGTAGGAGGATCGACAGCGGAAGCTCCAGCGACGAGGCATCTGTGAACGTGGAAGAATAGGAATAGGAATTTATATAAAAATAGGCACATCCTAGGAATGATCCAGCTCCACCACAAGGCATACAGCAGGTGCACAGGGAGCGTCACAGAAGAGCCGTATCCAGAAAGTAGTGCTTAACAGTGTTGTTGTGTTTACCGGTTCAAAAGTGATAACTAGTGCCATATTAAAATTAACAGGGATCTGCGCTTTGTGTATATACATATACATTTTAATCTTTTCTGCTTTTGGTTGTTTGTCAGTCCACACATGCCTCAATACTGTTGTTTCTTTAAATGATTAAATAATTTGGACCTATAGTGAGTGACCCCGCTGCCTAAAGGATGCCATCATAGCAGGATATTACTGTTAATTGTTTCCAGATAGCTAGGCATGTTAGCGGCATCCATAGTCTAGTGGTTAAGTCCGTGGATTCGGGCTTGGAGGTGTAGGGTTCTATTCCTGGTTGGGGCGCAGTAGTTTTGTTTATTTTTTTTATTTCTTTTTTCTTTTTTTTTTGGGTTTTTCTTGAGTTTGCCAATGGTCATGATGGGACTATGTTAAGGTTGACTAAATGTGAACTTGCTTACAGAAATGTGGTTCCTGACCACTCCGTAAGGGATATGGACTACAATGCCTGTATGTTGTCACCGACTGCTGACAGTTGCTCCTATTCTTTTATCCTGTATTCCATTTACCTACAGATGGATGCAAGGTCAAATGTTTATTATTTTTTGTTTGTTTTGTTTAATAATATTATTTTAATTATGTTTTTTTAACTGAATGGGTTAAATTACACAAATTGATTTTAAGATTGAATGGACTGTTGTGTACCGGCCGGGAGTCGTTCCCTGTACCTCCGGGTCCAATGGGTGGTTGTGATGGCTTGCACTAACTAATAATGGTTATGGCAAGTCATTATTATTATTAATATTTTTTTTAAAATTTATTAGCTTTTCTTAATATATACATAAATAATAATATAGTTATAGACTGCCTCCATGGTCTAGTGGTTAAGTCCGTGGATTTGGACCCGGAGGTGCCGGGTTCAATTCCTGGTCGGGGCACAAAAATATTTATTAATGTAAATAAATACATTTAATTAATATTTAAATTTAGTTGTGGTATTTATTGAGTTTGGTATGCTGGAGACATTGATGAGCATGCCATTTGTCATGATTGGCCTATAGTAAAGTTGGCTAAATGCAAATCTGCTTATTTACAAGCGTGTGCGACCACCCCAAAAGGGAAACGGTCGATGATACATTACTTTTTCTAATAATATAGTTCTTATTCTACATAATCTTGTCATACCAGTAAATAGTGATTCAACAGGCGCTCTGACACCCACCTAAATCTCTAGGTAATAAACTATAGTAACTTATAGTGTTATAGGAACTACAAAGGAAACCTGCAAAACTACTCAAGCTTATTTTCAGCAGCGCCTTGCTTATTTCAGAATTAGTGTTAGGTATTTATGTTAGGAGTTGGAGACCTTAAGTCCGTTACTGCTATTCCTAATGCACGGACGCATTCCACTTACCTTTGGGCTGGCGTGAGGTTACATTTTGTGCTACAGTGGTGAACAGATATAAATCATTGACCACTCTGTGTTGATTACTTAATTAATAGGTGTTGATTTTGTGCATGTGTGGTCTGAATGGTAGGTAGTATTAGTGTCAGTTTATTATGTTGTATTTTGGCGATGGTGCCAGATGTTAGCCAAATATATCAGCAAGTTCATTTCCCCATGGTTCACTATTGTTTCAAAATATACGGCAGTTTAAACTAATGGTTGGTGGTTGCTGCATTTAATGAATTTGATGATGCAGACTGTGATTTATTACAACATCTAATGTCCTACTCTCAACAAATAAGTAGCTGTCCAATAACCATTCACTTTTCATGCAACCCATCACTAATTACTTTACTGGCTTAACATTTTCTTGCACTGTCCCTCATGAAGCGCAGGATTTGTTGGTGTGATGCACAATGTAAGGTATAGCTAATCTTGTCTTAGGTTTGATGTCATATTGCTGAGAAACTAAAGTGGTATGATGACCTGACATTATTGTTTGTACTATTTTTGTATTGCGTGCGTAAGTGCAAGCATAATTATACATTATATTTACTTATTATATAATAGTACCCTTCGATAATTTTATAAGCAGGAAACAGGGTATCTTGTACAAGTAATTCTTTATCCGCAGAAGTGATGAATGATGATGTCAGTCAACAGGCTAAACGTCAATGTGACAGTTCTTTTTTTTTCTAAGCAATGACTGTTGAGGCATTAATTGTATTTTTTTATTTTTACGCTCATGTTTAAGTGCCCGTTTTATTTTTACATTTCTCTTTTAGTTGTTTTCTTCATTATTAATGCCTTGACATTTCAAGTTGGTTTCAGCCATGGATCTGGCATGTTTGTGCATCCTAGGGCCATGGCTTAAGCCAAAGACCAAACCTTATTTTTGCTTTAAACAGTATTACTGTATTATGTAACCATATTGTAGACAACATAGCTGGCAGGACATGCAGTTCTATTTTTGATTTGTATATTTTTAGTTTTTTTTTTTTTTTTTATAGCGAAATAATTTAATTTATACCATATTATACTTGTATATTTATATAATATATACGTATATATATTTATTATACTTATTATTATAAATCTTTATTGTATTATATTTTAATAAAAACATAAACTATTATTGTTATATTTATGAACAATTCCAGTGATGATGATTCCTTCCATACCATAACTAGTAGCACATCGACCGACTCATTTTATGATATAGTCGGATTGGATGTTTTGTTGAAAAATGAGTTCTCACAATGCAATAAGAATTTTAACTTATGTCATGTCAACGCGCAAAGTATTCCGGCACATTATTCGGATCTTCTTGATAGTTTCTCCTCCCCAGGGGTAGTGGATGCGATACTTATTTCAGAGACTTGGCTTAAGCCTACTTTACCTTCCACTTCTTACTCTCTTCCTGGTTATATTTTAATACGGAATGATCGCACTGGCTCTAGAGGGGGTGGTGTTGCCATCTACCTACGTGCTGATCTTCCGTACAAGCTGATTACCTGCTCACCCCATCAGTATGCGGCATCGGCGGAACATCTATTCATCGAGGTTACCTTTGCGGGTTCTCAGTTGCTTGTCGGTGTAGTATACTGTCCCCCATCTTTAAACTACTTCTCTGACTTTGAAGGCGTTCTTGAGGAGGTAGTACCATTTTATAGCCATCACGTCATCATGGGAGATTTTAACACCTGCTTGTTGGATGATCGTGAACCTGGCAAATCTAGGGCGCTCAAATTTCGCAATATTATCTCGTCAGTTAATTTGACTGTTCTGCCGTCTGGGCCTACTCACCATCTTAGTACATCTGATACCCTCCTCGATCTTATCATAACTTCACGCCCAGATATTGTTGCCAGCCACGGTCAGCTACTCGCTCCCTTCTCTCACCATGATCTCGTCTTCGCCTCATATAAAGTAAAGCCACCGAGGTATCGTCCGCCTACTGTCCTTATGCGTCATTATTGTCGTATGAACATTGACGAACTACGAAACGACGCAGCACGCATCGACTGGAGTATCGTATTTGAAGCCACTAACGTACAACACATGGTTGACAATTTTAATGGAGAGGTGCTAAAACTGTATGATGCTCATGCTCCGCTCCGTCCTACCAAAGTAAAGCGAGCACCTGCGGCATGGATAACCGAAGATGTAAGAATGACAATGAGGAAGCGAGATCGTGCGTACCGAAAATACAGAAGAACCCGTTGTGATGGTGACTGGGCTGCATATAAGGTTGCCCGGAATCGCTGTAACCAGGTGTGTAGAATAGCCAAGCGTCACCACTTCTTTGACAACATTAATAATAAAACGCCAGCGAAAATCTGGCAGTTCTTTAATTCTTTAGGGTTGGGTCGCTGTCGTGATCAGGTCAATCTTGGTTCTGTTACGCCTGATCAGCTGAACGCTCATTTCACTTCTGCACCGGTCTTAGATAAAAACACAAAATTAAATACCATTGGTGAGATTATGAAGATGACTGTACCTAATATTGTTGAGCAGTTCGTCTTGACAGAGGTGTCTGGGGATGTGATCTTAAAGACGATAAATTCAATAACTTCGAAATCAACAGGATGTGATTCCGTTAGTCGTGTTATGATCGTTACAATTGTTGACATTCTCCTACCCATCATCACTCACATAATAAATTTTTCCCTTACCTCTGGCCAATTTCCTTCCCAATGGCGGAAAGCATTTATTATCCCGCTACCCAAAATTACATCACCAACACTTCCCACCCATTTTCGTCCTATTTCTATTTTACCCTTCCTGTCCAAGGTCCTTGAGTCGGTCGTTCACAAACAGTTATCTCATTTTCTTGACTCAAATAATCTTCTTAACTCCTTCCAATCTGGATTCCGCCCCGGTCATAGCACAACCTCAGCATTACTTAAAGTAACTGAGGATATCCGATGTGGCATGGAAGAAACCAAGGTGACAGTACTTGTTCTAATTGATTTCACAAATGCCTTTAACACAGTCGATCCTGATTTACTTATCACCATAATGTCTCGTCTTAAGATCTCGCCCAAGGCCCTCAACTGGTTTTCTGCGTACCTTCATGGTCGCCAACAAAGGGTTCAAGTTGATCAGGTGTTGTCGGATTGGTGCGACCTGACTACAGGTGTCCCACAAGGTGGCATTCTCTCTCCTCTACTGTTCTCCGTATTTATTAATGCCATCACCCTATCTCTCCATTCTAATTACCACCTGTATGCAGACGATTTGCAGCTTTATGTGCAGACAGATATCACCACACTGAATAGTGCAATAGCTTGGCTAAACTCAGATCTTTGCAACATACACTCTTGGTCAAAACGTTTTGGGGTCGCTGTCAACCCGAATAAGTGCCAGTCGATCATTGTTGGGAGCTCTCGATTGCTTAGCAAAGTTGACTTAAATAGTATTGACCCACTTCGGTTTGACGGCACGCCAATTCCGTTTAGTCACGAAGTGAAGAATCTAGGTGTATATCTAGATTCTGATCTAACCTGGACTACCCAGGTTAACAACACGAGTCGTAAAATATTTTCTTCACTGCACGCTCTCAATAAATTTAAACATTTTCTGCCGTTAAAAGCTAAAATTACCCTCGCTCAAAGCCTTCTACTTCCTCTTCTCGACTATGGTGATGTGTGTAGTGTCGATCTCTCAGAGGCGTTGCTCAACAAGATGGATCGGTTACTTAACTGTTGTATCCGATTCATCTTTTCCCTTCGCAAATATGATCACATCTCTGAGTATCGAACGAAGTTAAAGTGGCTACCAATTCGCTGTCGCAGGAATCTCAGAATCCTCTGCTTACTTTTTTCTATTCTTAACGAGCCTGCGACACCGAAATACCTCAAGGACAAATTTGCCTATCTTTTCTCATTTCACGATAAGTCTCTTCGCTCCTCAAACAACTCTGTTCTGTCTATTCCATCGCACCACTCTGGGTTCATGAACGATTCTTTTGCTGTTGTTGCCGCTAACCTGTGGAACAAGCTGCCGGTAAATATACGACAAGCATCCAACCGAAGCATTTTCAAAAAAATGGTATATTCATATTATTTAAATGGCTCATAACAACTCATTTAGTTTATTTATTATATTATTATATGTAGTGTATGTATTATTGTTATGTAATGTATGTACCTAATGTATTAATAAAACGTTATGTGTATGTATTATTAGTATTTAGTTTATTATAGTATTTATTATTGTAGTTTAGATAATATTGCATATTTATTACGTAATCATATTTCTCTAATTGCACCTACCTTACGTCTTTAATGTTCTACAATGTCCCTAAGGTTGGCTGTCAGAGAATGTCTAGCGACATTAAGTCCGCCCCTTGTATATATTGTGCAATAAAGTTTTAATAAATAAATAAATAAATAAGAATGGGTAGACCGGAGTCTACAGCATTCAGCGAGGACCACGCAGCCACGTCCCGAGGAGCCACTGCCGATCCACGAGTCCGTCGGTCTCTGTCCTGCCCGCTCCGCGCGCATCGCCGAAGCGGGCCCTGCTCCTGGACCGAGAGCCGCCAAGTCCCTGGAGAGGGACCCTCATCTGGAGAGGTTTTCCAGTGCGGCGCCCAGGGAGCACCGCATCGCTTCTCAGCCAGGAGAAGCAACCACGTCCCTGGAGAGGGGCCCTCATCTGGAGAGGCATTCCAGCGCATTCCCAGGTGAGCAATGCAACCGAACTCTGCCGACGGCCCCTCCCCAGGGAAGGGTCTCCTTCGGACAGCAGGGTTCCCAGGCCATCCAATGGCTCCCAGAAGACAACCAGCCGGAGCGGAAGGGGCAATTTGAGCAAGGTAGGCAGCGGCCATGGCACCAGATGCCGTTCTCCAGGATTCCAGAACTCCCGCAGTTCAGCGGCAACCCTCTGGAATGGATGGTGTTCGTGACATCATACCGGGACACCGCACCATACTTCTCGAACATGGAGAACGTGTCACGGCTTAGAAGCAGCCTCACAGGGCGAGCACGGGAAGACTCAGAAGCGCTCCTGTACTCCAACTGCTCAGCGGACAAGATCATCGAGGGACTCGAGACCAGCTTTGCCCGACCGAAGTTAGTCGGCCGTGTGTACGAGACGAAGCTACTCGACCTCCCGAACATCTCTGACAAACCGCGGGACATCGTCCAGTTTTCAAGCCGCCTCAACAACATCATCGCGGCGGCGACGGCGCTCAAATGCTTAAGGTACCTACACCACCCGAGGCTGACAGATCAGGTACTTTCGAAACTATCCACAACGCAGTTTCACCGATGGACACAGTTCTACCTGATCTCCAGAGCTCCCGAGAATGTGAGCCTGGTTGCATTTATGAAGCGAGAAGCCGCAGTATACGCCGAGACGATGCCCATCGATGAGGCGCTCGTAGGTCTACAAATGGGAGGTAAGAATATTGGCTGGCCCAACAACAGAAGAGTCGATGCAAGACACGAAGAGAAGAGATATCAGAAACCTTCGCTCAAGAGGGCTCAAAGAGCGAACACCGCGGTCGCGATAGTGGAGGAGCCGCAGGATGCTACACCGCCCCCAAAGAAGAGGAACTGCTGCCTGTGCAGACAGGGGCACGAGCTGGCGTCGTGCCAACAGTTCAGGAAAATGGGGACTGAGGAGCGGTGGGCTACGGCAACAGCGAAACGGGTATGTTTTCGCTGCCTCAACCCCTACCATCGATACCATCGATGTGAACGGCAGTCGTGCGGAATCAACTACTGCCGCGAGAGTCATCATAAGCTGCTACACCGAGAAGAGGCCGCCCCGAGAACAGACACGGTGGCCTCAGTCTGGAACCTATGCCGATCCCAGGTATTTTTGAAGATAGTGCCACTCACTGTCTCGGGACCGGCGGGAGAGGTGCGGACTGCAGCATTGTTGGACGATGGCTCTACTGTGACACTCATCGATGAAGAGCTCGCCCGGGAGATTGGAGCTAGAGGGCCCGAGGAGCCCCTAGCCATTGAGGGCATAGCCACGCAGAACAGGCTATCCAGTACATCCCGGCGAGTTAGAGTGCGACTCGATGGAAGGACGGGGTCGACCACGGCTACAGCGAGGACAATGAGCAACCTGGACCTGTCCCCGCAGGTGGTAGCGGGCAGGGACATCGAAGAGTGCGGACACCTTAGTGACATCAGGGATCAACTAGTGTACGAGAAGACCAAGCCGAGACTGCTGATCGGCCAAGATAATTGGCAACTTCTCCTAGCGTCACAGGTACGTCGTGGGAAGCGTTCCCAACCGGTCGCTTCTCTCACCGAGTTGGGTTGGGTACTGCACGGCGCCCACACGCGCACTCTGGGACAAAGGGTCCACTATAACCACCACGCGAGAGCTGATGGTGAGATGCACGAAGAGAGGGCCATGAAGACCCTTGAGGAAGGTGCCATCCGCAGAGAAGACGGACACCACAGACTGAGTCATGGACCGGAGTTTCTCAAACAAGAGAGATCGACGTGGCCTTCGGAGAATATAATGGAAATCGTTGACACCGGTGAGGAAAGAGTAAACACCGTATCGAAAAAAGAAACGTCGACATGCCTACCGGATAGTGCGCGATTTTCCAGTTGGTTGCGACTTCTCCGAGCCACCGCGAGAGTGTTACAATTCGTCGGACTGTGTAGACGCCAAAAAGTGATAACACACTATAAGCGAAGCCGCCGTAATGATACGGATAAAAATTGGCCGTCTAAAACGAATAACTCTGCGCGTATAGTGAAAAAAGAAACTCCGCAAGATAAGTATAAATTAATTGACATTGAATACTTAGAGAGAGCTGAGTTCCTGCTGCTGAGGGATAGCCAGGAGAAGACCTTCACCATGGAGCTGAAGGACTTGGCAGCAGGACGGGACATTCTGAAGACCAGCAGGCTGCATCCACTGGCGGTGGTGATCGTCGACGGGCTCATCAGACTTCGGCCGAGGATAGGGGCTGTAACCGAGGTGCCCCCCGAAATGAAGAGTCCACCAGTTCTCGACGGTCGGGATCACGTCGCTCGTCTCATCATCGAGCGCGTCCATCGGGATCTACACCACGCCAGCACCGAAGCGGTCATCAATGAGTGCAGACAACGCTACTGGATTCTGCATCTCCGGCCGACTGCTCGGTCTATCATTAGCAGGTGTCTACTCTGCAGGATCAGGAGGACGAAGCCGCCGACGCCGCCCACGGGAGATCATCCCGAATGTCGCCTGGGCCACCACCGTCGACCCTTCACCTTCTGCGGAGTGGACTACTTTGGTCCAATCAGCGTGACCTTTGGGAGAGGGACCCAGAAGAAGTACGTCGCCCTCTTTACCTGCCTTACCACTAGGGCGGTCCATCTGGAGCTCGCGGGTTCGCTGAGCACGGACTCCGCCGTGATGGCCTTGCGGCGCATGGTTGCGCGCCGAGGCTGCCCGACCGAGATGTGGTCGGACAACGGGACAAATCTCCGGGGCGCCGAGAAGGAGCTGAGGGACGCTGCGGAGAAGGCCACACAGCGAGAGGCGAATTTCCGCGCCATAAGATGGCGCTTCATCCCCCCAGGTGCCCCATTCATGGGCGGCGCCTGGGAACGTTTGGTGAGGTCGGTGAAGACGGCCCTTGCCACTACACTACACGAGCGGCATCCATCGGAGGAGGTGCTGACTACTCTGCTGGCCGAGGCGGAGTACACCGTTAACAGCCGCCCCCTCACGCACGTATCTGTGAACTCAGAAGACGAGGAGTCGCTGACTCCGAACCACTTCCTACTGAGTGGACCGGCCCGCGTACCTCTGCCAGGGAGGTTTGACGACGGCGAGCTCATCGGCCGTGCCAGCTGGCGCACCGCCCAGCGACTTGCCGACCACTTCTGGAAGAGATGGGTCCGGGAGTACCTGCCCGAGCTGCAACACCGGCGGGAGCCCCACGGCAAAGGGGTTCCAATCCAGCTGCGAGACGTCGTCCTGATAGCGGACGGCAACCTTCCCCGCAACTCGTGGCCACGTGGGATCGTGGAGAGGTGTTTCCCGGGAGCTGACGGCATCGTGCGAGCCGTCGACGTGAAAACGGCGGGAGGACTCCTGCGGCGACCGACGAAGAAACTCGTCATCATTGCAAGCGCGGAGCCGGCCGACCCTTCCAGCAGTTAACACATCGGCCCTCCAGGACGGACGGCGATGTGCGGCGGGAGGATGTACGGGACGGCCGCCTATCAATCACGAACAATTAGTGATAAAAGTTACTAGTGATAAAGATAAGACAATAACAAAAGAGGTGGTCGTAGCCCGGACATAGCTATGTGATAGCTTAGGAATTTGCGTTGGTCGTAACCAGGATAAATAACAATTGTGTAATAATCGTGTATTTTCCTAGTGTATTTTTACGTGTGTTTATTTGACGATTACTGTGTATTTTTACTTGTGTTTATTTGATGACTACTGTGTGTTTTTTATTTGTGTGTGATAATAAAGAATAACCTTTTGACCCTAGCCTGGCCGAGAGACGGTGTGATGACGTCATCTCGGTCAAGCCTAGCTTATTATCGCCGTACCTAAAGGGTGCGCTATGTTTGCGACAATGTGTTGTAGTCCTTATCGCCGTACCCAAGGGAAGCGCTTTGTTCGCGGTAATATGTTTGGTCTTTGCCGCCGCACCCAAGGGATGCGTTTTGTTCGCGATAACGTTTGGTCTATGTCGCCGTACCTGGAAGGTACGCTTTGTTCGCGATAACAGTGTGAATCTTATTTGTGATAATAAAACGAGATGTTTTATTGTAAGGTATCCAGGTTGGCCACGAGAGAGTCTCGAGTGTATTCTTGGCCAGCCTGGAATATCGTAAATTCAGGTCGCTAGGTAGCTCTGCGAGTGCCTAGGCTGCCTAGAATGGGTATTGGTATCCTGGACGGAACCTGGACTGGTCCCGAGAGGATCTCGGACTTGTTGTGGCCAGTCTAGGAAAGTCGATCGCGGCTGCTGCCTAGGTATCCTAGTGAGGACCTAGGTAGCCTGGAAGCCGTCCAGGTGCCTCAATGTGTACCTGGGCTGATCTGGAGAGGGTCTAGGATGTATTCCAGGTCAGCCCAGCTTAAAATGATTGTGTAAGTCCCCCTGCTCAGATGCAGACATTGTGTTAGGGACTTTTGTGATAAATAAAGTATTTCGAGGGTTGTCTTATTGCTCACTTGATCTCAGCAGGAAATTTTGGTGCTCGCTCCATCGACTTTACATCTCGGTCGGAGCGGGCATTCTGTCCCCTATTGGTTATAATGTAAACAATCTAATAGGACTATTCTAATAGGGGGCGGGGCTTACCGTGTTGGCAAAGGAAGCCGACAAACACGTGTAAGCTCAAAATCGAGGTCAAGTGAGTATTATAAAAGACAGACGGGCTTGCGGTTCCGACATTCCGATTTCGCCGAGCCAACAAGAAGAACTGCAAGCCCGAGGACACCTGAGAAGACCTTCCTGAAGCATGGAGTTTTATTCCGCCTGAAGCCGTCCGGGATCTTAACAACGAACCCCCCTGTCTACCCCGCATGATGTCGTTACACCGGTCGTGAGGATACGTCACCTACTAACATCGAGGGAAGCCAATATACAGTCCACTGCTAAGCCTCGCGATCCGGCACAGAAATAAAAGAGGGATGTGCAGAAAAAGGACTCCGTTTAAATGTCAGAAAAACCAAGGTACTAGTGTTTGAAAGAAGAAGGATGACAACCGTGACGATAAAGATTGATGATGAAACTCTAGAACAAGTAAATGAAATTATATATCTGGGCAGAGTTTTCACTGCGGATGGGAAGTATGATAGGGATGTTGAAAGAAGAGTGAAAGCGGGAAATAGTGTTAACTGTGCCCTGGGGTCACTGATCGGCAGTCGAAATGTCAGTGACAAAGCTCGACTCGCCATACACAATGCCATGCTGGTACCAACACTTATGTATGGAAGCGAGTCGTGGATATGTCAGAATATGCATGAGAGTAGGGTTAATGCAGTAGAAATGAGGTCGCTGCGTCGGTTATGCGGCGTCACTTTGGCGGACCACATACGTAACGTCGAAATACGAAAAGAAAGCATGTTACGATGGTTCGGGCATGTTGAAAGGATGAGCGAAGAAATATTGACGAACCAGGTATATAATGCGAAAGTTGTGGGTAAAAGAGGCCCTGGCAGACCAAGACACACGTATCACGATCAAACTTGACCGCCTCCGTGGTCTAGTGGTAACAAACGTTGCCGTGAACTCGGGAGGTCGTGGGTTCGATTCCCACCGGGGGCAAGTTGTACATTGTATAATTTGTCTCGGTCTGGGTGTTTATATGTATAATATGTATATATTTACAAAAAAAAAAAAAGTATAATATGTAGTTTATCAACCATCTAGTTTCCGTAACACAAGCTACGCTTACCACGGAAACTAGATGGCGCTGTGTAACCTGTCTGGAAAGAAAAAAAAAAAAAAAAAAAAACACTAGCTAAAGGAGAATTAAAAAGCCTTCGTAACAAAAGGGCATGTATGAAGAGGTTGATGAATGTCGATGAAGCGAAAGAGGTATATCGTGATCGTGTCAAGTGGCGCTCAATTGCCTTTGCCTACCCCGTAAGGGATCTAGCGTGAAGATATGTAATTCATATTTGATTGTCGGTAGGTTTCCATAACAAGTTGTGGAACGGGTTAGGAAGTAAACAGTTATTAATTTTTTGCTTTATCCCATTTTGTTATTATTATGTTTTCGTTTTATATACTTATTAGTTATGAATGTTCTAAAGAGCTCCACAACCTTTCTCTATTCCGCAACCGAACCACTCGCACAGGCCAAAATATGCATCCACATACCGTAGCCACTATCCCTACGCGTACATACAAATTTGAAGACTCTTACATCTGTCGCACGCTGAAGATATGGAATGCTCTCCCAGCCAGTGTATTTCCCCATTCCTATAACCTGGAGTCCTTCAAACGAATTAAAGCATCTTTATAGGCCGGCATAGTGGTAGGGACTGATGTCTGAGGCTGGCGTCAGTTGCTCCCATTCTTGGACCTCGCGTACCGCTTACCAATAGGGTGGGCGCGGTGTCACATGTCGTGCTCAGTATAAAAAATAAAAAACTTTTAGTTTTTATAGATTTTACTTTTAATTGCATGTTTTATATTTTTTGTTACTTTCACTTTTTTTTTTTGTATTATTCAATATGTTGTGTACATTTTTTTTAGGCTAGCAAACCCGACAGGATTGTTTGTCTATGATTTTAATAATTGTTGTGTTTGTTAACTGATATTTGTACTTCGAATAAAAAAATAAAAAAAAATATTTGTGATATTTCTCTAGTTTGGTACGCTGGAGACATCGACGAGCTTGCCACTTGTCATGATTGGCCGGCAGTAAAGGTTCTTTATAAGCGTGGTTTCTGATCACCCCTCAAAGAATACGGCCGTGATGATACTTCACTAGGTACTCCATTTTCAAAATTAAAACTTATTTTTTAATAATATTGTTTACAAGTGGTCAGTTCTAAAAACTTTAAGCTTGACCGTCGTAACGGTAAATAGTTCGGAAATTAAGCACTCATATTTTTTTGTAAAGTGAAAATTATTTGGTAATTGGTATTAGTCATAAAAAAATACAGATAGACAGTGGGGTCGACTAGGTCTTGGATTGGGGATCTCAACCACCCGCTAGTAATTCATGCACGTTTGGTGCAGGGTGCTGTTACTGGTGTGACCTTTCTAGGAAGTGGTCTACTGTTGGGGGGCCGAGCGCAAGACTGAGCGTTATTCTTGAAAAGCTTGAAGTGTAGGCCCGATATAACATACATAGTTATCTCCAGATCTCGAATTATGACGGAACTACGCACGAACCACGGCGTTCGGGAGACCACTCTGAGCGATATGGTTTATTTTTATGATGACTTTGGATGTTGTCCCGGTTGGTATTGGCCAGAAGGTGGTGCCAGGCTGGCGCAGCATAGGCGAGACGGGAGCGGATAACCATCTTGTAGATCCGGACCTTCAACCTGAGCGGCAAACTGGAATTCATAACAGGGCGTAATATGGCTCAGGCCGCCTTCGCCTGATTGACAGCGTGGCCATTTCACCCATTGTTAACGTCTTTTTAATGATACAGCCCAGTTATTTGATGGTCGGAGTCCAAGCTGCAGTGGTGGTGGCGGCTGGCATCTGGATTAATATTTATATTCATCAAAAATTAATATTTTGTCAAATGTAATTAACGCCATCTATTGATAATTTTATGAATTATTACCATTTTTGCTCAGCCTTAGTTGTAAGCTTACTAGTAGTTTTGTATCTTGGTACTAGATGGCGCTGCCACTAAAATATTTGAAAAATACGATATTGTTACCTACTTGATGGATTTTTTATTTAAGAATTTGCTATTATCTATAATAATATATTAACTTATTTGGTATAGCTATTACTTATTACTTATAAATTATAACCTACTTTTGTGTTTTATTGGTTGTAAAGTCATGTCTTATCAAAGCCAAATCGTGTTTATTTAATATTGCATCACAAACATTGCTCAGTGTTTAATTAAATGTGCGTTAAGTCAGCTGTGTACGAACGAATTACGTATCAAGAAAATGACAAATTTTAACGCTACCGGTAAATATCATATTATTTACAGACATCATTGATATTAAAAAACATTGTTTATTAATCCTACCATATTCAAGATATAAAAAAATATTTTGTAAACAAGAAAACAAGTGATTCTTAATTGTTTTAGTTATAAAATAAGGTACTACCTACTTTAATGTAATTTTGGCCCTAATATAACAGTCAAAAATCATTTTAACTATACATACCGTGTGCCTATGTATTTATATATAGTCTTAATGTTATTCTATTGATAGAAACATAGCTATAATTCCATAACAAGAATCAATTTAAAATTAGAGTTCAGAGTTAAGCCAGTGAGACTTATTAGTATAATCAAGACCGTATCGTATCCCTTCCGGGGTGGTTCACATTTATTAGCCAACTTTACTATTGGCCAATCATGACAAGTGGCAAGCTCGTCGATGTCTCCAGCGCGTACCAAACTCGAGAAATATCACAAATAAATTAAATATTAATTAAATGTATTTATTTACATTAATAAATATTTTTGTGTCCCGACCAGGAATCGAACCCGGTACCTCCGAGTCTAAATCCACGGACTTAACCGCTAGAACACGGAGGTGTATCACTAACTTTTTATCACGATAGATGGCGCATAATAGATGGTACCTTATATAACTGTCAGTTGCATAGTACAGTACTCCCAAATTAATAATGCGCATGCAGATCTTCGCTAATTGTCGTATTCCCGGAAACACCCGAATCATTGAATCGTAAGAGCACTAAACAATGCACTTGCACACAATCGAAAACAATTCGGGAGGTGTTTTTTTGTTTTTGTTTTTTTGGCGGTGACTGCACGTGTTCTCTCTGTGTGGAATTATATAGAGCTGCTATTACACAACCTTCTTGGAATGACGTCATTCTCCGCGATCTGCGGATGGAAACACTGGATGAGTTCGTGCGCCGTCTAGCCAAGGGAATGTTCGCACGGGCAGAGGGGTCAAATTTCCCACTCGTGAGAGATCTGGCCCCTCTGCACGCTAGACCTCCCGAGGTTCCACGGCGCATGGCGCGCGATTTGATAGCCTGATCACGATGACATTCCGCGGCCTCCGCCGCGCCCGCTCGTATTAAATTTAACCTATAATAAAGGTTCCCACGCCCTGTCCGTAGTTACGTGCAGCGAATGCTATTTTTGTTAGGAGGCCAACACCTCGTTACAAATTCCCGTCTTCCCCCGGAAGGGGGGGGTCTGAGATGACTTAGTGACTGAACCTTCTTGGTTTTGTTTTCAAAGGTGAATTTAATTTCAACTTTAATTATCTTATTTAAATAGTTTATTTGACAATTGCTTGTCTGTCTGACACAGGCAGAGATTTTATATTTAAAGGAGGCCACTACAGTACTATAAAATTTTCGAAGTAAATCAATCCAACAAAGATTGTAGCATATTCTCAATCGTATGGTTTTCCTCGCTATTTACTTTGAATCAAATTTCGTTACTGATAAATCAATATTTATCTCTTTTAGCACAAAACACATAATTCTACTAAATTATGCATAAAGAAAATGCACTTAACCACTCTATATACATATCGTCTTCCGACGCTCGGGGAATACGACCGTTGCCGAACAGTGACGAAGATTTCTATGCGCATTATCACTTTGGGAGAGCTGTAAACTTTTATTTCTATTACGATTTTTTTTTTTTTTTATATTATGGCGAAGTGAGCAGCTTTTTTACAAATCATTGTATCCATAAATCTACGGTCTTAGACCACGAAGACAGTATTACGGATGAGTTTAAAATAAACAGGAAAATGCAATTGATATAAATTTTATCTTTGACATTTGCCCTATGCAATTAAAACTGATAAGATAGAACGTCCATTATATAATTGTTATATTATGTATGGAAGTGAGACGTGGATATGTCAGAACACGCATGAGAGTAGAGTTAATGCAGTGGAAATGAGGTCGTTGCGTCGGCGGTGTTACTTTAACGGACCGCATACGTAATGACGAAATACGCAAAAAGGTGGGTATGAAAGAAAGCATAGGGACAAAAATAAGGAAAGGCATGCTCCGATGGTTCGGGCATGTTGAAAGGATGACTGAAGAGAGATTGACGAACCAGATATATAATGCGAAAGTTGTGGGTGATAGAGGCCCTGGCAGACCAAGACTCACTTATCACGATCAAATAAATAAAACAATAGCTGCCGGTGCAATAAAAAGCCATCGAAACAAAAGGGCATGTATGAAGAGGTTGATGAATGTCGAAGAAGCGAAAGAGGTATGTCGAGATCGTGACAAATGGCGCTCAATTGTCTCTGCCTACTCCGCAAGGGACCTGGCGTGAAGATATGTATGTATGTATGTTATTTAAATACAAAATGTTTGTTTAATTATCTTTATTACTTGTAGAAATACATTTTAAACTTCTGTAGCATGCAGGCAGGTGGTATAAAGTTTAAATAAATAGCCATTAATCTGTAATTATCTAGACAATCATTGAATATTTTTCCAATTTAATCATTTGGAAAAATAGCCAAAGCTTTGACGTGGCGAGAGTAGGCCAAATTTTTTAGAATTATATTTCGGAAAGCCAAACTTTAGCAATGGGGATTTAGGATATGGACTGAGATAATAGTTTTAATCCGCAAATATCTAGACAATCACTAAATATTTTTTCAATTTAATAATTAGAAAATGTAGCCAAATGTCCATCGTGGCGAGAGTTGGCCAAATTCTCCAAAATTATGTTCTGGAATGCTAATCTTTAGCATATCTAGGACGTAGTGTTTTATGGACTGGGATGGTTGACTATAATATGGTATGCCTACAAATAGTTTGTAATCCGTATATATTAAGACAATCATCGAATAGTTTTTTTAAACTAATGAAACTAGGAAATCTAGCCAAATGTCCAGCTTGGTGAGAGTTGGCCAAATTCTCCAGAAATATGTTTTGGAAGGCCAACCTTTAGCAATGGGGATCTAGGATATGGACTGGGATTATTAACTATAATGTGGTATGACTAATTAATTGTTTATAATTCGTTAATATCCAGACAGTCATGGAATATTTTTTTAATTAAATAATTTGAAAATATAGCCAAATGTCCAACGTGGCGAGAGTAAGCCAAATTCTCTAGAAATATGTTGTGAAAGGCCAATCTTTAGCAATGGGTAGCAAGGATATGAAATGGAATGATTGACTATAATGTGGTATTGTAATTATAGTTTTTAATCCGTAAATATCTAGACAATCATTAAATATTTCTTCAAATTAATGATTAGGAAATGTATCCAAATATCCAGCGTGGCGAGAGTTGGCCATATTCCCCAAAAATATGTCGAGGCTGTAATGATAATACGTTTTCTTCCAGAACACCAGCACATTCGCTTCAACCCATTAAAAGACGAGTGGGTCCTAGTCTCTCCGCATCGATGCGTTCGTCCGTGGTCAGGACAGACTGAGAAAGGGGCTGATGAGGACTTGGTGGATGGAACCAACCCTCTAAGACCTGGAGCTGTTCGAGGAAACGGACAGGTATAGTCCTATGCAAAACTTCAGTCCAAGATTCACGGTTATTCCCCCGATTATATGCCAATGAGAAATCTTTTTATATCATACGCCAGGGTTCGAACAGCGACCTTTTTTGGATTTTAAAGATATTATTACCACCGCTATCTCTCGGCTCGCATAATCCTTTTTATTCAAGTTTTAAGAAATTTAGACATTGTCGTATATTGACGTTCATTTACCAAATACAGATAAAAAAATAACTACAAATATCTAAGCATTCCATAGATTCACCGTGCGGGTGCCGGTCTCATCGTGTGTGGGTAAGAGATAAGAAGAATGGTGTCTCGGACTTGCGACCGACAATAGGCTTACAAACTTTTATTGCGCAATAAGACGCTCACCATTCACCATTCTACTCCTCTCCCTACCCAACCAAATACTGAATGATTCCGTTAATGCTGTTTTAGAAGCTCTTTCCAGTAATCTCCGGCAGACCTGCTTAGGCCCAATTCTTTCCATAAGTGGTGCAAAGATTTTGCTGGAACTCCAAACATCGCCAAAATATATTTTATTATTTTCAGAAAAATCCTCCATACACGTCAACGTATGTGTTTCCGAATGATTTTCCAGCACTGTTGGAAAGAGTTCCAGAACCTCCGTTATCTGATGATCCACTTTTCCAGATGGCAGCTGCTAAAGGAAACTGCAGGTATCGTAAAGCTACGTCCACATATACCGCGGGTAATTGTCATAAGAGCAAATATTTTCTAGGCTTCAGTACCTAGTTCTTAGTCGCAAAGGTTATTAATGGATTTCGTTATTTATGTCAAAGATTGCGTCATAATTAAAAATATTATTCAATTCTCAACTCTATAAGCGCTCGACCTCGATGGCGTCCGTGCAAATATGAACTTTAATGCATCATATATATATAGTTAACGGATTCCATTATATAACGTTTGCGCTTAAGTAACCGCGTCTGTAAATCGCGATATCCATCGTAATAAACACCTAAAGGCTGGGGAATGTTCTTATTAATTCCTTTCGCTCACAGCCAAGAGACAAAACACAGAGAGAAAGAATTAAACTGAGTAAAAAATTACCTTAGATAAAATTAAAAAGACTAACAGTAACAGACAATACCGAGGCGGCATACTGTAGCAGCATACCTTCCTAATATTTAATAGTTTGTTTTTACGATATTTTTTTTACATATATATTTTTTTAACTTTTTAAACTTTCGCGCACACTCATGTTATCTTTTAATGTAACATAGTTATTATTACATTATTATCTCAGTGTTTAAACATAAGTTAAGAATAATAAGCAATATGGTTTTGTAAAGTAGGTGGCGTTGTGTACGAACGTAGTCGTGTGCTGATTTCTGATTGGTTCAATAACGATGTTACGAGTCGCTTTAATGAATGGCGCGAATCATATCGCGCCAGATTACAAGAACACAGCAGACGAGTCGGTCGTTGCGCGCCTTTAAAATAATGAAGGTTGTAAATAATTATTGGAAATGGAAATAAATCATACAACATTGAAGACTGGTTTAATTTGAGAAATTAGTCCTAACACTCATAATAGATTTTTATAATTTTAACGGGTCTTTACGCGATTTACCTTAGAGACATATTTCTCCCGACGTTTCAGCCAAGTTGCATTGGCCGTGGTCACGGGTCGACTGAAGCTATGCGGTGTAGTCTCATACATACTGGGCGGCAGATGTAAACCTACCCACTTATTACTTTAAAAGTTTTTAGAAATCACGACACACGACACTTACAATATCCTTGGCGACACCGGGCGATTTTTCCCGGCGTCGAAACCTATTGATTACTGGATTCCACGATGAAGATAGCTTATAACCCCCCTCTCGATTGACATTTTTGTGTTTCTTTATTTCTATCGCTTCACGTACTATTCTAGGGTAATAGTGACGATCGGTGGAAAGTATCTTTGGGTCATGCAGCTCAATCCAATGGTTTGTGCCACTATCCATTAGGTGTTCTGCTATTGCTGACTTGTTTAATTGGCAGTTTTTTACAGCTGCTATATGTTCCTTGACCCTCTCGGCTATTGTGCGTTTAGTTTGGCCAATATATGAACTCCCACAGCTGCAGTCCACTTTATATACGCCAGGCGTTTGAAAAGGAATGACATCTTTTGGGGTGCGTACGTGTTTTGGTACTTTGGAGAATGGTGTGTACACAGCATTGATGGATAACTTTTTGAAAGCTGTACCAATTTTATCCGTTACTCCTTTCACATATGGTAAGAACGCGGGCAGCCGATTGACCTGTGGATATCTCTCCTTGTTTTTCTGTCGCAGCAACTCTCTAAGGTAAATCGCGTAAAGACCCGTTAAAATTATATATATTTTTAATTGTTATTTAATGTATTAGTTATCCTTTTATACGTACATACATACACCACACTATATATATGTATATATTATCCATTAACACCTCTCCTAACAAGGGATTAGCCGAAAATCAGTGCTGTGGCTCAGAGTCGCAGCTCCATGCTAAGCTGATTCCCTATTTGTCACCACACATCTGTGTATACTACCAGTCTTTAGTTCAGTGGTTCTCAAACATCCGCCTCTGCACTGTTTGGTCTAGGAGAACATGAACATCATACATGACAGTTCGACAGTTTAAGCAGTGTTGTTTTTTTTTATTTTTAGAGTGATGTGCTTTCACCCAGATTCCAATATTACTTTGCCTCTGATGTCAATTTCTGAAATAAGGGCAGTTATTAATGAGTAAGTTGGTATTTTATTAATGTATGCATAGCAGACTTTTTACTTGACAGCGCGAAGTAAATAGGGTTATGTGTTTCCTCATTCCGAATCGCGCTCAGAGCGCTTAGAACGAATATGACACTGACCGTCGTTCCGAATCAAATATCGCGATTTGAATGTTCAGAGCGTGATATCAATTCGGAACGGTCTAAATCACATTTTCATACATAAAATGTTAGTTTTTTTTTTAATGTATGGAAGATAAATTGCGGATTCCACATCTTTGAGTATGAATACTAACAAATATACATCTCTCGGTTTATCATCTGTTTATAATGACATGTGCGAATCTAGGCGTATTTTTAAATCTAAACTAAAGTGGTGTCAGAATAATGAAAAGCAAATTAAAATGGACATCATTGCTCAACATCATACAAATAAAAAGTGAGCGTAGCGGGTGCCCACGAGCCGCACGAGATAGCCAATCTCTTCAAACGACACTTCAAAGTGGAGTCGCCGCTTGGGCTGGAGCCGACCGCGATACCTCCGGTACTCGGGGCAGGGGGGAATGGTGTCGCGGGCGCAGACATTGTTCGCTTCTCCGCAAAGGAGGTGACTGCTGCGATAAAAAGGATGTCCAAAGGCAAGTCTCCGGGACACGATGGTCTCAGCGTCGAGCACCTGCGTTATGCGGGGGTACATTTGCCAAGAGTACTGGCAATGTTTTATACTCTCTGCCTTAGACATTCCTACTTACCGGAAAAGCTGATGCGCACTATTGTTGTACCAGTCATTAAAAACAGAACCGGGGATTCCTCTGAATTATCAAATTACAGACCTATCTCTTTAGCCACAATTATTGCTAAAGTACTGGACGGTCTGATTGATCAGCACTTAGAAAAGCACATTAAACTTAACGATGCACAGTTTGGTTTCAGGCCTGGTTTATCTACTGATAATGCTATAATGTGCCTCAAACAGACCGTTCAGTACTATACATCAAGGAAAACGCCCATTTACGCCTGTTTTTTGGACCTTAGCAAGGCATTTGACCTAGTCTCCTATAATCTCCTGTGGGAAAAACTATTTGAAACTAATGTGCCCAAAGAAATTACGTCAGTGCTCGTGTTCTGGTATGGTAATCAGAGGAATAACGTAAGATGGGCAGGTTCTCTCTCGAGCGAATATGGATTAAATTGCGGGGTCCGTCAAGGGGGGTTGTCGTCTTCAAGACTCTTCAATCTGTACATCAATGGGCTGATCGAGGGACTCAGCAGCATGCCTATCGGGTGTCATATAGACGGTGTGTGTTTCAACAATATAAGTTACGCAGACGACATGGTGCTGCTGAGCCCGTCGATCAGCGCTCTAAAGACACTGCTCGACATGTGCCAGTCCTATGCGGAGGCCCAGGGGCTCAGGTATAATGCATCTAAAAGCGAACTAATGTTGTTCAAGGCTGGCAATAAATCATATCATGTGCCAGATCTTACCTTGTGCGGTGCCACCTTAAACAGAGCTAAAATATTTAAATATCTGGGCCACTGGGTCACCGAGGACCTTAAAGACAATGTAGATATTGAGCGAGAGCGCAGGTCGTTGGCTGTCCGATGTAATATGTTAGCCCGTAGGTTTGCGCGCTGCACCGCCCAGGTAAAAGTGACTCTTTTTAGGGCATACTGCCAGTCCTTTTACACGTGCAGCCTATGGGTGGACTATACTCAAAGAGCGTACAGCGACCTGCGCGTCCAGTATAATAATGCGTTTAGGATCCTGATGGGGCTGCCGAGGTTCTGCAGTGCCTCGGGTATGTTTGCTGATTCGAGGACGGACAGTTTTCAAACAATTATGCGCAAAAGATCTGCGTCTATGCTGTGCCGCATGAGAACCAGTACCAACAGGCTCCTAAGCGTATTGGCAGATCGGTGGGACTCTCCGCTGCTGGAGCACTGGATACAGCTGCATACAGTCAAGTAGACAGCCTCCAGTAGCGGATAGTTTAAAATAAATAATTATTAGTATACTAAATATAGATTAAGTAAAATTGTTACTAACAATTTATGGATGTAAAGTCCGAAATAAAAGATTTTTTATTATATGTGTAAAGTTTAATATTATTAACTTATTTTGGTAATTTAAAATAACTTGCCGTGTTACAGACATTTTTTTTTCACTTCCTACTTAAATATTAATTATAGATTTGTTTAAGAAGTAATATAGAACTGTATAAACGAATTACAATATTAAATAATTTAAAAGAAAACCTAATATTAAATTAACTTGAAAATGGCGCGGGACATTATGACAAACAAGTGACAGCGCTCAGAGCGATCTACCTCGATATCGTGAGCAGTCTAAGCGCGAGGAATGATCTCATTTGTGACGTCACATAGCTTTGGCAAAACAGTTTAAGCGCGTATCGGAACACCTTTAAGCGCGCTTAGGTTACTATTATCGCATCTCGGAACGAAGATATATAAGCCATGTATGTTTGTTCCTTTGTGGCACACTGGAGACTAAACAGATGGTCCGATTTTGATGATTCTCACGTCAATAGATTTCTTTTAGTCACGCGAGTGTCACTAAAGATATGACATTAATTAAATTTTAGTAAGATGACAACCAGACACCATATTGTTGAAAATTAAACGTCGACGAATTAAATGGAGTAGGTATTTGAAATAATGACTTATCATTTTTTTTTATTTTTTCGTGGCAACGTCTTGTATAGGCAAGAATCTACATGCGTCTTATGATACAACACTTAAGGCAAGACGAATTAAAAGTTGAAGATGAACATGATAGTGCAATTGCAAAAGCACTGGTGGGGACATAGCTTGTATTTCTTTTTTTTTGTAGGTGGTGCAACCAAGCCAAAGAACTAGGTCGCAAATACACGTGGGTGCAAATATTTGAGAACAAAGGAGCTATAATGGGTTGTTCGAATCCACATCCGCATTGTCAAATTTGGAGCTCAACGTTTTTGCCAAACGAAGCAAGAGTTAAAGATAAGTAAGTTATATTTTTTTATGTTTTTTTATTTTTATTTTAATCACTTACTAAATAAGTTTTTTAGTAAGTCTTATTTCAAGCGGTGGTATTTTAAAATAATTGCCATGGTGGGCAAGCTTATATAGCAATATTAGTTCTCCTTGAAAGTAAAAATTGGCATTTGACACCATTGCAAATGGCACATACTTTCAACGAGAACAACAAATAGGTGGTAGGCGGACTGATGGTGGTAATTTCCCCAGGCTGCCGGGGCGGGGAAGTATTCACCGTTCGTGCCGATAAACCCAGTAAAGTGTAGGCCAGTCAAGCCGGCATAGTGTTAGGGACTGATGTCAGTCATGAGTGTCTGATTCCAGTTGCTAACATTCATGGACCTAGCGCGCCACTTACAATAAGGTGGGCGCAAGTTCACATGTCGTGCTAGAATATAAAATAAAAAACATAAAAAACAACATAATACGAAAAATGGTAGGTATAAAAGAAAGCATAGGCACAAAAATAAGGAAAAGTATGCTACGATGGTTCGGGCATGTTGAAAGGATGAGCGAAGAAAGATTGACGAACCAGATATATAATGCGAAAGTTGTGGGTAAAAGAGGCCCTGGCAGACCAAGACACACGTATCACGATCAAATAAATAAAACACTAGCTGAAGGAGAATTAAAAAGCCTTCGTAACAAAAGGGCATGTATGAAGAGGTTGATGAATGTCGATGAAGCGAAAGAGGTATGTTGTGATCGTGTCAAGTGGCGCTCAATTGTCTCTGCCTACCCCGTAAGGGATCTGGCGTGAAGATATGTATGTATGTATGTATGTATAAAAAACACGTTTCGTGAGTAGGCTCGAATTGCCGTCATGCCCAGTCAAGCTTAGGGACTGATGTCAGTCATGAGTGTCTGATTCCAGTTGCTAAAATTCGACACTGTCTGTAATTGCGCAAGTATATTTCTTAGTATTAATATTAATTTTATTTTGTAAATATATTTTTTTCGCGGTTGTGGCTCGGTTGTAAGAACGCGTACCTTAAATCCTACAAAGGTCGGTTCAAACCCACCTGACACGTACTAATGAGAAATACACTTTTCTTACGTACATTTGTCATAGATTTACAACACCACCGCTCACGTGTGAGGAGAGCACGTTAAGCCATTGGTCCCGGTTCCACAAATGCCAACTTGTGAAAAATCGTTATTAAATTATCATAAAAAATTACATCATATCCTCGCCAAGCCGTCTGGCCAGCGTTGCGAGTGTAGACCAAATTCTCCAGTTCTGGAAGGCCTATCTCCAGCAGTGGAGGTTTAGGACGCTTTTTTTTTTTATACTAGCACGACATGTGACCCTGCGCCCACCTGATGGTAAGTGGCGCGCAGGGTCCATGAATGTTAGCAACTGGAATCAGACCCTTATATCCGACATCAGTCCCTAACACTATGCCGGCTTGACTAGATGCCTTTTCACACTTCGCTTGAAGGACTCCAGGTTATAGGAAAGTGGAAACACAGAGGCTGGAAGAGCATTCCACATCTTTATTGTGCGACAGATGTATGAGTCACCAAATTTATAGGTACGCGAAGGGATAGTGACTACGGTATGTGGGTGCATATTCTGACCTGTGCGTGTGGTTCGGTTGCGGAATGGGGAGGAAGGAATTAGGTTATAGAGCTCTTCAGAGCACTCACCATAGTATAGCCGGTAGAAGACGCTCAGAGAAGCTACATCTCGGCGAAGCTGCAGGGATTCGAGAGTTCCAGATATAGTGGCTTCGTCCACAATTCGAACAGCTCGCCTTTGTAGGGTGTGTTCTAGGGGCTGTAATGAATAAATGAATTATGAATGTAATGTAATCATGTATGAAAATGTACTCGACGCTCGCTCTATCTTACTTGTTTTTTTTATAGTACTCAAATGGAATTTTATAAAAAACACGGTAAAGCTATGTTGGCAGATTATATGGAGAAAGAACTCGTAAAAAAGGTAAGGTATTTAATACTCACATAAATATATTTTATTTAATTAAATACATTTAAATGAGAATGCTGATTTTTCTTAGAGAAATGGGCCCAATAAAATGTTCTCGTATCATTATTTCTTTTTTATTTCATAGTTATTATATTGTGATTTAATAATCTATAATTAATTTTATTTATTTTACCCTAGCATAACGACGCGACAATTGACGAAAACTTTTTTTACGTTAATAATTACTTACATAGTTTCTATGCCCCCAATTTAAAATTCAGTGTTTTATCTATAATAAAGTACCTGATCATAATAAAGAACCTAATCGTATAAATAGTGTTTTGTAACTATTTCATACATAAATCTTAACGAAGTCCGGGAATTGTTTAGGACTTATGTATTCTGTACCATGTCCTTAAATAAATAAAAAAAAAAAATGAACGAAGTCCGGAGTTCTTCGCGCCATTTTGCGTGGACATGTCACGTGCAAGTTTTTGTTTTGTAAATTAATTTGCTGTGGATATTATTGGTCAAAAGTGGTGTTGTTTTGTTTAATAATGTGCTACAATGTGAATAATTATGGAAAACGATAAATTGGACTTTAAATATGGGGCACTACTTCGGGGTCGTTCTACTTGGCGTTTGTCTATGGTTTTCATATAAAATTCGGTAAAAAAAGCAAGATATATATGATTTGAAGTCGCTTTCGTCCACCCCCTGCAGCCTGACTCTGTTACTTAAGCGCAAACGTTATATATATTATGTTATTATATTAACTATATATATAACGCTATTAAAGTTGATATTTGCACGTCACTATCAAGGTCGAGCTCTTATAGAGTTGAGAATTAAATAATATTTTGTAATTATAACGCAAGCTCTGACGTAAATAATGAAATCCAATAATAACGTTTGCGCTTAAGTTACAGAATTGGGCTGCTGGTCCCGACTACATTGCCCTTTCTAGTTTAGTCCATAGATGTATTCTCAATCTCCTATGTATTAATTTCAGGAGAGAATCGTTTTAGAAAACGACGAATGGGTAGTCATTGTACCATACTGGGCGATATGGCCATTCGAGACTATGGCCTTACCAAAATTGAATGTACAAAGAATGACCGAATTGACCGACAACCAAAAACAAAAGCTGGCTGACGTCATAAAGCGACTAACGACAAAATATGACAATCTATTCAAATGTCGATTTCCTTATAGCATGGGATGGCATGGTGAGTATAGTAAACGATAGATCCGTAGAAGAGCGACAGTAAATAAATAAAATTCCATTTATTGTCAGATAATAGTATATATGCACGATAAAGATGTGGAATGCTGCACGATAAAGATGTGGAATGCTGCACGATAAAGATGTGGAATGCTGCACGATAAAGATGTGGAATGCTGCAAGATAAAAATGTGGAATGCTCTTCCAACCTCTGTGTTTCCACTTTCCTATAACTTGGAGTCCTTCAAGCGAAGTGTGAAAAAGCATCTAGTCAAGCCGGCATAGTGTTAGGAGCTGATGTCAGTCATGAGTGTCTGACTTCAGTTGCTAACAATCATTGACCTTGCGCGCCACTTACCATCGGGTGGGCCCACAGTCACATGTCGTGCTAGTATAAAAAGTATAAAAATATAAAAAAACACAGTTTTACATTTTCAAACAATATGTGACAAAAGGAATCAGTTGTGGTTCAGCAGTACAAGTGAGCAAAACAGCAGTAAAAATAACATTGACAAAACAATTAAACAAATATATTATATTATTGTTAATTTATTGTTCTTAAATTAGCAGAGGTTTTGCGTTTTGTCAGCTTTTGGGTTGCACACAGGCAAGTCCTAATTCTAACATACCTGGTGGGTTACCACTGTACCAGGTTTTATAATCTCATGGGTGCATTTGAAAGATATTTATTTATTGTTGTTGTGTAATTCTGTATTTGTTTCATTTGTAAATCTGCTATAGCTGAGTTTTCCTTGCAGATTCCTTTCCCAGTCAGATTAAACTTTAACAGGTCACTGGAATTTGCTAAGCTGTTAGTCTTCTGCTAACAGCTTACTCCTTCGACCACTTCGCTGCTTAGTCTTCCACTAACAGGAGTAGAATCATTCTAAATAATTTAAATAATGACGTGTCACAAATGCCTGTAATAGGTTAACGTGAATAAATATATTTTGACTTTGACTATTATATAAATAAATCAACATTAAATATTATTAAAATATATATATATATATATACAACACTTCTCTTTCTGTTCCTCTAAAAGTATTTTTCTTAACAACCTTTTTACTGTCTGGGTAGATTTATTTTTTACAGTCCTAGAACTCCACTGTTAAGAGATGGTCTTTCTAGAAATTTCTGAAGAATTTAACATACACTCGCCACGCTGGCCAGACGGGTTGGCGAGGTTCTGATGTCATTTTTTTTTTTATGACAATTTACTAACGGTGCCACAAGTTGGTATTAGTGGAACCGGGACCGGATCCCAGCTTAACGTTCTTTAACGTAAGAAAAAGGTTTATTTTTTATACTAGCACGACATATGACCTTGCGCCCACGTGATGGTAAGTGGCGCGCAAGTTCCACGAATGGTTCCGGGCATGACGGCAATTTGAGCCTGATCCCGGAACGTGTGGATACACATTACTGGGTTTATTTGCACGAATAGTGGATACTTCCCCGGCCCGGCAAACTGGGGAAATTACCACCATAATGGACCAAGGGTGCCACCTACCACCAGGTGGGCGCAAGGTCACATGTGGTAGTATATAATATAAATAATTTTATAGGTGCTCCAACCGGGCCTGATCACAAGCCGGGGGATTCCCCTCACTGGGTATTCCATGGGATATGGCTTCCACCCCTACTCCGAAGTGCAAACATCAAAAAGTTCATGGTCGGATACGAATTGCTTTGTCAGAGCCAGAGGGATTTGACAGCTGAGCAAGCGGCCGAAAGGTTGAGACAGTGCGATGACAGCTGTCATTATACTAAGAACTAAAGGACATCATCTTGTATGGGAATTTGAGCTAAATTATTTTCACAGGTATACGAGTTTATGCCTTTTTAGAATACATCGTCATGATCGTAGAACAGTGACGGATCTGCTATATTTAAAATTTTCATGGCGGCCATTCAACTGTCATTTCGACTGTTTTTTTGTCACTTTTTAAGTCTCATAATAAGTGCAAACCTTCTAGATTTCATTTTGGAACCCTTTCTAATATTTGCACTATAAATTACAGACCACAAACAATATAAAACTATATATAAATATATATGCAAAATTATGGGTATTTTTTTAAATCCGACACTGTTCTACGATCATGACGACATTGTTTTAGGCCGCGTTCGTTTTAAGAAATGTTAGCATGAAAATTCTAACATTTGATGCTAATTTCGTATGTCAGTACCGTGTTGAAAGGAGGGTTATTGATGTTACTTTTTGACAGATGTCATTACCATATAAAATGGTTTGTTTACCATTTTTATATACTTTATAGTTTTCTATTATATTTGTTAAAAAGGTATTTTAAACGATTTTATGTAATAAATTCAAAGACCATAATAATATCATGTGTGTTGGATGCCATGGTATGATAAAACTTGAAAGAAATAACTTGTCAAAAAGTAGCTTCACCGCTCGTTTTTTTTTTAAGAAATGTTAGCATTATTAAAAAAAGTGGTATTTCGTAACAAAAACGACATTTCGTGCTAGTTTATGAAGTTGCTACGAGATGTTGGAAATACTATAAAACGAACGCGGTGTTAAGACTGCTCACGATATCGAGGTAGATCGCTCTAAGCGCTGTCAGTTATTTGTCATTATGTCGCGCGCCATTTTCAAGTTTATTTAATATTAGGTTTTCTTTTAAATTATTTAATATTGTAATTCGTTTATACTGTTTGTATATTACTTCTATAAGATATCGACCCCTTCTGTCTGTCTAAACACCAATTCAGAGGAAGAATTCTGAGCAGGATGGAGGTGTAGTTCTATGTAAATAATACATTAGATATGCACAATGCAATGAAATCTACACATTTTCACTCACTCACACTTACAATATACACCTTCACACACCTACACATTCACATATACATACACTCACATAATGATGCGTAGATGGATTTTTTAAATATTGTCTCTTTATTTTTATTCTTATGTTTATTTTTTAATAGTTTAAATTGTTAATAATCCGTTCATGCTATATGTTTAGTGAAAATAATGTTATTCCGTAATTGGCTAGGTGTTCGGTAATCATTTGAATGTAAATATTTATTTGTAAAATACAGCTGTGGAATAAGTAAATAATAAATAAATAAATAAATAAATAAAACAAATCCATAATTAATATTTCAGTAGGAAGTAAAAAAAAATGTCTGTAACACGGCAAGTTATTTTAAAAGACCAAAATAAGTTATCAACACATATAAAGATGAATAAACCAAAAGATATATGTTTGTTAGTATTCATACTCAAAGATGTGGAATCCGCAATTTATCTTCCATACATTTTAAAAAATAACTATCATGTTATAAATAAAAATGTGTATTAGACCGTTCCGAATTGATATCACGCTCTGAGCATCCAAATCGTGATATTTGATTCGGAACGACTGTTAGTATCATATTCATTCTAAGCGCTCTGAGCTTGATTCGGAACGAGGAAAGCTTTGGCAATACAGTTTATGCAAGTCTCGGAACGGCTTTAACCGTGCTTAGGTTACTATTACGTGTCTCGGAACGAGGGGTATATTATTTAAGTATTTATTATATCGTATGACTTATTTATATGTTGGTATGTAGACATTTGTTTATTCGAATGGAATAAGCTAAAGATAAAAAAAAAAAAAATCTAACATTTTAAAACATAAATTACTATTAATAAAAATAAACCTAATTAATACGCGACATAAGCGTTGCCATCCGAGCGTCAACAGGTGATCCTCTGAGTAGGGAATATCTGATTCAAAGGATCAGTGTTGCCATCCAACGAGGCAACGTCGCCGGAGTCCTCGGAACATTGGGTTCATCTTCTCCTGGATTCGATGACATGTAGATTATAATCAAGATATTTGTAAGTATTTAGTTTTTATATTAATTAGCTTTTAGTTTATTTAATTTAAGGTTTTGTTTAGTTTATTTTTAATTTTATTACTTTAATTAATTCAATCATTTATATAAAATAAACTAGATAATCACATATATATCTTAAGAAATAATAAATGGGTCTACACGGGCTTAGTTGTCAAAAGAGTGCAGGCAGATTCTCCAGACACCAAGCCTTAAATGAGTTTATAAAGAGAAGTTTGTGGTCTGCTAAAATCCTGTCCGTCCTTGAACCATCAGGACTTTCACGTAGTGATGGTAAAAGGCCGGATGGTATGTCTCTTGTACCATGGAGTGAGGGAAGATGTCTTGTTTGAGATGCCACCTGTGTTGATACCTTTGCCGCTTGCCACATTTCCTCTACATCAAAAAAGGCCGGTTCGGCTGCTCATACAGCCGAATTTAGAAAGCACATCAAATACAATAGCATTAAACAAAATTATATCTTTGTGGCATTTGGGGTTGAAACAATGGGGGTATATTCTCTTGATACCCACAAATTCATAAAAGAGCTGGGTAAACGAATTTTCCAAGAGTGTGGCGATCCCAAATGCCATAACTACCTAAAACAGAATATGTCTATAATAATTCAACGAGGAAATGCGGCGAGCATTTTAGGTACCCTCCCTGGTGGTAAGCCCTTAGTTTATTTTGTAGAATAGCTTTAATTTCATAGGTATTTTTAGTTTTCTTTATAATTAGTTTTTTAGTCAATTTTATTTTAGAAATAATTAAGAAGGGAACTGTCATTTACACAAAATGTATAGGAAGTTGTAAATTTTGCGTTTTACAAAGCAATAAGAAATATCTAATAAAGTAATTTAAAAATTAACCATTAATAAATAAAAATATAACTAAAAACTAAAATGAAGAAAAAACAAAATAATAATTATTTTACAATAGGAAATAAAACAATTTATTTTATTGACAATTTTTTATTAAAATAAAAAAATTACAAAACAAATACTTATTATTTAAATTCGCTAATAAAAATAGAATCAATACCTTTGGGACATCTATAAATTACGCCAAACGTTAAGGAGAGGGGGGAGGGGGCATTTTAAGGTACCACCATCACTCTTTTTCCATCTAATTTTTATGACTACCTCCACTACTCGTGTGAAACTCACGATCGATCACTATAATCTAGGATTTTCTTTGTCCCCCCCCCATCCCCCCCTTGTATATAATCCTGGCTACAAATACAATTTCCTCGCAAATTTCTAAATAATAAGCAGCCTACATCGTTAATCATCTCCTAAAACGGCGAATTTATTAGCCATAGTAGATATTTGACAGTTGTCATCGCTTTCGCTGTCAGTTCGACTGTCATCTGCATCAGTTTGACAGTCTTCGTTGGATGATATTTCAATATCTGACAATTCGTTGCTTTCTGTCAAATCCTTAAACTCGGCCTGTACCCATTTGACATTTTTCATTTCTTCGCTAGATTCCAACTTATCTGTAAATTAAAATTGCTCTTACACATACAGAATATAGAAATACATATACATAATAGAGATATACTATATATAAAAATAGATAGATAGATAGATAAATTCTTTGATGCACAGAAAATAAAACATTTTACAGTACATAGCTCGATACACATACGAAATAGATAAAGAGAAGAAGACAAATTTCTAAGCATTCCATGGATTCACCGTGCGGGTGCCGGGTCCATCGTGTGTGGGTAAGGGATGAGGAGAATGGTGTCTCGGGCTTGCGACCGACAATAGACTGGTTTATGAAAAGGAGGCCTTCCTTTTTTTTATTTTATTGCGCGATAATACGCTCACCATCTACCATTCTACTCCTCTCCCTGCATACTAGAAATATACGTACAGCAAAGATACATATACTTAAGAAATAAAGAAGTACACAAATATAATAGAAAAATACACATATACCACGTGTAATGGGGTGTATCGCTAACTTTTTATCACGATAGATGGTGCATGATAGATGGTACCTAATGTAACTGTCAGTTGCATAGAAAAATTGCACTTATTTTTATTACGAAATTGATATTTTCTGAATATTATGCCGAAGTGAGCAGTTTTTGAGTGTACAAATAGAGATTTCTAAGCGAAATCAAAGATATGGAGATCTAAAAATTGCCGTTCTTTCTTAATTCGTCTTTTATGGTAGGTAACGTTAATTTAAAATACATTTTTCTGTTATAAAAATAAAAAAACTACAAAAACATTTAAAAAATGATGCCACATAGGTGTAAAAGAAGGTACCATCGCCGCTAGCGACATCTACAAAAAGCTTTGCCTGATACACCCCATTGAAAAAAGAACAAATATTATTTTAGGCTTCAGGTGTCATTGGTAGAACGCCTATTTAAAATAAAAAGAACACCTTATTTTTATAGATAAAAATCATTATCCTAAAAACAGAACACTACTGCATGGTCAATAAGGCCGCATCTGAAAATCGCGATATCCATCGTGATAAATACCTTAAAGCTGAGGAGTGTTATTATTAATTGTACTCGGCACAGACAAAAAAGAGAGAGACAGAATTACGTAAGTCAACGTTCGCGCGGTCGTCGACCTATCGCTACCTACTTGATTAGGCTCGGTATGAGTGCCGATATTTTTAGGATAACTTCTCTGCACTGTAACTTAAGATTTTATTACTGAATAATTAAAATAAAAAATACATAATTCTTTATTTTTATTCTAGATTATAATATAAATTTATTTGCTATTTAATAAATTCCACAAAAATGTACTGTAAGCAGACCAGCTTAGGCCTAATTATTTCAGTAAGTGGTGGATTTTTTCATAGTATTCTTACCTAATTCCTTCAAATATCCTTTAGGTCGAAGCCAAACGCATATTTTTCCATCCAAAGCCATTCTGAGAATATCATTTGCTGCTCTATAAGTATCAAGTCTAGCCGCTTTAGCTGTCAGGAAACCTGTCAAAAGAATATCAATTGTCAAGTTACATGCCACTTTAAGTATTATTAAGTGACGTAGAATTGTTAATAATCCCCTCGTTCCGAATCAAGCTCAGAGCGCTTAGAATGAATATGGTACTGACAGTCGTTCCGAATCAAATATCACGATTTGGATGCTCAGAGCGTGATATCAATTCGGATGTTTCTAGAACACTTTGTTGCTTTGCAAATTTGCCGTTAAAGGCGTCAATCCCTACCACTATGCTTACCTCGTTTTTTCGCCCACCCGTCACATATATCTCGAGGTGACCAGGTATCGTCTTTTTCAGGATGTTCCAGTTTTAACAACTTCACCAAATCCAAGGCTTCTGCTAGATATCTAAACATACAAATTAATAATATTGGATATGTGTTTTTGATTAATTGTTGAATAATGTGTGATCTTTTATACTCTACTTTTATACCTTTCTATTCCAAATCACACCAATGCGATTATTTGGGGAGGGGGGGGGGGGGGACATAAATTAAAATAAAGTATTTTTTATTTAAATTCTTTAATTATTATTAGCACTAAAACATCTCTTTAATGTACCTCTAGTACGCGCTATAGTTATGCCCAAAATCCTTTAAAATCTTTTAAAACAGAAAGTAACAGTAAGTAGCAAGTAACTTTCGAGAGTCTTCAGCGAAACGGTTTGTGACGTCTTCCATGAAGAATCGCCAATAGCGTTATCAAATTTTCATATCTAATAATGTAATTAGATATTAGGAACTCAATGTTTTCCAATTCAATAAATACATAAATAACAATTGCACTAGTGTGTGGTTTTCATCTTTCTTCGCACGACCTGTACATATTATTATTCCCTCGTATTAGAGGCCGTCCATTAATCAAGTGATGTTTTTTTTTATAGCATTTTTGAACCCCCCCCCCCCCCCCCCCCCTTGGTTACGTGGTGAGGTTAAGGACTAACCCGATAAAATCACGTGTACGTGTATTTTTAGTACCTACTAAGAATCTTAAAATTTAAAATATTAAATGGCGCTGTGTGACCTGTCTGGAAATATTTTTTTATTTATTTTGAATATTTGACGAAAAAATAATTATATGTGATATTTTTCTAAACCCCCCCCCCCCGCTTTCGAACCTCACGCGATTAATGGACGGCCCCTTAGTTTAAATATTTACCTGATAGTGGAATAAGGTTCTCTCAACTGAGCTATAGGGTAACTTCCCATTAATATCTGTATAGTTCTGGGAACAGTAGAGGGAAATACAAGACCTGGACAATCACACAGCCGCACCTAAAATACATACACAAATAACAATGTTGACATGCCTAAATTAACAGTTTTAAATCCGTAAATATCTTGACAATCATTAAATAGTTCTTCAATTCCATAATTAGGAAATGTAGCCAAATGCCCAGCGTGGCGAGATTTGGCCAACTTTTTTAGAAATATATTCTGAAAAGCTAATATCCAGCAGTAGAGGTCTAGGACATATTTGGAATATTTTAAGTTTGCAGTTTTAAATTTTTATTAAGAAATTTAGCCAAAAGAGTGTGGCGAGAAATGGCCAAATTTTCCAAAAACATTATCTGAAAAGCTTCAGCAGTCTAGGACGTAGAGTTTTAGGGCGTGAAATGAATGACTACATTTGGCTTGTCTAAATTCATAGTTTTTAATATCTAGCGATCATTGAATAGTTCCAAAAGTTCAGCGTGGCGAGAATTGGCCAAATTCTCCAGAAACATGTTCTGGAAGTGCAGTCTTCAGCAATTGACCTCTAGGACATAGTGTTCTAGGGACTATAATGATTGACTTTTATCGGTATATGATTTTAATCCGTTAATATCTAGACAATCATTGACGAGTTCTTAATTTTTTAAATTAGGAATTGTAGCCAAATGTCCAGCGTGGCGAGAATTGGCCAAATTATCTAGAAATATGTTCTAGAAGGCTCATCTCCAACTGTGGAGGTCTAAGGCATAGTGTTCTAGACATTGTAATAATTGACTATTTTGGTATATGTTTTTAATCCGTATATATCTGGACAATCATTGACTACTTCTTCATTTTAATAATTGGTAAATGTAGCCAAATGTCCACCCTGGCGAGATTAGGCCAAATTCTGAAGAAATATGTTCAGGAAGTCCTTAGCAATGGAGATATAAGACATTGTGTTAATGCAATGGCAAGAAAGATATTTAATAAGCTTCCAGTTACTATAACTGTTCAAATTAAGAGTCAAAAATATACCTAGACACTAAGCTCAACAAAGTCATGTGACTAAATTAATATTTGTTTGCTAGAAATAGCAAAGCATGTGTTATAATTACATATAATTTACATCCCTGTACCTACCATGTTTCTGACAAATAAATTTGTTCATTTTATTAATAATATAGTTTTTTTTTTTTATCAAATTAATCTTACCTCTTTAGTCAAGAATATAGTTTGAAAGTGTTTGGTGTGACCAGGAGTTTTGGATACAGAAACCACTTTTTTTCCCATTATAGCATTCATAAGGGACGATTTACCTACATTTGGTTGACCTACACAACCTAAAATAGAAAAAAACAATCTTTATTCATGTATACTATGATCAAGGGTTCAACTAGATTAACAGTCACATAGAAAATTACTGCGAAAAACTAGCAAGCGGACATCTACGTACATCCTATCTCTTTCTCTTAATATATACGACAAACAAAGCGATCGGTCAGAAATAAAATCACATAAATGCTATTAAATATTTATCACAAAATCAATCTAATTTATTTATACATAAGTTATAAATTGCTTCGACAGCCCTCTGCATTTTAACACGTCCTCACGTTGGGCGAAGTCGAAACCTACTGTCTGAAATGTCAGCACACGATTGTTTTGTGCTGATATTTCTTCCGGCGTTTTCAAGAGCCGTCACCTATATAATCTAGTTAATTCTTTATCGATGAATAAATAGGAGATTTTACAAGTTTTATTATACAGTATAATAATATATTGGTCGGAAATCCTTTATTTATTAATGAGCGGGAACAATAAGTGTCAAGCTCTGCTTTAACGCCTTTAAACTGAACTGGTTTTTTTTTTTCTGACAGGTCACAGCGCCATCTAGTTTCGTGGTAAGCTACGAGGCTTGTGTTACGGAAACTAGATGGTTGAAAAACTACATATTATACTTTTTTTTTTTTGTAAATATATACATATTATACATATAAACACCCAGACCGAGACAAATTATACAATGTACAACTTGCCCCCGGTGGGAATCGAACCCACGACCTCCCGAGTTCACGGCAACGTTTGGCCTCAAATATTGAAAAAATTTGGCAGAATGGTTCCTTGGAACTTTGAGACGGACACTCCACAACTATTTATCTGTCTGTCTGTGTAATTCGCCTTCACGACTATATTGCTGGACCGATTTTGATTAAATTTGGCAGATATGATCCTCGGCACTCAAGGGCAAACATATGAGTGCGACATGTGATCCTACTACCCAAAAAAAGTGAAGATGTTTTTTTTTTTTTTATTATATGAGGGTAGTAGTAAATATTATCATTAATATCAGCCTATATCTCTCCACTGCTGGATGTAGACCTTCGCCAAGGCTCGCCACTTAACGCGATCTCTTGCCACCACATCCAACCTCCACCAGCGACCTTCTTCAGGTCATCGGTCCTTTTGGCGGGGAGTCGTCCCTCCCGGCGTCTTCTCGTACGTGGTCCTCATTCTAGACCTTCGTCTTCAAACATTGTATGGACGATAAGAGGATATGCCGAAGTATCCCGAATCCTAGCTGAATGCGTCTGTCGGCTTCTTTACTAAAGTCGGCTGCGCATAATTGGATAGTCTGCCCGAGGTAAACGTAATTTTGCACAACTTCGAGAGTAGCGTTTCCCATGCAGATTGACCTCGGCTTGACATGATCATCTGGGAAGCCACGTTTAAGCCGTTTAACATTCCGCTAAGATCCTTGAGCGTGCTTTAGAATAATAACTATGACATTGAATTCTCCGTTGCCGTTTATGCAGCATAATTCCAGTCTAGCATTTTAAAAACATCTTCCAATGCGTTCGTAAACAGATTCGGGGATAAGACATCACCCTGTCGCACGCCACTGCGCAGTTGGATTGGTTTTGTATGCTGACCTACAGAACCTACATAGTGGCACAGCTGTATAGATAGACATCTTAGCACCGCGACGTATCGATAGTCTATTAGTCATCGCTGCAAAGATTTCAGAACAGCTCAGGTTTCGATTGAGTCGAATGCTTTCTCGTAGTCCACAAACGCCAGACATAGCGGCATATTAGACTCCTCGGTTTTCAGTATTATCTGCCGCAATGTGTGAATGTGATCCACCTAAATAAATATTATACCTTACCGATAGTAAGGACTCCATTTTTGTATCGTTCATGTTCATAATATGTTGTATCAGCTTGCTGGACAATGGTTTCCCCTAAAACAAACAAATGAAGAGGGTTTTTAAGCTATGCATCCCACTGTCTCGTAACATTTTTAAAGATTTATCAATAAAACTAGTGTTCTTTAAAAACATGTAGTAACCAATTTTCTAGGAAATAAAAATTACGGGTATTTAGAAGATGCTTGTATATTAATATTACAGTTGTTTTATTACTAGAGGATCCTTTCAGCAAGTTTCGATATAGGAATAGAGTAGTTCAGAGAGTAGCGATCCACGACCGTTTGAATAATTCACCATGTATAATAACTATCTGGTGTATCTAGAGTCGTAAATGATAACCATGATTAGATTTACCTACGTCATCATCCTTATCTACAGTGCTGTCATCATCTTTACCTACTGTGGCGTCATAATCCTTGCCTATAGTGATGCCATCATCTTTACGTACTGTGACGTCATAAACCTTAACTACAGTGATATCATCATCTTTACCTACTGTGACGTCATCATCATTACCTACAGTGATGTCATCATCGTTACCTACTGAGTTCTAATCCTTACCTACTGTGGCGTCGTCATCCTTACCTACAGTAAAGTCAACAACTTACCTATTGTGATGTCATCATCTTCGAACTCCACTAAGCTTTCCTCGCGTATCTTATTTTCCCATGATGTCAAATCGACCTGTCCATTGACAACTTTTTTGCAAGCTTCTAGAAGTTTCGTGGCTCCTTCTACGCACATACGTTGGCGACCTTTACGACGACGAATTTGAAGACCTGAAAATAATTAAATGATGATGAGAGATTGAGAGACAATTTGAGAAATGTTCAGTGTAAGAGGTAAGTGATAATTTGAAAAATGTTCAGTGTAAGAGGTAAGAGATATTTTGAGAAATGTTCAGTGGAAGAGGTAAGTGATATTTTGAGGAGAGTTAGTTTAAGTGTTAAGTTGTTTTTAGAAGAGTTGAGTCTTAGGGAAATGTATTTTTTTTTTCAGTTGGGATTACAACTTATCTATAAACTGTTGTAAAGAAGTCTGGCCTCTTCCCGGACTCACCCTGACATAAACTTATATACCCACAACCATTTCTGTATGCTGAAATGACTATTGGCATGCCACAATCTACGGCATGATTGCAACAAATGCAGGGGACTGAGACTATGTGTTAATGTGTAAAGAAAATCATATTAACAAAATGTAAAATAAAATTAAATATTAATACAACGCTGGCTGCATTTCCCCGCTGAATTGCAATACTGATTCTTTGGGCGAAGAAAGAGCCAGCCCTCTTGTCAACAAAGGAGACGACAAAACTTAGTGTTGTGTTTTAATTTATTTAAACGGCACAAATATGTAATCATTTACATAATGGTGGTGTCGGACTCCGCATTTTCCGGCGCGGCCTCCGCTTTATGCGCTGTTCCCTGAAATGCGACGCAGAGGATTGACGCACATGGCGTAGAAAGAATACCATCGACAAATAAATATCAATAAATAATAATTAATCAATAAATTTATTGTTATTTTTTTCCACAAAAGAAAGTAGTCGAATAAGTTATTTTGGATTATAATGTCTTACATTTGTTTAGTTAATTGATATAAACGATTTATTATTATACACTTACCAGTAGAATTAGAAGCTCTGAGATTGTAGGAGGGACACGAGGTGAAGTAGACCACATTTAGTTTAGGGTATACGGACAATACATGCTCTCGCCAAGCTACCACAACTGATGCAGGAACTAAATCTATTTTGTTCATTATTAATATCATATCTTTGTTCAACTTGTTGACTATGTAGTCGTATAGAGATGGGGGGAACATCATACCCTGAAATGAAATCATGGGGTGGTAAAAAATCACATTTAGCCAACTTTACTATAGGTCGTGACAAGTGGCAAGCTCTTCGATGTCTTTAGCATTCTCCCCGTAATCTCGTACGAAACAGAGACGTGGATACTAACAGCGGGTCTGTTTAAGGTCGCTCAGCGAGCTATGCTTGGTATATCTCTGATAGATACACTACGATCAGCCCCCCGCCTGCACTCCGACAGCACTACAACAGCCCCCTGCCTGCACTCCGACCAGCCCCCCGATGGCACTCCGACCAGCCCCCCGCCTGCACTCTGACCAGCCCCCCGCCTGCACCCCGACAGCACTACAACAGCCCCCTGCCTGCACTCCGACCAGCCCCCCGACGGCACTCTGACCAGCCCCCCGCCTGCACTCCGTCCAGCTCCCCGCCTGCACTCCGACCAGCCCCCCGACGGCACTCTGACCAGCCCCCCGCCTGCACTCCGTCCAGCCCCCCGACTGCACTCCGACAGCCCACCGCCTGCACTCCGACCAGCCCCTCGTCTGCACTACGATCAGCTCCCCGCTTGCACTCCGACCAGCCCCCCGCCTGCACTCCGACTAGCCCCCCGCCTGCACCCCGACAGCACTACAACAGCCCCCTGCCTGCACTCCGACCAGCCCCCTGACGGCACTCCGACCAGCCCCCCGCCTGCACTCCGACTAGCCCCCCGCCTGCACCCCGACAGCACTACAACAGCCCCCTGCCTGCACTCCGACCAGCCCCCCGACGGCACTCTGACCAGCCCCCCGCCTGCACTCCGTCCAGCCCCACGACGGCACTCCGACCAGCCCCCCCACCGGAACTCCGACCAGCCCCCCGACTGCACTCCGACAGCCCACCGCCTGCACTCCGACCAGCCCCTCGTCTGCACTCCGATCAGCTCCCCGCCTGCACTCCGACCAGCCCCTCGTCTCCACTACGATATCAGCCCCCCGCTTGCATTCCGTCCAGCCCCCCGACGGCACTCCGACCAACCCCCCGCCTGCACTCCGATCAGCCCCCCGCCTGCACTCCGATCAGCCCCCTGCCTGCACTCCGACCAGCCCCTCGTCTGCACTACGATCAGCTCCCTGCTTGCACTCCGACCAGCCCCTCGTCTGCACTACGATATCAGCCCCCCCCCCGCCTGCACTCCGTCCAGCCCCCCGACGGCACTCCGACCAACCCCCCGCCTGCACTCCGATCAGCCCCCCTGCCTGCACTCCGATCAGCCCCCTGCCTGCACTCCGACCAGCCCCTCGTCTGCACTACGATCAGCTCCCTGCTTGCACTCCGACCAGCCCCTCGTCTGCACTACGATATCAGCCCCCCGCCTGCACTCCGTCCAGCCCCCCGACGCCACTCCGACCAACCCTCCGCCTGCACTCCGACCAGCCCCCCGACAGCGCTACAACATACCTTTTTAAGATTTCAGATTTAAAGGAAAGTGTTCTTACATCCAAGCCACCACCGCTCCTGATGATTTTTACTTACCACAAATCGTATATCAACTATCAGCAGCAATATGTCTGACATTTCTATGACTCTCCATAATTGCCGCCAAGTTTCCAAATTTAGCTCAAAATAGCTCATATCTTTCCAATGCGGGGATTTCTCTAACGATGCAATGTATTCCTGGAAGAAATTAATTTATACTAATACAATTGAAAAAGCTTTGTCTGTCTGTATGTGCTTGAAAATTTATGTCTGTTTGCTGACAAAGTCAAAAGATATGTGTAAAACACTCACAAAGTCAAAATATCTTTATTAACGTAAACAGGTATTTGTGACACATCATAATTTAAATTATTTTAAATAATTCTACTCCTGTTAGTGGATGACTAAGTCAGTGACCTGTTAAAGTTTAACCAATCTAATAAAAATAAGGAATCTGCAAGGAAAACTCAGCTGCTATTTACAAATGAAACAAATACAGAATTACACAACAATAAATAAATAATAGACTGGAATTACTGCGGCATAAATGTCCACGGAACGGTAAGTTCAATAAGGATAACTTTTTTCAAGTTCTGAGAGAATACAAAGATGTCTGGCCTAAAGGCTGATACAGCTAGTTCATCTGGGATCCTATAATGGTGTTCAAATGTATCTATGAGAATTTTCCAGTCTGATGCGGCACCAAGGATCAATGAAGGATCTAATATAAATGAGACTTACCGTAAAGTATCTCTGCTCCTGATTAGATAATTCTGCAGGGGTCATGTTGAAATTCCACGGGGGTCGTTTGGGAAAGTCCACTTCTTTGGGAAAATAGTCAATTCCATTTATCTCTAGCTGCTCCATTGTCATTGGCTTTAATAATTTTCTAAAACAAAAAACAATGTAAGATCAGTTTGAACTCCGTCATGTACTGAAGAAGACAAATTTCTAAACACTCCATGGATTCACCACGCTAGTGCCAGGTCCATTGTGTGTGGGTAAGATATGAGAAGAATGGTGTCATGAGCTTGAGATTGACAATAGGCGGGTTTAAAAAGAAGACAAGAAACTTATTACATGGTAACATTAGTATCAAGACAGTTTATTCCTGCTATAATTAGTGTTACCAGTGCTAGATTTAATTAAATTTTCCACACATTTTCTGGGACAAAACTCATTTGCCAGACTATACCGGTGTCAATTCCCAGTAAATAGCATGGAGTAGGGATGAGACCGAAGCCGGTCTCCTGTTTCTCTCACGATATATATAATTTTAAGGAATAAATAAAATAAAAAATGTTTGGTGTTTTGTTATTTTTATATTCGCTCATCGCTCACAGCGCTCCATGCCTCTTTCACTCATATACCACATCCTTACACTTAAAATAAGTTAGTTTTTTTTTTCTACACTAGAAATTCCCTAGAAATAATTTATATGGCAAAACAATGTTTGCCAGGTCAGTACAGTACGGGACAGTATATATATAAAATTATAAAAGGTAAAATGTATCTACCTGAAGTTTTAAAACTCATCTCTGTTTGTACCTGACAAGTACCTGCGCGCGCGCCACGATCGACTATTAGCAGAGGAGAGTGCTCATATCCACTTACTCCCGAGTGCTAATAAGAGGTTTGACGTTTATGCATTATTTATTTATTTATTTTATTTAAAACTTTATTGCACATAAATCACAAAGGCGTGACATAATGTCGCTTGACATTCTCTGCCTGTCAGACCTTCGGGACAACGAGAACATTTATGTGAGGTAGGTAGGTCAATTAAAATTAAATATATTAAAAATATACGTCTATAAAATATTATTTATTGCTTATAATAAATATTTATTAATAAAATTACATACGAATTCATACACACATACATATATAAACTACATAAATAAGTTATACTATTTATATACTACATAAACATAAATTAGGTACTACGTACTTAATGATAACCGATGATGTAGGATGCAGAAAGCAAACAGCAGCCATATTCTGTTACAGAGCTTGCATCATAATTACAAAATATTAAATTCTCATCTCTATAAGCGCTCAACCTTGACAGCTTATATATATAAAATGTTTAAACAAGGTTTGCCGTTGAAAATTACATTATACAATAAACTACCTGAGATTATAACTAGACTACAACCAAATGAATTTAAAACAAAATTGAAACTCTTTTTTCAAAATAATGCTTTTTATAACCTGACAGAATTTATTAAACATGCCTTTGACGTAAAATTCTTTTAAATAGTTGTATAATTTTGTGGTCTTATGCCTTCTACTGTATTGTGTTCCTTTGCTCCTTTGTCTACGATGCATGGTGTTAATAGCATTATTGTTATTATTTTAAAATTTGTTAACTGACATACCAAAATATAACGATTGTTATATAGGTGAAATATACAAATATATATAGTGAACGGATTTTATTATACAAAAATTAGTACAATGTTTGCGCTTAAGTAACAGAATAGCGCTGTAAGTTGTCTTAAGGTACTTGGAGTCGTTATAGCTGATCCATAACTTGCAGGATTTTGTAAATAAATAAAAAAACAATCAGTTCTTTAGTACACTTACAAGGAGTCTTCCTTCTTAAGAAACACCTCCTCATCAGTTTCCCGGTAAAATTTCAAGGCATAACGGTTCTTATTGGCTCTGCCTTGGTTCCTAAGATTGGGTTGAGCGTTCAGAGCAACAACATCATAAGGCGATGACGATGATGAACCTGAAAAAAGGAAATACAGTGTAAACTCCATGTAACTTCATTCAATTTAACAACAAACTCCCTAAAGCATCGAAATCAATTGGCTTTGGTTGCTTTAGCTTGTTTTCCAATTCTGATTTTTCTTATCTTCATTTAACAACAACTCTCTATAGCGCCATAAAATGGTTCTGTGTCGTTATATAGAGCTTACACATTAAATAGTAGCAGAGGAGGAGTAGTGGTAGGCTTGTAGGAATGCTTTCCTTAAAATCTAAAGAGGTAATAATGAATCCCAGCATGTACTAATGTAAATACACTTATGTTACATACTGACGTCATAGATTTACAACACCACCGTTGCTGTGACTCTTGGCAGTGGTCGTGAGTGTAGGCCAAATTCAGCAATATGTTCTCGAAGGTTCATTTCCAGCAGTCTAGTACCGGTCAGTAAAGGCTGTGATAAAGATAATAATCTTACCAGAAATAAGTATGGTTTTTTGCTTCTTGGACTGTAACTGCTGCTTCTTTGCCTTCCCGCTGAAGGGAGTCTTGCGCCGAGCTTGCGGCATGGTTTCTTCAAATAAATAAACGAAAAATTAATTAATATATTTCATGCGTTAATAGTCATGCATCTTTTGTCTGCTAATTTTACTTAATAAATGTGCACAAACTTACAACAATTTGTAGCTGTTATGATATAAACACAGACCATATAGCTATATTGCTAATGATATAAAGGTATATAATAAAGTTTTGTTGTACTATTTCTTAATGCGTAAGGAATTCTACCAAATTCTACAGCGGCATTTTTCGAGAACTTTTTTTAAGAAAACTACTAATGTCAAAATAAAACATGGTTTGAATAGGGTGTATCACTAACTTTTTATCACTCTAGATGGCGCATGATAGATGGTACCTAATATATCTGTCAGTTGCATAGAAAATTTGTATTTTTATTTCGAAATTTATTATTTTCTGAATATTATGCCGAAATGAGCAGCTTTTAAGTGTACAAATCGAGATTTCTAAACGAAATAAAAGATATGGTGATCTTAAAATAAAGTCTATATAATCTGTGGTTCCAATACTTAATAAAAAACTACAAAATGATGCGTCATAGGTGAAAACATGGTACCATTGCCGCTAGCGACATCTACAAAAAGTTTTGCCTGATACACCCCATTGTTTCAAAATTATAAATATTCTTTATGAGAGATATTAAATATAATAAATAACTGGGTTATAGGTTTCCAATATGATAAAACTGATCAAGGAACATATTACAAGAAACTGATAGTGTAAATATTTTTATTACTGTTGTTGTCTAGGACCAATTTTTTTGGTCCTAGGTTGTTGCAAAGCTTTGTAATTTGTAATGTTTTTTTTATGATTCTAGCATAATTTAGATTAACATGAATCCGATGTCCGATACAAACATTATTTATAGGAGTGTCTCTATTTTTTCTTATAGCAACAAACAGAACCTCAAAACTGAGTTTTTAATCTACAATGAGTCTTTAATTTTCGTGTACATTGCGTGTATTCGGTAAACTAAACACAAGCCTATTACTAAAGAACACGCTATGTACAAAAAATATAGAATTAAAATTATCGAACGGCTGTCAGCAAAAGAAAACGTCAAAATCGGTACTTTTTATAGTCTGTGAAAATCGATATTGTTTGGAGCAGTGTAAATAAACTACATTTTCTGACTAAAAACTGTTAAGAAAACACTGCAATATGTTACCATTATCGTTATTACGCACCGCGCAAAACCACCCGATGCTTGTTGAGTTGAAAAATGGCGAAACTTACAATGGGCACTTGGTAAGTTGCGATAACTGGATGAATATTAATTTGCGCGAGGTAATTTGCACTTCTCGTGATGGAGACAAGTTTTGGAGGATGCCAGAATGCTATATAAGGGGCAGCACGATTAAATACCTACGCATTCCAGACGAAGTCATCGATATGGTGAAGGAAGAGACGCAAGTTAAGGCTCGTGGGAGAAATGATGTTTCCAAGGGACGTGGAGGGAATATGAGAAATAGTGGCCGTGGTGGAAATCGAGGAACTTTTGGTGGAAGAGGACGGCCAGCACCCTTGGCGAGAGGCGGCGGCAGCCAAAATCGAAATCAGAACAAGAAAAAGCAATAGCGGGAATCTCAGTAGATTTTATGTTAATTTGTAATTTATTGTTCTAAATATATGTTTTGTTAAGGTTCCAATTCTTTTGTTTCTTTTATTAATTTACTGCCATCCATTTCCACTAAGGGATACCATTTAAAAAATTGCAAAGACCTGTCAAAAGCCTGGATTTCTGGATAAAAATTTAGTCACAAAATGCAAACATTACCCACTTAGTTACAGTGGTAATGGTAAGTATAGTAGCAGATGCTCGTGACAGCATATGAAAACTTTTTGTACTATATACAAAGGCAGATCTGATGTTGCTAGACATTCTTACTAGGGCATTATGAACATGGAGGTAGGTGCAAATATGTAGTTTTAATACTCTTAACCCATCAAATTCAAAAAATCCGGACAGATTTTGGCTAAGTTCACAAATGTAGGTTTTAAATAATATTATTATTAAAGCTGGGTTGCACCAAAATGAAATCTATAAATTATTACCACCAAAGTTAAAAATGGTGTCAAATGTACCAGTCTTATATTAAATGTCAGCTGGTACATTTGATGCCATTCTCTCTCTATCCCATTAATTAATATGAGCATAACGGCTGTTTGTAGAAAGGCTGATTATCTTTTGACATGTTTAAATAAGCCAACCATCCGGCAAAGGTCAAAATAATGATCTTGGATTATATTTGTTATCCCTCTACCTACAAGCGCCCGTAAGATTGTTCTAGTGGTTATGATGTGATCCGGCAACTTGAAATTGTTGTACAATGCACAGATGAGTCAAAAGCCGCCTTTGGGATGCGTCCCCTACACCGGGCCCAACCGCGGCAACACGCCGCCCCGCGCCTTTTGGAACCTTAGAATAATGACAATTAAGTAAGTTGGAACAGTCGCATTTGCGTATGTATATATTACTTTATGCAGTCGCATCCGATAGACTAATAATACAAACCAAAGATCCCTAATCCCTAGTCAATAAGCTTGCCACTTGTCATGATAGGCCTATAGCAAAGTGTTGGCTAAAATGTGAAACCTTATAAAACAAGTGAGGGTATTATACTAAGGTCGTGTTATAATTTTTATATAAACTAAAAAGGGCTTAACACAAAGAGACGTTAAGCGCAATAACAAAAAATTGCCATATTTTTATAGGGCAACATAATTTTCCATTCTGGAAAGCCATCTGATATACCAGCATCTGATTGCAATATCATGAACCAGCATGATCACCATTTTGCACCTAAATTGCACATTCATGTCAAATAACACATTCAAATTTTTGATGCCCAGATTTTAACATTTGTAACACTTTTCTATTTTTATTACCAGCTTGATGTACCAAAAAATAAATTCGAAGTTAAGAAGAACTGTGGATCCCGAAACGTACTTCTACAAGTGTTGCCAACATAAACCGAATATTGAAAATAAATAAAATGGCGTAGGAAAGCCATGAAGTCTTGTTCGAACTAAAAAAATATGATTTGTTGATTATACCCCAAATCGTTACCAAAATGAATCAAATTAACATAAATATTGAAGGTTTCAATGTGAACGGAATATGTGTCGGATGTTTGAACTATAATCGAAAGATGTATTCGTCTACTAATGTGCAAGAGTGCTTTCGTATTTTGGGAAATATTGAGGTAAGGCAAGGGTAATTTACTACAATTTTAACACAAATATCCTTTAAATATTTTGTTTTAATTATTAGACACATTCGTTTGTTAGTTATATCATTATTTTTCTTAATATTCACATGTAAACAATCGTACAAAAGCCATGGATCCGACAATTAGTTTTTTTTTCTTATTTTTATTTACGACATAGTATCCTATAATCTGTGTTTACGACAATGAGAATGGAATGAGAAACACAAATTATTTACGTGTTCTTTAATTATATTAATGAACAAGATTTTTTTCTCAAATACAAAAAAAAAAATGTTATGTTTCTCATTTTATTTGAATACAAACCCTTGTCTTAATTATATGACCACTTAATGCAAAAAATTACTGTCGATAAACATAATAGTAGAATTCAATTCAAATTATTGAGTCATTCCCTTGTTCCAGCCTAACTATCCAACCCAGGTTGGATATTGGGAACTCACAGTGCCATCTTTCAACCTGCCTCGGGTTGGATAGTGGGAATATAATTAATGATTTATTTTTTCTTCCCCTCTTCCAACCTGTACTGAATAGGGTACAGTCACAGGTAATTCTATATTGTCGTTGGTATGTGTTTACATTTATAATACAATGTGTTTATGTACAATTTGATGCTGGTATTTAAAAAATATGAAATTAGTAAAATGCATAATTTTCATTAAATTTTAAATTACTCAAAAAACTTCAAACATTTTGGATAATGTCAAATGTAAAAAAAATGTTTTAGGGGTAATTTAACTTCAATGGTGAGCATATTATTGCTCAGAGACCTTTGTAAAGCACACTATAGTCAGAAGCCCGAGACACCATTCTTCTCCCCTCTCATTCCTAAACGTTGGACCTGGTGGCGCCTGCACAGTGAATCCAAGGAATGCTTAGAAATTTTTGTTCTTCTTATCACAAATAATACCGTGAAGTCTTACAGGTATAGGACTTACTATCTACACAATAAACACTGGCTCCCTGTAACACCAAGTTGGTCTTGGTTGACTAAATCCACACTCGCCAGCACTCATAACAGTGTGACGTTCACCTACCATTTGTGTACATTAGACAATGTATTATTAGAGACAGACAACTTGATTAGCTGGAGTAACAAAAACACCTTTAAGAAAATTATCACCAAATCCCCTAATCAGATGATGCAAAATATCTAGGTTTACACCTGGACAGACGACTTACTTGGAGGAAGCATATACACATGAAACGTAAAGCCCTTGGACTGCAACTACGCAAACTATATTGGCTCATAAACACCAAATCCAAACTATTAATGGAAAACAAGCTTCTTCTCTATAAGTGCATTCTGAAACCGATATGGACTTATGGACTCCAATTATGGGGTACATCTGCAAAATTCAATGTGGAAATACTGCAAAGATTTCAATCAAAAACTATTCGAATGATTGCAAATGCACCCTGGTACGTCACAAATGATATAATTCACCATGACCTTGGCATCCCAACAGTCAAAGAAGAAATTAAAACTCATGCTACCAATTATGGCAAACTCATACAAAATCATCAAAACAAGTTGGCAAGCAACCTTATGGATAGAACATTCAGATTCACAAGACTGAAGAGAACAGCTCCACATGAATTGATTATTTAATTTCCAATAACAATGACTTGCAATGCTTTAATGAATCAATACGGTTGCATCAAAACCTATAGTATTACATACATATTGCCGAATGTCTTGACTAGACAGATTGCAATAAAATTAAGAAAAAAAAAGAAAATATAATCATTTTATTTTCCGAAATAATTTAACAATACTTAGCTAGATTGTGCAACAAAATATTTATTATAAAACACATTTAGCATTTGTCAAAACCAATAAAAGAGAGAAATAAATTTTGTTATTTATATTACAAGAGAAATATCCATTCGAGAAATTTATCTGATGGATAAAGTCAGAAACGAGGAAATCCGTCGTAGAACCAAAGTTACCGATATAGCCTTCAAAATTAGTAAGCTGAAATGGCAATGGGCTGGACATGTATGTCATAGAACCGATGAATGATGGAGTAGACGAGTTCTAGAGTGGAGATCACTTACGGGAAAACGCAGAGTGGGTCGACGCCCCGCTAGATGGACAGATGACCTAAGGAAGGTCGCTGGTGGGCGTTGGATGAGAGTGGCAGGAGATCGTGTGAAGTGGCGAGCCTTGGGGGAGGCCTATATCCAGCAGTGGAGAGACACAGGCTGATGATGATGATGATATTACAAGTACATTGGAATTTTAAAAGTTACTTTCGAGGGTCTTCAGAAAAAACGGTTTAGAAAGTTACAAAAAGTTATTTTTCTTAACATTTTGCCACAGCTATTGGACTTGAGTTGTGGTCCCGACTCTACTGAATACGATTTTGATGTGTTTATTTTGTCCTGTGTGTGTGATATGGTTGTAGAACAGAGATGAAGGGATCATGAAGTACATACAGTTTATTTCTTCCAGGTGACAGATGGATTAATGATCCAGGTGTGCTGGGAATGTCTGGCCACGGTCAAAAAGATCTGTAACTTCCAGAGTATGATTCAGACATCATATTGCATCCTTATGCAATACTCTAAAAAGGTAAGGAATAAAAAAATCATTACAATTTGGATTCCGTTTCTTCCATCCATTTTTCATCAAATATTATGATTCCACTGTAGAAATGAACGGGAACTGACTTAAGACGCAGCTATATGCAGTGGATCTATTTATCAGTCGGGACCTATTAAAAACTGGGAAGGGCTCAAATCTCCCCAACAATGCATCCCAACTGTTAAAGCCACATGTGAAAGATATATAAAAATATTTCAATGGTGTAGTTAAGCAGTTATCAAACTTTTTGGTGACAGAACTAGTAATGATATGAGTAAAAGATACAAATGAGCTATATCCGCACAGGAGATTGATTGTATCTGCTATGTATAAGTCGATTTGTTATTATTAGATTACCCACATTTCATATGATGATGATAAGCGGTTGTGGATGCGGTTGATGATGATGTGGATTTCTTCCATTAAGCGGTTGCGGGTGATTATGCGCGGCTAGGAAGAGCCAACCAAGGTCGTCCGACACACAATGATAGCACTATGCCGGCCATCAACGCGGTGGGGTTTAAGATGGCCCCTTTGTCGACCACAGCGCCATCTAGCGACATGATGGCGTACTTCAGAGCCGACATGCGTACGTTAGCCTGTAAACGAATTCTCTCCAACAATCCAAATTTTAATTTACATCAGTTGTAATACGGTTCTATTCGGAGTGACGGAGCGGAGTGAAAGAAATAGAACACTTAACTGACGTAAAAAAAGCAAGAGCGAATAGATATATACAGACCTGCACAAGACAGAAAGAGATGTAATATAATTATTAGCGTTGCTTTGAGTAAGTAACAGATAGAGCACAGTTTGTTTCGCCGTTATGATACCTACTTGAAAATGAAAAAAGTTCTATCATCTGTGATCCCATAACGTAAACAACGTCTCAACCACAGATATAATAGGAATAATTCCTCAACTCACTTACGAGCTAACTGAAATAATTATCTCTCGGTTAGTCGTCATCCATAATGAGTTACTGATATAACTCTTTTTTTTTCAGTGACACATTACATTTGCGCAACTCTAGATATATTTTTTTTTTTGGTTCTCTTCTCCCGATGAATGATGAATGAGATGATAGGGAAGGCAAAGGGTCTAGCCCATACAGCCAAGTCTGACGTAATATATCTTCATTTTTAATGAGTTAATGAGGTCATCAACAAATTCCAGATGCTGCAGAATTTGATGCTTTTCTTGGAGTCATTCGCGGACTAGACGGATAACATGAACTAGTTTTTTTTTTTTTAGTTTTTGATTCAAGATATTTTTTTACGCAGTCGGGTTTTTTATCTTTTAATAAATTATCTTTTTGAATTTTTTCCTCAGCTGTAATTGTCTTTTGTTCCAGAATACATTTCTCAATTCGCCCAATGACTTAAGTCAGCATGCCGTAATTAACTTGAGTCAAACTCAACCAATCATCACTGAGTATTTAATGGATGTATTAAATATTGAGACTGAAGACTATTGTGGACTTGTGAAGGATGAAATTGAAATTATTAGTAAGTAGACAGTAACGTTGAAGTAGTTTTCAATCAATGGGTTCTTCCAATATTGGCGTACGGATCAGAAACGTGGACATTGACAATTGACAGTACTTATACTTCCCCGCCTCGGCAGACTGGGAAAACTACCACCAGTCCGCCTACCACCTATTTGTTGTTCTCGTTGAAAGTGTGTGCCATTTGCAATGATGTCAAATGCCAATTTTAACTATCAAGGAGAAGTGTCTAGTGGTAACAAACGTTGCCGTGAACTCGGGAGGTCGTGGGTTCGATTCCCACCGGGGGCAAGTTGTACATTGTATAATTTGTCTCGGTCTGGGTGTTTATATGTATAATATGTATATATTTACAAAAAAAAAAAAGTATAATATGTAGTTTATCAACCATCTAGTTTCCGTAACACAAGCCTACAAGCTTACCACGGTAACTAGATGGCGCTGTGTGACCTGTCTGGAAATATTTATTTATTTATATTTACTAATATTTTAAGTTTGCCATGGTGATATTTATGTAAAAATATCACCGCTTGAAACAAGACTTACCTAATGGTTAATGGTGTCTCAGGCTTGCAACCGAATATTGTCTGGTTTTTAAAAAGATTTTTTTTTTTCCATAGATAATATTGAAGATGAAATCAACGCTAGTATGGAACAATCATCAGACGAAGAGCAGCTGGCATTGGTTAAAATAAAAAAAGACAAGAAACATATGAAAAGAAAATGTGATATACAGAGTGAATCTAATAAGAAGTTGAAAAAATCTACTGAAAATAAGGTATCGAATCAATCATAATCATTTATTTCCGTATTTTTTTAACTCAATAAATCTCTATCTCAAATATTAGCGGTCATGCACCTTACAATCCCTGCTCACATCTCCCAAAGGTTAGCTGTTAGAAAATGTTTTTAGACATTAAGCTCGCCTATGTACTGTAAAATGTATTATTTTCTGTGCAATAAAGAATTTATCTATCTATCTATGTTTAGTACGTAATACTTGGATATTGTCAATACATGTTTTACAAGTAAATAAATAAAAATAGTAATTATAAATCACTAAATAACCCGGCGAACTTTGCATACTAACAAGCCATAACGAGCCAGGCTTTCCAAGCAAGCATAGTATACAGCTACCGCCGCATCTGTGCCACAAAACTCTCTAACCTTCTTAATAGCATAGCAAGCTGCACTCAACTTCTTAGCCAAAGTATCTATATGGGATTTCCATGTTAATTTACTATCGATTAAGACTCCTAAAAATATGTGTTTTGGTACAAATTCAATTTTGCATTCCTTGGCTATATGATCATTGAGGCAGTTCTTGTCTAGGGCAAAGTTAATAAAATTTGTTTTTGACACATTTATTACATTCAATTTTAGTCTTTCAGTTACCTTGTTACGGTCCTTATAACTCAACAACAATGATATGTCGTCAGCAAACATAATATTTTTAATCTCTTTATCTAAGCACGAGTTTATTTATATGAGAAAAAGTAACGGTCCCAAAATTTATCCCTGCGGGACACCGTATTTAATATTTTGTTGGTTGGATCTTGTTTTATTAACGTCCACAATCTGTTGTCTTTCTGATAAATATGATCTAAATATGTCTAATTCCTTACCCCTGATACTATAGTGTTCAAAGTTAGCAATAAGAATGTCATGATGCACACAATCAAATGTTTTCTGCTGTTCAACATATTGCTTAGTGCGTCAACTGTCGACCTCCCTTTTCTGAACCTAAATTGATTACTATATAATAGATTATTATTATTAAAATGCCTGACAAGTCGCATATAAATTATTTTTTCATAAATTTTAATAAATATAGGAAGTATAGAAACTGGTCGACATTTTGTTCCGAAAAGAAATGATTTTTTTTTTGTCAGAAACATGGTAGGTACAGGGATGTAAATTATTATATGTAATTATATCACATGCTTCGCTATTTCTAGCATACAAAATTTATTTAGTCACATGACTTTGTCGAGCTTAGTGTCTAGATATTCTTTTGTCTAATAAAAACATTTATTAACCAGCATTTGTTTGGCTCTTAATTTGAACAGTTTTAGTGGCAGCTCCCTTATAGTAACTGGAAGCTTATTAAATATCTTTGTTACCATTGCATAACAATTTCGGCTATATTGAGTACTTTTATGCGCTGGAATTATTATTCTTTTTGGGTAACGCGTTTTAAAATTGCAATTATCCCCAAGAGTTTTAAAAAGTTCCGGGTGGCTTTTCATAAATAAACAGTTCATCACAACAATCCCTCTTTTTGTAGAGCGGAATGACTCGCGCTATTTTAAGTTATCCGGATAAATTCCTTCGTTAAAGCACTTATTAATAAGTTTGCTAGTGGACCTGCTAATGATTCCGATAGATATTTCAGAAGTGCAGGCGATAGGAAGTCCAAGTATAATCAACGATATAATATTACTTGTCAAAGAACGTGTTTCACATTACCGTAGTCGATGAACGTGTTTCAAATTTTCGTAGTGGAAGAACGTGTTTCAAATTTTCGTAGTGGGAGAACGTGTTTAATTTTTTTTGTAGTCGAAGTCGGCATAAAGTCAGTTAAACAACAAAATCAACATTACATGCCAATCCTGTTTCTTATAGAAATCAAAAGTCTCTACTATACCGACTGAGATTTAATTACTCTAAATTCAGAAATCGCGAAAATATTTTCTCATACATTTTGTACGGAAAAACGACTTCGAATTCATCACTTACTGAAATAATTGGGCCTAAGCAGGTCTGCAGGAGATACATTTATGGAACGAGCTTCCAAGACGGCATTAACGGAATCATACAGTATTTGGTTGGTTAGGGAGAGGAGTAGAATGGTGGATGTTGCGCAATGAAATATAAAAGTTCGAGACACCATTCTTCTCATGTCTTACCCACACACGAAGGACCCGGCACTAGCACGGTGAATCCATGAAATACTTAGAAATTTGTATTCTTATCTAATATTTCAAAAAGTTATGGTTGGTAACGTAACGTCTTCCTGTAACTTTAACGGTTATGGTGCTTGCCCTTACTGTCCCATCTCAAAAATTCACCAAAATCATAGAAACTTTGGACCACTTCGCTGCTTAGTCTTCTACTAGCAAGAGTAGAATCATTTAAAATAATTTAAATAATGACGTGTCACATATGCCAGTAATAGGCTTACGTGACTATTTGACTTTGACTTGACTTTAAACAAGAAATGTTTGTTTACATTTCAGGTAATACAGCTTCAGGACAAACTACCAGAATTAATAACAGAATCAGTAAAAGTAGATCTACCAAGTGCCATAGACAATAATAAAATTTTAAATGAAATGAACGAAGTAAAAGTTGAAATGAACGAAGACTTTGAGGATGAAAACAATCTCTATGGTAAGTTAATTATTTAGACTGAGTTCCATAAAATAACTCTCGATTTAACCTACGATCGGTTGTAAGAACGCGTTCCTTAAATCCTACAAAGGTCGGTTCAAACCCCCCCGGCATGTACCAATGAGAAATACACTTTTCTTACGTACTGCGTCATAGATTTACAACACCACCGTTCACGTGGGAGGAGAGCACGTTAAGACGTCGCTCCCGGTTTCACCAATACCAACTTGTGGAATCGTACCGGAGTGGGGACTTGAGCCTTCCTGACCCCCCTCGTCCCCTCACCATGCGTCTCTACCAAGCTACATGCATGATGCACTCGACGGATTTGTTGGTCGAAACAGTACAGAAGCTTAATCCCGCCAGGTATATTATCTACGAGTAAATGAATAAAGATATTTCTTCTTTTAGAAAACGATTCCCATGATTTTAAATTAGAAGATCCCGAATCGTCAGACGATGACGTACAATTGTCTAAATTAAAGAAAAAACATGTCAAAAAATTACACAAAAAGGAAAGAAGAAAAAGAGATGGCAATAAAATAAAAACAGACTTAAAAAAAATTAGGAAACTTAAGAATTTACCCGAGGATAAAGTAAGTTTGTTTTTTTATATTAAAACTTGCTGTTTTACCCGGCTTTCCCTGTTTAAACGGAGACACTAAATTGCCTGTTTAAACGGAGTCACTAAATTGCCTGTGCAAATGGAGTCACTAAATTTGCTGTGTAAACAGAGTCATTAAATAGCCTGTGTAAACGGGAGTCACTAAATTGCCTGTGCAAACGGAGTTACTAAATTGCCTGTGCAAATGGAGTCACTAAATTGCCCGTGTAAACGAAGTGACAAAATTTACTGTGTAAACGGTGTTACTAAATTGCCTGTGTAAACCGAGGCACTAAATTGCCTGTGTAAACTGAGTCACAAAATTTGCTGTGTAAACGGGAGTCACTAAATTGCCTGTGCAAACGGAGTCACTAAATTGCCTGTGCAAATGGAGTCACTGAATTGCCTGTGTAAACAAAGTCACTAAACTGCCTGTGTAAACGGAGTCAATAAATTTGCCTGTGTAAACAGAGTCACTAAATTGCCTGTGTAAACAGAGTCACTAAATTGCCTGTGTAAACAGAGTCACTAAATTGCCTGTGTAAACAGAGTCACTAAATTGCCTGTGTAAACAGAGTCACTAAAAGTGTATTTAATTAAGAATTAATTTAATTCGAATACTTCTTTCTTTTAGGTAGAACTAATATCATTTGACGAAGAGAAAATGTTAGAAATAAGAAAACAGGACATTTTACATCCTAATTTTGTCAAACTAAAATATAAATGCGATCTTTGTATTACTGGTTTTAATACTGAAAAACTCATGGAATTGCATAATTCGAGAAAACACGTCGCTTCGGTAAGTTCTTCTAAACTACATACTAATGTTATACAGGATGGATTCTTGGAACGAGACAGTAAGGGCAGGTAACAGGAAAACGTTCCTAGGAGACTGGGAGATTTCAAACTCTCAACTTCAATGAGTGTGGAGACGCGGGTTTAGTGGACTGTATTTGCAATAATCCTTAAATTAGATAAATAGACGATACTATGATAATCAGTGCAATAAACAAACGAAAGGAAACTGGTAAAGGAACTCACGACCACTTCTAGCATGCTGCGCGGCCAGTTATATAGGCACTGCCTCTCTTCAGTGCGCAAGCGCCGGCCTTTGGACTAGTGAGCGGGATGGGTAATATAGAAAGGAAGCGGCGAGAAAGAGACAGGACAAGGGTATAGGGGTAACAAATTAGGACGTCTGTTTATGCACCAATGAATCACAATAACGCTTAACAATCCAAAATTGGTCGAATTATCGCGATCGGCGCGAACAGAGTGGATTGTATATGGTTGGGGGGGTTTAATGACGAGCCAGCTCCGTGAAGTCCAAAGAAAGAGGCAGAAGCACTTACCACTTACAGCAGCAGCTGATTGGACTAGTGAGCGGGATGAGTAATATAGAAAAGAAGCAGCGAGAAAGAGACAGGACAAGGGGTATAGGGGTAACAAATTAGGACGTCTGTTTATGCACCGATGAATCACAATAACGCTTAACCATCCAAAATTGGTCGAATTATCGCGATCGGCGATAAAGTAACAATAGCAAATGCAGCACCGAACATCGACGTCACCCAAACACAAAATTATAGACGTCCGACGCCGAACGAGGCTGAGATGCAACTGGTGCTATTGAAGCGACTGGAGCCCTCCGATGGGTCACAGAACTGGCTTTAACAGAGACCATCTATAACTTAGATATTCTGGGAAAAAATATCAGTCAGCAAGAAACTGGTAATTTTACTCAAATTTGTTTTTGATGAACTGACGAAAAGTGACATTTTTTTATTTTATAAAATACAAAAAAATAAAAAAATACTCAACCTCAACATCCTCCCAACCACATCCAATCAAAGGTTTGATGTCTCCTTTTTATTCGAATAGTTTCAACGAACGATACTAGATGTAAAGTATCAGAAGTATCATCACGACCGTTTCCCTTCCGGGGTGGTGAGATTTAGCCAACTTTACGATATCCAATCATGACAAGTGGCAAGCTCGTCGATGTCTCCAGCGTACCAAACTCGAGAAATATCACAAATAAAGTAAATGTATTTATATACTGTGTCCCGACCAGGAGTCGACCCCGGTACTATACTAGATGGCTGATTTGTATTTGAATTTAAAAGTACTTCAGGACCAGAGGACTCTGTGTCCTAAGGTCAGCAGCAGTGGAGGTCTAGAACTCTGTTTTTTTTTAAATATATTATATACATCAGAAGTGGGATGTTAAGGGTATTAATTTTATTTAACAGAAGAATAAGGAGCAGTCAAAATGTGATATTTGTAACGCTTTATATCTGAGTAAAGACAACATGGCGGCACATCGGGCACAACATTACAATGGATATCATTGTAGGGTGAGTTACTGTTTTATACAGGTTGAATTTTGCAAGTGGGCGTGGATTTGACCTCCTCCGTGGTCTAGTGGTAACAAACGTTGCCGTGAACTCGGGAGGTCGTGGGTTCGATTCCCACCGGGGGCAAGTTGTACATTGTATAATTTGTCACGGTCTGGGTGTTTATATGTATAATATGTATATATTTACAAAAATATATATATATACAGGTGTCCCAAAAATTAAACGTCAAGCCGAAAACGGTGGTGACAGTTATCAGAAAAATAATTTAAAAAATCTAAGTTAAGTACTTTTCAAATTATTGATATTAAAAAAAAAATTGTAAAATGTTAGGGATGATCTTTTAAGTACTGTGACTACAAATCTTTACTTTTCATTTTTTTTTTGTGAGTGGTGTAAAAACTCACAAAAAAAAAAGAAAAGTAAAGATTTGTAGTCACAGTACTTAAAAGATCATCACAAGATGTAATTTTTCTCAATTTTTTTTTAATGTCAATAATTTGAAAAGTACTTAACTTACATTTTTTAAATTATTTTTCTGATAACTGTCACCACCTGGCCTATCAACCGTTTTCGGCTTGACGTTGATTTTTGGGACACCCTGTATATGTAGTTTATCAACCATCTAGTTTCCGTAACACAAGCCTCGTAGCTTACCACGGAAACTAGATGGCGCTGTGTGACCTGTCTGGAAATATATATATATTTTTTTAGACTACAAGTAATAACGAAGATGATAATCGCAGTCTAGGACTGTTATTCATAAAAGCTGCTACAGCATCATTAGATTGTTTAATATTATCCTAGTCGGGAATCGATTCAAAAAATGTCAAAAATCAAGACAAAATATTCGTAAATTTCGTTAACAAAAATGAAGTTCCCTAAGAAATGGCCTATAAATGACATTTATTGAAGTAATATACAAACAGTATAAAATAATTACAATTAAAATTAAAAGTAAAAATTAACCTAATAAAAAATAAACTATAAGTAAAAAATGTCCTCTAGAGACGACCCTTCAGTGATAGTCCCCAGAAGACTGGCAACATTTCCCCTTTGTATAGCTAAGCTAATACGCTGACAGAAATAATTGCCAGCTTTCCTGTCTCCAGACTTTTCCGTTAGCCGTTTGGACAACTCCTTGGCCAGACGCTTGGCTGAGTGTCCCCATGGGCCCATCGTCTCGACCCGACAGTTCCCTAATATTTTTTTTGTTTGTTCTCTTCTCCCGATGGATGATAAATGAGTTGATAGGGAAGGCAAAGGGTCTAGCCCATACAGCCAAGTCTGACGTAATATCTTTCATTTTTATGATTTAATGAGGTCATCATCAAATTCCAGATGCTGCAGAATTTGTTGCTTTTCTTGGAGTCGCTCGCGGCACCATAGCTCAAACACGTCGGGTAAAATATGGGAGTTGACAGCGCGGGAAAACCGCAAAAAATGTACTGCAACTTGTGCCCCATATTTAATGTCCAATTTATCGTTTTCCATAATTATTCACATTGTAGCACTTTATTAAACAAAACAACACCACTTTTGACCAATAATAGCCACAGTAAATTAATTTACAAAACAAAAACTTGCACTTGACATGTCCACGCAAAATGGCGCGAAGAACTCCCTAAGTTTTTTTTTGTTTGTGTTTTCTTCTCCCGATGGTGATAGGAAAGACAAAGGGTCTACCCATACAGCCAAGTTTGACGTAAAATATTTCTCTTTTTTGAGTTAATATGCTTATCATCAAATTCAATATGTTGCAGAATTTGATGCTTTTTTTGGAGTCGCTCGCGGCATTATATCCCAAACACGTGGGAGTTCACAACTGCAACTTGTGCCCTATATTTAAATTCCAATTTATCGTTTTCCATAATTATTTACATTGTAGCACATTATTAAACAAAACAACACCACTTTTGACCAATAATATCCTTTTTTTTTTGTTTTATCTTAGGGTTGTCAGACTAAAATAATCTTTTAATTAATATATTGGAGAGAACAATTCTTAATGTAATTTAATTTGCAGCTATGCGGATATGAAACTGGTATTAAAAAGTTAATCATGATACACTGTAACCGACTACATAAGGATGTTATAGACGAATTTACTTGTTCTATGTGCAAGAAGAAATTCAGGTACACTTGATCGTAAAATTTGTATTATACTATTGAATTTAGGTTCACGGTCTAATGAGACGTCTTTTTTTTCTTTTCTCCCGATGGATGATGAATGAGGTGATTGGAAAGGCAAAGGGTTTAGCCCATACAGCCAAGTCTGTTCTTTTTCATGAGTTAATGAAGTCATCATCAAATTCCAGATGCTGCAGAATTTGATGCTTTTCTTGGAGTCACTCGCGGCACTATAGCTCAAACACTTCGGATAAAATATGGGAGTTGACAGCGCGGGAAAACCGCAAAAAATAAACTGCAACTTGTGCCCCATATTTAAAGTCCAATTTATCGTTATCCATAATTATTCACATTGTAGCACATTATTAAACAAAACAACACCATTTTTGACCAATAATATCCACAGTAAATTGAGTTACAAAACAAAAACTTGCACATGTCCACGCAAAATGGCGCAAAGAACTCTGGTGTGACGTCAATGTCAAAGTATGTATTGACAGTTAGACATGCATTATTAGGTTTTTTTTCTGATTCCAGTTCATAACTTTGCGCGCCACTTAACATTAGGTGTGTGCAAGGTCACATGTCGTGTTAGTGTATAAAAAAAATATGTTTGTGTATGAGCTCTATTATAAATTTATATATTTTTGTGTTTTTCAGTTCAAAGAATAAGCTATTATATCACAGAAGCGTATGTGATCAGGAGAGGCCACAATGTGATTGTTGTGGCAAAGTTTTCGCCAATAAAATGACACTGAAATATCATAGGAAGTATGTTATGAAGTTAATTTTTCATTTTTTTACTTTATTAAATTAAAAATTTGGCCAACTCTAGCCACTCTGGACATTTGGCTACATTTACTAATCATTTAACTGAAAAACTATTCAATGATTGTCTAGATATTTACAGATTTAAAACATAACCAAGTATAGTCAAATATTACAATTCTCAGAACACTATGTCCTAGATCTCCACTACTGCAGATTAGTCTTCCAGAACATATTTCCAGAGAATTTGGCCAACTCTCGCCACTCTGGACATTTGGCTACATTTACTAATCATTAAACTGAAAAACTATTCAATGATTGTCTAGATATTTACGGATTAAAAACATAACCAAGTATAGTCAAAGATTACAATCCTCAGAACACTATGTCCTAGATCTCCACTACTGCAGATTAGTCTTCCAGAACATATTTCTAGAGAATTTGGCCAACTCTCGCCACTCTGGACATTTGGCTATATTTACTAATCATTAAACTGAAAAACTATTCAATGATTGTCTAGATATTGACGGATTAAAAACATATACCAAGTCTTAATCTTTCCTGAGGATGGATTTTATAACCTCTAATATATCCTCAAAAAATTGTTATTCCCCAGTTAGTTGATAGACTACATTTGTCAAATATATATCACATTTAAATTGTTGTTTTTAGGGAAGCTGGTGATAAACAAGAGACGAAGCCTAAAGAAAATGTCTACCTACCTTGCAAGGGCTGCGATAAAGTATTTTATACTAGGAAAAGTTATCGGGCACATGTGTGAGTATTCCTACAAATATAATAAATACATGTACTCTTTACTGTAGGTGAGAAATATAAAACGTCTATGAGAAGTAATAATTTAATGCATCGAAGTACAAAGGGCTAACATAATGTCATTTCATTACCCCTTGTTTCAAGACGTGCTTAAACTGTTTTGCCAAAGCTATGTGACGTCAGAAATGACATCATTCCACGCGCTCAAACTGCTCACGATTCATCGTTCCGAGACACGATAATAGTAACCTAAGCACGCTTAAAGGTGTTCCGAGACGTGCTTAAACTGTTTTGCCAAAGCTATGTGACGTCACAAATGACATCATTCCACGCGCTCAAACTGCTCACGATTCCATCGTTCCGAGACACGATAATACTCGTAGTAACCTAAGCACGCTTAAAGGTGTTCCGAGACGTGCTTAAACTGTTTTGCCAAAGCTATGTGACGTTAGAAATGACATCATTCCACGCGCTCAAACTGCTCACGATCCCATCGTTCCGAGACACGATAATAGTAACCTAAGCACGCTTAAAGGTGTTCCGAGACGTGCTTAAACTGTTTTGCCAAAGCTATGTGACGTCACAAATGACATCATTTCTCGCGCTCAGACTGCTCACGATATCGAGGTGGATCACTCTGAGCGCTGTCAGTTGTTTGTTATAATATCCCCCTATATTTTCAAGTTAATTTAATATTAGGTTTTCTTTTAAATTATTTAATATTGTATTTCGTTTATACTGTTTCTATATTACTTCTTAAACAAATCTGTAATTAATATTTAAGTAGGAAGTGAACAAAAAAATGTCTGTAACACGGCAAGTTATTTTAGAATACCAAAATAAGTTAATAATATTAAACTTTACACATATAAAGATGAATAAACCGAGAGATGTATATTTGTTAGTATTCATACTCAAAGTTGTGGAATCCGCAATTTATCTTCAACACATTTAAAAAAGAAACTATCATTTTATGAAAGATAATGTGATTTAGACCGTTCCGAATTGATATCACGCTTTGAGCATCCAAATCGTGATATTTGATTCGGAACGACTGTTAGTACCATATTCATTCTAAGCGCTCTGAGCTTGATTCGGAATGAGAGGGATATCGACGTGGATCACTAATATTGTTTTTAAATTAATTACAGTGTTATCCACGATGGTCTCGAATACCCATGTCCTATATGCGGTAAACTATTCCAATGGAAGAGAAATTTGGCTCGACATATCAGAAACCATAGCGAAAAGGACACCGGGCTCTACTACGAGTGTACTACTTGTAGAAAACGGTTCTCCAGCAAGGATTGTTACAATAATCACATGAAATTCAGCAAAAAACATGTCACTGAAGACAATTACAAGTATGTTTTTTTTATTCTCCCACTTCACTCTTTTCATTCTTTTATTTCGTTCTTTTAATTCTCTCTATTAACTCTTTCATTATTATTTTTTTGTTCTTTAATTTCGTTATTTTTATTCTCCCAATTCACTTTTTTCATTTTATTACTTTGGTCTTTCATTCTTCCAAATCGTCTTTTAATTCTTTAACTCGCTCTTTCTATCACTATGCTCTTTCATTCTTCCAAATCGTCTTTTAATTCTTTCAACTCGCTCTTTCTATCACTTTGCTCTTTCATTCTTCCAAATCGTCTTTTAATTCTTTCAATTCACTTTTTTCCATCACTTTGCTCTTTCATTCTTCCAAATATTCTTTCAACTCGCTCTTTCTATCACTTTTTTCTTTCATTCTTCCAAATCGTCTTTTAATTCTTTCAACTCGCTCTTTCTATCACTTTGCTCTTTCATTCTTCCAAATCACTTTGCTCTTTCATTCTTCCAAATCGTCTTTTAATTCTTTCAATTCACTTTTTTCCATCACTTTGCTCTTTCATTCTTCCAAATATTCTTTCAACTCGCTCTTTCTATCACTTTTTTCTTTCATTCTTCCAAATCGTCTTTTAATTCTTTCAACTCGCTCTTTCTATCACTTTGCTCTTTCATTCTTCCAAATCGTCTTTTAATTCTTTCAATTCACTTTTTTCCATCACTTTGCTCTTTCATTCTTCCAAATATTCTTTCAACTCGCTCTTTCTATCACTTTTTTCTTTCATTCTTCCAAATCGTCTTTTAATTCTATCAAATTCACTTTTTTCCATCACTTTGCTCTTTCATTCTTCCAAATATTCTTTCAACTCGCTCTTTCTATCACGTGCTCTTTCATTCTTCCAAATCGTCTTTTAATTCTTTCAACTCGCTCTTTCTATCACGTGCTCTTTCATTCTTCCAAATCGTCTTTCAATTCTTTCAACTCGCTCTTTCTATCACGTGCTCTTTCATTCTTCCAAATCGTCTTTCAATTCTTTCAACTCGCTCTTTCTATCACGTGCTCTTTCATTCTTCCAAATCGTCTTTTAATTCTTTCAATTCACTTTTTGCTATTACTTTGCTCTTTCATTCTTCCAAATCGTCTTTTAATTCTTTCAATTCACTTTTTGCTATTACTTTGCTCTTTCATTCTTCCAAATCGTCTTTTAATTCTTTCAATTCACTTTTTTCTATCACTTTGCTATTTCATTCTTCCATGTCGTCTTTCAATTCTTTCAACTCACTCTTTCTATCACTTTACTCTTTCATTCTTCCATATCGTCTTTTAATTTTCTATCACTTTGCTCTTTCATTCTTCCATATCGTCTTTTTAATCCTTTCAAATCAATCTTTTCACTCTCTCTCAAACCATTTCGTTCTTTTATTTCGTTTCATTTCGGTCACTTCAATCACTTCACTCCTTTAATTTCTGCCATGATGTTAGTTTTACTTGCTTATACATCCGTTATTATTATTATTATGTGTAGTCTTAAGGACGCCAGTGTCCGCGAAGCTAGGTCCAGACTCTCAGGACTGTTGCTAACATGGGACTATTTATACAGAACAATTTTTAAGACCTACCGTCTTCAAGACCAAGATTCGGCAACACTAATAATAATGTAATTGATTAATTATGTTGTAGACAGTTTTCAATCCGTAAATATCTTGACAATCATTGTATAGTTCTTTAATTTAATAATTAGGAAATGTAGCCAAATGTCCAGTGTGGCGAGTGTTGGCCAAATTCTCCAGAAATATTATCTGGAAGACTTCAGCAGTGGAGCTCCTATATATGATATTTTTTTTAGCCACGAATGCAGTTATTGCGGGAAGAAGTTTCCAACAAAATGGTGTATGGTGGATCATATCGACTGGGACCATCTTAAGAAAATCAAATATCAATGCCAGACCTGTTTAAAGGTAGGTAACATTGATGATTGCGTTTTGATATTCTAAATATTTGTTTTGTTTAAATTACTACACGCTTTAGTACGTCTGACATTCATAAATCTGTCTCTTTCATATTATAAATACTCATGTCAAACAGAAAATATTTTTAATTTTGGAACGATATCAAAAAGATTTTTTGACAGCTATTAATGTTAAAATAAAATATAATGGAAATAAAACTAGGTATTAGTAGAATTGGGCTGCCGATTTGATTTAGTTTGACAATTTGTCTTGTGTCCTATTCTCCCGATGGATGATGAATGAGGTGATAGGGAAGGCAAAAGATCTAGCCCATGTCTGTATATATTCTTAATTTTTATGAGTTAATGAGGTTAGCATCAAATTCCAAATGTTGCAGAATTTAATGCTTTTCGGAGTTACATTTTTAAACAAAACAAATTGGAGTCCTTCGCGCTATTTTACTTTGGATATTGTTAGTCAAAAGCTGTGTGTTGTTTTGTTTAATAATGTGCTACAATGTGAATAATTATGAAAAACGTTACATTTCTAAATATAGGACACAAGTTGCAGTTTATTTGTTGCGGTTTTCCTGCGCTGTGAACTCCCATATTATACCCGACGTGTTTGGGCTATAATGCCGCGATTAACTCCAAGAAAAGGATCAAATTCTGCAACATCTGGAATTTGATGATGACTTGGCTGTATGGGCTAGACCCATTGCCTTTCCTATCACCTCATTTATCATCTAGAGAAGAGAACACATACTTAAATAAATATATATTATTTCAGGCATTTAAAACAGCTAAAATAATGGTAGCACATATAAACAACATTCACGGTGGAAAAAAGGAACCAGAAGGGGAACATCTGTGCGATATTTGTGGAAAATCTTATACGGTATGTTGGTCAACTTTATTATATGTATCAATCTGCCAGCGTAAAAAGAGTAGAGCAAATTCTTTGTTGTAACCGCCATTTTGTTTTTTATACAAGAGTATTTTACTTTATTACTCTCAAAATTGGACAGACTATTTAGCTAGGCGCTGCAAACTTCAGCAAAAAAGCCGACAGATGCATTCAGCTAGGATGGGCGGCATTCGGGAAACTTTGGCACATCCTCTCATCGTCCATACACAGTGTTTGAAGACAAAAGTCTTCAACCAGTGCGTCCTCCCCGTAATGTCGTACGGAGCAGAGACGTGGACACTGATCTGGTTCTCAAATTCAAGTTCGCTCAGCGAGCTATGGAGAGAGCTATGCTTGGTATATCTCTGATGGATAGAATTTGAAACGTTGATATTGGTCAGAGAACCAAGTTACTGACATAGCAATGGGCCGGACACATCTGCCGCAGAACCGACGACCGATGGGGCAATCGGGTTCTGGAGTAGAGACCACGTACGGGACGACCCCCCGCCAGATGGACGGATGACCTAAGGAAGGTCCCTGGGGAGGGTTGCAAAAGACCTCGTGCAGTGGCGAGCCTTGGGGGAGGCCCATATCCAGCAGTGGAGAGACACAGGCTGATGATGGTGATTACTCTCAAAATATATTAATGACAGTTTAAAAAATATATGAAATATATTAATTGGTGTTGTATGTGCTATGTTCGCAAAGCGTTAAACGCTTTTTTTTACCGAATTTAGCCTAAGATCAAACGATTTTCAAAGCGAAATAAGTTAAAAAAAAACGCTTAAAGCGTCAAGTCAAACACAGGGATGAAAGTATTATATGGATTTGAACTAGAAGTTACAATATCAATTTATATGGCCGTTACTAGCAAAACACATTTTATATGGTTTTTAATCCGTAAATATCTAGACAATCATTAAATATTTCTTCAATTTAGCAATTAGGAAATGTAGCCAAATGTCTAGAGTGATGAGAGTTGGCCAAATTCTCCAGAAATATTTCTGAATTTATACGTATACATTGAACGTATAGTGTCCTAGGGACTACAATGATTGACTATATTTGGTATATATTTTTAATCCGTAAATATCTAGACAATCATTAAATATTTTTTCAATTTAATAATTGGGAAATGTAGCCAAATGTCCAGAGTGGCGAGAATTGGCCAAATTATCCAGAAATATGTTCTGGAAGGGTCACCTTCAACAGTGGGAGCTATTGTGTTCTAGACACTACAATGATTGACTTTATTTGGTACCTATTATGTTTTTAATCCGTTAATATCTAGACAATCATTTGATAGTTTTTCAATTTAATAATTGGGAAATGCAGCCAAAAGTCTAGTCCAGCGAGAGTTGGCCAAATTCTCCAGAAATATGTTCTGGAAGTATCATCTTCAACATTGGATGTATAGTGTCCTAGGGACTACAATGATTGACTATATTTGGTATATATTTTTAATCCGTAAATATTTAGACAATCATTGAATATTTCTTCAATTTAATAATTAGAAAATGTAGCCAAATATCCAGAATGGCGAGAGTTGGCTAAATTTTCCAGAAAGGAAAGAGTCTAGGACATATTGTTTAATGATTGTCAATTATGTATTTCTCTTTTACAGACAGTAAAACGTCTGAAAGGTCATATATGGGCGATGCACACACACCGCTCCACCATGAAGAGCTACAAATGTAAGCTGTGTCCAGCAACCTTCACGTGGCAAACCTCCATCTATAAGCACATGAATATTATGCATGATACTACTAAAGTTACTGCCAACTCGGTAAGAAACACACATAACAACATATATTTACCACCTTTCCCTAACTGTTTTCTTTTCTCCCGTTGGATGATGAATAAGGTGATAGGGAAGGCAAAGGGTCTAGCCCATACAGCCAAGTCTGACGTAATTAGATGATGTTTAAATGAGTTAAATTCTGCAAAATCTGAAATTTGATAATAACCTCATTAACGCATAAAAAAGAAATATATTGCGATAGACATGGCTGTATGGGCTAGACTCTTTGCCTTCCCTATCTTTTCATTTATCATCCAAACAAAATGAAACAAAAAGAGGAGTCCTTCGCGCCAATTGCACGGGCATCTCAAGTGCAAGTTTTTGTTTTATAAATTACTTTTCCGTGGATATTGTTAGTCAAAAGTGTTGTTGTTTTGTTTAATGGATGAATGATAAATGAATAATTATGGAAAACGATAAATTTCTGAATATGGGACACAAGTTTCAGTTTATTTATTGCGGTCTTTCCCGCGCTGTGAACTCCCATATTATACCCGACGTGTTTGAGCTATAATGCCGCATAAATAAAGCATTAAATTTTGCAACATCTGGAATTTTATGACATTGGCTGTATTGGCTAGATCCCTTTGCCTTCCCTATCATATCCTGATCCACAAAAAAAATATCTTGGGTATTCTTCGCGCCATTTTGCGTAGACATGTCAAGTGCAAGTTTTTGTTTTGTAAATTAATTTGCTGTGGATATTATTGGTCAAAAGTCGTGTTGTTTTTGTTTAATAATGTGCTACAATGTGAATAATTATGGAAAACGATAAATTGGACTTTAAATATGGGGCACAAGTTGCAGTTTATACCCGACGTGTCTGAGCCGCATAAATATAAAGCATTAAATTCTGCAACATCTGGAATTTTATGACATGGCTGTATTGGCTAGATCCCTTTGCCTTCCCTATCATATCCTGATCCACAAAAAAAATATCTTTTTTTATTGTTTGTTTTCAGGTAAAATCCAACGTTTTACACTCTAAAAAGTCAAAAGCTGTAAAAATCGAACCACCTCCGTTCGATGGTGTTGAGGTAACACGGAACGTCCAATACTACGGATTAGAAGGAGCCGTGGTCGAATGGCATAGTGTCCGGTTCGCTAACGACAGACCAGCACAGACCAGCAGTGCCAATGTAACTTCGTAGGAAATAAAATATACTCACTGAATTATATAGTTTTATTTTCCATTTTCTTATTCAATTCAATTCGTTTATTTTCTCTAATTAGGCATAGGACAAAAAAAAAAAAAAAAATTAAATCACTTATTAGTACTAGTTAAATTAAATATACGATAAACATCATAAAAATAATAATACTTGAACTACATAAATAATTATATTCTTACATACACTACATAGACTAGATAACTAATTATATACATACACTACGTAAACGGGAAATATATATAAATAAATAAATATTTCCAGACAAGTCACACAGCGCCATCTAGTTTCCGTGGTAAGCTACGAGGCTTGTGTTACGGAAACTAGAAGGTTGATAAACTACATATTATACTTTTTTTTGTAAATATATACATATTATACATATAAACACCCAGACCGAGACAAATTATACAATGTACAACTTGCCCCCGGTGGGAATCGAACCCACGACCTCCCGAGTTCACGGCAACGTTTGTTACCACTAGACCACGGAGGCAGTCAAAAACATCATTGACTAATGACGAGGAGTTATCCTATAATTAGATTTACCTGCAAAGAGTCGTAATGATTTGTACTTCTTTTCACAACATGTTTCCATAACACGTGATAACTTTTCATGATCATTACAGCCCCTAGAAGAACCACTGTTGAAGATGGTGCTTCCAGAAATTTCTGGAGAAATCGGCCTACACTTGCCACGCGGCCAAACGGATCTGATATCAATTTTTCATGACAATTTATTAACGAAACCACAAGATTAGAGAAACCGGGACCGATGGCTTAACGTGACCTTTGACGCCTCGTTCCGAGACACGATAATAGTAAGTTCCGAACTGTTTTTCCAAAGCTATGTGACGTCACAAATAATTCCTCGCGCTTAGACTGCTCACCATATCGAGGTAGTTCGCTCTGAACGCTGTCAGTTTTGTCATTATGTCGCGCGCCATTTTCAAGTTGATTTAATATTAGGTTTTCTTTTAAATTATTTAATATTGTAATTCGTTTATACTGTTTGTATATTACTTCTAAAACAAACCCATAATTAATATTTAAGTAGGAAGTGAAAAAAAAAATGTCTGTAACAAGGCAAGTTATTTTAAAAGACCAAAATAAGTTAATAAAACGTTACACATATAAAGATGAATAAACCGAGAGATGTGTGTTTCTTAGTATTCATACTCAAAGATGTGGAGTCCGCAATTTAACTATCATTAATAAAATAAAAAACATGATTTGAATAAAAATGAAATTTAGACCGTTCCGAATTGATATCACGCTCTGAGCATCCAAATCGTGATATTTGATTCGGAACGACTGTCAATATCATATTAATTCTAAGCGCTCTAAGCATGATTCGGAACGAGGTAAGACACGGGAACTGTGGTGTTGTAAATCTATGACAAATGTAAGAAAAGTGTATTTCTATGGAAATTAAACGATTAGTAGCATTGGGCTGCAGGCCCCCGTCTGGCCAGAGCGTGGCGAGTGTAGACCAAGTACTCCAGTAATATGTTCTGCAAGCTCCAGCTGTGGAGGTCTAGGGCTCGTGAGTTCTAGGGGCTGGGATGATGAACAAATAACTTACAATGATGAACAAATAACTTACAATGATGAACAAATAACTTACAATGATGAACAAATAACACAAGTTAATTGGATTAAATATTAATAGGTACTCGTATATTTATACTTAAAAGCGTATTTATTATTCCCTCGCAAATTTACAACGAGATCAAATATAATAATATAATATAATATTTCCAGACAGGTCACACAGCGCCATCAAATTTCCGTGGTAAGCTACGAGGCTTGTGTTACAGAAACTAGATGGTTGATAAACTACATATTATACTTTTTTTTTGAAACGATGGGCCCGTGGTCCGAGGAGGCTCTTGTGTTCTCCCGCGAGCTTGGTAAGAAACTCCACTTGGCGACGGGTGACCCTTTGAGTAGAGAATATCTTGTTCAAAGGGTCAGCCTCGCTGTTCAGCGGGGGAATTCAGCGGGTGTCCTCGGCACATCGAATAGTCGTAATTTTATTTATTAATTTTTACTTTTATTAACCATACTTGTTATTTACACTAAGAATTTTCGGTGTATTATACATGTAATCTTAGAATATGAGCTTCCAAGACGGCATTAACGGAATCATACAGTATTTGGTTGGGTAGGGAGAGGAGTAGAATGGTGGATGGTGAGCGTTTTATCGCGCAATAAAATAAAAAAGGGAGGCCTCCTTTTCTTAAACTAGCCTATTGTCGGTCGCAACCGCGAGACACCATTATTTTCATCTCTTACCCACACACGATGGACCCGGCACCCGCACGGTGAATCCATGGAATGCTTAGAAATTTGTCTTCTTTCTTCAATCAACATATACTTACGAAGATAAACTTAAGTGCATTTTAAAGTGCACGTCGACAGAACCATAACTGGCGATATGAATTCAATTTTGAAAGCGAGAAAAACCAAGGTACTAGTGTTTGAAAGAAGAAGGATAACAAACGTGATGATAAAGATTGATGATGAAACTCTAGAACAAGTAAATGAAATTATATATCTGGGCAGTGTTTTCACTGCCAATGGAAAGTATGATAGGTATGTTGAAAGAAGAATGAACGTGGGAAATAGTGTCAACGGTGCCCTGGGGCCACTGATCGCCAGTCGGAATATCAGTGACAAAGCTCGACTCGCCATACACAATGCCATGCTGGTACCAACACTGGTATGGAAGCGAAACGTGGATATGTCAGAATACGCATGATAGTAGAGTTAATGCAGTAGAAATGAGGTCGTTGCGTCGGATATGTGGCGTCACTTTGACGGAACGCATACGTAATGACGAAATACGCAAAAGGGTAGGTATTAAAGAAAGTATAGGGACAAAAATAAGGAAAGGCATGCTCTGATGGTTCGGACATGTTGAAAGAATGAGTGAAGAGATTTGAACGATCGAAGATTGACGAACCAGATATATATGCGAAAGTTGTGGGTAAAAGAGGCCCTGGCAGATCAAGATTTACCTATCACGATCAAATAAATAAAACATTAGCTGAAGGTGCATTAAAAAGCCATCAAAATAAAAGGGCATGTATGAAGAGGTTGATGAATGTCGAAGAAGCGAAAGAGGTATGTTGTGATCGTGTCAAGTGGCGCTCAATTGTCTCTGCCTACCCCGCAAGGGATTTGGCGTAAGGATATGTATGTATGTATGAATTCAATCTATACAGTTATTATCATTCCATTTGGCTCCCTGCCCCGTCTTGTTTTATAATAAAATATCTTTGCCTTTTTATAAGTCTTTGATTTAATATTCAAAGGCTATCGCAGTCAGACGGAAAATCAACAGAATTTTTTTACACAACCGTTTTTCAATTTAGGGTGAATGGCTTTTAGCATAATGTTTAGCATGTGTGGTGTTCATGTATTCGATTGTCCTAACGTCTGATATATTATGATTATATTAGTAATCTGTGGTTGCTTACGTACGATGACCGGCTAGTTAGTTAGTCTGTGGTAAGAGCGGGCTAGGACACGGCTCGGCGCCGGTAATTAGAAGATTGATTATTTGTAACGCTAATCCAATAGTGGGTATATATTAGAGATGAAACGGATAGTGGTTTGGCCGGATACTGGTTCCCGAATATTCGGCAAGCTACGAGGCCGGAGCGCCGGATATCCGGCAACCGAATATTCGGCCCTTTATCGCGTTACATGACGCGACCAATTTGATTTAAAATTATTATTACCAACAAAATTGGTATTCATTCACTATAATTTGCCACTTGTTAATTTTGACTATTAAGCTAATTAATAAAATAAACATTTATGTCGAGTGATTATTAAAATAAACTGTGTCCATAACGTAGTGTGGTATCATTTTTCTCGTATAAAATAATGAGAATGTTTTGAATATAACTATCCGGCATCCGACCGGATACTGAGTTACTATCCGATATCCGACCGGATACTGAGTTACTATCCGATATCCGGCCGGATAGTAAAAATAAGTTTAGTTTAGTTTATTTATTTTGTAAGTAGGCATAGGACAATAAATATAATGTATTCTGCGCTTTTACATGTCAAAAAATTAATTAATATAACGAAAAGCTTATTTTCTGGTAAATAGCTTGTATTTGGAGCAGCACATTACAACCTAAATATACATAATTATAATCTTAAAATTATAGCTGCTGTAAATAGGCATTGTCAAATTTTAACTAAGACATACACAATTATAAAATGAATACACCAAGGATTATAGCTGCTGTAATGAGGCATTGTCATACTACAAGCTAAAACATTATTAAAATGTCACATAAATTATAGCTGCTGTAAAAAGGCATTGTCATACTTTAGCTAAAACAAAAACAGTTAAAGGTGTCACTTAAATTATAGCATCTGTAAAGAGGCATTGTCATACTATAAACTAAGACAAACACAATAACATTTGAAATAAATTAGGACTAAGCAGGCTTGTCATCAAAATACTCGCTGATGGTATAATAACCCTTTAAAATCAGTTTTTCCTTAACATATGATTTAAATACATTTAGTGGTAGGTTTGTTACCTCATCTGGAATTCTGTTAAAAATACGTATACATTGCCCTACAAACGAACGATTCACTTTACTGAGTCTAAATCTTGAAGTAACAAAACCGGATGGATAGGCCGGATATCGGATAGTTACCGGATATCCGTTTCATCTCTAGTATATATTATTTATATTCTTGTGTGATCGGAGACTCCACAGCATGAATTTCCTTTTTTTTAATATACTTTAAGCCAACAACATAAAGTCGAACAAATATAATTTCCACAACCGCATTTCATTACTTACCCTGTGTTTGACTTGCGCAACAAGACGTTAACCATCCACCATTCTACTTCTCTCCCTACCCAACCAAATACTGTATGATTCTGTTAATGCCGTCTTGAAAGCTCTTTCCATAAATGTATCTCCTGCAGACTGGCTTAGGCCCTTCTTTCAAAGTGGTACAATGATTTTGTTGGAACTCCTCTTGCACCAACTTTAACTGCGTAAGGCTAAGTCTTGAACCCGTTCCTGATCATTTCTTCTGTGAGATTATAATTACGTAGTACATGTCTATATAATCTGTGATTATAATATTTGTGAAATGATACAAACAATTAGGCAAAGAATATAAAAACAAAGAGTCATAAGTTATTTTTTTTTCTTTTTTTTTTGTCAGGAACCATAAGATTTAATTTACCTTTGTAGCGATACATTATTTAACATCGACCACGGCAGTACTCGCATACCCTCCCGCTCGAATACTATGGCTATCTCACTGAATCCAGCAGCCGTCATTGCAGCGCCGCCTATATAAAGAGGAGCCCGCGCTGCGGAGTTTCTGCTTGAGTGCCTTTACTCCGTAGCCACGACTCAGACTTAGCTGTAAAGGCACACAGGGCTAACAGTGAGATAGAGACGGTTTATAGGGTTTTAGTCCGTAGGTGCCCTGGGGCTTCACTAGGAAGCTTCACGGATGAGTCGGGCATGCGACCCCCACCCGCGTTGGCCCTTCAGGCAGGGGGCGTATCATTGATGATTTATCGATTCACCGTCTATAAAAAAATTGAGATAAGGTTAGTTAGCAAAGCCGGTTAGCGTCAGCAAACCACTTTGCAACTAAAGGATGGGAACGGGATCTGGCAGCGTCAGCAGCCTATCTTGTGACCTAGCTAGGAATCATCTTGAGTACTAAAATTGTACTATTGTATTATGTTTAAAGTTAAAATCTATACATGTTTAGTAAGTTACCTTCAAGAATAAATCTATGGGAAGTATAAAACAGAGTTTTATTGAAGGTGGCCTTACACCTTGTAAATATTGGACTAAAGTTACATTCGAATCACTTCCTTTGATATTTCTCACTAAGAACATATAGGAAAATAATTCAATCTTGAATATTGGCCTTCTGTCACGTTAATGTAACAATATTGCCACAGTACAAAATAGTGGATGGACTTATGTTTAAGGCTTAAGTCCTATCCATGACCGCGATGAAACAATCAAAACTAGGCATCACTTCTATGCAAAAGTAAACAAAAGAAAAATTCATCATCATCATCATCATCAGCCTGTGTTTCTCCACTGCTGGATATAGGCCTCCCCCAAGGCTCGCCACTGCACGCGGTCTTTTGCAACCCTCATCCAACCCTCACCAGCGACCCTCCTTAGGTCATCCGTCCATCTGGCGGGGGGTCGTCCCACTCTGCGTCGTCCCGTACGTGGTCTCCACTCCAGAACCCGTTTGCCCCATCGGTCGTCGGTTCTGCGGCAGATGTGTCCGGCCCATTGCTACTTCAGCTTGCTAATTTTAAATGCTATGTCAGTAATTTCGGTTCTCCGACGAATTTCAACGTTGCGAACTCTATCCATCAGAGAAATACCAATCATAGCTCTCTCCATAGCTCGCTGAGCGACCTTGAATTTGTGAACCAGACCCACTGTCAGTGTCCACGTCTCTGCTCCGTACGACATTACGGGGAGGACGCACTGGTTGAAGACTAGAAGAAAAATTAAACACATTAAATAAAAAAGATATTTTATTTTAAATGAAGTAAAATTAAACTCTAATATTAAAATAATCAATATATTTACAAATAAGGGACAATATTTTATAATTAGCTAAATGTAATAAATGACTTATTTTAGATGGTAATGGAATTTTATGATTAACTAATAAAGAAGATAATAAAAAAAGATAAAAATGATAAAAAAGAATATTTATTACAATTAAAGAATATATGATCTATATCACCTATACCTCCCCCACAATCACATAAATTGGAATCTTTAACTTTTTTTTTTTTTTTTTTTTTTTTTTTTTTTTTTTTTTTTATATTTCAGACAGGTCACACAGCGCCATCTAATTTCCGTGGTAAGCGGTAAGCTTGTGTTACGGAAACTAGATGGTTAATAAACTACATATTATACTTTTTTTTTTTTTGTAAATATATACATATTATACATATAAACACCCAGACCGAGACAAATTATACAATGTACAACTTGCCCCCGGTGGGAATCGAACTCACGACCTCCCGAGTTCACGGCAACGTTTGTTACCACTAGACCACGGAGGCGCCAAACAACATTGATTCTATTAAGATGAGAAGATGAACAACAGTGTCCAATTCTTAACCGGGCCAAAGTAGAAGTATTCTGCTTGCTAAATACTTTATATTTAGCTATAGGAAAATAGTTTGGTGGTTTAAGTACAACACGAACCATAAGTTTTCCTAATAAAATAAAATAAAATAAAATAAAATAAAATAAAATAAAATAAAATAAAATAAAATAAAATAAAATAAAATAAAATAAAATAAAATAAAATAAAATAAAATAAAATAAAATAAAATAAAATAAAATAAAATAAAATAAAATAAAATAAAATAAAATAAAATAAAATAAAATAAAATAAAATAAGAATAAAAAGTAAGTAAGTAGGTATATAAATAAATCAATCAATTCTACATCATGATAAATTAATACAAGAATAACAATAATAAATAAATCCAAATATTTTAACTTATAAATAATTAATTAATTATTCACAAAATTTAAAGAATGCCTTGCTCAGAATATACAGATGATCAGCAAACATATCTACATGTTAAAGGATGTTAACATAGCGTAATACAAACTATATTACATACCTAGAAATAATATTTAACATGCCCATTTACAGCAGTAATTATTCATTCAAATGTGACATATTATAATAAAAAAACTTAAATATATTCTTGACAAAGCTCATTTGCAGCTGCTAAATTATTAATAACTTAAGTATTATTATTTATTTTTTAAGCTTAGTATAGGATATTGACAAGGCCTCTTTACAGCTGCTTCAATTACTTTAGTAATTAGCTATATATTAAATGCAATAAAATAATTGTAAACAATAAGAGAACATGCCTACTAGATGTACCTACATCCAAAAAAGCGTTACATAGCTCCTATCTTGTAATGGGGTGTGTCACTAACTTTTTATCACGATAGATGGCGCATGATAGACGGTACCCAATAGAACTGTCAGTTGCATATAAAACTTGTATTTTTATTACGAAATTTATTAATTTCTGGTTATATTGCCGAAGTGAGCAGCTTTTAAGTGTACAAATCGAGATTTCCAAGCGAAATCAAAAATATGGTGATCTCAAAATAGCCGTTCTATTAATTAAACCTTTTTTCTTTTTAAAGACGGTGTTCGCTTTCCTAATTCGTCTTTTAAGGTAGGTAACGTTAAGTTAAAATTATTTTTTTTGTTATATAAATAAAAAAAAACTACAAAAACATTTAAAAAATGATACGTTATAGCTGTAAACAAGGTACCAGTGCCGCTAGCGACATCTACAAAAAGCTTTGCCTGATACACCCCATTGGCCCCAGAGCCATAAATAAGTATGTCCAAGATCTAGGAGATGACAAGATAGAAACATTATTACATAGACAACTCTTCACTAGGTTCAAAAAATGGCTCAGTCAGAGGGATTACACGGAAACTGAAAACCTTCTAGCTGTCGTTAGGTAGTCTGGCCTCTTCACCGATCCACGCTGATATAGACACACATACACACACAACTACATATACACTCACACCTACATACCCACACAGAACAATTTTGGTGGGTATTTGTTTGTGCTGTTTTGTTTGATAATAATTGATTGTTTAATGATAAAATAAATTGTATTTTCTGTCGACCGGATAAAACAAAATTGTAAATAATGTTTAACAAAATTTGTGTGCCAGAAATGGCTGAATGTGCAGAACTAACTTACTATTAATATTTACTATTACCATGTTCAATGCAAATAAATAATTTCAATTTCAATTTGTACTTGTGTTTGTAACCTTGGACTTAGCCGAATTCCGGTGGGAATGTAATGGCGGTACGTAAAGAATAAAGAATATTTCACGACCTTTTTTGAGTTGAAGTGTTCCAACAAATGGACGACCATACCTCTCAGAATTACTTAAGAATTGAGATAAAGTTAATTTGTCTAAATCTAGACTTATGGGCGTGTATCCGCCCTAGGTTCCCGCCCTATAGACACGCCCATTGAGAACCGATAACCGATTATTGCCGATTTGCGTGAATATAGCTTGTGTTAGCCGTACATTGCTTACACTTTCTTCTGTTACTGTACACAATAAGTCCACCCGTATTTAACTGCTTCTTCACTCAATTATTACTTTCAGCTGTCAAACGAATTGACGTCTTGGCACGAGTTCTTCGCATAGATATACGCAACGATCCTATGTCTATGGTTCTTCGCAACATTTTGCGTGGATATGTCAAGTGCAAGTTTTTGTTTTGTAAATTAATTTGCTGTGGATATTATTGGTCAAACATGGTGTTGTTTTGTTTAATAATGTGCTACAATGTGAATAATTATGGAAAACGATAAATTTGACTTTGAATATGGGGCACAAGTTGTTTATTTTTTGCGGTTTTCCCGCGCTGTCAACTCCCATATTTTACCCGACATGTTTGAGCTATGGTGCCGCGAGTGACTCCAAGAAAAGCATCAAATTCTGCAGCATCTGGAATTTGATGATGCCCTCATTAACTCATGAAAAAGAAAGACATTACGTCAGACTTGGCTGTATGGGCTAGACCCTTTGCCTTCCCTATCACCTCATTCATCATCCATCGGGAGATTAGAAACAAAAAAAGGACGTCACAACGCTTAAGGAATAAACCTGTCAAACTCAACTGTCCTTATGTTATTTTCAACTAATGTTATTTAAACTTGTATTTCTTAATAATATTAGTTAAGTTATTTTAGTTAAAGATTACAATTTATTTAAACATAACGAATTATCTATCTGATTTAAATAGGTGCCCAGTCTGCCGGGGCGGGGAAGTATCCATCGTTCGTGCCGATAAACCCAGTAAAGTGTATCCACACGTTTCGTAATCAGGCTCAAATTGCTGTCATGACCAGTCAAGCCGGCATAGTGTTAGAGACTGATGTCAGTCATGAGTGTCTGATTCCTGTTAATAACATTCATGTGTTGCTAAAATTCTCTGCAATTAATGTAAACTTTGGTCAATAAATAATAATAATATTTCCAGACAGGTCACACAGCGCCATCTAATTTCCGTGGTAAGCTACGAGGCTTGTGTTACGGAAACTAGATGGTTGATAAACTACATATTATACTTTTTTTTTTTTTTTTGTAAATATATACATATTATGCATATAAACACCCAGACCGAGACAAATTATACAATGTACAATTTGCCCCCGGTGGGAATCGAACCCACGACCTCCCGAGTTCACGGCAACTTTTGTTACCACTAGACCACGGAGGCGGTCAGAGTCAAATGATTTGTATTTGTGTATATATTTGTATTTTATCAGATTCCAGTGACCTGTCAATGTTTAATCTGACTGAGAAAGGAATCTGCAAGGAAAACTCAGCTATATCAGATTTACATATTTATAAACGCCGCAATGGAAAGCGCGTCTTGTGAAAGCTTGCGCGATGAAACTGTCTAAATTCGCCTCTATCCCTAGTTTCACGAAAGCCGCCGCTAAGGAAGCACGTATATCCTTTTTGTTACCTTTTTATGAACAAAAACTATACTTTTATTGACTTAAAAAATGTTTCGAAGACACAATTTTAAGTGATTATTTCTAGTTTAGTGTTAATTTGTGATTATGGAAAATGTTCAGTGAGTTTTTCGATGTTTGTTAAATTTGTTTTTTTGTTTACAAACAAATTTCACGTGGTTGGGTTCAAGGCCAGTGGAGTGTCGAAGTGACAGTTCGAAAGAAAATAATAAACAATAAAAATAAATAAATCATTAATTTTTTTTTAAGACTATACATAGATACAGTAACAAATTTGATATAAGACGATTAAAATAATATAATTAGTGTATAGTATTAATATACTAAATAACGTTAAACTATGTGTTATGAATAAAAAATAAACTGTGAATTGTGATTATTATTAAAAAAAAAAAACAAAAAAAAAAATATTTTTTTACTTTACAACTATTTATACTTAAATAATAATAAATCGAACTGTAAATATTAATTTGTAAAAAAAAAAAAATTTTTCTTAAGAAAATTTGGTTAAGATTTTCAAGTTGGATTCAGCCAGCGAACCTCGAGAGGCCCTCTCCAGGGCCTCAGCCAAACTTCTAAATGATCCAAAACACCCAAAAACCCTTCTAGTTCATCCTTTGAAGCGGTCCGAAAACGAAAAACCAAAGAATTATCTGCTTGAAACGCCAAAAACGAAACGAAAAATTCCCTTACTCGAAATACCTGACGATTACAACACACGTCCGAAGCGATTCAACAATTTGACACAAATTGACATTAAAAATACCGAAACACAAACATCAAGCGAAATGTCAGAGAACTGCTGTCAACAACAGAAAAAAACTCATTGTTGTTGTGCCAACGAATGCGACAGTTTGAAGAAATGCTGTGAACCTGTCAAAGTAATTTTGGCGCCAAACATGATGACAGGAATGCAATCTCTCTTCAACCAAATCAATGGCATACCCTATGTCATTAAAACTACCAACAACTTGAAGAATGATAAGGTATGTTATTTTTTTTAAAGCATGTGTAGAAAAGAAAAAATAAGAATTAATTTACCGTACGATACGCAATTACATTCAAACAAACAAAAAAAACACGAGTTTTTGTTTTGTAAATTAATTTACTGTGGATATTGTTGGTCAAAAATGATGTTGTTTTGTTTAATAATGTTAATTTTTTGCGGTTTTTCCGCGCTGTGAACTCCCATATTTTATCCGACGTGTTTGGGCTATAATGCCGCGAGTGACTCCAAGAAAAGCTTGGAGTCTTTCCCTATCACTTCATTTATCATCCATCGGGAGAAGACAACAAACAAAAGAAAAAACAAGAGTACTTCGCGCGATTTTGCGCAGACATGTCAAGTGCAAGTTTTGTTTTGTAAATTAATTTACTGTGGATATTGTTAGTCAATAGTGGTGTTGTTTTGTTTAATAATGTGCTACAATGTGAATAGTGATAGAATACGATAAATTGGACTTTGAATATGAGGCACAAGTTGCAGTTTATTCTTTGCAGTTTCCCCGCGCTGTGAACTCCCATATTTTACCTGACGTGTTTGAGACTCCAAGAAAAGCATCAAATTCTGCAACATCTGGAATTTGATGATGACCTCTATAACTCATAAAAAAGAAAGATATATTACGTCAGACTTGGCTGTATGGGCTAGACCCTTTGCCTTCCCTATCACCTCATTCATCATCTATCGGGAGAAGAGAACAAAACAAATAAAACACAGTACATTAAGCTATATTGGCTATATTCGCCTGGAGTATGGCAGCAAAAACGCATCTCATAATATTGAAAAGAGTACAGAGAGCGGTGCTTAAAGTTATGTTGAGGAAACCATTTAGATATCCTACAATCAAAATTTACGCTGAATGTCGGGTGCTCAGTGTGCGTAAGTTGTTGACGATTTTACAATTATACTTCCGCAAATTTCTGACTAATAATGACGAAATACGCAAAATGGTAGGTATGAAAGAAAGCATTGGGACAAAAATAAGGAAAGGCATGCTCCGATAGTTGAAAGAAAGGATGAGTGAAGAGAGATTGACGAACCAGATATATAATGCGAAAGTTGTGGGTAAAAGAAGTCCTGGCAGACCGAGACTCACATATTACGATCAAATAAATAAAACAATAGCTGAAGGTGCATTAAAAAGCCATCGAAACAAACGGGCATGTATGAAGAGGTTGATGAATGTCGAAGAAGCGAAAGAGGTATGTCGTGACCGTGACAAGTGGCACTCAATTGTCTCTGCCTACCACGCAAGGGATTTGGCGTGAATATTTGTATGTATGTATGGCGCGGTGGTGGCTCGGTTGTAAGAACGCGTACCTTAAATCCTACAAAGGTCGGTTCAAACCCACCCGACATGTACCAATGAGAAATACACTTTTCTTACGTACATTTACGTACAGCGTGGCGAGTGTAGGCCAAATTCTCCAGTTCTGGAAGGCCCATCTCCAGCAGTAGAGGTCTAGGACGTTGTGTTCTAGGGGCTGTAATGAATAATGAATGTAGTATTTTGATACTTGAGAAAATACTGGGCATACTGGATCAATTTCTGGCATCTGGCAATTGCTACTGCAGCACACAGTTGCCAAGAGGCTGGTTACAGTAAAACAATGTTTAATGAGGATCGGAATGCACTGTATTATTAATTTATGTAAGTAATGTAACGGGTACATGTAGGTTACAGAGTTCTATTGGCATTTTAAGAAATAATAGTAATGTCAATATACGACAATGACAGGGTTGATGGGTTTTTGTTTTAAAGAAGAAAAAAAGGAAGATCGGGGATCTCGGACCGAGAGGTCGACAGAGCGAGTATTTTTATAAAGATTAGGATTAAAAAATTTAATTAGTTAAAGTCTACCGCGTAATAGTGTCCCACCTAGATAAGTGTTTAGTTTTTCTACATATGTAATTAATTCTAAAATATAAAGTATAAAAAAAGTTTTATGCATTTTTAATAAAAAAAGGAGTTCCGTAGAATCCTCTCCGTAACAATTAAAAGCAACTACATCCAACTGCAGGCGTTGGATAATCATGTAACTGCAAAACTGCCTGCTGGAGCCCAGAATTTCTTTTCCAGCAGTGCTCACTAACTGAAATTATTTGATTATGATCCAATAAACTTTTTTTTTTATTATTATTTATTTTCCTATGCTATGGAGCGTATTTATAGTGCGTGAGAAGAAGTTTGCTTAGTCTAAACCCATCTTAAGAATTCACCCTATAGCATAGAGCGATAAAAGTAAAGTGATGTTAGGCTTCCTGACCGCTGATAGATTTATGATCATCCCCCTTCAACCCTTAACATGTTTTACACCCCTTACACTTAAATTACGAGAGCGTGTAGTTTCGCTTGTTTTTATTTTGATATTCAACGATATGTCAGGCACCTACAAAAATGAAATGAAATGAAGTGAAGTGAAGTGGAGTGGAATGGAATGGAATGGAATGGAATGGAATGGAATGGAATGAATGGAATGGAATGGAATGGAATGGAATGGAATGAAATGAAATGAAATGAAATGAAATGAAATGAAATGAAATGAAATGAAATGAAATGAAATGAAATGAAATGAAATGAAATGAAATGAAATGAAATGAAATGAAATGAAATGAAATGAAATGAAATGAAATGAAATGAAATGAAATGAAAAGAAATGAAATGAAATGAAATGAAATGAAATGACATGAAATGAAATGAAAAAAAATAATTTATTTGTCAGAAACATGGTAGGTACAGGGATGTAAATTATTATATGTAATTATATCACATGATTCGCTATTTCTAGCATACAAATATTTATTTAGTCACATGACTTTGTCGAGCTTAGTGTCTAGGTATTCTTTTGTCGAATAAAAACATTTATTAACCAGCATTTGTTTGACTCTTAATTTGAACAGTTTTAGTGGCAGCTCGCTTATAGTAACTGGAAGCTTATTAAATATCTTTGTTGCCATGCATAACAATTTCGGCTATATTGAGTACTTTTATGAGCTGGAATAATTATTCTACTAGGATAACGCGTTTTAAAATTGCAATAAAGGAAGTCTTATTATCAACTTAAAACCAACGATGTTCCTGGGCCCCGCGCAGCACCTACTCCCTCTGCACCATCCCCAGCAGGGACGCCGGCACCGCCCACTGAAGCTTCTCCTACTCCTCAGAAGGTAATCACAGTACCTGATGGGTACTTCTATGACCACAAGAAGATGAAGATACGGAAGCTTTAGATTAATTATTTTTATATGTATTTTAGTTGTAAGGTATTTATCTATGGGCCATCTGTTGCCTGATAATAAACAATTTATTATTATTATCAACCATTTGAATCCATCTCGCTCGCACAATTCAAATTTTTTCAAGTCTATACAAAAAGTTGATAGTTTTTACAACGTCATCGTTTGATAACGGATAACGGTTACATACATACATATCTTCAGGCCAAAACCCTTGCGGGGTAGGCAGAGGCAATTAAGCGCCACTTGTCACGGTCACGACATACCTCTTTCTTCTTCGACATTCATCAACCTCTTCAACATGCCTTTTTTTGTTTCGATGACTTTTTAGCACCTTCAGCTATTGTTTTATTCGATCATAACATGTGAGTCTTGGTCTACCAGGGCCTCTTTTACCCATAACTTTCGCATTATATATTTTATTTTATTTATTAATTTAAAAACTTTATTGCACTATGTACAAGAGGCGGACTTAATGCCGCTAGGCATTCTCTAGCAACCAACCTTTGGGACAATGAAACGATTGTGTTGTGAGGTAGGTGCAACCATTAAATAGATTAAAAGGTAATTCAAGTTAAATCTAAGTATTATATCAATATAGACAGATACATACTAATATGTACACAATACTACATATACTACATACTATATATATTATACACTACATATAATACCTACTTACACTGTGAGGAACTGTTTAAATAATGTGAATATACCATCTTTTTGAAAAGTGATCTGTTTGGCACTTGACGAATTTCTACCGGCAAATTGTTCCACAGATTTGCGGCCACTACTGCAAAAGAGTTCTGGTTCGTCAATCTCTCTTGGCTCATCTATTCAACATGTTTTGTTTATTCTTAAGCCATAAATGTTAATATTAATTTATAACATATTATATGTTAAAATTTGCAAGCTGAATGAAATGGGCTGAACACATCTGCCGCAGAACAGACAAACGATGGCAAACGGGTTCTAGAGTGGAGACCACGTACAGGAAGACGCAGAGTGGGACGACCCCCCGCCAGATGGACAGATGACCTGAAGAAGGTCGCTGGTGGGGGTTGGATGAGGGTGGCAAAAGATAATAATGATAATAAATTATTTATTGTACAAAACCAAAACAAGTGCAGGTACATAGGCGAGCTTAATGCCGTAAATGAATTTACTACCAACTAACCTTGAGATCTGTAATAAGCGGGTGCAGATGGTTACGAAGAAAATAGATAGTTGAAATTATTTAATACCATATAAAAGACAAATTAATTACATACATATTCTTCTTAGTCGCTACACTCTTGGCAGAGTGGTCGTGGTCGCCATTGGAGTGCTAGTGGCACGCTTAACAAGCCGTCGCCACTCCTCTCGGACCTCGGCTTTCCTAGTGCACTCATGTAGGGGATGATCCATTGCAACCTTCACCTGATCGGTCCATCTCATCGGAGACCTACCACGCATCCTCTTGCCATCGACTTTCCCCTGGACTACCAAGCGCTCGATTGATGTTTCTCCACGCCGTGACACGTGTCCGAAGAAAGTGAGAATGCGTAATTGTACAGTCGAGGAAAGGCGCTGTCTGATCCCCAGTTCCTCCAGTATGGATTTGTTTGTTCGGAACTCCGTCCATGATATGCCCAGCATTCTCCGCCAACACCACATCTCTAGAGCATTAATTCGTTTTTTTTCTGTTTCGCGTAGGGTCCACGTCTCCGCAGCATACAGAAAAATAGGGAACACAAGAGCTCTAACCAGCCGGATTTTAGTGGCTTTGGTATCGTTTCGGTTCCTCCATATCTTCTTCAGCTTGTCCATAGCAGATCTTGTAACTGCCATTCGACGCTTGATTTCATCTTCGCATCCACCGTTATTAGATATTAGTGCTCCATACATATAGTACTTATTATATGCAATACAATATACATAGATAAACATCCTAAATAAACAAATAAATATATATCTAAATATAAAATACATATACTCGTATATATATAATAAGGAAGTTATGGCGACTTATTCTGTTCGTGAAGTTCGCGAAAGAATCGAAAATTGCGAAAGATTGCGTTAAGTGGCGAGATACAGGCTGATGATGGTGGTTATATGTTAAGATGTCTTAAGCAATAAATCATTTTGAATTTGAATCATACCCATTATTTTACGCATGCGTCTTGAGGAGCCATAAAAGAAATAAAAAACCATAAAATATGTAATAAATATCATAAATATAACAATACGTATGGAACTTAGATAATTTAACTTTAGATAGAGTATCCCAACTGCGGTTGAGATGTTATAAAGCGTGCTTGGACTTTCTCTAGTATATGCATACGATAAATTATTTATTTTATACCAGCAAATGTCGCAAGATGTTTATTAAATGCTGGACTGGAACTACTGCTAATTTTAATTTAATTTTTAATTTAATATGAATTTATGTAAATTTTAGATTTAGTGTAATTGAGACCCCACAATACCGACCTTCCTAGTGTGGGTCTCCAATAGAAAAACATGTACATGGGATTTTATTGGAAATAAACGATTATTATTATTATTTACTGCGACATAAATGACAATGGAAAATACATCTCACAACTACGCTTCGCGGATGAAATAGTCATTATGGCCAACTCGTTAAAGGATCTTAGAGAAATGTTAAACTGCTTAAATGTGGCCTCTCAGCGGGTTGGTCTTAGATTGAACTTGGATAATACGGAAAATATTAAACAGCTACCAATTTGACGGTTTAAAAAATACTCCGAAAGTGGTTAAATAAACGGTGTTATTACTCCATAAATGACTTCTTAAATGATAGAAAAGAAAATTATGTACCTGAATTAGTCAATTTGATTGACATCTAGAATAATTATTTCATGAAATATATTTGACATTGAACCCTATTGTACCAATTATTATTTATAATAATAATAAATAAATATTTCCAGACAGGTGACACAGCGCCAAAGTCTAGTTTCCGTGGTAAGCTACGAGGCTTGTGTTACGGAAACAAAATGGTTGATAAACTACATATTACATATTTATCTGCAACAAATAAAGTGTGTTAGATGTGTTTCTTACTTGGTAAAATATATAAATTGAAGCTATAAAATTTTATTGCCAGATATTTCGCCTCTCTTTGGAGCGGCGTCATCAGTGACAGTGACTGAAGGTCTTTGTCATAAATTTTGAAAAAGTCATTTTATTTCTTTTAGCAACGGTAAAGGTAATGCACTATACAGTTTTGTATTGATTTTTTTGAAAAATATCATCATCACCTAGCGCATCATGGAAAACATCATCAGCATGTTATGTCCATTGTTGGTTCGATATTAATAAATTTACAAAACAAGTTAGACAAAACCTAATGCATTACATTCAGACCAGGGCTATAGTATGCACCAAGCTGCCATATAAAAGAGCTTTCCCATGTTTTTAAATGAAATTTAAATATTCCATTTTTTTTTTTAAATATAATTATATAAATTCCATATTTATATATTTATGATTTATAAGACTGTGCCAATGTTTCTGAATTTATAATTAAATTTTTGTAATAGTTGTATAAAATTTAGCATGCCGTCACTGGCGAAACATGTATTTATTTATTTAGTACACACAGCAGTACATATATTATCACACACATAACATAGTATAATTATAGCTTATCTAATATATGTACCAATTAGGTGTCACAGCATTCACCAATAAGTAATAACTAATAACTGAGACCATACCCGATCTGTAACCATGTGTTTCTTTAGCAAATAAAACATTTCCTTCGAGATGAAACCGTCTGTATGTTTCAATTATTTAAAATCTACAAATCACATGACTCTATCTAAAACTAAACAGTCGAAGTCATAGAATAGGCAATGCTGAGAAGCTATGAATACAATTACAATAATATTTGAATAGGGAGGGTCCCGGAACGTTACTCGCTAGATTTGTGCCTTTTTATATGGATTCTGAAACTCACGCCTCTTGTACAGTCTACGACAAAAAAAGTAATTTTATTACATACATACACATTCATATCTTCACGCCAGATCCCTTGCGGGGTAGGCAGAGACAATTGAGCCTCTAATTGCGCAAATACGCCAACCTTGGTATCGGTTACGAATTTGCGCCGTTTGGGGTCGAGACGATGGGCCCATGGGGACCGTCAGCGAGGCGCTTGGCTAGGGAGTTCTCAAAGTGGCTGACAGAAAGGTCTGGAGACAGGAAGGCTGGCAATTATTTCTGCTAATGTATTAGCCTCGCTATACAGAGGGGAAATGTTGCCAGTCTCCTTGGGACTATCTCGGATGGGACGTCTCTAGAGGACATCTTTATATTTATAGCTTAAACAAAAAAAAACATTAATAAGTCAAAACCATTTATTACAATTTGTCCTTCTCGGGCTCTTTTGTATTGTCACATTACATTGTTTTTATTTTAGGTCAATATGAATTGAATTAAATCTGCGTGCTATGCCTTCAGGCTTGGCAAGACTCGGTCTCAGTCTTGCATCGGAACAGTTGGCCTCGGTCTCGGTCTTGCATCGGAACAGCTGGCCTCGGTCTTGGTCTTGCATCGGAACAGCTGGCCTCGGTCTCGGTCTTGCATCGGAACAGCTGGATTCGGTCTCGGTCTTGCATCGGAACAGCTGGCCTCGGTCTCGGTCTTGGTCTTGCATCGGAACAGCTGGCCTCGGTCTCGGTCTTGCATCGGAACAGCTGGCCTCGGTCTCGGTCTTGCATCGGAACAGCTGGCCTCGGTCTCGGTCTTGCATCGGAACAGCTGGCCTCCGTCTTGGTGTTGCATCGGTACAGCTGGCCTCAGTCTTGGTGTTGCATCGGAGCAGCTGGCCTCAGTCTTGGTGTTGCATCGGAACAGCTGGCCTCGGTCTTGGTGTTGCATCGGTACAGCTGGCCTCAGTCTTGGTGTTGCATCGGAACAGCTGGCCTCGGTCTTGGTGTTGCATCGGTACAGCTGGCCTCAGTCTTGGTGTTGCATCGGAACAGCTGGCCTCGGTCTTGGTGTTGCATCGGTACAGCTGGCCTCAGTCTTGGTGTTGCATCGGAGCAGCTGGCCTCAGTCTCGGTCTCGGTCTTGGTGTTGCATCGGTACAGCTGGCCTCAGTCTTGGTGTTGCATCGGAACAGCTGGCCTCGGTCTTGGTGTTGCATCGGTACAGCTGGCCTCAGTCTTGGTGTTGCATCGGAGCAGCTGGCCTCAGTCTCGGTCTCGGTCCTGGTGTTGCACTCTTAGTCTCTTAATCTTAGTCCTGGTATTGGTCTTGCGCAAGTTTTTTTTTCCTAACATTACATGTGACTTTGCGCTCACCTGATGGTAAGTGGCGCGCAAGGTCCATGAATGTTAGCAACTGGAATCAGACACTCATGACTGACATCAGTCTTTAACGCTATGCCGGTTTGACTGGGCATGACGACAATTCGAGCCTGATCCCGAAATGCGTGGATACACTTTACTGGGTTTATCGGCACGAACGGTGAATACTTCCCCGCCCCGACAGACCTCCATCAGTCGGCCTACCAATTTGTTGAAAGTACTCGTAAGTGCCATTTGTAATGCCAATTTTTACTTTCAAGGAGAACTAATATTATAACCTTGCTATTTATATAAAAATAAAACCGCTTCAAACAAGACTTACTGTCTCTTAAAATATATAAATAAATTATATTATGTTTTTTCGTATTTAAATGGTATCATTTTCAACTTTAATTCTCTTTGACAGTTTAACGGTTATAGGAATAGTTAGTCCAAGGGGTTATTTAACCAAGCCTATTTCACGGGTTCTGAAATTTCAAGGTAAATGACCTAATTGTAGACCCTTCGCTTCAATTACACTAAATTGCTTTAGGCACTCGTTGTAGGCTGGAGTTTATCATAGACAAATATAGGGTGGTTTTACCCTAATTTGGTTTTAAAGGGTGATATTAATGCATCTTGCCCGTGATGTTGTACGGATTAGAGACGTGGACACTAAGAGTGAACTACGGATATATGGTATCCTAAACAAGCGCCTGCATACCTTAAATCCCGTTTTGAATACATGTGTGATACTCACAACCTTCCACTTCGTTCTTCACATAACAATCAACTTAAAATCCCAACCCACTCCTCTAGCAGATATTTAGATTCGTATACTGTTTATTTATTTATTTATTTATTTCCATGAATATGTATATGTACATAATTATACATCTAAACAATACATATTTCATAACAACATTAAAACACAAGGATTAGTGACTAGATGTGTGAATTAATATGGGTCCAAGTACTTTAGGACAATGTTTTTACTTTCCACATCGGTTGATGCGAACACATCAAAATTCTCATCGGACTCCACGATTTTGTTCAATAAAACGATTGCACGGGGAACGGGGGCACTCTGGAGTAGGTGTGTACGAGCACTCTCCTCAGCAAATAGTCGATGGCCGCGCGCGCGCAGGTACTTGTTAGGTACAAACAATGAACTTAATTTTATTTATTTATTTAAATCTTTATTGCACAAAGACAAAGGCGGGCTTATAATGCCGCTAGACATTCTATCCTAGCCAACCATTGGGACAACTTGAGCATTATATTGAAAGGTAGGTGCAAAATTGTATTAAATTCTACGGTTTAACTATATACTAATATATATAGTAATACTAACACACTTATATATATATATATATATATACATATACCCATACATATTATTACATACACTACATATTATATATCAATGACAACAATATACTAAATTCTAATAAATAAGTTAAGGATAAGTTAAGTTATTAAGTAACTACATACACATACATAGATAATACTTACTTTTTTTGTGATAGAAAGTGTGAATAGACCATTTTTTTATATAGAGATCTGGTGGTTACTTGCCTTATGCTAAGAGGCAAATTGTTTCACAGGTTCGTGGCAACAACTACAAATGAGTTCGAAACGAAACTAGAACTATGAGAGGGAATAGACAGAAGAGAATTATGAGAGGAACGGAGGGATTTATCGTGAAACGAAGACAAATAGGCGAAATTGTCTTTGAGGTATTTCGGTGTCGCAGCTCATTCAGAACAGAAAAAAGCAAGCAAAGAATTCTAAGGTTCCTGCGACACCGAATTGGCAGCCACTTCAACTTAGCGCGATACTCGGAAATATGATCATATTTACGCAAACAATAGATGAACCGGATACATGCGTTAAGTAGCCGGTCCATCTTATTGAGCAATATCTCCGAGAGATCAACGCTGCACACGTCACCATAATCGAGAAGTGGAAGGAGAAGGCTTTGGACAAGGGTTATTTTAGCTTTTTTAATATAGCAGGTAGATATATTTTACCTCTAAGAATATTTAATATATATAAGACTAATGCTTTATTGCTTCTAACTTCTAAGGAGTATGTAACGCAGCATACCTAATATAAATAATGTGGGGTACAAAAAGGGGTCGTCACCATATGTCTTCTTGTGCATGGCTCTGAGAAATAGTTTCTGCACCTTTTCCACCATTAATACAAATACAAATATAAATACAAATTGTTTATTAACACAAAATAATGTTGTTTCGTTATGGTGAACCCTGTCTCCTGCATGAGCTGTGCTGTATAACAGGAGACAGTGTCTTCCAATAATGATCATACAAAAAAAGAATGGAAAAAGAGGTTACACAAATAGCAAGTAAAGAATTGTATGTGTGTGTGTCTGTGTGTGCGTGTTTGTGTGAGTGTGTGTGTGTGTTTAAAAAGGTGGGGAAGGGTGGAGAAGCAAGAGGGAGTGTAAGATTGTTGATTATATTCGTATATTTGTATTTTCCTTTAGTTCAATAGTTTACATTTTGGTCATGTCATCATCTCTTCGGTACTGTCATAATCGAGGTTAGATAGATAACTTTTAAGTGATATTTTTAGTTCGTTTAGATTTAGGTGAGTAATTTTATTTATTGAGTTGAAACGGTTGTACAGCTTAGGGGATAGGTACTCGTACTGTTTCTGCGCATATGTACTGCGGGTGAAGGGAACATGAAAGTCCTGTATTCTTTTAGTTTTATATAGTGGTATAATTTGAGCTGTTTTGTGATACCTTTTGACGCATTGAAAGATAAAAAGCTTCCTGACTGTTAGTACGTCTGCTACTTGGAAAAGAAAGGTTGTTGGGTATCGGTATTGAAGGAACATGGAAACTTTGAGGACTGCTCTTTGTGCCCGCTCTAATTCAAGTAAATGTGTATGTACTTAATTATTAATTAAAGAGAACTGCGGACAAATGAATTGTACAACACTGCCAGTGTACTCGGGTCAGTAAAGTCTCGCGCTTGTCGCATCACCCATCCTAAGTTTCTTCTAGCTCTTCCACACATTTTAATCATATGCGGTCAGGTCATTGCTAAATAGTACTCCTAGATCTCTCACCTCATCACGGACACGTGTTAGTAAAGCATCAGTTAGTGTGTACTGGTGACAAATAGGACTATGTGATCTGGAAAATGTCATAACAGAACACTTGTTAATGTTCAACTGTGTCTGCAGCCCGCCAGTGGAACAAGCTACCACTTGCTATTAAACACGCGCCTGATGACGACTCCTGTTTGTCTAGAAATAAAGCTATCGGCACTACCCTTAATCTCACACTCTCCCAAAATGTCAAGTGCAAGTTTTTGTTTTGTAAATTCATTTACTGTGGATGTTGCGGCCTCGCATGGTAGCAGGTTCAATTCCCAGTAAAAATGCATCCAAAACGTTTGCAACTGACGTCACGAGCTTCGGGCCAATGACGATCAAGTTGCTATCATCAATTGCAATTTTTCAACCGCACCGACTCATGCCCCGCGTGTGTTTTTATTAATTTTAAATCATAATTCGAATGCTTTTGGTGAATATTAGTGATCTAAACTATATGTGCGTGTCTAATAAAGCTTGTGATGCATAGACTATAAAATTGGACAAGAAATCTAGGGTTTAATCGAGGTGGATACATGGATTGCTTTGGGGTGAGTCCTGTTTTCCATATGAGAAGGTCATTAACTCTTAAACCATCTGATTCTGTGTTCTTCATTTATTTCCTAAATTTATTTTATTATTTTTCAACAATTTTTAGCACAATTATCGATAATATCAGCGTAGGCCCTCGCGCAGGTCTGTTCAGTAGATATTAGAAGTAAAAGTAAAGTATCATCACGACCGTTTCCCTTTCGGGGTGGTCAGAAACTAAGCTTATAAATAAGCGGATTCACATTTCGCCAACTTGTCTATAGGTCAATCATGACAAGTGGCAAGCTCGTTGATGTCTCCAGCGTACCAAACTCGAAGAAATATCACAAATAAATTAAATGTATTTATTTACATTAATAAATATTTTTGTGTCCCGACCAAGAATCGAACCCGGTACCTCCGAGTCTAAATCCACGGACTTAACCGCTAGACCACGGAGGCAGTTTGTGTGTACTGTGGATATTATTGGTCAAAAATGGTGTTGTTTTGTTTAATAATGTGCTAAAATGAGAATAATTTTGGAAAACAATAAATTGGACTTTAAATATGGGGCACAAGTTGCAGTTTATTTTTTGCGGTTTTCCCGCGCTGTCAACTCCCATATTTTACCCGACGTGTTTGGTCAGTTTGGTGAAAAGAATCTAATTCTGCAGCATCTGGAATTTGATGATGACTTCATTAACTCATGAAACAGAAAGATCATCAATCGGGAGAAGAGAACAAACAAAAAAAAAGAAAAAATAAGCCCAAGGGTTCCGTTACCAAATCAGCTTTTTCATTTTGTAAGTGGCAACATTTTTTTATGACTTACCGACCGAAATGGCCCTGTTGTATTACTCGTACGTATGTATTGTTCCAGTATATTTAAAGGTGGGATAAGCAAAGGGTGAATACTGTAGAATGTGCCCGCATTTTCATTTATAAAACTTAATTTTGGCTTAAAATTCATAATTAGACCCCGCAATTTCATCCCCTTTCTGAGTTATTTCAATGGATTTTGTACTGTTATTACGGTGCTTATGTCAAGGATATTTCGATAGGATTTGGACTTCAAAGTCCTATAAAGAAACTGTATGGTGTTCCGGGGAAAGTGATAACAAAGAAAATAAAGAAAAAACTACAAGAATAATTATACTATAAACTATTTATTGATTTAAAATTGACAAAATAAATAAATTAAGGTAATGAAGAAAAAAAATGTAAATGATATTCTACCCGGGTTATAAAAAGAGGTGGTCAGTACAAGAGCTTTCCGCCATGCCACGGAGCGGTACTCAAAGTCAAAGTCAAAGTCAAAATATCTTTATTCACGGAAACCTATTACAGGCATTTATGAAAAGTCTTTAATTTAATTATTTTGAATGATTCTACTCCTGCTAGTAGAAGACTAAGCAGCAAAGTGGTCCAATCAGTAAGCTGTTAGCAGAAGACCAGCAGCTTAGCAGATTCCAGTGACCTGTTAATGTTTAATCTGACTGAGAAAGGAATCTGCAAGGAAAACTCAGCTATATCAGATTTACAAAATAAAAGATATACAGAACTGCACCACAACGATCAATTAATAACCTTTTAAATTTAGTTATCAGTACCTATGAGATTACAATACCTGGTACAGCAGTAACCCACCACGCAAGTCAGAATTAAGATAGACTACATGCCCATGTGCAACCCGAAAGTCGACAAAATGCAAAAACCTCAGAACAATAAATTGAACGTGTTCGGCAGGGGTCCCAGGCCCCCACAGCAGCACCCGATCACGGACATAACGCATGTGCCAACCATCCCCCCGCTCAACCAGGCCCTTAGGGTGCGGACCGGGACCCGACACACGTGCCACCACTGCAATGACCTTCTAAGGAAGGGACGACCACCGGACACGCCACACCATGGGAACCTGAACACTAACAATGACTTTCGAGACACATATAAGCATTAACATAACAATTACTTCCTAAGTACTCAAATGTTGCCATGCAATTCCGTTAACAAACTTATATATTAGTTAATAAAAAAATAAATACATAATAGTAACTAAATGTTACACAAAAAATAATTATATTATAATAATAAGGTAATAATAAGTATTACTGTATCACAATAAACAGTATTTACTAATTAGTCAATAATCTATTAGTAACTAAATGTTACATTCAAAATATTTCTACATAATAACTGTAAAGTTAATAAGAAAAAATATAAAAATATAAATAAATAAACTCCCCTGGCCAACTCGCTGTGCCGCGCCGAAGTGAGGATCTGGGCGCTGGGCGTAGTGCAGGCCGCTCTGGATCCAGGCGCGTAGTATAGTTGTATGTTGAAGTGTTGAAAGTTGAATGTTGAACCCCAAACAGAGGGGGTACAACTTTAATTGACTATATATATATATTTTAAAAATATATTTTAATATCGTGATGGCGAACGAACAGCAGTGTCGGCAACAGCAGCGTGGAGTAGGGCGCTAAACGTGCTCTCCTCACACGGGAACGGTGGTGTTGTAAATCTATGACTGCAGTACGTAAGAAAAGTGTATTTATCATTGGTACATGCTGGGTGGGTTTGAACCGACTTTTGTAGGATTTAAGGAACGCGTTCTTACAACCGAGCCACCACCGCGCCAATTTACATAACCCAACATAATTTTATTTATTTATTTATTTATCTGGAACTCAAACAGCATTAACATAAAATACAATATTATCAAATTTTACAAAAAAGTTGGGGCCTGGTTTTGGGCAATCTCTTTTACAAGTCCAAGATAATAATTGCAAAAACATTTTAAAAAATATCATACGATAAGACGGAATAAAATATGTATTCATTCCTACCCATCAGCCACAGACCAATGCTACCTATCGTGCCACTGCATTAAAACTATAAATAATAAAATTAAAAATAAACTAAACAAAACCTTAAATTAAATATATAAATAATTAAACTTAAATTAATAAAAGATAAACCTAATTAATATAAAAACTAAATACTTACAAATATCTTGATTATAATCTACATGTCATCGAATCCAGGAGAAGATGAACCCAATGTTCCGAGGACTCCGGCGACGTTGCCTCGTTGGATGGCAACACTGATCCTCTGAATGTATGCGTGTGTGTGTGTGTCTAAACGCGTGAGTGTGTGTACCTATGTGTGATCCATGCGTATAGTTTTTCTATTACTACTATTTTATGTGTTTTAACCTATTTTTTTTAAAGCGTTCTTTCAACTGAGCTAACATCCGCTCTAACATACAACCTACGCATTTATCGATACAAACCGCGCAATATTGAATACACAACGCTTGTGCCAACCGCGCGTTTATAATCCGCGCTGGCGCTCAGTGTAACAATGCAATCACCCTAAAATAGATTTGCTAATTTTATCACGTAACTATTGTCTTAACGGTTGGCTATAACACTTGGCGTCGAGATGTATCTGTCAAATAAGTAATTAAGAACATCACTATTACTAGTGTTGTAATTATAGCTGCTGTTTTAAATGTTATACAGGCTGTTTTATTACAGAGTTAACATTAAATTTAGTTATAGTAAAAAAGGAAACTGTTAAAAAAATCATAAGCGAATGGTACCCCAGTAATAGGTGACCACATTTATGATAAGGTTAAAATTAAACAAGACTGGACAAAACTGTACAAGGCTGGACAAGACTGGGCAAGACTGGACAAGACTGGAGAAGACTGGACAAGACTGGACAAGACTGGACAAGACTGGACAAGACTGTACAAGGCTGGACAAGACTGGGCAAGACTGGACAAGACTGGACAAGACTGGACAAGACTGGACAAGACTGGGCAAGACTGGACAAGACTGAACAAGACTGGACAAGACTGGACAAGACTGGACGAGACTGGACGAGACTGGACGAGACTGGACGAGACTGGACGAGACTGGACGAGACTGGACGAGACTGGACGAGACTGGACGAGACTGGACGAGACTGGACGAGACTGGACGAGACTGGACGAGACTGGACGAGACTGGACAAGACTGGACAAGACTGGACAAGACTGGACAAGACTGGACAAGACTGGACAAGACTGGACAAGACAAGAATTCCTCTCACATCTTCCACTGAAGATAAATAATCAGATAAACATCCTGTATTTATTTGACGGAAGAAATGTCAACGCGGCTTCAGACTGAAGAGTGATAAATTATGAAGACATTTATTACAGCCGTTCAAAATACTGTAAATATACTTGAACACGCGTTTACACGTGTCGACTTGCATTATGATATATAGCCACGGAATAACTAAATCAAAGGGAAATAGCAAAGCAGCACTATAATATATATTATCAGTAAGTCTTAATTATTTAATTAATTTTAATTAATACTTAATTAAGCGGTGTTATTATTATATAATATTATCGTCCAGTAGACGAGTCCTGGAGTGGAGACCACGTACGGGAAGACGCAGAGTGGGTCGACCCCCCGCTAGATGGACAGATGACCTAAGGAAGGTCGCTGGTAGGGGTTGGATGAGAGTGGCAGGAGATCGTGTAAAGTGGCGAGCCTTGGGGGAGGCCTATATCCAGCAGTGGAGAGACACAGGCTGATGATGATGATGATGATGATGATTATTATATAAATATCACCATGGCAAGCTAATAATATTAGTTCTCCTTGAAAGTAAAAACTGGCAATTGACATCATTGCAAATGGCACATACTTTCAACAAGAACAACGAATAGGTGGTAGGCGGACAGATGGTCGTAATTTGCCCAGTTTGCTGGGGCGGGGAAGTATCCACTGTTCGCGCCGATAAATCCAGTAAAGTGTATTCACACGTTTCGGGATTAGGCTTGAATAGCCGTCATGCCCAGTCAAGCCGGCATCGTGTTAGGGACTGATGTCAGTCATGAGTGTCTTATGTTATGCTAACATTCATGAACGCACGCCACTGGTGGGGTGCAAGGTGTCATGTTAATAAAAAATAAAAAAACTTATTTGTAACAAGTTTTTAAGTATAATAAATAAAATAAAATAAATAAATAAATGAAGTTTTATTTCAGGTATGAAATGAAATGAAATAATTTTTGAAATGAAATAATTTATTTGTCAGAAACATGGTAGGTACAGGGATGTAAATTATTATATGTAATTATAGCACATGATTCGCCAATATTTATTTAGTCACATGACTTTGTCAAGCTTAGTGTCTAGGTTTTCTTTTGTCGAATAAAAACATTTATTAACCAGCATTTGTTAGACTCTTAATTTGAACAGTTTTAGTGGCAGCTCCCTTATAGTAACTGAAAGCTTATTAAATATCTTTGTCGCCATTGCATAACAATTTCGGCTATATTGAGTACTTTTATGAGCTGGAATAATTATTCTACTAGGATAACGCGTTTTAAAATTGCAATTATCCCCAAGAGTTTTAAAAAGTTCCGGGTGGCTTTTTACAAATAAAAAGCATTCAAGTATATAAATAGAAGGAACAGTCAGTAATTTTAGTTTTCTAAATTATGCACCCATATCAAATAAAATTTACAATGAAACTATATTACAATTATAAAAATACATATAAAACAAAATATTTGTCAAACATCGACTCAAGTTTCATCATTTACGGTTTGGGCTCTGCTGAACAGACAGCCAATGTGAGTGTATTTTACTGGGGATCCCGTCGCAAACCGCTCTCAGAATGCGATTTGTTGAAGAGCGTAGCCGCTCCCAGAAAGACGTGACACGGTTTCGGAGCACCGCGAAGAAGTCTGGTACCCTCAAGCGAACATGCCCGATGCACTGCAGTACCTCGGTCGGCGCATGAGGATAATCATAATAATAAAAATCTTTATTGACACATTTTTTTCTTTTACCTAATATATAAATGTGCTCTGTCTCCTGGACTAGTCTGATGAAACAGAGTGTGTTCCAGAAGACAAGTGCTCTTCGTTAAAGTTACACAATGTATGACAATAAAAGATGAGAATAAATTGAAGGATACGGAACGCATCATTGTACTGTACCCTCATGGCACTGTATAATTTCCTATGGTAGCTGACCCATAGTTGGCAAGTGTACATATATTGACAGTATGTTTTAAACAGCTTGACATCTTTACTTCTCTTGCCAAACCTACGCGAGAGCATGTTACACCGGACGGCCAGAGCTCTCCTCTCCCTCTCGACCTTATATTTGACGCAACATATCCATGGTGGCATACGGGGCAATTTTTCGTTAGCTACTTTAGTTAATCGCCACAAAGCGTAGACAAATATATTTATAGAAGGACACTTTTGGGGCGACGCCTCTTCCAAAATGATTTTAGGTCGAAGCAAGCTTCTACTATGAAAAGGTTTGAGTGAGTACTCGCCTTAGTGGAGTATCATTGGATACCACTTTCCCTACGCGTACATACTAATTTGGAGACTCTTACATCTGTCGCACGCTGAAGATGTGGAATGCTCTCCCAGCCAGTGTGTTTACCCATTCCTATAACCTGGAGTCCTTCAAACGAAGTGTGAAAAAGCATCTTTATAGGCCGGCATAGTGGTAGGGACTGATGTCGGTCGTCTGAGGCTGGCGTCAGTTGCTCCTATTCTTGGACCTCGCGTACCGTTTACCATCAGGTGGGCGCGGTGTCACATGTCGTGCTCCGTATAAGAAAAAAAAAATAGTGTAAACAAACGCCGGACTGGCGTAGGTAAGGACTGGGCGGATTTGGTTATTGTAAGGTCTACCCGTAGTAAACGTGGTTTTTGACAACGCCGTTAGAGATTACGGTCGTGATGGTACTTCTTATACAGTCAAAAAATCAGCATACATTAAACAGACTAAGCCTTCATGAATATTTCGCTGTCATGAATATTCTAAACGTTCATTTGCCTATCTTTATAAAATTAGACTGATTAATGCTCTTTTAGCATTCGGCGCGGATATTATATACAGCCATAACTTTTTGAGATATTTTACTATTCAACATTCACAACAGGTTTTGGAAAAAATGTACATGGGTGGGTCAAAAAACACTTTTTTTTTTTCCCAATCTATTATGTATTTCTGTTAAGGAACATAATAAGTAACAGAATAGGACTACTGTTATCGCTACGAAGCTACTCGTACTAATAACGTTTGTGACCAAATAACAGAATAGGACTACTGTTATCGCTACGAAGCTACTCGTACTAATAACGTTTGTGACTAAGTAACAGAATAGGACTACTGTTATCGCTACGAAGCTACTCGTACTAATAACGTTTGTGACTAAGTAACAGAATAGGACTACTGTTATCGCTACGAAGCTACTCGTACTAATAACGTTTGTGACCAAATAACAGAATAGGACTACTGTTATCGCTACGAAGCTACTCGTACTAATAACGTTTGTGACCAAATAACAGAATAGGACTACTGTTATCGCTACGAAGCTACTCGTACTAATAACGTTTGTGACCAAATAACAGAATAGGACTACTGTTATCGCTACGAAGTTACTCGTACTAATAACGTTTGTGACTAGGTAACAGAATAGGACTACTATTATCGCTACGAAGCTACTCGTACTAATAACGTTTGTGACTAAATAACAGGATAGGACTACTGTTATCGCTACGAAGCTACTCGTACTAATAACGTTTCTGACTAAGTAACAGAATACTGCTGGAAAGACTGCTGGAGTCCTTCAAACGTTTGAAAAGGCGTTTAGTCAAGCCGGCATAGTTTTGGGGGTTGTTTTCGGTCATAATTGTCTGATCCCAGTTGCTAGCACTCATGGACCATGCGCGCCACTTACCATCAGTCAAGGTATTATATCGTAGTAGTTTAAAAAGTGTTATGAAAAATTGCCTTTAAAGTACAAGGGCATTGCATGTTGTCTTGTTATAAAATTAACAGTTAGCAGAGGTTCTCAGCCAGCGCTCATAACTTTTGCCGGTCTACCTGTAGGTATGATTTTGGCGGTTAGGGAGACCCGCTTTGATGTTTGCGTTGGCTAATTGGAAGAGCACGCGTCGCCGCCTGCGGCTTTGTTATTTTAGTCATGTCCAAAATTTACTATCGATACTCATATATAACACATTCGCAGATAAGACAAGACAAGACAAAGACAAGACAAGACAAGATAAAAAATTTATTGTTCATGTGGTAAAAAAATATAACATTTTCAGCACACGACCCAGTTCGGGCATTACAATAGTGTTTCTTAAAATCTAGGTGTTTTACATATGTTTCTTACTAGGAGATCAATTTACTAAAATTAGTTCTTATATTAATAATGAAATTAAAACAATTAGAATCTTACAAACTAAATAAGATAGAAATTCTAAAATATATATATATATTTATTTATTTTTTTACAATAGAAGTGTTTATACACACAGATACTCCTCTACGGAGTAGAAGCAGCTTTGCACCAGATATTGTCTTAGGGCCTTATTAAATTGTTTTTGGGTGGGTTTATTTGTTATGGATTTTGGAAGTTTATTGTATATTTTTATTGCCATGTAATATGGGCTTTGGTTTAGCATCTTTATTCTCGACTGTGGCAGGGTTAACTTATCTTTATTTCTGGTATCTATTGGGTGTGTGTCTTGTGTCAATGTGTTAATGCATCTGTCGATGTGTAGAGAGGTAAAAGTCAAATCTTTTACCTCTAAGGTTTTATAGAGCTTTTTTATACTGAGCACGATATGTTTTAACTTAATTATAATATATATATAGATATGTAGGTATTTATGTATATATTTATTCAGTATATGTAATATTAGTATGTAAGTCTATTATAATAAATTGCACCCTTCTTTGTTACCTCTCCACACTCCCAAAGGTTGGTTGTTAGAAAATGCTTAGTCATAAAGCCCACAATATACATATTATATACAATATTTTTTTAGTGCAATAAAGAATTTTTGAATTGAATTGTCACATTAGTAAATCTTTACGCACAACTCTCTTCTTTCTGTTCCCTCACATCATTCTGGATTTGTCTCCCAACTCCTTCGTTGTAGCTGCCACAAAATTATAGAATGATCTTCCAGTAAACATAAGGCAGGCAACTAACAAAAAACTGGTCTATTCACATTTTATGAATAGCTCCAAACCACGTTAGTAAGTTGTATTTGTGTATGTTTATGTACAATTTTGTGTATGTGTGTAATATTTAGTATATTGACATTATAATACATATATAAATAGGTATATAATTCTATGACGGTCAAACCTTCGGGACAACGAGAGCAGTAAGTACATAAGGTAGGTGCAATACTGAATAAACTTGAATAGTTTTATTAGATAACATATACATATTTATTAATAATTACATAATTACATACTAATACATACATATAACCTACATAAATAAAATATTAACAATACAATACAATATATACACAATACTATACCTACTAATGATAATATTTGTTTAATTATCCTATAACAATTATAGTTATTATTACTGTTATTTTTATTGCACCTATATTTGTTCAAATTTGTCTCTAAGGTTTGGCTGTTAGAGAATGTCTCCGGGCATTAAGTCCGCCTTTGTGCTTTGTGCAATAAAGTTTTTAAGTAAATAAATAAATAAAAAAAAACAATGGAAGTTAAGTATATTAAATGAAATGAAGTTAACACAGCTAGAGATTCTACTATTAAACATGGGAGGGTCGTAAGCCAAAATTAGCCTATCACTCTTTATGCATCCGTTGACCGTACGTTGGGGTACCTTCCCTCGGAGAGCCTGAAGACGGGGACCCGGAGAGCGCTGCCGATCTCAAACGGACAACGAGGCGTCACGGGGATCCTGGGCAGCGGGGTTATCTTCTCAAGCTGGGTCCAGTCATAGAAGTCCTATTGAAAAAATCTCAAGCTTAGGGGGCAACAATATCCAGTATGCCGGGGGGATTTAAACCGACCTTTATGGGATTTTACGGAAAGGGTTTTTACAACCGAGCCACCACCACGCTCTAGTCTAGGTTAACAAAACGTTTTATATATTATGTATTATCGATAATCGAATTTTGACATCACTACGGTATATCTGTTTAAATATTAACCAGAAGCGACGTTGAAGAGCACACAGCTGGCGGTTAACCCTTTGTGAGCGAACAATCGAATCCGACGCGACGTGAGTTTTTTTTTTCGACGTCCAGCACTAGCATGCGGATATGGAGGAGTTATTTTTAAATTAGTTCATTGAAGAAGCGATCGATTGCTCAGTGGCATTATACTATTTCTTTTAAAGCAAAGTTTTATGAAAATTTAAAATTTAAGACTTTTCAAGCTTGGACTACTATGGATGGATAGTAGTAATGGAAAAACTTAATCCCTATACGCATTGATCACACATAGGTACACACACCCATGCGTGTGTATACACACGCATACACACTCACGCGCTCATACATACACGCTAACACACACTTAATTTACAGTCCTTCAACTAATTTACTTATTAGTATTTTAAATTTATTATCATTATTTATGTGTTTAATGCAGTTTACGATAGATAGCTTTGGTATCTGTGGCTGATGGATAGGAATAAATACATATTTTCTTCCGTCTTATTGTATGTTATTGTTTTGTTTTTGTAATTATTGTCTTGGTTTTGTAAATTTTCTTGGTTTTATGCACTTAGGTTTTTTTTTTATTAATTTCTTAATCTGTCTTCACAATGCATTTATATTTTAGTGTATAATTTTGTGAACCCATTCATGGCTTTATGTATTGTGTAAAATTTGATAATATTGTATTTTCGGTTATGCTGTTGGAGTTCCAGATAAATAAATAAATAAATAACAGTATGAATACAGAGTGCACGCGATGACTCTAGAAGTTCAAAATGACTGGCTAACTTTGGCCGATTTCTGCCTCCCTCCAGCCCTAAAGTGGCGCACACTAATGTACGATTAGTATCCAGCGTTGCTGAAATTCTCCCGGACCAGAGTAAGTAAGGTGAGAAAAAGCTAAAAAGAACTGTACATTTCTAGAAAAGGGCTATTACTCACGCCGACATGACAAAGTCTTTAGTGTTATCCGTGAAGCAGTAGAAGCTTGCTGCAGCTCGTCATGCAAGGCAAGTTACAAGGCTATAGAAGACCGGGGAGAAGACGCACTTCCTGGCTCAAAAACCTCAGGGAGTGGTTCGGGATGAGCACCAGATCCGTGTTGCGCGGCCAACAGAATCAAAATTGCCTTAATGATAGCCGACCTCCGATAGGAGATGGCACCGTAAAAAGAAGAAGAATTGAAGCAGTAAGTCTTTCTATTGCAAGAGCCAGAAAGGGACTGACTACAAATAAAATTTAAACCACATTTGTAAAGGAAGGGCAAAGCACGATAACTAAATGCAAGCCCACCTTAATCCTTGGCGCCGATCAGACTAGAAAATGAAAATTTTTATAGATACATTTGAACGTCATTATAGGATCCCAGATGAACTAGCTGTATCAACCTATAAGCCAGATATCTTAGTGTTTTCTCGGAACTTAAAAAAAGTTATTCTTATTGAACTCACCGTTCCGTGGGAATCAAATATTCCAAAAGACCACAATATGAAGTCGAACACATGATCTCACAAAAGAAATGATGAGGAACGGGTTCAAGACTCAGGTTTCCGCAATGAAAGTGGATGTGAGAGGAGTTCCAGCAAAATCTTTGCACTACTTACTGAAAGAATTCGGTCTAAGCTACATGCCATCCCCTGCAAAAAATTAAGTACATTGTTGGACAATAACACACTTAGGATCGCCATGTCCCTCCGCTTATGGGAGAGGATATGCGTTCCCCATATTTGTTCCTGTGGCAGCAACGTTGATCAGCTTGGCCACCACGGCCTGTCTTGTCTCAAAAGTGCCGGTCCATCGGGCTTTGGTTACTGCCGGAATCCCATCGGTTCTCGAACCGTCAGGGATCTCTCGCAGTGACGGTAAAAGACCCGATGGATTTACCTTGGTCGATGAGACGAGCATTGGTGTGGGACGCTACTTGCGTCGACACCCTTGCTAGGTCTCATCTCCAGGGCACCTCTGCCAGGGCCGGGGCTGCAGCTGGAAAGGCCAAAAGTCGCAAATACGAGTCGATTAGTGACTACGTGTTTGTGCCTTTTGGTCTTGAGACAATGGGTCCGTGCAAAGTGCTGCCAAGTGCAAAGAAGTTCTTTAAAGAGTTGTCTAAGCGCCTGGTTAATGCTGTATGTGACAAGAGGGCTGGCAGTTTTCTCGCGCAGCAAATCAGCATTGCTGTGCAGCGGGGGAACGCTGCAAGTGTTCTTGGCACACTGCCAGAGGAACAAATCATCGGTGAATATTTTTATTTATAATTAGTTTCATTATTTTTAAAAGATTTATTTCTAATTTAGTTTTAATTTTTATTTCATAACCTTTGTATTTAATTTCGAATAAAATTAATTTTACAAGTCAATATAATTATATTTCAATGCTGGGGTAAAAGAGATGTTGTAATTAAATTTTAAATAAACGCAATTAATTGTTATGATTATTCATCATTACAGCTCCTAGAACACAGCGTCCTAGACCTCCACTGCTGGAGATGGGCCTTCCAGAACATATATCTGGAGAATTTGGCCTACACTCGCCATGCTGGCCAGACGGCTTGGCGAGGATATGATGTCATTTTTTATGACAATTTATTAACGATTCCACAAGTTGGCATTAATGGAACCGGGACTCTCTTACAACGCCAAGTCCAACACAGGGATCATGATTGTCATGACTTTGGAATCGACTATTTCGAGATACTGTGTATTGTATTCATACAGTCAGTAAGGGAGACTTGGTCCCCCAGGAGCTGAGAAAAAGGGGAAAGCTGTTTGCATTTAATTTACAATCTCATTTGACATTCATTAATCTACACAACCTTTGTCTAGGCTTTAGGCAATTCTTTTTAACTTTAAAAAATCGTTTTTTAAAGAACAACAGAAATCGTTGAATTAGTAACAAAGACATTAAATATAAGAAAAAAGAGATTGTCCAAAACCGGGCCCCAACTTTATCGGCAGCGTGCCTCAACTAAATACAATTCAATAATCAATCAATACAAACGCGGTGGTGGCTCGGTTGTAAGAACGCATACCTTAAATCCTAAAAAGGTCGGTTTAAACCCACCCGGCATGTACCAATGAGAAATACACTTTTCTTACGTACATTTGTCATAGATTTACAACACCACCGTTTCCGTGCCTCGAAAGAGCACGTTACCCAGCGGTCCCGGTTCCACTAATACAAACTTGTGGAATCGGTAATAAATTGTCATTAAAAATTGACAGTGTGAAATAAGGCGTGGCGAGTGTAGACCAAATTCTCCAGAAATATCTGGAAGGCCCATCTCCAACAGTGGTGGTCTAGGACTTTTTTTTAATATACTAGTACGACATGTGACCTTGCGCCCAGGGCGCCACTTACCCTGATGGTAAGTGGGGTAAGTGGTGCGCAAGGTTCATGAATGTTAGCCACTGAAGTCAGACACTCATAACTGCCATCAGTCCCTAACACTATGCCGGCTGGACTAGATGCTTTTTCACACTTCGCTTAAAGGACTCCAAGTTATAAGAAAGTGGAAACACAGGGGCTGAAAGAGCATTCCACATCTTTATCGTACGACAAATGTATGAGTCCCCAAATTTATGCATATGTGGGTGCATATTCTGACCTGTGCGTGTGGTTCGGTTGCGGAATGGAGAGGGAGGGATTAGGTTATAGAGTTCTTCGGAGCACTCACCATAGTCATCGATGTATATACTCGTAGATAAGCCTATTCAATACAAAACGCACTCTTAAAAACGTGCCGCTTGCTTTGTGTACCTACCAACTTTGGGGGGCAATTCTCAAGCAAGGATAATGCCACATGCTTTATTCATCGGAAATTATATCACAATGTATGCAAAAATACTAGTTTTACTCGATATAAATATTAATATTAGGCGCTCTCGACGCTTGCTATCTCGCGACTGTTGGTGCAGTTACATGACTTTGATTGGTTTTACGGGAACGTTTTTATATCAGTAAGGGCCTATCTATATACATCGATGACCATAGTATAGCCGGTAGAACATGCTCAGACAAGCCACATCTCTGCGAAGCTGCAGGGATTCGAGAGTTCCAGATATAGTGGCATCGTCCACAATTCGAACAGCTCGCCTCTGTAGGACATTAAGAGCATCTGTGAGGTACTTGACGGAACCATCCCAAAGTTGAGGACTTTATGTACTAGGGACTGTAATCAAAGAAAAAAAAACAAGTAGGTATTGCATTTCATTAGACAAATCGCTAAGATATCTAATATTTCTGAACAGTAAAAGCCCCTTGTAATCCCTTCATGCACACGTACCACTCCATTTCTACATACATACATACATACATACATATCTTCACGCCAAATCCCTTGCGGGGTAGGCAGAGACAATTGAGCGCCACTTGTCACGATCACGACATACCTCTTTCGCCTCTTCGACATTCATCAACCTCTTCATACATGCCCTCTTGTTTCGATGGCTTTTTAATTCACCTTCAGCTAATGTTTTATTTATTTGATCATGATAGGCAAGTCTTGGTCTGCCAGGGCCTCTTTTACCCACAACTTTCGCATTATATATCTGGTTCGTCAATCTCTCTTCGCTCATCCTTTCGACATGCCCGAACCATCGGAGCATGCCTTTCTTTATTTTTGTACCTATGCTTTCTTTTATACCTACCCTTTTGCGTATTTCGTTATTACGTATACGGTCCATCAAAGTTACGCCGCATATCCGACGTAAAGACCTCATTTCTACTGCATTAACTCTACTCTCATGCGTATTCTGACATATCCACGTCTCGCTTCCATACATAAGTGTTGGTATTAGCATGGCATTGTGTATGGCGAGTCGAGCTTTATCACTGACATTTCGACTGGCGATCAGTGACCCCAGGGCCCCATTAACACTATTTCCCGCGTTCACTCTTCTTTCAACATCCCTATCATACTTCCCATCCGCAGTGAAAACACTGCCCAGATATATAATTTCATTTACCTGTTCTAGCGTTTCATCATCAATCTTTATCGTCAAGGTTGTCATCCTTCTTCTTTCAAACACTAGTACCTTGGTTTTTCTCGCATTTAAACGGAGTCCTTTTTCTGCACATCCCTCTTTCATTTCTGTGACTAGTGATTGCAATTGTTGTTCGGACGATGCCATAAGAACAGCATCATCTGCATAAAGCAGGCAGTTCACCACAAGATCACCCATTTTTATCCCACAGTCACTCTCCCTTACTCTTTTTAGGCATTTGTCGAGATATAAAGTGAATAATCTGGCGGACAGCACGCAGCCTTGTTTGACGCCCATTTGGGATTCAAAGCAAGGCGACATACCTCCCTCCACCCGCACACAAGCTTTACAGCCCTTGTACAGGGACTGTATAGCCTGTAGCAGTTTGTCATCCACTTCATACTCCGGCAATATGTCCCAAAGCTTCTTTCTTACAACTCTATCAAAAGCCTTCTCCAAATCCACAAAAGCACAGAAAACTTTCTGGTTTAAGGCCAAAAACTTATCTGTGATATTGCGGAGCGAGAAGACTTGGTCAGTGCATCCTCTTCCAGGTCTAAAGCCTCCTTGTGCCTCCCATAAAAGACCTTCTGTCTTCTCTTGCAGGCGTTTCGTGAGAATCTTGCCATACATCTTGCTCGCCAAACTGATCAAACTAATCGCTCGGTAGTTGGCACAGTCCAATCTAGATCCTTTACCTTTGTACAAAGGAACGATGACTGATTGCTGCCTCTCCATTCCTATATAATTTATATCATTTAAACATTTCTGGAGGTGATTAACGGCCACTTTACCTTCTTATGTGGTGGGGGATTTATTGTTTTATAGACAATAATATAATATCTAAGAGCATGCCACCTGCATTATTTATTTATTTAAAAACTTTAATGCACAAAGCACAAAGGCGGACTTAATGCCCGTAGACATTCTCTGACAGCCAAACCTTAGGAACAAATTTGAACAAATATAGGTGCAATGAAAGTAACAGTAATATACAATTATAGGATAATTCAACAAATATTATATACCTACTTATATATGTATTATGATATCAATATAAATACACAAAATTGTACATAAATATACACAAATACAACTTACTAACGTGGTTTAGAGCTATTCATAAAGTGTGAATAGACCAGTTTTTTAAACGACTATCTGTTAGTTGCCTGCCTTATGTTTACTGGAAGATCATTCCGTAATTTTGTGGCAGCTGTGACAAAAAATATTGGATATGCGAGCGAGATGGATGCAAAAACGTTGAACCCTCTTAAGTACTTCTTCAGATAATCGATATTTAATGCTTACATCCGCAGCCGACTTACGTATGCCGCGCCGGCCTGGTACACTCTCACCTCAGCTACGCTGAGACCTCGTTTACAAGCGCCACGCGTAACGTGAGAAACGATTTTATTCAAAGGGATATGCGGATGGAAACACTTGACGAATTTGTACGTCGTCTGGCGGCTGGCATGTTGACGCGCGCAGTGGCGATAGATTTTCCACGTGTGTGTACTCTCGATACCTGCTACCAATCACTGAGTCGTAATCGCGGCCCCGCCGCCAGGCTCATATACTTCAACCTTTAATGGTTACCCTATGCCATTTCCGTAGTTAAGGCAAGCGGATGCAACCTGTGTAAGAAGGCAAATACCTTGACACCGATTCCCCCCTCCCCCCTGCGGGGGGTGCAAGAAGACCAGTCGATGACGACAATACTAGTATAGTTTTATCGACCGTGTCTCTTACGGAGTGGTCAGAAACCACGCTTATAAAGAAGCGGATTGACATTTAGCAAACTTTACTATGATGGGCTCATGACTAGTGGCAAGCTCGTCGATGTCTCTAAAATACCAAACCCGAGAAATATCACAAATAAATTTAATAATTGACCAGAAATCAAACCCGGTACCTCCACAGACTTGACTACGCAGCATTTCAGTATAAAAAATATATATTTTATTTTATAACTGTTTTCATCGGTAGGTAGTAGGTATTCAGTATGATAACCTACGTTAGTATTTACGGTCGGCCGTCGCGTCGAGCAGTTGCGACGAGAACCGTTTGCGTAACTAGATTTCGTTGTTCAAAAAACCGTTGCGTCTCGTCTTCAAAAAATGCGACAACGACCTACCCTTGCATTTACAATGTCAAGTCATAAGTGTTGCCAGTATAAAAATATAAAATACCAGACTAATAAATATATTTGAAAAATTTTAAATAGCATCCTATAAATTCATGTTTGACCGCCTCCGTGGTCTAGTGGTAACAAACGTTGCCGTGAACTCGGGAGGTCGTGGGTTCGATTCACACCGGTGGCAAGTTGTTCATTGTATAATATGTATATATTTACAAAAACCGTCTAGTTTCCGTAACACAAGCCTCGTAGCTTACCACGGAAATTAGATGGCGCTGTGTGACCTGTCTGGAAATATTTATTTATATATATTTATTTATTTATGTTGCTTACAACGTTTATAATGTTATATGTAGGTAAAATATAAATTGTGAACGTTACATAAGTAACCAAATCGTTGAATGGTGCATGTCCTTAGTATATGCATTTATGTCGATGTGCGCTATAACAAAAGGATTTTGGCGCGAAAGTTAGGGCGGGAAATTTGAGGTTATATTTTGAAGCGATAGGTGTTTTATGGTGTATGAAAAAATAAGTTTTGCTTTTCATTGCCTAACAGGAAAAGACTTTATTATACATACAAAGCCGCGTTTTTTTTTGTAACCCCGCGTAGGGTTCTGACCTGATCAGTGTAGTTACTCGACACCGACATTCACGAACTATTTACGAGCAAAATGTCACTGTCAAAATTGTCCCTTGAAATATTATATCCACTAAATACATATTGTGTTTATTATTCTCGGGAGGTCGTGGGTTCGATTCCCACCGGCGGCAAGTTGTACATTGTATAATTTGTCTCGGTCCAGACCCCACCCAGGTGTTTATATGTATAATATGTATATAAAACTCTAATTGCATCCCTTGCGGGTCAGAAACCACACTTTTGTAAGGACCGAGTTCACTGTACTCGTCGATGTCTCTAGCGTACCAGACTCGAGAAACGTCATAAATATTAAATGTTTTTTTGTGTTCTCGACCAGGAATCAAACCCAGCACCTCCGCGTTTAAATCTACGCCCTTAACCACTAGATCAAGGAGGCAGTCCTATGTAGAGGCTATGTGGTTAGTGTCTATTATTGGTTGGATATAGTCCTCGCGCATCGCTCGTTTTTCTGGCACTTCTCTGGTGGCGACTTACCATGCTCGACTTATGTTTATATCCAAATATTAAATATTATATCCACTAAATACATATTGTGTATTCTCGGGAGGTCGTGGGTTCGATTCCCACCGGGGGCAAGTTGTACATTGTATAATATGTATATAATTACAAAAAAAATAAAATAAAAAAAATATAGTTTATCAACCGTCTAGTTTCCGTTACACAAGCCTCGTAGCTTACCACGGAAACTAGATGGCGCTGTGTGACCTGTCTGGAAATAATAATAATTATTATATTAGTATCTCGGAAGAATGACTATGTTAGAATAGTTTAAATTTAAGTTTAATTACGTATTCCATAGATTATTATATTAATTTTACAGTTCAGCTGTATCCTACCATAATGGTATGCAAATAATAGTACATGTCAATTACAACTAAAATTATATTTGTCAACATTTATAATGTAAAAATTCCTGGATACAATTTTTTTTTTTTTTTTTTATTTTTTTATACTAGCACGACATGTGACCTTGGGCCCACCTGATGGTAAGTGGCGCGCAAGGTCCATGAATGTTAGCAACTGAAGTCAGATACTCGTAACTGCCATAACACTCCTAACACTATGCCGGCTTGACTAGATGCTTTTTCACACATCGCTTGAAGGACTCCAAATTATAGGAAAGTGGAAACACAGAGGCTGGAAGAGCATTCCACATCTTTATCGTACGACAGATGTATGAGTCCCCAAATTTATATGTACGCGAAGGGATGGTGACTACGGTATGTGGGTGCATATTCTGACCTGTGCGTGTGGTTCGGTTGCGGAATGGAGAGGGAGGGATTAGGTTATAGAGTTCTTCGGAGCACTCACCATAGTATAGCCGGTAGAACACGCTCAGAGAAGCCACATCTCGGCGAAGCTGCAGGGATTCGAGAGTTCCAGATGTAGTGGCATTGTCCACAATTCGAACAGCTCGCCTCTGCAGGACATCGAGAGCATCTGTGAGGTACTTGGCGGAACCATCCCAAAGGTGAGAACAGTATTCTATACATGATAAAAACATTATTCTTTCAACCATTTAATTAACAGCTTATTAAATTTAATTATTGATGTTAATTGTTTTAATTCTATAGGCTATATATATAGTATATTAAATTATTATTTATAATGCTTTTAAGGCGTTGTCAAAACAGCTCGTCAACACCTCGGGAGACAAGAGTGCTGGGCAATATTTGGGCCAAAGGATCAGCATTGCCATTCAACGTGGCAATGCTGCCAGTATCCTTGGCACTTTGCCCATTGGCAGCGATTTGGAGCAAATTTTTTATTTATAATAATTTTATTTTGTTTTTTCTTTATTTTCGTTTCATTTTGTAAGTTGTTGCGGCTGACAGAAAGGTCTGGAGACAGAAAGGCTGGCAATTACTTCTGCCAACGTATTAGCCTCGCTATACAGAGGGGAAATGTTGCCAGTCTCCTTGGGACTATCTCGGATGGGACGTCTTTGGAGGATATTTTTTATTTATAGTTTAGTTTATTTTTAATTTTATTATTTAAATAGTTTTTAATTTATATTAAATGTATATAAATTGTTGTTTTAAAATTTCAGTTTTTAGTTTATTTAATAACTAGCTGTTTGACCCGGCTTCGCTCGTGTAGTAATCTGGTCATCATGTGCCATCGATTTGGTAGATGTGGCAAATGACATAAAGACTATATAGGTACTTTAGTTGAAAAGAGTTATATGCCATTTGAAAGACAAAACTCTACCAATTTATGTTTCAAAGTTATTTAAATATTGTTATGGGTAAACTATAAAAGGTAGACATATGCTCTCGCGGACTTTTTTAAAAATAATGTTAAGATGAACAATTCATCCATAGAGCATTTTTGTATAACTTTAACTATATGCTCAGCGCACGCCACGGAAGGCCTCAGAAACGATACTTTTCCCCCGTTTTTAAAACATTTTTGGTTACTGCTCCACAACTATAGGACCTAGCGTGATATTATATAGCCTATGTTACTTCTGAATAATGCAGCTTTCTAATTGTGAAAAAATTATTGCAATCGGTCCAGTAGTTTTTCAGTTTATTCATTACAAACATACAAAAATACAAATCTTTCCTCTTTATAATATTAGTATAGATTGTTTATTTTTTTAAATCATTGTACCTTACTTCCTTCAAATTAAGTAAAAAATAAATAAATAAATATTTTGGAGGAGTGAAATAACGCAAAAAAATTGAAAAGTAGTTACTTAGAGTAATTTTCGTTTATGATATCTTAAAGATGGTAATTTGGGGATATAAAGTCACATGGCAGGAAGTACGCTTGGACGGAGGGAGGGGTTTTTCTACCTATACAGCGACACACAGATGTAGATATTTTAATATTTGAAAAGAATTTTATTTATTGTTGTATCTACCGTGTGACACTTTGTATAATAATAATAATAATATAATAATAATTCTTTATTTATACAGTAGAAATTAGTTACAATAATAAATACAATAGTCAAATATTTAGATATTAAATTACTTGATGTGTACAAAATTGACACTACATACTTGTATTTTCAATGGGGTGTATCACTAAGTTTTTATTACGATAGATAAATAAATAAATAAATAATAAATAAATATTTCCAGACAGGTCACACAGCGCCATCTAATTTCCGTGGTAAGCTACGAGGCTTGTGTTACGGAAACTAGATGGTTGATAAACTACATATTATACTTTTTTTTTTGTAAATATATACGTATTATACATATAAACACCCAGACCGAGACAAATTATACAATGTACAACTTGCCCCCGGTGGGAATCGAACCCACGACCTCCCGAGTTCACGGTAACGTTTGTTACCACTAGACCACGGAGGCGGTCAAAATGGCGCATGATAGATGGTACCTTATATAACTGTCAGTTGCATAGAAAACTTGTATTTTTATTACGAAATGTATTATTTTCTGGATATTATGTGGAAGTGAGCAGCTTTTAAGTGTACAAATCGAGATTTCCAAGCGAAATCAAAGATATGGTGATCTCAAAATTGCCGTTCTATTAATTTAACCTTTTTTCTTTTTAAATATGGTATTCGCTTTCTTAATTCGTATTTTAAGGTAGGTAACGTTAATTTTTCTGTTATAAAAATAAAAATACTACAAAAAACATTTAAAAAATGATGCGTCAAAGGTGTAAACAAGGTACCATTGCCGCTAGCGACATCTACAAAAAGCTTTGCCTGATACACCCCATTGTATTGCACGTTGGAGCCCAAACAAGGAATTTTCGTCTTGTGTCTTGGGCTGCAGCTGCACTAGCTACCCTAGTATTCTACAGTTATTTATTTCACCTGAATTTCACAATTAACGTATTATACAATTCGTGAAGTATAAAACAAAAATTTAAAAACTTTAATATTTAAAATAATAATAATAATTTTGATAAAACTTTAAGCTAAAACTATTATAATCTATAGTCTTCATCATCAGCCTGTGTCTCTCCACTGCTGGATGTAGGCCTCCCCATGGCTCGCCATTTTACACGATCTTTTGCCTACCTCATCTAGCCCTCACCAGATTTTTCAGGTCATCCGTCCATCTGGCGGGGGGTCTTCCCACTCTGCGTTTTCCTGTACGTGGTCTCCACTCCAGAACCCAATTGTCCATTGGCCCATTGCCACTTAGTAATTTTAATAAATTAATTTCTTACTGTAAAAAGGCCGTGTCACCTATAATTTATTAATAGTTCATTAAGAATAAATGCGTGTAGTACTGACTGACGGTGGGTCTAATACATAAGTTCAAGGTCGCTCAGCGAGCTATGGAGAGAGCTATGCTCGGGATTTCTCTGAAGGATAAAGTTGAAATTGGATACACAAATTTATTAATTTTTTTAAACACATAATCTATGTGTGACTTCCACGATAGCTGACTGTCCAAATATATACCTAAAAATTTAATACTATTAGATTCATGTATAGGTTAATTATTATAATTTATGTAAATACTTTTTGGATGTCCGTTTTTGTTAATAAATTGCATGTAAATAGTCTTACTTATATTAATTTGTAAGTTATTTATATTTAACCAGTCTATTACTCTAATTATTGTATTATTTATGTCAAACTCGTATTTATCATTATATTTAATTATTAGAGATATGTCATCCGCAAATAAAGTGCATTTATGATTTGTAATGTCAGGCAAGTCATTTATATATAGTAAAAAAAGGAGGGGCCCCAATACGCTGCCTTGCGGCACGCCATATTTATTTTCAAGGTAAGGCGACTGATAATTTTTACTTTCTGATAATTTATTTAGTTTTGTTACTGTTACACATTGGGTCCGTCCAGTCAAATAGCTGGTGAGCCAATCAATAGCTGGGCCGCGAATACCGTAACGTACACATTTTAGCAAGAGTATATTGTGGTCTACAAAGTCAAAAGCTTTTGTCATGTCGAAAAAAATTGTCATAATTGGTATCCTCTTGTCCATGTTTGCAGCTAACTCTTTGACCAGAGTATAACATGCTAGTGTAGTCGATTTTCCTTTTTGGAAACCGTTTTGTTGGCGTTTAATTATGTCATATGTTAATAAAAATGATGTTAGTCTATTGTGCATTATTTTTTCAAATATTTTAGATATTACACTTACTAATGCTATCGGACGGTAGTTACTTGGATCTGATTTGCAACCTTTTTTTAGTAGCGGCTTAACAATAGAGGATTTTAATAGTTTAGGAAATGTACCTTGAGAGAAGGATTTATTTACTATATTGGTTAAAATCGGAGCAAGTTAAAATCACTTTGTTAACACTGTTTCACTATTATATTTTGATAAACATAGCTTCTTATTTACTATTTTATAGATTTTAGCATCAAACGAGTGCTTGAAATAGTTTATTTTGATTAAAATAACACGGAGCAAACAAATTGACGTCTATTACGATGCAACATCACGTTCCGTTCCAACTGTAATTAGAATAAGCAATCGATACAATAAAGAATTTTGAATTTGAATAAATATTTCTAATTTAGGTATATAGTATATGATTGCGCGTTTCAGACCACTAACTTTAAAAAAAAAACTGCAAAATTTTCAAGCGACGTTACTCAAGCTACACGTCATCTCGCAGCGCTTCTTATCTGAGCGTGTAGCGAGAATTTAAACATTTTAATTAAAAACTTTAGCTAAACATGATTTTTGAACTTCGCTAATGTTTTATTGTTATGATATTAAAGTTATAATATTCAATTTAACTTCCAGCAAGGGGAGTGTGTACCAATGAGAAATACACTTTTCATATGTACATCGACATAGTCATTTTTTTATTTTTTATTCGAAGGAAGTAAGGTACAATGATAAAAAAAAATAAAAATTTTAATTAAACTAAAAACTTACGTTTAAAACATAAATTACTATTATAAAAATAAACCTACTTAATATTTATTTTATTTATTTATTTATTGAGAATCCAACAGCGTTTCAACTTTAATAAAATAAGTACTTTTTTTTTCATTTTTCATTCATTACAGCCCCTAGAACACAGCGTCCTAGAGCTCCACTGCTGGAGATGGGCCTTCCAGAACTAAATGTCCTAAAGGTTTGGCTGTCAGAGAATGCCTAGCGGCATTAAGTCCGCCTTTGTACATAGTGCAATAAAGTTTTTTAATAAATAAATAAATTGCAATACTGATCCTTTGGGCGGAGAAAGAGCCAGCCCTCTTGTCACCGGAGGAGACGACAAGACGCGGTGTTATGTCTTTTAAAAACATTTTTGCACTTGGACTCCATATGTAATCCTTTAATATACTTACATATTTGCGCCGCTTGCTGGACTCCGCATTTCCCGCCATTTAATATAATTGTATTAATTTGAAATTTAAAGTTGGCTAAATGTGAATCCGCTTCTCCATAAGAGTGGTTTCTGGCAAACGGCCGTGATGATGAAATAAAAATCGTCATATAGATAAAATGCCTTCAGCAAAATCGCCCCTAGCCTGTAATTTTCGGCCATCTGGCTTTTTTATTGGGAAAAAATTACCCTAGGGGTCTGCGGTGTGTCAATTAGTGAACCTCGGACGACGGGGGAAGGTTAAAAAACGACAATCAACGTACAGTCAGCTATTATAGATGTACGCTGTATCCATAGCTGGATTAATTAAAGGGGTTTAACGAACGTGCATCTCTCTCGCTCGCACAGCAATATTTTCAACGATTTTTTTAAGTCTCAGTGTTCTTTTGAAAAATGTACTCTATCAACTTTCTAGGAAAAAAAAATTCGTTCTCCAGAACTCGTATACTCCAACGTTCTACAACTACGACAGACGTGTTGGGCCTATTGCCATGCCATCTACACTTACCAAGTCATCTAGTATTATATTATAATCTAGAATGTCCGTTGTGGGCGGTTGCAACTGTATTTAAACAGCCCACGCCGCACTGAAGCGGTCAATCGCAACTGTTGGTGTCAGCGGTTCAGTGTGGCGCGGGCTGTTCAAACACAGTTAAACGAAATCAAACCGTTATAATCGTATAAAAATCCCGACCCCTGAGTAATAGATCAGTTCCTAGGCCGCGATAAATTGTGTAGCGACTAAAATCGACAGTGGCCAAGGATGCACGTTTTCGCTTGCAATCGACTCCCATTGCCACACACAATTTTCAAGAAAACAACTGTCAGAATAAATTATTTTTCCTTTTTCGCTACAACGGCTGCTTTGCACTGGTTTTGCTAATTTATTCAGCGTAATAATCTTTACCTTATTCATCTGCCAGATACTGTCACCCTTTTGGGTAAGTATTGAATAGAAAATAGTACGCGGTCACTTCATGACCACGTGCAGTAACTTTATTTTGTGTACCACTCTGCAGTCTCACCTGCTATCTGGTATCTTGTCTTGGTGTAGACTGGAGTGGTTGTGGATTTGGAGATGGAACGTAACGCGCGTTCCCCTGCGTTCCACGATTCTATGTCTAGACTTTAGAGCTGAGAGCCAGCTTGAGAAGATAATCCTGCTGCCCAGGATCCCCGTGACGCCTCGTTGTCCGCTTGGGATCGGCAGCCCTCTCCGGGTCCCCATCTTCAGGCTCTCCGAGGGAAGGTACCCCTACGTACGGTCAACGGATGCATAAAGAGTGATAGGGCTAAGTTTTGGCTTACGACCCTCCCTTGTTTATTAAATAGAAGAATCTCTTGTTTGCTTTGTTAACTTCATCATCATCATCCTGTATCTCTCCACTGCTGGATGTAGGCCCCCCCCCCAAGGCTCGCCACTTAACGCGATCTTTCGCTACCCTTATTCAACCCCCACTTCGTCGGTTCTGCGGCAGATGTGTCCGGCCCATTGCCACTTCAGCTTGCTAATTTTAAAAGCTATGTCAGTAACTTTCGTTCTCTGATGAATATCAACGTTTCGAATTCTATCCATTAGAGATATACCAAGCATAGCTCTTTCCATGGCTCTCTGAGCGACCTTGAATTTATGGACCAGACCCACTGTTAGTGTCCACGTCTCTGCTCCGTACGACATTACCGGGAGGACGCACTGGTTAAAGACCTTAGTCTTTAAACATTGTGGTATAGACGATGAGAGGATGTGCCGGAGTTTCCCGATTGCTGCCCATCCTAGCTGAATGCGTCTGTCAGTTTCCTTATACTTAACTTTAATTGCTTAAATTCTTGTTTTATTTCAATGTCACGCGTAACGTGATAATCACCAGAATGATCCGAGGATATTGCGAGTGTTGTATAGCATTGTTTTATCAATAACAACACTGGCCAATTTGCCCTTAAAAATAGAGGTCGCTATATCTCGATAGCTTTGCATAAGTATATATTTTTCCGCGCACTGCTCATTTCCCTCGCATATCTCCATGCCTTAAGCCACCCTACCCAATACAATACGGGGTGTTACAAAAAAGATATTACATTTGGTAGACACATATGTTATGGATAATGTAATATTCAATATCGAATATACATCCTGTCAAAGACTCGATGTTCGAATGAAATCATAGAATAGAAATGACATAGGTATTGTATGATTTGTCTTATTGTTGATAAATTAAAAATCTCGTACGAAGTTGAGTTCAAAAAAATCATTCATATTTTAAGAGGATTCGAATTAAACTTTCGCGCACATTCATAATAGTTTTATAATTTTAACGGGACTTTACGCGATTTACCTTAGAGACATATTTCTCCCGACGTTTCTTCCAAACGCCTGGCGTATATAAAGTGGACTGCAGCTGTGGATGTTCATATATTGGCCAAACTAAGCGCGCGATAGCCGAGAGGGTCAAGGAACATATAGCAGCTGTAAAAAACTGCCTGTAATAAACAAGTCAGCAATAGCAGAACACCTAATGGATAGTGGCACAAACCATTGGATTGAGCTGCATGACCCAAAGATACCGCCATTTTTAAACAATCGATACGATACCTAAAATCAAATTAAAACGTTTAATAATCTGTGTGAACCCCTTTTAGAAAATCCGTTTGACTAATTTAGCAAGAGGGAATGTAAAGAATTTTATCAACTCAATTTTGCTTTTTGCCCTTTAAAGTACCAACAAGCAAAACTCACATCTAAGGACTATGCTATAATGAACATATTCCTATGGCATACTGTAGGAATGTGAGAGATTAAACGCAAATTCAACACAGGATGTTAATTTTTACATATAGCTTACAATTTTTATACTCCTGCTGTTGCGGCTATTTGCAACCTCTTTGGACGGACTTTGACCTCCTTTCTGACTAACAACTTTAGACGACATTATTGTATGACAGAATGACTTTGAATTTAGAACACAGACGATGACAACGAAATGAAAATTAATAGAGTCCTTCGCGCCATTTTGCGTGGACATGTCAAGTGCAAGTTTTTGTTTTGTAAATTAATTTACTGTGGATATTATTGGTCAAAAGTTGTGCTGTTTTGTTCAATAATGTGCTACAATGTGAATAATTATGGAAAACGATAAATTGGACTTTAAATATGGGGCTCTAGTTGCAGTTTATTTTATGCGGTTTTCCCGCGCTGTCAACTAAAATATTTTACCCGACGTGTTTGATCTATGGTGCCGCGAGTGACTCCAAGAAAAGCATCAAATTCTGCAGCATCTGGAATTTGATGATGACCTCATTAACTCATGAAAAAGAAATATATATTACGTCAGACTTGGCTGTATGGGCTAGACCCTTTGCCTTCCCTATCACCTCATTCATCATCCATCTGGAGAAGAGTACAAAAAAAATAAAAAAAGAGTTCTTCGCGCCATTTTGCGTGGACATGTCAAGTGCAAGTTTTTGTTTTGTAAATTAATTACTGTGGAAATTATTGGTCAAAAGTGGTGTTGTTTTGTTTAATAATGTGCTACAATGTGAATAATTATGGAAAACGATAAATTGTACTATAAATATGGGGCTCAAGTTGCAGTTTATTTTTTGCGGTTTTCCCGCGCTGTCAACTCCAATATTTTACCCGACGTGTTTGATCTATTTTGCCGCGAGTGACTCCAAGAAAAGCATCAAATTCTGCGGCATCTGGAATTTGATGATGACCTCATTAACTCATGAAGAGAAATATATATTACGTCAGACTTGGCTGTATGGGCCATAAAAAAAAATAAAAAATGATATTTATTGAAAATCAAGAATAATGTGTTCCTTACTGTAATAAAAAGTCTTAAAGTCTGTTTTAAGCAATGGTATTTCTATATCATTATCACTATGGCAAGCTTACAATTTTAGTTCTCCTTGAAAGTAAACAACATTGGCATTTGACTTTTTTTTTTTTTTTTTTTTTTAATCCGGAGCACGACATGTGACACCACGCCCACCTGATGGTAAGCGGTACGCGAGGTCCAAGAATGGGAGTAACTGACGCCAGCCTCAGACGACCGACATAAGTCTCTACCACTATGCCGGCCTCATTTTATCATTTTAAATGGCACATACTTTCAAACAAAACAACAAATAGTGGTAGACGGACTGATGGTGGTAATTTGCCTAGTCTGCCGGGGCGGAGAAGTATACACTGTTAGTGCCAATAAACCCAGTAAAGTGTATCCACACGTTTCGGGATCAGGCTCGAATTGCCGTCATGCCCAGTCAAGCCGGCGTAGTGTTAAAGACTGATGTCAGTCATGAGTGTCTGATTCCAGTTTCTAACATTCATGGACCTTGCGCGCCACTTACTGATGGTAGGCGCTAGTATAACAAAATATATTTTAATTTACCTAAACTATATCAAATCAAAATCAAATAATCTTTATTTTCAAACAGTTATACATGAGTTTCAATCAGGGTCTCTTATATAAAAAGAGATGGTTTAAATGAGTTAGTGTGTGTGGATGAGTGTGGTAGTTTTTTTTTTTTTTTTTTTTTTTTTTTTTTAATACGGAGCACGACATGTGACACCGCTCCCACCTGATGGTAAGTGGTACGCGAGGTCCAAGAATGGGAGCAACTGACGCCAGCCTCAGACGACCGACATCAGTCCCTACCACTATGCCGGCCTATAAAGATGCCTTTTCACACTTCGTTTGAAGGACTCCAGGTTATAGGAGTGGGGAAATACACTGGCTGGGAGAGCATTCCACATCTTCAGCGTGCGACAGATGTAAGAGTCTCCAAATTTGTATGTACGCGTAGGGACAGTGGCTACGGTATGTGGATGCATATTTTGGCCTGTGCGAGTGGTTTGTGTATGTATGTATGTATGAGTGCGTGTTTTGTGTGAGTGTGCATTAACGTGTGGTTTATTTAGACATAGTTTAGCAAAAAGGACTTAATCTTGAAGATTTTTTAAGTAAGTCTGCCTTAAGCGGTGTTATTTTTTATATAAATATCACCATGGCAAGCTTACAATATTAGTTCTCCTTGAAAGTAAAAATTGGCATTTGACATCATTGCAAATGGCATATACTTTCAAAGTCAAAGTCAAAGTCAAAATATCTTTATTCACGTAAACCTATTACAGGCATTTATGAAACGTCATTAATTTAATTATTTTGAATGATTCTACTCCTGCTAGTAGAAGACTAAGCAGCAAAGTGGTCCAATAAGTAAGCTGTTAGCAGAAGACCAGCAGCTTAGCAAATTCCAGTGACCTGTTAATGTTTAATCTGACTGAGAAAGGAATCTGCAAGGAAAACTCAGCTATATCAGATTTACAAAATAAAACATATACAGAACTGCACCACAATGATCAATTAATAAAACATATACAGAACTGCACCACAACGATCAATTAATAAAACATATACAGAACTGCACCACAACGATCAATTAATAAAACATATACAGAACTGCACCACAACGATCAATTAATAAAACATATACAGAACTGCACCACAACGATCAATTAATAAAACATATACAGAACTGCACCACAATGATCAATTAATAAAACATATACAGAACTGCACCACAACGATCAATTAATAAAACATATACAGAACTGCACCACAATGATCAATTAATAAAACATATACAGAACTGCACCACAACGATCAATTAATAAAACATATACAGAACTGCACCACAACGATCAATTAATAAAACATATACAGAACTGCACCACAATGATCAATTAATAAAACATATACAGAACTGCACCACAATGATCAATTAATAAAACATATACAGAACTGCACCACAACGATCAATTAATAAAACATATACAGAACTGCACCACAACGATCAATTAATAAAACATATACAGAACTGCACCACAATGATCAATTAATAAAACATATACAGAACTGCACCACAATGATCAATTAATAAAACATATACAGAACTGCACCACAACGATCAATTAATAAAACATATACAGAACTGCACCACAATGATCAATTAATAAAACATATACAGAACTGCACCACAATGATCAATTAATAAAACATATACAGAACTGCACCACAATGATCAATTAATAAAACATATACAGAACTGCACCACAATGATCAATTAATAAAACATATACAGAACTGCACCACAACGATCAATTAATAAAACATATACAGAACTGCACCACAACGATCAATTAATAAAACATATACAGAACTGCACCACAACGATCAATTAATAAAACATATACAGAACTGCACCACAATGATCAATTAATAAAACATATACAGAACTGCACCACAATGATCAATTAATAACCTTTTAAATTTAGTTATCAGTAGCTATGAGAAAACAATACCTGGTACAGCAGTAACCCACCAGGCAAGTCAGAATTAAGGTAGACTACATGCCTATGTGCAACCCGAAAGTCGACAAAACGCAAAAACCTCTGTTAATTTAAGAACAATAAATTGAACGTGTTCGGCAGAGGTCCCAGGCCCCCACAGCAGCACCCGATCACGGACATAACGCATGTGCCAGCCATCCCCCCGCTCAACCAGGCCCTTAGGGTGCGGACCGGGACCCGACACACGTGCCACCACTGCAATGACCTTGTAAGGAAGGGGCGACCACCGGACACGCCACACCATGAGAACTTTATACGAGAACAATAAATAGGTGGTAGACGGACTGATAATGGTAATTTGCCCGTCTTCCGGGCGGGGAAGTATCCACTGTTCGTGCCGATAAACGCTGATCAGGCTCAAATTGCCGTCATGCCAAGTCAAGCCGGCATAGTGTTAGGGACTGATGTCAGTGACATGTGCTATTTGCACCGTTTATTTATTTCCATGAAAATGTACATTACAGATTATAAATCAATAAATAAATATTTCCAAACAGGTCACACAGCGCCATCTAGTTTCCGTGGTAAGCTACGAGGCTTGTGTTACGGAAACTAGATGGTTGATAAACTACATATTATACTTTTTTTTTTTTGTAAATATATACATATTATACATATAAACACCCAGACCGAGACAAATTATACAATGTACAACTTGCCCTCGAGTTCACGGCAACGTTTGTTACCACTAGACCGCGGAGGCGGTCAAACATCTAATTATACGTCTAAACAATACATATTTCATAACAAAATTCAAACACAAGGATTAGTGACTAGATGTGCGAATTAATATGGCTTGTACTTGTACTTGACTTTAGGACAATGTTTTTACTTTCCACATTCGTTGATACGAACACTATAAAATTCTCATAGGACTGCACGATTTTGTTCAATAGAACGATTGCACGGGGAATGGGGGCACTCTAGAGAGCAAATAGTCGATGGCCGCGCGCGCACAAACTATGTTAGGTACAAACAATGAAATTAATTTTAATATAGCAGGTAGATATCACACCTCTTTCGTCTCTAAATCGTTTGCTGTCGTCGCCGCAAATCTATGGAATGAATAACCTCAAGATATTAGACAAGCTTCTAGTCGTGCTATATTCAAGAATGGGGTGTACAAATATTATCTTTAACTTAAACTATTTTTTTTACTTCTATTGTATTGCCAATCTCTTCATTCACACTTTCACAATGAGCGACGACGCGCCGTTTGTCCCGCTTCCTTCATCACATGAGTAGTTTTATTTTGTATGTATTGTTGTATATATATATATATATATGTAAGGTAAATTATTTCATAACAAAAGAAAGAGATGGAAAGATTGTATGTACGTAGGAAAGAAAGAGAATAAAAAAAATAAGTAATGGCGAATGTTGTCTTTTATTAATCACCAACCTTTACATGGCGCTGCGGACAGGATTTTTTTAATTTCACAATACCTTACATGTTTTTGAATTATTATTCTAAGTGACTTTTTACATTTGTTACTGAAATCTAAGTTTATTTAGTTTTACACTTTAATAAATGATTTTAATAAACAATCTTTATAAGAAAACTTGTTTCATTTTACACTGTACCTACACATTATACAATTATGTTTGAAATATAAACTCCTTCTGAAATAGCCATATTATTGACTTAACATTTTACTTTTAATACAGGTAGTAGTTTTTTATAAAACTTACATCTTTCAAAATTATTATTCATATGTATTTAAACTTCTAACTAAAATTAATGTTAACCCAATTAACAAAATAACATTTTTAGGTGATACTTTTCAACTATTTATTTTATTTTGTTAATTTCAAGGGGCATGTAAGGTAAATTATTTCATAACAAAAGAAAGAGATAGAAAGATTGTATGTACGTAGAAAAGAAAGAGAAATAAAAAAATAAGTAATGGCGAATGTTGTATTTTATTAATCACCAACCTTTACATATATATATATATATATATATATACAACCTAATTACGTATTTGTATATGTAATAGTAAATATTATTTTTATGTATTTGTTTTATAAATTGTTGTTTTATATCTATTATTGCACCACTTACCATGAAAACTGTCCTCATGTCCTAAAGGTTTAGCTGTCAGAGAATGCCTAGCGGCATTAAGTCCGCCTTTGTACATAGTGCAATTAAGTTTTTAAATAAAAAAATAAATATATTTATTTTACCTCTAAGCATATTTAATTTAATATAAGACCGTGTACTCACACCCTTAAAATAAAGAAAGGAAAACATCACAAGATGTCGTTTTTCCTGTAAAGTCTCTAATTTCCATAGCAGGGGCCCAACAATGGAGGACATTTAAAAATACAGATTGAATCATTCTTTCTTCATGCTCTATGCCTTTGTCTTGGTGGGATAGGAGTAGTATGGATAAGACTAATATAAATGGAGCCATCATATACATATATACACTTATTAACATTATTAACTGCCTCCATGGGTTAGATTTTTGGTCGGGACACAAAAATATTTATTAATGTAAATAATTACATTTAATTTAATTGCGTAAGTATGATCATGTCTCTCAATTTCGCGTTCAGTTAAAGTGGCTCAATATCCGCTTTCGTAGGTCTGTCCATGTTCTCACCTTACTTTATAATATTCTTAATAATCCCAATACTCCCGCATATCTTAAATCCCGCTTCGAATTTCTTTGTAATACGCACAACTGTGCCCTTCGCTCCTCTTACAACAACCAACTTAAGATTCCTTCTCATTCCTCAACCAGATACACTGATTCCTTTACTGTATCTGCGGCTCGCCAGTGGAATAAGCTGCCCTTGGCTATTAGACGTGCACCGTCTGTCAGCGTCTTTAAACGTTTAATAACCACATCGTTCCTGGAGAAACAGAATAAAACACTATTTAAATAACCGTGTATTTATTTAAGTTATAATGTACTTGTATGTATAATTGTATGTATGGTTTATGTATGTTTATGTATTTAGGTATAATGTGTAGTATATTAGAATTAGTTAAGAAACTTATTAACTGTATCATTAAAATTTCTAATTTTTTTCATACTGCCTATCACCTTACTCGATCCCCAAGGTTAGCTGGTAAAGAATGCCTACTGGCATTATAGCTCGCCTCTGTACTATACTACTATATAAATACATAATATCTTATGACGTTGTTTTGAGCGTAGCTTTATAATTTTTTTTTTCTTTATTTTGTCACCGTACATTCCCACCGGAATTTGGTTAGATCTATGATTAAGTACATAATTTTATTAGGCACGAGTGTTATGTTAAATTAATTTATCTCATAGTTTATTTGAAGTTAATTAATATATGTACATTAAATATAAATTAAAAGCTACCTAAATAATAAAATTAAAAATAAACTAAACTATAAATAAAAAATGTCCTCTAGAGACGTCCCATCCGAGATAGTCCCAAGAAGGTCCCTGGCCAAGGTATATGTAGTACTAACGTATATAAAAATATAAATGGTGCAATATTGTCCACAGTGGGAAATATTTTGATGGCGGGTATAATTCTAATAGCTCCTACTGTATTGTTTCTTAATTGTTCTTATACTGCCTGTCTCTGTTCTTTCTCTTCGAATAAATAAATAAATAAAGACTGGCAACATTTCCCCTCTGTATAGCGAGGCTAATACGTTGGCAGAAATAATTGCCAGCCTTCCTGTCTCCAGACCTTTCTGTCAGCCGCTTTGACAACTCCTTGGCCAAGCACCTCGCTGACGGTCCCCATGGGCCCATCGTCTCGACCCCAAACGGCGCAAATTCGTAACTGATACCAAGGTTGGCGTATTTGCGCAATTTGAGGTTATATAATTGTTATGTTATATAATTGTTATGTTATATAATTGTTATGTTATATAATTGTTATGTTATATAATTTACTTACTACATACTCGTACATTTACTATTACTACTACGCCCACCTCAAGCCAGAACTAATCTTAAACAAAGCTCTCCTCTATCTAGATTATCAAAAAAATATAAAGAGATTGGTCAAGAAATAGATATGTTCAACGATTCGCTTTCAAAATTTAAGTTATATGTTAAGATACATTGTTCCTATTAATATTAATATTAAATTAGATTAAGTACAATACTTTATTTTATGTTTTTAAGACGTGGTAAATTTTTTTTATTAAGCTTTTTGTATGACTTAGAATTTAATTTAATTTCATTTCATTTTATATTTTTTCAATTATTCTTATATATATGTACTTGTATTTTGTGCATGTTGTGGCACCTAAAGATGGTACATTTATCGTTGAATTTATGTGCCTGGAAAGTGTTATATTCGAGCAAAGAACAGAACTGGCAGTAGGAACCTTTGATGAAGACACTTAAAATAACTTAAATGCGGCTGTAAAGGGACTTGTCAATAGTTATTATATTAGTTGACCGCCTCCGTGATCTAGTGGTAACCAACATTGCCGTGAACTCGGGAGGTCGTGGGTTCGATTCCCACCGGGGGCAAGTTGTACATTGTATAATTTGTCTCGGTCTGGGTGTTTATACGTATCATCATCATCATCATCAGCCTGTGTCTCTCCACTGCTGGATATAGGCCTCCCCCAAGGCTCGCCACTGCACGCGGTCTTTTGCAATCCTCATCCAACCCCCACCAGCGACCCTCCTTAGGTCATCCGTCCATCTGGCGGGGGGTCGTCCCACTCTGCGTCGTCCCGTACGTGGTCTCCACTCCAGAACCTGTTTGCCCCATCGGTCGTCGGTTCTGCGGCAGATGTGTCCGGCCCATTGCCACTTCAGCTTGCTAATTTTGAATGCTATGTCAGTAACTTTGGTTTTCTGACGAATTTCAACGTTTCGAATTCTATCCATCAGAGAAATACCAAGCATAGCTCTCTCCATAGCTCGCTGAGCGACCTTGAATTTGTGAACCAGACCCACTGTCAGTGTCCACGTCTCTGCTCCGTACGACATTACGGGGAGGACGCACTGGTTGAAGACTTTTGTCTTCAAACACTGTGGTATGGACGATGAGAAGATATGTCGAAGTTTCCCGAATGCCGCCCATCCTAGCTGAATGCGTCTGTCGGCTTCTTTGCTGAAGTTAGCAGCGCCTAGCTGAATAGTAGTATTATACGTATAATATGTATATATTTACAAAAAAAAAAAAGTATAATATGTAGTTTATCAACCATCTAGTTTCCGTAACACAAGCCTCGTTGCTTACCACGGAAACTAGATGGCGCTGTGTGACCTGTCTGGAAATATTTATTGTTTATTATTTTTATATTAGTATAGGTACCTAAATAATTATTACTTTAACAATCTCGGTATATCCACCCTATTTTTACGGCCAGTTTTATCTTAAATTGAAATTGTTCTAGCGTATAATTCCCGTGTTGATTTTTATCAAGGAAGAAGAAGGGAGAAGACCAGCGACGCATACCAATTGGCAGACGACGTCCTTTGAAATTTGAATACTAAATAGTTTTTTAACGCTAGAGTGATTCATTCATCATTACAGCACCTAGAACATTAGACTTTTTAAACTTTCGCGCATATTCATAATAGTTTTTATAATTTTAACGGGTCTTTAAGCGATTTACCTTAGAGACATATTTCTCTCGACGTTTTCAAAGGATGTCATTCCTTTCCAAACGCCTGGCGTGTATAAAGTGGACTGCAGCTGTGGGAGTTCATATATTGCTAACTATATATTAACTAAGCGCACAATAGCCGAGAGGGTCAAGGAACATATATCAGCTGTAAAAAACTGCCAATTAAACAAGTCAGCAATAGCAGAACACCTAATGGATAGTGGCATAAACCATTGGATTGAGCTGCATGACCCAAAGATACTTTCCACCGATCGTCACTATTACCCTAGAATAGTACGTGAAGCGATCGAAATAAAGAAACACAAAAATTTCAATCGAGAGGGGGGTTATAAGCTATCTTCATCGTGGAATCCAGTAATCAATAGGTTTCGACGCCGGGAAAAATCGCCCGGTGTCGCCAAGGATATTGTAAGTGTCGTGTGTCGTGATTTCTAAAAACTTTTAAAAGTGATAAGTGGGTAGGTTTACATCTACCGCCCAGTATGTACGAGACTACACCGCATAGCTCCAGTCGACCCGTGACCACGGCCAATGCAACTTGGCTGAAACGTCGGGAGAAATATGTCTCTAAGGTAAATCGCGTAAAGACCCGTTAAAATTATAAAAACTATTAGAACATTAGAGTCCTAGACCTCCTCTTTTTGATATTAGCACGATATGTGACTTTGCGCTCACATAAATTGACTTAAATTTAAATTCGTGTTTCGTTTAAAGATGTGGAATGCTCTCCGAGCCAGTGTGTTTCCCACTCCTATAACCTGAAGTTCTTTAAGAGGAGTGTGAAAAAGCATCTTGTTGAGCCGGCATAGTGGTAGAGACTGATGTTGGTCGTTAGTGGCTGGCGTTAGCTTGTATCTGATATATAGCGCGTTGTAGAACTCTTTTAGGGGATAAGATTAAATGATATGTCTAAGGGCAACCCTGCATAAAAGAACCATGTGCTGGTGTTAATTGAGAGATTATAATCGGCAAGGCTGCAGACCGTTGTAAATCATACGTGGTCAACGCCAAAAATCTGCTAATATTGCACGCATTCCCCCTAGGGTGGTCAAACGTTTATCTATAGGGAGTACTTAGTGATAAATAGGTGGATTAATGGAGTGATTCCCATCTTCCAACCCGTATGATATTTCGCAGGGCATACATACAAATACTTACCACTTCTTCATGAGGAAAGGACATTGTTAATGGAATAAAAAAATGTAGAATTCTATAAATTTGTATTATTTTGATGTGTTATAAGTTTATTATATTAATATGATGTAAGTAACGAGTGACAAGGACGATGATTTTTATGTAAAAAAAATTAAATAAGCGGATTAACATTTAGCCAACTTTACTATAGGCCAATCATGACAAGTGGCAAGCTCGTCGATGTCTCAGCGTTTTAATGTAGAGCTGATGTTTAAGTTTAATATCTATATCTGAATAAAATGTGTAATGGAACATTTTAAAATAATAAATGTGATATGCAAGTATACATAAAGATGGCACTGTGAGTTCCCAATATCCAATCTAAAATCTGGGTCGGATAGCTAGGTTGGAAGACGGGGAATCACTCGATTAATGTTGATAACTTCATGTATCTGTACAAAATAGTGAATAGTCACATAGACTCTCCTACTCTTTTAGACAATGCCACGTTTAGAGTGCCTCGACCTCGTACCTCCTACCAAAGACGGCTTGGCGGTCATATTTTTTTTAAATAACAATTTATTATAGATTCCACAAGTTGGTATTTTCTCTGGTATGCTCTCTGAGGCACGGGAACAAACGGGAACATTTGTTGTAAATCTATAACAAATGTTTTTTTATTGGTGAATACTGTGACACCTAATTGGTACATATATTAGATAAGTTATAATTAAATTTTTTTATTTAAAAACTTTATTGCACTATGTACAAAGGCGGACTTAATGCCGCTAGGCATTCTCTGACAGCCAAACCTTTAGGACATTTAGACAGTATAGATGGTAGGTGCAATCATTAATTAAGTTATTCTTAACAGTATTAATACATACATAACAATATTACATACTAATACATATACAAATACATATATATATAAACATAAATTACATTATAAATAAACAATAATATTAAATAAAACTACTTACATGATGGAAAAGTGAAATATGATGTTGCTGCAATTGAGGATAGTGAGGGCATGAAAAAGAGACATAAATTTGGGACAGTCTAGTTAGAAAGAAAGTGTTTGTAAACAATATTTTTGAAGATGACTCGATTTGGAGCTTGCCTAATACCTTAAGGTAGGTCATTCCAAGGATTTGTAGCTACAACAGCAAACGAATTAGAGACAAAAGAGGTGTGATGGGAAGGGATGGTAAGAGTGGAGTTAGAAGAAGAGCGAAGAGTTCGATCATGGATTATTATGTTATGTGTGTGATAATAATATATGTACTGCTATGTCTACTAGAAGAGGAGACAAATTTCTAAGCATTCCATGGATTCACCGTGCGGGTGCCGGGTCCATCGTGTGTGGGTAGGAGATGAGAAAAATGGTGTCTCGGGCTTGCGACCGACAATAGGCTGGTTTAAGAAAAGGAGGCATCCTTTTTTTTATTGCGCGATAATACGCTCACCATCCACCATTCTACTTCTCTCCCTACCCAACCAAATACTGTATGATTCCGTTAATGCCATCTTGGAAGCTCGTTCCATAAATGTATTTGACGGCAGACCTGCTTAGGCCCAATTCTTTCAGTAAGTGATACAAAGATTTTGCTGGAACTCCTCTTGCACCAACTTCCACTGCGTAAAGCTGAGTCTTGAACCCGTTCCTGATCATTTCTTCTGTGAGATCATAATATTTATTCGACTTCATGTTGTGGTTTTTGGGAATATTTGATTCCCACGGAACGGTAAGTTCAATAAGGATAACTTTTTTCAAGTTCCGAGAAAACACTAAGATGTCTGGCCTATAGGCTGATACAGCTAGTTCATCTGGGATCCTATAATGGTGTTCAAATGTATCCATGAGAATTTTCCAGTCTGATGCGGCGCCAAGGATCGAGGTGGGCTTGCATTTAGTTTTCATGCTTTGCCCTTCCTTTACAAACGTAATAAATAAATCAATCAACACGTAAATGTTCATTTTATTTATTACAGAGGACGTTGGACCTCAAAGACTTTAATTATAATTCCTTAGTCCTAGCTATAGATGCGAATCTTTGTCATTTTTGGTCTTATTGCTTTTAGTCTGGTCTTCTGGGTTCGGGTATTGAATTTATGATTTATACTAGTGACTGGTGCAGCAAACATTTTGCTTTAGATCGCCATCACTGCATGCGTCGTCTGAACCCTACAATTTTAAGGTTTATGGCTACTATACCTTTTTGTACCCCACGTCATTCATCCTAGGTATGGTCTACTATAACTTTTTGTACCCCACGTCATTCATCCTAGGTATGGTCTACTATAACTCCTTAGAGGTTAGAAGAAATAGGACCTTGGTTTTATAAAAGCTAAAATAACCCTTGTTCAAAGCCTCCTCCGTCCTCTCCTCGACTATGGTGACGTGTGTAGCATTGATATGTTACTCAATAAGATGGACCGGTTACTGAACGCATGTGTCCGATTCACATATAGTTTACGTAAATATGACCACATATCTGAATATTGTGCTAAGTTGAAGTGGCTACCAATTCGTTGTTTATAGAGCTTAGTGGAGCTACCAAGAGGTGAAAACAGTATTTAAAACTAATGGAAATATCACAAATAAATTTAATAATAAATTAAGTTTCCCGACCAGGAATCGAACCCGGTACCTCACGGACTTAACCGCTAGACCACGGAGGCAGTTTTATTATTATTTAAGTATTTTTAATATTCATTCATTACAGCCCCTAGAGAGAGAAATTCTGGAGAATTTAGCCTACACTCGCCATCCTGGCCAGACGGGTTGGCGACGAAGTTTTTAATTATAGAGAAGTAAATTTATTCGAAGGTAATGTTCTTAGTACTTAGATACAAAAATATTAAAATAAAATTAATAAAAAAACTAATTATAAATAAAACTAAAACTAAAAATACCTATGAAATTAAAACTATTCTACAAAATAAACTAAGGGCTTACCACCAGGGAGGGTACCTAAAACGCTCGCCGCATTTCCTCATTGAATTATAATCGACGTATTTAGTTTTAGGTAGTTATGGCATTTGGGATCGCCACACTCTTGAAAAATTCGTTTACCCAGCTCTTTTATGAATTTGTGGGTATCAAGAGAATATACCCCCATTATTTCAATCCCAGATGCCACAAATAAAGAAAAATAAAAAATATGTAAAAGGTTGAACACACCTGCATCGTCTGATGACGTCACTATCAGTTCTCGTGGAATAGAGTGTAGCTAATATAGTTCAAAATCAAAATCAAAACATTTATTTTCTAGAATACGGTACATAATGTGGCTAGTAGTAGTAGATTTCCGGCGTATCCTGCCGTCATGCAGCGTGAAAATATTTACAGTTATATAGTAGTTTACAGTCAATAGTTTTAACACACCTATACATAAAAATAAAAACAAATTAAATTAAATGGAACAATAAATTACATGTCAATTAAGTACCTACTTATATTATGTCAAAGATTTATTATGATATTATTATCCTACTCAAGTACATCACTGAGAAAATCCTTATTTGAATAGTATACCTTTAGTACCAATAGCTTAAATAACTTTTTTTGAAAATCCCTTCCATTTAATGCTTTTAGATCAGATGGCAAATGATTAAATATTTTAATTGCCATACAGTAACAATTTTTCGAGTAAATCTCCAAGCGATGAGATGGGGTACATAGTTTGTCTTTGTATCTTTGACCTCGGTAACCCATTTCTCCGTTCGTTTTAAAAAGGCTTGGGTACTTTCGGACGAATACTGCTATTTCATAGATATATAAACACGGAGTAGTCAGAATACCGAGTTTTCTACATAACGGTTTACAGCTATCCATTTGTTGTGCATTGCATAAAGCCCTAATACATTTTTTCTGTGTTATTAGGACTCTATTTACCTCTGCCGAATTTCCCCATATAATTACGCCGTATCTTAATAATGACGATACATACCCATGATAGGCTGACAACCCTGCATCTAAAGAGCTTACATTTGTTATTCTTTTAAGTGCGTAACTTCGTAAGTACGTAAGCGTTCTTGACGGAATCGAGCCACGTTTAAACCGACGAAGAAGAAAAATAAGTTTAATTAGAAAATTGGGTGTAATCTGCGTCGTTAGCTACCCTCAGTAAGGTTTTAGGTCGTAATGATATGCACACAACGATGTCCTCCAAGATGACATCATACTTTTAGGACAAAAGTTACCGTTAAACTAGCGGGACCCAAGTTTATTTCGACTTTAACTGCTATATTTTTAGAGAACGCAATAAAATCACTAACATCATGATCATCCTTTATTGATTATTTATTTATTTATTACAGGAAAACTTACAGCTAGATAACAATATAAATGAATAGATATAATAAAAAATGAGCCAATTAAAAGTTTTCGCCTATAGCTACTAAGTACATTAATACACTGGCAAAAATATAAACAACACTAGAAAGAAACAAAAAGAACAAATCCTAAAAATATACAGAAGCTGGAGGGTTAAAGAATTGAGAAGAAAGTAGTATATCAATGTCAATATTTTATGGATTTATTAAACTTCCCCTTCGTCCCCAATGGTATTTTTTCCGACTAAGATACCAGATAGTCTATTGACTATCATTATTATTATAACAGGTTGTGGGTGATTTAGCTCAAATTTAACGCATTTATTTTTTGTAAAAAGTCATACCCTTTCGTGGTGGTCAGAGACTCCCAACCAGGATTTGACCTCTGCGTCTAAATCCACGGACTTTACCGCTAGAATATACAGGGAGTTTTTATGATTATTAAAAAAGCGATATCAGATTTGGCCAACTTTACTATATACCTATATAAGTAGCAGATCGTCGATGTCTCTATTATCCAGACTCGAGAAATATCACAAACAATTAATGTAATGAAACCCGAAATCTCTGCGTCTAAATCTACGGTCTTTTCAGCTAGACCATAGAGGCCAAGGGGGCATAACTATGTTGTATATGATACAACCAGGGCCCCAATTCTCGCGCCTTCGACATGCATGTCCGCTCGATTTGCTCGAATAAAACTGACAGGTTTCTATGGAAATTTGTCGTTTTCATTTGAATATTTCGAACCGACACGCAAATCAAAAGCGCCAGAATTAGGCCCCTGGCTAAGTGGTTGCTCAAGGTTGCCTAAGGCATGCTCCGATGGTTCAGAGATGTTGAAAGGATGAGTGAAGAGAGATTTACGAACCAGATATATTTTATTTTATTTTATTTTATTTTATTGGAAAACAAACAGTACTTAATAACTAATTACAAAATCAAGTATATATCTACAGACCATTAATATGTTTTCACATATAGGAAACTATGAAAGCAAGCTAAAATTTAGATATCTAATAAAGAAAGTAAATAGTAAGGAAATAAAGTATGAATAACAGTTTAAGTAGTTTCGGAAACACTCAAAGAAACTCTGTCAAACCAATGTTTTGACAGAGTATTCTTAAAAGTAGCTGTAGTTGAATTAAATAGATCCAACTCGGAAAAGTCAACCAGTTTATTAAATTCATTAGCTGCACGGCAGCAAAACGAATTACCTCTATACCTAGATGCACTAGCTGGCACTGATAAGCATGTTGGCTTTCTCAAGGGTTTAACTGGAGCACACAAATTAATTCTAGATAGAAGCTGCGGAGAATCAATCTTAGTTTGAGCTATATTTACTAGAAATAGTATGTCTGCTATCTTACGTCTCTCAAACAGCGGCAGAATATGATGTCTTTTACACCTTGCTTCGTAGTTGCTATCGTATCGCTTACACTTATATTGCAGAAACCTCATGAATCTACGTTGTATGGCTTCAATACGATTAATATAAATATCATACATGGGTCTCCAAACCTGGGAACAGTATTCCAACGTGCTTCGTACATATGAGCAGTACAATATCTTAATTATTTTAATGCTCGAGAATTGCGAGCTACATCTCATGACAAAACCTAGAGCTCTACTAGCTTTTTTGACAATAAAGTCTACGTGCTTATCATAAAGCAATTTTGAGTCATGTATTACACCCAAGTCACGAATTTCCTGTACTTTTTTAAGTGTTAGTCCCTTAAGGGTGTAATTATAGATTGTAGCATTAATTCTGCGCGTAAACGTCATTGAGTAACATTTAGAAACATTAAGGTCTAAGTTATTTATTATGCAATATTGTTCAAACCTCTCCAGGTCCTCCTGTATAAGATGACAGTCATGAATATCATCAATTTGTTTGAAAATTTTCATATCATCAGCATACAACAAAAATTGAGAATGTTGAAAACAAGAGCTAATATCATTAATAAATATCACAAAGAGCAGGGGACCCAATAAGGATCCCTGCGGGACACCTGAAAGGACATTCTTCCAAGACGAGGAATAACCACCAACCACAACAGCCTGAGATCTATTATTGATATAAGATTTGAACCACCGAAATAGATCTCCATGTATTCCTGCTTTGAGTAATTTATCTAGTAATATACTGTGGTCAATGCGATCAAACGCCTTACTATAGTCGCTAAAAATGGAATCCACCTGACCGCCGGAATCCATAGATGACGTTGTGTAATCAATAAATTGTATCAAATTGGATGTGGTGGATCTCTTTTTTAAAAATCCATGTTGTTCCTGAATAAAACTAGAGTTCAATGAGGAGTATATTTGGGCATGGACGATGCGCTCAAAAATTTTAGCAAACAGACACAGCTTTGATATAGGCCTATAGTTTTTGATATCATTTTTGCTTCCAGCTTTGTGGATTGGTGTTATAAACGCAGATTTCCAGATTTCAGGAACGATGCCATCCCTGATAGACCGCCTAAATAACAATGTAAGAGGGTACGTCAAACTATCTGCACATCTTACAATAAATACCGGTGCGATTGTATCGGGTCCAGCCCCCTTAGTAAGGTCAAGCTTTCTAAGCAACTTGTGTACCTCATTGGGATCGATCACAATGTTACCAATTGTGTCAGATTGATTGATATCCTGATCATCAGATTTGGAATCAATGATGGAGGGTGATGTGCTCGTAAGAAAAGTAGATTGAAAGTAGGAGGAAAAAAGGTCACATATCTCAACCCCCGAGCCGGCCGATAATCCTTCATACACCATAGTCGATGGCAGGGCATTGGAACTCTTATTCAGGGTTTTAACATAAGACCCATAATGCGAAAAGTCGTGGGTAAAAGAGGCCCTGGCAGACCAAGACTTACCTATCACGATTATATAAATAAAACAATAGCTGAAGGTGCATTAAAAAGCCATCGAAACAAAACAGGCATGTATGAATTGGGCATTTATATATTTTTTAATTTTTGATTTGACTTATGTAGTTTTTTTTTATACTGAAGACGTCATGTGACATCTCGCCCTCCTGATGGTAAGCGGTACGCGAGGTCCAAGAATGGGAGCAACTGACGCCAGCCACTAACGACCGGCTTTAGTCCCTACCACTATGCCGGCCTAACAAGATGCTTTTTCACACTTCGCTTGAAGCAATCCAGGTTATAGGAGTAGGGAAACACACTGGCTGGGAGAGCATTCCACAACTTCAGCGTGCGACAGATGTAAGAGTCTCCAAATTTATGAGTACGCGTAGGGATAGTGGGTATGGTATGTGGATGCATATTTTGGCCTGGTGTGGTTCGGTTGCGGAAAAGAGAAGAAGGGATAAGGTTATGGAGCTTCTCAGAACACTCACTGCTTGTAGAACTTAATTTAATTTGATGTTAGGTGTTGGTTTAATTTCAATCTAAGTGCTGTTAATGAAATAAAAATCATTCTGGCTGATGTATAACAAAATTATTATTGCCAAATATGTATTAATTTAATGTTGTTATTTTGTAAAACCAATAAATAAATAAATAAAATATAAATAGGTACTCAGGATATTATTTAGGGTCCCACTGTCTTGGCGGTCATAAAAAAGCTAGTCCACCCTAATTTTTATACTCCCTTGAACAGCTATAAAACTGTAACAGGGAATAATTACAAGAGCCAAACTCTCTTGTTAGGGATAGAAAGTATTTTTTTTGTTAAAAGTTTTTTTCTTAAATTTCAAAAAAATACTAAGTATAAAAAGTTTTTTTTTGTGATGACAGTGAAGGCAAAGGGATCTAGCCCATACAGCCATGATCTTTTTTTTTTAACGAAGTTATCACCAAATGCCAGATGCTACAGAATTTAATGCTTTTCTTGGAGTCACACACGTCGGGTTTATGGGCCTTTACTACATTAAAAAATATTTTTGTATCCCGACCAGGAATCGAACCCGGTAATTTCGAGTCTAAATGCATGGACTTAACCGCTAGACCACGGAAGCAGTCAATCAATATACTAAATACTAATAATACACATTATTATACATAAACATACATATATACTACTTACTAATGCTGTCAGGAGCTATTTAAGAAGTATGAATACACCAATTTTTTTAAACATGACCTGGTGGTTGCTTGCCGTATGATGACAGGAAGATCGTTCCATTAAATAATAGCAACTACTACGAAAGAGTTAGAGACAAATGCAGTATGATGTGAGGGAACAGATAGAAGGAAGTTGTGAGAAAAGCGAAGAGATTCATTCATTCATTAACAGCGCGGGGTAACCGCAAAAAATAAACTGCAACTTGTGCCCCATTTTAAATAATAATAATAAATATTTCCAGACAGGTCACACAGCGCCATCTAGTTTCCGTGGTAAGCAACGAGGCTTGTGTTACGGAAACTAGATGGTTGATAAACTACATGTTATACTTCTTTTTTTTTCTAAATATATACATATTATACATATAAACACCCAGACCGAGACAAATTATACAATGTACAACTTGCCCCCGGTGGGAATCGAGCCCACGACCTCCTGAGTTCACGGCAACGTTTGTTACCACTAGACCACGGAGGCGGTCATATACATACATATATACATAAATGATAATGGTTGCGCTAATCAACTTTAAATCCTTATAGATTCTATATCGTTACTCTAAATGAAAAATGATAAGAGAAATCTCAACATGATTTTCAAATACCTATTCGATGATGCGACAAAGGAACAAACAAACACACATAGTGGTCTGGCCGCAGAATTTGGTTACCGCATCTATTGTTATTTGTGAAAACCATTTACAAGGCTAGCCAGTGAATGTTGCATTTCATTTCGCCCGTGTTCCGCTTGATGGCGCGGCAGTCGTCGATAAGACAGCCGTGCTGCTCGCTCCGCAACAGTGTGCTTCAGACTATAGCTCGGAAACGTTGGTAAGCCTTGTGTCCTCGGAAAGACCACCACCTCCACCTCTCTGGAGTACGCTCAAACCGCGCCGCTCTAATGATAATAACGTGTTCGCGAATATAAAGTGTTCTACTGCATTATCAAACCCGCACCCGCCCCGCTGATATACCGCACCTGGATTGTCTCGCAGCTGACCTGAAGGCTGATGCGTGGCTACTGGAATCCTCGTCATTGTTGGTTCAAGTAAGTGGATTTTCTACAGATAATTCTAGACTTGGAGTAACTTTGTGCTGCTGTGACCCGACCAGGTTTCTCACTGCTGGAGCTATCGAAGGCCGCGAACCAGCATTTAAAAAATCGCAAAACCGCTACAACACATAGGCTGATAAACACGTAACCCTTCTTTGCATCTCGCAGTCGGCTAAAAAGGTCAGGTCAAACCTCGGCGTGTAAATGAGAAATAGATTTACAACACCACATTTCCTGCGCCTCAAGCTAAGCCGTCTCAGTTCCGTTTCCACTAATACCAACTTGTCATATTGTTAATAAATTGACATCAGAACGGCAAGACAGCGCGGCGAGTGTAAGCCAAATTTTCAAGAAAAATATTCTGGTCATTATCAGCAGTGGTGATATAAACTCTGCGTTCTAGGGGCTGTGACGTCATTCCCTCGGATATTGAAAAATTAAATATGCACTATTCTCTCTCAAAAACCTATGACCCCTCCCCTTTCTCTCACGGTAGGGTTGCCAGTGTTAATAAAGTCATATATTTCTTTTGTCACGTTGCCAGCATAAAATATAACTTGCCAACTTAAAGCTACCTCAGATAAAGGTGTAATACACTGAAAGCTATAATGCTAGAAATATATAGCTTCATTTTTTTTATTGCGTCATCGTCTAGACCACATGTTTAAAGTCAACGTGGCCTCCGTGTATATTTCATCCGCTCAATATTTGGCTGATATAGCTTTCAAAATTAGCAAGCTGGTACGCGGCGAACGAATGCCTTCACTTGTAGTCACGACTCAGACTTAGCTGTACACAGGGCCAACAGTGAAATGAGACGGTTATATGATTTTAGTCCGTCTGCCTTGAGGTTTCCTTAGGAACGAGAAACCAGGTTCGGCTCTTCAGGCTGTGGTATAGTTTAACGATTTTGTGACTTCAAAGTCAAAAGTCAAAGTCAAAATATCTTTATTCACGTAAATCTATTACAGGCATTTATGAAACGTCATTAATTTAATTATTTTGGATGATTCTACGCCTGCTAGTAGAAGACTAAGCAGCAAAGTGGTCCAATAAGTAAGCTGTTAGCAGAAGACCAGCAGCTTAGCAAATTCCAGTGACCTGTTAATGTTTAATCTGACTGAGAAAGGAATCTGCAAGGAAAACTTAGCTATATCAGATTTACAAAATAAAACATATACAGAACTGCACCACAACGATCAATTTTACCTTTTGAATTTAGTTATCAGTACCTATGAAAATACAATACCTGGTACAGCAGTAACCCACCTGGCAAGTCAGAATTTAGGTAGACCACATGCCTATGTGCAACCCGAAAGTCGACAAAACGCAAAAACCTCTGTTAATTTAAGAACAATAAATTGAACGTGTTCGGCAGAGGTCCCGGGCCCCCACAGCAGCACCCGATCACGGACATAACGCATGTGCCAGCCATCCCCCCGCTCAACCAGGCCCTTAGGGTGCGGACCGGGACCCGACACACGTGCCACCACTGCAATGACCTTCTAAGGAAGGGGCGACCACCGGACACGCCACACCATGAGAACCTGAACACTAACAATGACCTTCGAGACACACACAAGCATAAACATAACAATTACTTCCTAAGTACCCAAATGTTGCCGTGCAATTCCGTTAACAAACTTATATATTAGTTAATAAAATAATAAATACATAATAGTAACTAAATGTTACATAAAAAATAATTATATTATAATAATAAGGTAATAAAAATATTACTGTATCACAATAAACAGTATTTACTAATTAGTCAATAATGTATTAGTAACTAATTGTTACATTCAAAATATTTCTACATAATAACTGTAAAGTTAATCAAAAATAAAAATAGATTATTAAAAAAGAACCTAATGTGCTATTAACTAATTCTCTAATCTTTGCAGAGCGGCAATATTCCACACATCTTTGTCATTAATTGACTTCTGTCAGACAAAACAAAAACAAGCTAAAGTATCAAAGTTCTAGATTGGAGAACATGTATGGAAGGAATCTTAGAGTCCTCTGTCTCCTTTACTCTGTTTTAAATGAGCCTGCGACACCGAAATACCTCAAGGACAAATTCGCCTATCTCTCTTCTTTTCATGATATCTCCGATCTTCTCACAACTCCCTTCTTTCCGTTCCATCTCATCTTTCCGAATTTGCTCGAAATTCTTTGCGGTTGTTGCTACAAATCTGTGGAACTATCTACCTATTATCATAAGGCAGGTACTGTTGGTCCTGCTGCGTGCCTTAACAGCTAAGTCTGAGTCGTGGCTATGGAGTGAAGGCTCTCGTTCGCCACGTAACCACCATTGTATTCTCCTCCCTACCATTTAAAATATTTGATATGATTTGAATAGGTGACAGGTTTAATAGTCGTAGCGGGGTTTATTAGTAGTAGTAGCGGAGGGATGGCTGGCACATGCGTAATGTCCATGATCGGGTGCTGCTGTGGGGGCCTGGGACCTCTGCCGATAACGTTTAATTTATTGTTCTTAAATTAGCAGAGGTTTTGCGTTTTGTCAGCTTTTGGGTTGCACACAGGAAAGTCCTAATTCTAACATACCTGGTGGGGTAAAGAAAGAAAGAAAGAAAGAAATATATTTATTTGTCGCCAAACCATACACATAGCATAATACAAATTTTAAAAAACTATACAAAGATAAATAGTAAAAAAAATATGCGCAAAATAATTAGCCCACCAGCACATGTATAGCGCCAAAAAGGCGATCAGCTCGGCGTCCGCTACAACCTATAGATAGGCCATAGCGCCGATTTTCAGCCGCCGCCTTACGGATGGAAAGCACGTCACGGACACAGATGTACTAAAATACAACCTATTTAACACATACATTGCACGAATACACACACACATAATAATGATAACATCCCAGCCTTGCATAGCAAAGGTGAACAAAGGTGGATTCAGGCATGCAGCTAGCATGCTCGCTGAGAAGCAATGAGCATTGATTTCAGTTTATTTTTAAAACCAATAACTGATTGCATCCGGCGAAGTGGCGGAGGCAGATTATTCCAGATTTTAGTAGCCGCATACCTGAAACTGCCACGAAAAGCAGACGTCTTATGTCTAGGACAACATAAGAGGTAACATAAGAGGTACCACTGTACCAGGTTTTATAATCTCATGGGTGAATTTGAAAGATATTTATTTACTGTTGTTGTGTAATTCTATATTTGTTTCATTTGTAAATCTGCTATAGCTGAGTTTTCCTTGCAGATTCCTTTCTCAGTCATATTAAACATTAACAGGTCACTGGAATTTGCTAAGCTGTTAGTCTTCTGCTAACAGCGTACTCCTTCGACCACTTCGCTGCTTAGTCTTCCACTAACAGGAGTAGAATCATTATAAATAATTTAAATAATGATGTGTCACAAATGCCTGTAATAGCTTTACGTGAATAAAGATATTTTGACTTTGACTTCAGCTACGATTTAATATCTTTCTGTGTACGCTCAACTTTATACTGAAGGCCTACCAAAATCCACAGAAGCGTCTCAAAATGCTTCCAACACAGTTTATATGAGTTTTAATTCCGTGACATGAATGACTACGGCTTGAATTTTATGATCATATAAGACTGGTTTTTGATAACACTATTCTGTGTTTCTTTCTCAAAGAAATAGACTTCAGCCGCAACTAGTATTGCGCCTACAAAAGAGTCATTATCAATTTTGCTTGCATTGCGATTTAGAGTGCCTAGTTTTAGACATAGTCTAGACTTAGCCGCTAATGGACACTAAAAGCTTTGCTGCCTATGTCATCGACGTATACAGGATGGATTTTTGAGACGGGTCTATACTTTTTTAAATATATATATATATATACCTATTTTATTTAATTAAATTAAATTAAGTACATATTATTATTTTTGCTGTATGTTTTTATTTTGTTAATTAATGTGTATATAGTTCCTAGTAATATAGTTTTAAGTTAAAATGTTACTAACAATTATGGAAATAATTCTGAAATAAATAATTTATTATTATTATTATTATATCATTCGGGAAGCTACGTCACATCTTCCTATCGAACATACCACAGTGTTTGAAGACAAAAGTTTTTAACCAGTGCGTTCTTCCAATAATGTCTTATGGTAGGTAGGTCTGGCCCACAAGTTCAAGGTCGCTCAGCGAGCTATGGAGAGAGCTATGCTCGGGATTTCTCTAAAAGATAAAGTCAGAAACTTTGACATCCGTTAAAGAACCAAAGTTACCGATATAGCTTTTAAAATTAGCAAGCTGAAGTGGCAATGGGCTGGACACATATACCGCAGAACCGATGATCGATCGAGTAGACGGGTTCTGGAGTGGAGACCACGTACTGGAAGACGCAGAGTGAGACGACCCCCCGCCAGATGGACAGATGACCTGAGGAAGGTCGCTGGTGGGGGATGGATGAGGGTGGCAGAAGATCGTGTGAAGTGGCGAGCCTTGGGGGAGGCCTACTTCCAGCAGTGGAGAGACACAGGCTGATGATGATGATATTTATTATTATAGAATAGTGAAGTCTCAACGCCCCTTGGAAATAAATGAAAATATCATTAGTTAAATTTTAAATTAGATTCCTTCAGAAAAGGGGTGGACTTGGATGAAAATTTGATTAAATTTTTATTGCTCCTTTGGGATCTAAGCAGGGGGATATCTGTATTTCGTTCCTTGAAAATCTTGCGAAGACGTTATTTTAAGTTAAGATAGCGCATTTACCTCTTTGTGTACTCTTCTCCCCATGAATGATGAATGAGGGACAGGGAAGGCAAAGAGTCTAGCCCATACAGCCAAGTCTGTAACATATCTTTCTCTTCTTTCTTATGAGGTAATGAGGTTATCATCAAATTCTAGATGTTGCAGCATTTGATGATTTTCTTGGAGTTACTCACGGCATTATAGCCCAAACACGTAGCAAAAAATAAACTGCAACTTGTGCCCCATATACAAAGTCCAATTTATCGTTTTCCATAATTATTCACATTGTAGCACATTATTAAACAAAAGAACACCACATTTGACTAACAATATCCACAGAAAAGTAATTTACAAAACAAAAACTTGCACCTGACATTTATCTAGGACAATATCTAGGAATTAGGTAAGGCTTGTTTCAAGCTGTGTTATTTCTATATAAATATCACCATGGCAAGCTTACAATATTAGTTCTCCTTGATAGTTAAAATTGGCATTTGACATCATTGCAAATGGCACATACTTTCAACGAAAACAACAGATAGGTGGCAGGCGGACTGACGGTGGTAATTTGCCCAGTCTGTCGGGGAGCGGAAGTAGCCACCGCTCGTGCCGATAAACCCAGTAATGTGTATCCACATTCCGGGATCTGGCTCGAATTGCCGTCATGCCCAGTCATGTTAGTCATGAGTGTCTGATTCAAGTTGCTAACATGTATGGACCTCGCGGTGGTGGCTCGGTTGTAAGCACGCGTTCCTTAAATCCTACAAACGTCGGTTCAATGCCGGCATGTACCAATGAGAAATACACTTTTTTTACGTACATTTGTTATAGATTTACGACATCACCGTTCCCGTGCCTCGGAGAGCACGTTAAACCGTCGGTCCCGGTGTCACTAACTTGTGGAATCGTTAATAAATTGTCATAAAAAATGACATCATATCCTCGCCAAGCAGCGTGACGAGTGTAGGCCAAATTCTCCAGATATATGTTCTGAAAGTTCCATCTCCAGCAGTGGAGGTCTAGGAAGCTGTGTTCTAGGGGCTGTAATGATGATGATATGGACCTCGCGCGCCTCTTATTATGAGGTCAGCAAGGTCACATGTCGTATAAAATAATAATTTAGCCAAATGTCCAGTATGGCGAGAGTTGGCCAAATTCCCCAGAAATATGTTCTGTAAGTGTAAATGTATACGGTGATGAGGCACTGGAGGTCTAGGACTCTGTGTACTAGAGACAGTAATGATTGACTAAATGTGATACATGATTTTAATTCGTAAATCAATCATTGAATAGTTTTGTAATTCAGTAACTAAAAAATGTAGACAAATATTCAGTGTGGCGAGAGTTGGCCAAATCCCGCAGAAATATTTCCCAAAAGGCAATCTCTAGTTGTGGAGGTATAGAACACTTAGGCCGCGTTCGTTTTAAAGCATTTTCAACATTTCGTAGCAACTTCAAACCAGCGTGAAATGTCGTTTTTGTTAAGAAATTCCACTTTTTAACAATGCGATGAGACTACTTTTTGACAAGTATGACAAGTAACAAATAATAACAAATCAATTGACAATGTATTATGGTCTTTGAATTTATTACATAAAATCGTTTAAAATACATTTTAAACAAATATAATAGAAACTATAAAGTATACTTCGTAAAAGTATTATTCGGGACCTCTGCCGAACACGTTCAATTTATTGTTCCTAAATTAGCAGAGGTTTTTGCGTTTTGTCAACTTTCGGGTTGCACATAGGCATGTAGTCTACCTTAATTCTGACTTGCCTGGTGGGTTACTGCTGTACCAGGTATTGTTTTCTCATAGGTACTGATAACTAAATTTAAAAGGTTAATAATTGATCGTTGTGGTGCAGTTCTGTATGTTTTATTTTGTAAATCTGATATAGCTGAGTTTTCCTTGCAGATTCCTTTCTCAGTCAGATTAACCATTAACAGGTCACTGGAATTTGCTAAGCTGCTGGTCTTCTGCTAACAGCTTACTTATTGGACCACTTTGCTGCTTAGTCTTCTACTAGCAGGAGTAGAATCATTCAAAATAATTAAATTAATGACGTTTCATAAATGCCTGTAATAGGTTTACGTGAATAAAGATATTTTGACTTTGACTTTGATACAACAATGTAAACAAACCATTTCTTATGTTAAATGACATCTGTCAAAAAGTAACATCAATAACCCTTCTTTCAACACGGTACTGACATACGAATTTAGCATCAAATGTTAGAATTTTCAATAAACGAACGACTTGTGCTAAAAAAGTGGTATTTTAGCATTTCTTAAAACGAACGCGGCCTTAAGGTTGCAATGGGTTGGCAATGATTACACGTATACATGTATAAAACACGTTTATACTTGTATGTATGTATAGATGTCTGTCTCTTCGTGTTTCCTGTAAGACAGCGATAAGAAATAAGAAGAACACTTGACCCTTCATCTTAAATCCCTAGGAGTACACTCGCGCACACAATGCTTTATTTATTTATTTAGTACACACAGCAGTACATATATTATCACACACATAACATAGTATAATTACAACTTATCTAATATATGTACCAATTAGGTGTCACAGCATTCACCAATATAAAAAGAAGAAGAAATTAGATACCAATTAATTTTAAAACAGAAAAATAAATTTAACAAAAACTAACAAATTTACAAAATATAACATAAAAATATGACTTCTAAAAAATAAAGGAAACTTACATAAATTTGGTACCTTAAAACTAAAACAAAACACTTGTTAAATAAATCATAAGCTACATATATATTGATGGTTTGAAATGTTCGAGAACATTTTTTCTGAATACATTGTAACGGTCATGAAATATGTCTATATCATTATTGACAATGCAGAGACTACTGTAGGTGTTGCACATTCGGGATGTTAAACATAACTAGTTTTATTTTTAAATTTATTTTGTCTGCATTTTTTACATTATAAAATAATAATAATAATAATAATAAAAAAAGACGTCATCTTATAACAAGCAAATATATACTTTTATACTATGTATTTATTAGGATTTAGTGTATGTATTTATTAGTATGTAGTGTATGTATGTCTTAGTATGTAGTATATTGTTTGTTATCCTAATTTTTTTTTTTTTTATATCAGCACTACCCTTCATCTCATACTCTCCCAAAGGTTAGATGTTAGAAAATGCCTTGTAGGCATTAATCTTCGCCATTGTACATTTTTTTCGTGCAATAAACAATTTAATAATAATAATAACAATAAAAAAACACGACTGAGTAAAACAAGCTCAAGGTTTCCGTCGGCGAAAAGTTTTACCGCTAGCTCCACCATTAAAATAATTTTATATATTTTATTACATACCGCCTTACTGAAATTTGATTAATGCAATATCTTCAGTGACACCACTCGCGTTATTAAGACGTGATAATCATCAAAATCATCTCTTACCTACAAACAATAGACCCGGCACCCGCAAGGTGAATCCATGGAATGCTTAGAAATGAGAATGCCCATTTTTCCTAGAGAAACGGGCCCAAAAAAATGGTCTCGTGTCATAATGATTTCTTTTTATTTCATAGTTAATATATTGTGATTAATTTTATTTATTTTACCCTAGCATAACGACAATTGACAAAAACTTTTATGTACCTTAACAATTACATAGTTTCTATCCCGCCGATTTGAAATCCAGTGTTTCATCTATATTAAAGTACCTGATCATAATAAAGAACCTAATCGTATAAATAGTGTTCTGTAACTATTTCATACATAAATCTTAACCAATTGGAGAAGAGTTCTTCACGCCATTTTGCGTGGACATGTCAAGTACAAGTATTTGTTTTGTAAACTAATTTACTGTGGATATTATTGGACAAAAGTGGTGTTGTTTTGTTTAATAATGTGCTACAATGTGAATAATTATGGAAAACGATAAATTGCGCGTATTTGCGCAGCTTGAGGTTCTCAGCAGAAACTGCCGCACTAAAAACTCTTATAAGATAAAAAAAAAACTTTTGTACGCGATAGTCTAGTATGTGAGTTTAGGCCGTCTGCCTGACCACCGATAAAGCGAGGGGTCGCTAACAAAATATTATTATGAAACACTTGCCTTTAATCCAAACCACTCCATCAATGACGTAAGCCAGTCCTACAATAATATTATACAATATTGATGATTGCACAATATTATTGAACGTATTTTACTTTTTTTGATTTTTTTGTTATTTAAAAACTTTGTTGCACTATGTACAAGGGGCTATGTAATGTCGCTAACATTTACCATTTACCTATCTCTCCTCAATTCATGACAGATCTCTTCGTTCGTCACACAATTCTGTTCTATCTATCCCTTCTCATCACTCTAGCTTTCAGTCTAACTCATTCGCAGTAGTGGCCGCAAATCTCTTGAACAGTTTACCTGTTGAAATTCGCCAAGCACCCAGCAAACCGCTGTTTAAAAAGCTGGTTTACTTTCATTACCTAAAGAGCTCCTCACAACGTATATAAGTATGTATTGTATGTAGTATATAGTAGCCAATATAGTGTGTAGTATATGTATTATTGTGTACATATTTATATGTATATGTATTTATTTTAAATATCTAGTGTATGTAAGATTAAATGAATTTATTTGCCAACGTTTCTTACAATCGTTTGCACCTAGCCTCATGACTGTAATGTTCTGTATTGTCCCAAAGGTTGGCTGCTAGAGAATGCCTAGCGGCATTAAGCCCGCCCTTTGTACATAGTGCAATAAAGTTTTAAATAAATAAACTTATTCTAAGATAGAAGAATACATATACTACTACACACTATACATATAATATATACTGAAAATAACCTTCTTGCTATTCCTCTCCACTCCTCGACAAGATATTCAAATTCCTTCACTGTTACCGCAGAGACTCTCTGGAACACTCTCCTTCTCTCTCTCTTCGAACTCTAACGACTGGGCTTTCTTTCAAAAATTATATTTACTTCTGTTTTCTATCCATTCAGAAATATATGTATCTGTGTTAAACTGATCTTTCACTCTTTTCTCTATTTTTAACCTTAATTCTATATTCAAATTCAAATAGTTTATTAATCAAAAATACTTATTACTAGGGTTTCACAAAAAAATAATCCTACAGAAGATGTAGGTAGGCACTTTTACAAATAATATCTGAACTAGTAATAATTTAGACAAATGTGTCGCTGCTAGCTAAACTAATAGTCTTTCAACTACTGTTAAATATAGCTAGCAGGTCTCTTTCCGGGGCACAACATATTTAAAAGTTACATAATTATTACTATAAATTATTAGGTATATTCAAAGAAACTAAACTTATAAAATCATCCAATAATAATAAAGAAGAAGAAGAGCATGCATATTTTTGTATTTTGTGTGTAATAATATAATATCATATAACATAATACAATATAATAAATAAATAATATAATATATGTAAATTGGTGTGTGAGAGTGAGAGTAAAGTAAATCGAATTTATAATTTTATTTTACTGTGATCAAAATATCTTCTGTTTGGTCATAGCTCTTTGTTAGAAGCCAGATGTTAACATTTTTTTTGCATTCAATTTTATTCAATTTAAATATATCAATATTATGATTTGTATCCACCCAAGAACCCTATTATAGTATATACTTATTTATTTCTGTAATTATATGTATTGTTTTATAGATATACTCGTTTATATTATAATATGTATTATCGTGAAGCGATAGTTGAGAAGAAAAAGATTTTTAGAGAAGGAGCCTGTCTAAGAAATTTAAATTAAAAGAAGGTATAAGTTATGTACAATATAAGTTTATTTACAAATAATTAGATGAGTGAAGTGGAGAGGTGAGATCGGAGAGCACGGAGATTAAGTTTCGGGTCGTTGATGAAGGTCGACGGCGTTCCGGAGGCGAAGTCGGTGATGAAGTTTAGCGTTGCCGACTTCGTAGACTCCCGGGTTGAGCAGTTGTTGGAGCGTAGAGTTGAGGTAGCGTTGATTGAGAGTAGCACGTAGAGATGAGGCAGCGATAGTGAAGAACTAACTGTAGGGATGAATCAGCGATGGTCGAGCGTCTTCAAGGATCGGTGAAGAGTGCAGCAAATCTTCGGTGAAGAGAAGAGTTCAAGAGACGGGTGAAGCGATAGTAGTCTTCTGAGTCCGAAACTTGAACGGGGCTGAGTGCAGTGATGAATTCTTCAGTAAAAGAGTTCCGAAGTTGTAGATGTAGAGAGAGCTTCTTTCGAGTCCAAAATCGAAGATAGCCTTTCTTGAGTCCCGGGGCAGTGGCCCCGGGATTAGGCCTTTAGGTTGAGTTCTTCTTTTGGCTACTCCAGCCGAATGAATGAATCAAATGGGGTGTGGTATGACTTTTATATCTTTTTTTGAGTTCGAAAAAATGAATGGAGAAAATTTAAAATAATGAAGTTTGTAAGTCAAATATGTTTCCAAAAATGTATAAAAATGTGTGTTTTAGTAAAAATTATTGCCGAAAGGAATGGATGAAGGACGTTATAAATAATTTTGCATATGAATTAAATAAATATTTGACAATGTTGCCTTAGCAACGACGAAAAACAGAGTTGTCAAAGAATAAAAATATTGCAAAAAGTAAAATAGAACAAATTTGAGTAAAATAAAGTTGATTGAAATGAATAAAAAAGTGGTGTAAAGATATAAATAAGGTATGAGGAAGAAATGTTGTGAACAATGGAAGCTGAATTATGAAAAATATGAATTTTAATGAGATATGATGTATTATGAAGCCAAAAGACGAGGAATTCCAGATATTTATTGAGTAGGGATAGTGAAACGCTATAGTATGATATGGAGTATTAGTATAAATTATTATTATTGTTATTAAATATTTGGCATTCTGCCTGTAATCCGTTAAAACTTCCAAAGGTTAGCTGGTGGAAAATGCCTTACGGCATAAAGCTCACCTGTGCACATTAATTTTAAGGTAATTTAGTTTTTGTGCAAAAAAGTTTTTTTATGATTTTTATTATTATTATTATACATATATGTACGAGTATATACAGGGTGATTTTGTATGGTCTTCCGTTGGACCAATATGTTATTCTATTGATAGAAACAATCAACTTTTCCAAAGAAACCATATGTCGGTAATGACAAATAAATTTGGC